>CM031243.1:690359165-691034165 GCA_018340775.1 Taxus wallichiana var. yunnanensis | reverse complement strand
ACTCAAGCTTTGCAAATGCCTTCATTAACAAGGTTGAAATTGTGACTGGGTCAAGGACTCCAAGGTAATCTGAGGATGATTAGTAATGCCAACTTGGGTGAAGTACTAATGCAACCTAGGCAAAAAGTCTGCAAATACATTCATTTCCATTGATAATTCAATTCAATTTTCTGCAAAGTATTCATCACATACTTGATATATTTTATGACTACTATCATTCACCAATTCTTGGGAGTGTTCTTGCTATCATCACTAAAGAGATGATTCAAAACCATAGAGTTAGTGTCCACAACATGCCTATATAACACCTCTTCTTTTATCCATATTAATGTCATCGATAAGCCTAGACTCCATATAGTTAATAATTTGAAGTCCTAATCCTTAGGCATACCAAAAGATAGGTTACCCCAATTATCTCTAGAATAACCACCAACCCATGTTTTCCCAAGATTATCTAAGGAGGCTCCATTGCAATGAATTTCCATTTACTCATTATTTAAGTAAAGCAAGTGGCCAAACAATTATATTTTTAAATAACCCTTTGTCGGTTGAATATTATTATTTGAAATTTACAAAATTTCTACATTTCTTTTCATTTTGAGAACATAGCTTGACAATAATATGAGAATTGTTGTAAAGAACGCTCTCAAAATAGACTAAGTCAAATTGTGAAGGAATGTTGAAGTCACATGTTATGCATAAGCATTCATATTAGAATATAGTCCAAACTTTAGGGAATTCTTTAATTTAGGTTTCCCTCCATGGAAGTCTCTTATAATGACAATAAATTTAAAATTGGGCATGAACGTCTTTAGCATGTACAAATATAATCCTTGACAAAGATCTTGAAAATATGAAAGGAATGCAAATTTAATAAGGGAGGAGATTTATATGTTTGTGTATGTCATAAGAGAAATGAAACTTTAAGAGAAGCAATACATTCGTTCAAAAATCTATAAATATCACCAAGCACTATTGCACATGTAACTACTATTTTTGGCATATCAAGCCATTGCAAGTATATTAGAGAGAAAATGAAGCTTACAAAATGTTGATCAATGCTCAACTTAGATCCAATAAGGGTGAGGAATTGGTTAGGTTGGATGGGGAGGAAGGATTTCACTCAAGTATATTCCATCATACTTGTCTTTGTCTAACAACACCTCAAAACAACTATGTAAGAACTCCTTTCCTCCGCTACAAAATGTTGGAATACTCAATTTTCTAAAGGTAAATGCTCACTCCCCCATATTGTCATACACTCATTTCTTTAATGTGGGAATTATCAAAATGGCAGGCTTTACTATGCATATGCCTTCTATTATCCCCTACCACAACTATATTTTTACCTAGCTACTAGGAAATCCCATCAATAAGTAGAAATGTTAATGCTCAACCTATGGTTTGATTCCAGTCACGATCGTCTTTTGCGAATCCAGCTCCCTAATGTTCTTCCCTTTTCCATTAACTATGTACCTCAAGGGAACCTTGAAGGGGGGAATCAAAATTATGTTGGTCTTAATGTTACCTTAGTGTCACCATCAATAAATTGAATAGAATAATACATCATTTGGCCACCAAATTTAGAAATTGTGACAACTAGACCCCCTAAGCGGTGAATGCATATTGTAAATGAATTGATTGATAAAAAAAAAAGGATGTTTAAATCCAATACTTAGTGAAAAACAATGAAATTCAACATCTTTGAATTCATAATATTGAATAAATGTTTATCTATGATGACATCAAGTGTCTTGTTTAAATGAATCCATATGGGACAAGATTGAAGGAGCCAAATTTCCAAATAGACAAACCACTAGGACTAGCTACTACAACTCAACCCAAGACTAGGCAATGGATTGGAATGTTCTCGTATATTGTTCCAAGTCCCAATCTGCAAGTGAAATGCAAGATGCGTTGCAAATCGAGGCACATATTAGCCCCAATTAGCTTAACTTTTGTCTCTTGGGATAATAGAAAATAAATTATGTTCAAGGCTTTCCAATTTAGAAAATTATATGTCAAGGGCTCCTCCAATATGCATTTTCATGCTTGTTCCTTACATTGATGTGGATATTTCTCCTAGTTTACGGGTGCCAAACACGTCATAATGGGCCAAGTGTCATGTATCGACACATGACACATATCAAACACATGTTCGACATGTACCTTAAATGGGTCCTAATGTGTTAGACACGTACAAAAATCAAGGGGGTAAAATCTATTTTTCCATTCATATGTCACTTTTCAACAATCATTTTTTTTCTTATTGTCTAACATTGTGCAGTGAAGGATTAAAACTAGATTTGGAGAGATTTGAAAACATTCTAGCAAACTGGATTTGTCATTTCTCCAATAGTAACATTTTTCTTCAATTGTGCAGAAGAAATCATGGCTCAATCATTAAAGGCAATTGGTAAAGGTCAAAGGAAAGGCAAGAATATCAGAGTTGATGTGACCTACCTTCAAGTCTATCCATCTCCTACAAACACAACTAACAATGTTGTAAATGACCCTATTGTAGCAAGACAACAAGCTCAAGATAAAAAAATATCCATTGTGGAAGTATGTAACAAAAAAACAAGGGCCCAGAGCAAAGGTTGTTGGGGGAGGAAATGTTGTTTGGACATGTAATTACTACCATGTCGAATACAAGAGCACCTACTATTGAGTTAAGGGGTCATTTTTGGGCTTTAACTATGGAATTGGAGCATGTAAATTGGTAAATGTCCGATGAAATATGATGTCAAGAGGATAATATTGGCTTGGGGAAGGTGGTAGCAAGAAGGACACGAAAATGAGGATCCTCTTCCATTGTATAGAAAATACAAGGATGTTCAATATATGGGTGAATTCACCGAAGATTAAGGTGATGATTCTTGCATGAAAACTATCATTAATAATGCACCTGTTTGCAAGGTTGTTGGCATGATTGTGGAAACTAAATATCCACAGATATTTTGGACACCTTGCATTGTTCATTCTTTGAATTTAGCACTTAAATCTATTGCTTCGGATGTGGCATGGATGGGAACTCTCATTGATGATGCACGCCATATCCGCAATTTTGTACAAAACCATACCAATGCCCTCACAATCTATAAAGAGTACACAAATCTATCATTGTTGAAGATTGCAGATACTCGGTTTGCCTACTCATTTATCATGTTTATTTTTAAGTTTAGGTGTTTTTGGAGAAAGACAAATAATTTTTTTTGTAAAAGGTCAAGGATACAATGTTAGATGATGTTGGTGGGATAGGGTAGATCTTACCATTAAAATCATGGACCATATCATTTCTTTGTTTTGCTTTGCAGACATGAACCAACATATCTTAAGAGAGGTTTATGGGGGGTAGGACTCCTTGATTGAGTTAGTGAAGAATGTTATGGTACAAAATGAGTGCCCTAAGTATGGAACATGAACGTAGATATTTTTCACCACCATAAGGGATACTTTTATCGCCATGCGGAGAAGAATTGCACACATTTGTATTGCTTAGCTCACTCGTTGAATCCCAAGTACTAAAATCCTTAGTGGCTCAATAGTGAGCCTTCATGTAGATTCCCTCCTTACATGGACAAAAAAATTGATGGAAAGGAAGGTAGAATTTAATAGGATATATTAGGACATAACATCCCTTGATGGGGTGGAATAAGGCTTCGTAGAGTTTTCAACCGGCATTGGGAGATTGGAGGCTATAATGTGCTCGGAGGCGGGGTGGGTTAAAAATCCCTATGTTTGGTGGGGAACCAATGGGGCAATGTGCCCTAATCTACAATAGTTAGTTATGAGGCTCCCCTATCGGGTTACTTCCTCTTGTTGTGAGATAAATTGGAACATATATGGGAATTCACACACTTTGACAAAGAGCATGCTTGAGCAGTCCATAGCGAGAGACAAGGGTGTATGTGCACTCCAATCTCTGTTATTTATAGGTAGAGGGACGAGTGGTTTAAGGGAATGGCAAAGATGCATGATGTATTTACTGATGATATCGGTTTGGACAACAACATTGAGTTGGCACTAGCTAACTTGGATCTTAATGAACCAATGCTAGAGTTACCCAACTTGAATCTTAATGAAGCAATGCTAGAGCCAACCACTTTTGTGACAATTTGGTAGAGCTTTGCTATAATCTCACCACATGAAAGAAATAATAAAACAACAATAAGCTTCTCTCTCTTATTTAGCATGATATGAAATCAATACACATGCTATTATATAGCCATAACCATAGTTAAACTACTTCCTACAAAATAGGAAGGAATACTAACAAATAACATGTGTATATATTGTTTGTTATAACAATATATATGACTAACAATATTACTAATTACAAACAATGAATAATATTTATCTTACGGTAAATATCTTAACAATATAAATAATATTGTAAATGTGAGCACTATAATATGATATCTGTAACATTCCCCCCTTAGTGCGTAAATGTGAGCACTTCTTTTGAAGCTTGTCACATCTATGTACTCATAATCTAGATGGTTTTTCAGGACATCCAACAACCTCAACAAGGATGGGTTTCCAATGACAACCAACAACCCGCAGATACGATGGTTTTACAAGACAACCAACAACCCAAATATCATGATATTGCATTTCATTGTGCTTTCATCTTTTCCACTATATTTTTCCTTCAGGGGATTACATAGGAATATGCTCATAGGAATAGTTTCACATTACATCTCATTGATTGTAGTTAATCTAGTGCGGAATGGAAATGGAACATTGATTTTATGTTCCCCCCACAATGTGAAAATTCCATTTATTCAAACCACACAAACCAACATGAACACTAAAAAAACACATAACCAATGCTTTGTGCGGCCCCATCGTTGGTGATTGATGAGAGGTCGTTGGTCAACCTCCAACCTCTTGTGCCTCTATCATTCAATTTGTTGAAAATTACTTAATACAGAAGTTTTCATCATTGTATTGAGCATTTGCTTCCTCATTGTCATAATGGGTAGACTTCATATCTGAATCACATTCTTCGTCTATTTTTTCAGAAACAAAAGATTTATCTTTCAATTTTCCATCAAGTAGATCCATTGCTCTTTGTTTGCAATACATAATTCCATGTCCAAGAGCATTACAATAGTGACAAAGAAGTTTTTTCTGTGGATCTTGGGAGGTTGATCCTTGCTTAAAATAAGGTTTGTATCTTCCTTTAACATATGATTTGTTTTTACCATACATTGCACTTTCCTCTGGATCAGTCTTCTTGGTTCTATTTTCTTCTTCTATAAATGAAATCTTCTAAACTAGGATTTATTTTACTCAATGTAAAAACCATGTTAGAATAGTTGGAAGGCATGCTATTAAGTAATATAACTTTTGCATCATCATCAAGCACATCAACTTTTATTCCAACTAACTGATTTGAAATAGAACAAAACTTACTTGATGTGTTCAACCATATTGTCACCTTCTTCCATCTTGAGCCAAACAACTTCTGCTTGAGTGTCATTGTTGCGCTCTCTGCTTGCGACCCAAACAATTTGCTCAATGTTGTCCATATGAAATGTGACATCTTTGTTAGATTTATGTGATGCATGTAGGCATCAAATAATCACAAGCAAATAATTGTTATTGCTTTTTGATCCTTGCTTTCTGCATTACTCGCTTTTGGTATTTTACCATCAACAATTTCCCACATGTCTTTATTGATTAGCAATAATTGTGTCCAAACTTGCCAAGTATGGAAATATTTTCCTTCAAATATTTAAATACGGTTTAACTTGTCCATTTTGATATTTTGACTATAGAAATCAATACTTTTAAACAACTTTTGTATTTTGACAATGCGCTGAGGAAAAAGACTCATTGAAAAACTATGATTTTATATTGACATGACTCTTTTATTGGCAAATGACTTTTGAAAATAAAAATGATGACATACAATTTTTTTAAAAATAGAACACGTGGGGACAAATGACACTTAATACTTTTGCTAGGACTTTGTTTAATTTCATGTGAACTAGGGAAAGGAGCCAATGATCATGAACCTAAATTTTGGGTGCTTGACAGAGCCTCTTAACTATCATATATTTTTAAAATGCCCTTTAAAAAATTATGATTTTTTAATGTGTAGGTTTTCTTTTGTGCATTTAAAATATGTGGAAAATATATTTTTAAGGGATTTAAAATAGGCACTTTTGAATTAAATTTTTTTTAATATGAGCCCTTACTTGTGAATAAAATCATCCTTTTGGGACAGCCGATGTGTCACTATTTTATTGGTTGATTTGTAGATGTGACTTGTGTTATTGGATACCTTTTTTCTAAATTTTAAATGTGAAAATAATAAATGTTGAGTTTGATTTTGACAACTAGTGGTACAATACTTCACATTACCAATCACACTCATTGGCTTATGCATAGTCATTGGCTTCTTCCCTATAGACTTATTGACCAATACGACATAAAAACAAAATTGTTTGTTTTCTTTTGTTTAAATGATATGACCTCCTACTGACAATACAAAACAAAAGAAGAAATTGACATTAAAAACTAACTATATAGAATTTCAATGTTGATTGGAGGAGTTTGCATGGTGAGTGGCTATGAAAAAGACAATAACATGGGAATGTGTGAACAAAACAATGCAAACAATTCATGGACATTAGATTGTTGAAACCAACCAGACAAGAAAACATACATGTGTGTGGACCGCGGAGAGGAGGATGCCAATCCAGGGATCAAATTTGAAGGGTTGGTCTGAATTTTATTATGAAGGGTAAATATTGGACTAGCCCTTCAATGATGAAAAGTAGTATGAATATTTTACACTTCATATGACAAGAATAAATCAAGTATACATGTCATAAAAATAAGAATAATACATAAACACATATCAGTAAACACATAAATACCATCAAACTGCATGTGGGACACTAGGATCTCTTATCAAAATCATTAAGAAAACTTGTAAATAATAAAATAAATAAATTTAACTTCTACTTGGATTTTAGTGCTAAAATTAAAACCCATTTGGATTCTTACCACTTCAATAAAAAAATTCATTTGGATTTTAACCACTAAAATTAAAACCCATGTAAATTTTAACTAGTAAAATACATTGAATTAGATATTTTCCAACTAAAAAAATGTGCATCCATACATTGAAACACCCACACTATGTCACCAACAGATACATCGAGATATTCTTGGTTAGATTTCAGAGCCAAGAGTTTCACCTCATGCACAATATACATTCAAATCTACTACAAACGAATGATGTATTACAAAATTAGACTACTCCATTAAACACACACCATTCGTAATCATCCATAAATTTGATCAGAACCCTCTTCCTCAATTCCTTAGCCATATAGTTGAGCAGCATTGTCTTGAGTGCAACTGTAAATATAAAATTCTTGTTAGACTCCACATCAATGTTATTAAACAACGATTAGAGAGAAGATAACCATTGATGACTTGAAGGGGTTCATTTTATGGATGATGAATATTATCTCAACTTGTTCTCATCTAAAACAAGCTCCTCTCCTCTGCCTTGCTTTCTGCCATCTCGAATAGGTCCAATCAACCTTTGCATTAGGAAGCAACTTAACACTTAGCTCAGTTCTTCTTTGCAAGGGTCATAATGGGTGAGCTCCTCAAGTGACTCAACCTTTGTTTTGCTTGAAAGTAAGCCCCAACTACCTTTTCCCCAAGCTCCTTCTCCATTGCATACAAATAGAGCTAATCCAATCATCTTGGCCCGTGGCTTGTCTACATACCAAGCTCAAATTGATCTAGGCATTTGGATCAAAACCATTGTGAGCTCATCCCGCCCTTTGGCACCAAAACAACTCCCATAGATCCTTCTCGACACCATACATTGTCAATCACAAATTGAAGCCACACTTTGAGATTAATTCGACACTTTTCGCCAAGCTCTTCCCCGACCTATGATATCCATCTTAACTCATATCCAAACTAGTGGTCACTCTACACACTAGATCCGTTCCCAATCATGTTGTGTAAATTCCCAAGTGGGTAGATATTTGTGTGTAAGTTGATCCTAGCTTTGTTTTTGTCTCTCAAGGTGGCTCCTACAACAAAGAAGCAAAAACAAGTACAAGGTGGTAGATAAAACATCTGAATGAATCCCAAGAAAAGGTCATAACCATAAACAATAATATTAAATATTTTGTTTTTAGGTATTTGTGCTCAAGTATTTGTTGAGCTGGCATCAACAACTTGCTAGAAACTTGGGATTTGAGATTAATAGTATTATAGTAGTAGTATATTTATTATATTAAAAATTTGGTAATTGCAAGTATTACGCCTTGTCTAACATATCTACGAGTCATGTGTAGAGCCTGGAAAGATGCGAGTGATTCTTTTTGTAGAATTCATCAAAAATATTTTTTAATATTTTAAAATTTCACACAAATTGTTGATATGCGTGTTTTCACCATAGCCCTTCTTTTGACATTTTTAAAATTAACTTGCACTTTTGTATTGTCAAATGTTTTTTACATTTTGATTTTTTTTCGACATGTAAAATTTTACCCGCCCTTTTCTGACAAGTTTGAGGCCTTGGGAAGAGTTGTGACGGCTCAATTATAAACCCCGGATGCCACATAAAGCTTTTTTAGAGAATTCAAGAACATGTGAGTTGTGATATTTTGTAGTCCGGGGCGTGTTGATAGCAAAAATAGGCGCAACATTCATAGGATTTTATGTGATCTACAAAATTGACACAACCACAACTCACACATGAGCATCTTAATCACTACATCCACATCAAGATTGCATATTGAACTGCGCACCGAGAGATATTCCTCTTTATGCCAAGATTTGATCACTTATCCGATATGATGTGAACCAAAACTCAAAACACATATTTGCCAAGCCACATGATTGTTATATGCGATGATTAGACAGTTTCTACAACCGCTCACATACCACCGTCCCACGGGAACAAAGTGCAATTGTCACCTAAAGAATTCAACGATTCATGTATAGATCGGTTCATACATGAGATGCTTCCACTCTTGGCTTCCATTCAAAATTAACTTACACACTTTTAGGTAATAATTATTCGAGATCGGATCTATAATCGATCGATACCAAATGACAATGTGGTAGAGCTTTGCTATAATCTCGCCACATGAAAGAAATAATAAAACAAAATAAGCTTCTCCATGTTATTCCGAGTGATATGAATTCAATACACGGGTTATTATATAGCCATAACCATAATTATAGTTGAGCTAATTCCTACAAAATAAGAAGGAATACTTGGTAATCCTCTTGAGGGACCGCCCTCAACATGAGCATATGCAAATCTTGGATTGGATATAGAGGAGGATGGAGGAGAGACCAATGGCGAGAGTGGTGATCTTGATGATTTTGACATGGAGGACTACGAACAAGCTTTGAAATTCTTCCATCTCGTGGTTCTAGTATCTATCCTATAATATAGATTATTTTCGTTTAGTGAATCGGAATCTATGTAATAAATTTTTATCCTACCTCATATGATGTACAACATTTGTTTGGGACCTCATTGATCTATAATGATTTGTCCCATTTTTTGTTGTATTTAATACAAACACTTGAATTTTGTTCCAAAAAAAACTTGATGCTCATGTAAAAAGAGATACAATCGAGGAATGCTAAAATGAATGCAAAAATGATGTCCAAATTATATACAAGTTAAAAATGATGTTATTTCTTCACATTCCCCAAGAACTTAGATCGTGGATGCATTGAAACTTTTTACAATATAAAAATAAAGAAATCTGGTATTGATTGAAAATGTCAAATTTATTTCATCTCCATGTGTGAGGAATAATACAGGATATGTTTCATAAGTAATCAATGAAGAAAAAGGACAAGTATCACTATTAAAGAAGCTCACTTTAGAAGTCACTAAATATATTAATAGAAATTATTTTGTTCCAAATCAAGCACTTGGTTTTCATTAGAAAGAACCTGTCGGCCCCATTTAGCTTAACTTTTGTCTCTTGAGACGACAAAAAATAGATAATTTTTGTTGAATATGTAATGTATTGTTTGGTTTTAGAGCAGTTATGCAGTTGTACCTACCATAACCGATAACTAAAATGTAACCACCTTCTATAGAATAGTTTGCGATCATTCCAAAGAAGTGCAAATTTGTTTTTCTTTTCTCTTAGTGTTTCTTTTGCCAACATTGGTATCGAGCAAAGGTTCACGGTTCGAGGAAGATAGAAGCCATTCGATCGAGGAAGCTCTTGGTGGAAGAGTATGCACAACGGGCAAAGCCACCGTGGAGGTTGTGCGACCTATAGCGTCCACTTCATGGTCCAAAACACCGCACGTTTTGAGTGCAAAACTTGCGGCAGCGCCTCCACAAGAAGACGACGTTTTCAAGGGAAAAATATTGGTTTTCAAGGGCAAAATGCTGGTTTTGAGGGCAAATACTTGCGAATCTTGAATCACGTTTTTAGGGCAAAACTACAATATAGTCGCTAGAGCAATTGTGACTCCGGGGTTCAAATTTCTATGGACAGTGTGTGCGTAGGGCACAAATACTCTATGGAGTCCTGATATATAGTCTTTGTTGTTCATTACATTTGCAACTTGTAACGTATTTAAGTAATAAACTCTTTCTATTGTTTGAGGGGGCAAAACATTATTTATTATTTCTGTTGTTTTGGAGTAATAAATGGTGAATATCTCTAACCTCACTCTGCCAGACGCAAAAATTGACAGGCACAAATTCTCAATGGATGGAGCCATAAGATTCTAACAATTGCATACTTTCGTGATTACGATAAGATAATCACGTGTAGCAAAGGTCGACCAACGATTTAACTTCGTTGATTATGACAGATGTCATAAGGAGGCTCTATTACTTCTCAAGTTGTCGGCATTGGATGATATGATACTTTGAAGTGCGAATGACCCACCGTGGCAAGCATGTTGTGGACCATCCGAGGAATAAATATCGACGTCAAAAAAGAGTCGGGTTTTATACCCAAGAATATGCTCTTTTCTATCAAGTTACAAGAAGGTGGATCATTGTTTGAGCACCTACTTCGGATGAAAGACCTCTAAGACCAATTATCTTCCATCAACAAAAATGTGAACGATGATGATACGATGGCTTTGGTTCTAAACAACTTACCTTCTTCATATGAGTCATTTGTGAAGGCACACTATTTAATCGCTGAAAGTCAAACTCTCATGTTTGACAAGGTGAGTTCCTACCTATTGCAAAAAGAGCGAAGACAAATTCACGCAGAATCTAGTTGTGACCAATCAAAAAGTGCTCTTGTCACACAATCAAAAGGAAAGTGGAGACGTCATTATGGTGAGTCCTCCACTCGATATTAGGTCACATGCTATTATTATCATAAGGTTGGGCACCTTCACAAGGATTGTCAAAAGCGGAAGTATGATCTTTCACAACATAACCAAAAACCATGTGATGAGGAACATGTGGCAGCAATTGTGGACGAATGAGATTCACATGACCGACATGCTCTTTATTGTCTTACAACATCATGCTCACCTGACAAAGTGGTACTAGTTAGATCATTGACTTTGATGCATCCACACTTTTCATGTCGCAGGGACTAATATGTTTCATTTATTGCAAATATATGTTTTGAATCAGTAGTACTAGCTAATGGAGAATCACTTGCAGTAGAAGGGATAGGAGATATATGCATTGTATTGAACAATGCTCATACATTGTTGGTACGAAATATTAGATATGTACCTTCTTTACAAAAAAATCTTCTATCTATTCGTCAATTAATTGAAAATCCCAATATTTATGTGGATTTATGTGGGAAGAAGTGTGTTGTTTCTGATATGAAACAGAGACGGATGATTGCCCTTGGTATTGGGTAAGGTGGTCAATATCGGCTTATTGACCCTATTACGATCAACATGAATGCACATGTGGACTACTCCACCACACAGGGATGTACGGGAGGCCGACATGCCTAGGGAGGATGAATTTCCTCATTCTCGAAGAACCGTTTGTTTTAGATGGAGACTCCACTATTCTAGATGCAATGAAAGTGCATGGTGAGATGGCATGCCAAGCCACTCACTCGAGGGACTTGCACGAAGGACATTAGAGCATGTGAATAGTTTGCTCATTGTGTTTTGAAAGACCTTTCTCAATGTAAGGGGATAAATGAGCAAATAGATGAGATGGAGGAGTTGGTTTTCACTCCCACTATTACGAGAGATGGTTATTTTTCCCACTCTTTGAGACGGAGATGTTTGTTTCTCCTACTATTGCGGACTTGGTTCTAACTTCCACTACACAGATGGTCACATTTCTCTCCTTCGCAACTCACTTTGATTGGAAGGCACTTCCCCATGCTTTCCTGAAAAGGTTAGATGAGCACAACACGGTGTTGCAAGGGCATGATCGAGGTGACTTAGATTGCAGGCTAATTGAGTCTTTGTATAGACTCTAACAGGTACACAAGCCTGGAACAAATTTTTCAATCCACGTCTCTGCGTTTCGATTCCAACACTGAGACAGGGGTTGACACTCTCGACCATTAATGATTCATCATTGGTCAATTAATCACGTAATCAAGAATCGAGTGCACCACTTGCCATATCCTTTGTTCACACAACCAGATTCTTGTTTTGCGGTTCTTCTCCATTCGACAACCGCAACACAACAATGGACTGTTGATTTTGAAGTACAACCTATGGCACAATCTATAGATCTAATGACTAAACATATGGGCTTTAGGACATTTGTAAAATTTCGGGACAAACTTGGTATTGTTTCCGGTTTAGTCATTAAGAGGGGGTGTTGAATATATAATGTATTGTTCGGTTTTAGAGTAGTTATACAGTTGTACCTGCCATAACCGATAACTAAAATGTAACCACCTTCTATAGAATAAATATACTCATCATGCGTTCAATCTAGCATTCCAAATTTGTTCTTCTTTTGTCTTTCTTATTGTTTCTTTTGCCAACAATCTTTTGGACTTCCCAATTTTTAAAATCCTATGTCAAGGGCTCATCCAATATGCATTTTCATGCTTGTTCCTTGCATAATCATGAATATTGCTTTAAGTTTGTACTTTTAGTATCTTCTTAGTTAGGTTGTTCTATCTTTGATATGGCTCTCTATTGATAATCAATTGTTGACAAGCTTTTTTTGTAAAGGAATTCTGCACCTCAATGAACAAATGATTGTATCAAGAGGTCCTTATCCTAGCTCATCTGATGTTCAGCTTATATTGGGACCCTCATTGATTTATGATAATCTGTCCCATTTTTGGTATTATTTTTGTCATTATTAATAAAAAAACTGATGTCATGTAGAAAGAGACACAAAAACAACTGATATCATGTAGAAAGAGACAATTTACGAATGTTAAAATGGAAAAAGAAGAGATGATGTCCAAATTAGAACTGCTGCAATTTCCTTTCCTCACCTCCCAAGGAACTGTTACCATATTTTTCCATGCAAGAACGAACAAAGGTATTTTTAAGAAGTTGGCTATTTTTGGCAAAAAAATCTATTTTTAGCGTTTTGCTATTTTTAGCATTCGCCAAAAATAAAGTGTTCTAGATGGAAATTGGGTGGATGGTAAAATTGTTATTTTTAGCATTCGCTAAAAATAGCAAGTGTCTAAAATTAGAGTGCAAGTGCATGCACAAAGGCTAAGCAGAGAAGAGGGAAAAAGCAACTCTAAAAATAGTGAAAGGTCAAGTCAAAGAAGAAGCATGCACAGATTTCAAATCATACATTTAAAGCAGTCAAGGGGCAGTTTGCTATTTTTAAATCATACTTGCATGATTTAAAACCAGCGCAGCAGTTAGGGGGCAGTCAAGTTTATTTTTAGACACCTTTTACTTGCCTCAAATTACCTAATGCATGTGAAGATTCAACGCAGCCTTTACCCAAAAACAGGCACAAGAAGACAAAATAAAAAGCAGCTGAGTGTGTGCTATTTTTAATTAATTAAAGCATGCTAAAGATCGAAAAAATCCCACGCAGCAGTCAGAGCAAAAGGTGGAAAAGGAAAAGCACAAGAGGCCAAAAAACACAAAAGACAAAAGGGGAAGAAGTTGCATGCTAGATTCAGCGCAGTCAAAGGCAGAGTTAACTGTTTTTGGGCACCTTTTCATGGTAAAATCAACTCAGAAATCAACGCAGCAGTAAAGAGCCAGTCAAAGGCTATTTATCAAAAACCTTTTCCTTGCAAGTGCACGCACAAATTTCAACGCAGGCATGTTTGGAGGGCAGTTAACTGTTATTGACACCTTTGCATGCCTTATCCATTGGCTGAGCATGCTCAAATTCCAACGCAGCAGGGTATTTTTGCTTTTACTTACTTTTAGATGCACTTGCATGTTTGCAAAGGGTGTAAGGCTTATTTTTGATGAAGGAAGAATATACACACTATTGCAGCTGTTTTATATTGGTAGCCTTAGCTTATAACCTTGTCTAAACCTTTGAATTATTTTTGCAGATTAGCCTAAAGTTGTGCATGTGTGTGGATCTCTATATTCTTTGTATGCAGTAGTACATGTGTGTGTCAAATCATTGGTGTATCACCGCAATTTTATATTTCCCACATTCCTTCTCCCTTTTCCTTGTCAATTTTATTAGTTTTTCAGGTGATTCACAGGGGAACCAACCCACTCTGGAGGTTCACCTCAGTTATAGGTTCCCACAACCTTGAGGTGTTCCAATTTTGTCAACAGAAGAGAGAGTACACACACCACTCTCTATCAGGGTGCACTTCTGGGTGACAACAGGAACTTAGACCATGGACACATGCACAGATTTCAAATAAAGTTTTCTTCAATTACATTCTTCAGAAAAAAATAAATAACTTTTGTATTGATTGAAAATCTCATATTTATTTCATTTCCAGGGGCAAGAAATAATACATGGTTTTTTTCTTAAGCAATCAATGAAGAAAATGGGTAGGAGTATCACCTTAAAAGCAGCTCACTCAAGAAGTCTCCGAATATAGTGATGTAAATTGCTTTGTTCCAAATCACAGATCTATTTTTCATTAGAAAGGACCTGTTGGACCCAATTAATTTTTGTCTCTTGGGACGGCAGAAAATCATTTATCTTTTCGACTTTCCAGTGTTTAAAAATCCTATGTTAAGGGCTCCTCCAATATGCATTTTCATGCTTGTTCCTTGCATTAATGGGGATATTTCTTTAATTTTCTACTTTCAGTATCTTCTTATTTAGGTCTTTTTGTCTCTGATATGTCACCATCTCTGTTGATAAGCTTTTTGTAAAGAAATTCTGCACCTCAGTGAACAAATGATTGTATCAAAAGGTCTCTATCCTAGCTCATCTAATGTTCAGCATCTGTTGGGGCTCTCATTGATCTATGATAATCTGTCCTGCTTTTTGGTAATATTTTTCTTGTTATCAATACAAACCCTTGAATTTTGTTCGAAAAAGAAAAAAAAAAGAAAACGGTCGTCATGTAAAAGGAGATACAATCTAGGAATGCTAAAATGGAAAAAGAAGAAATGATGTCCAAATTACACTACAAATTAGAAGCGGTACTATTTCCTCACAGTCGTGAGGAACTTAGATCATGGATGCAAGCAGACTTTTCAAATGAAGTTCCCTTCGATTACATTTTTCAATATAAAATAATGAACTCTTGTATGATTGAAGATTTCAAATTTATTTCAGCTTCAGGGGCAAGAAATAATACATGATATGCTTTATATTTATAAGCAGTCAATGAAGAAAATGGGTAGTATTACTATCACCTTAAAAAAGCCTCACTCAAAGTCTCCAAATATAGCGATATAAACTGCTTTATTTCCAGCTGCAATCTATTTAAGAATGAGAGTTGTGCTATACTGACCTCACAGAGTCTTTCAGACCTTAGTTCCCGACCATAGAGTACATCTAATTTTAAATTTGTGCCCATGTAGTGCTGACAATCATGTAGTGAACTAGTTGAGCTCTACAAAAACTGAATGCAAAGTTAAGGGTGGGTACAAAGTAGATCCGTAAGGGTAATACTGCTGACACCAACTCTGATACTGTCACATCCACATTTCCATTTTACATAGAATGTGTGATTCGGTAGAAGTTTAACATGCCTTACGCAGCCTGATCCTTAAGTGTATTCTCTAAGCTTTACTTGACATCCATTTCAGATAGAAATTTGTACAATGTTCTTCCATGATGTCAGACAGACATTTCAGATACAGAAATTTGTACGATGTTCTTCCATGATGTTAGACAGATGTCACTGGCGATGCCCTTCTGGAAGTGGTACAATATGGTAAAATGGAACAGGTCTTTTTGGCAGCCCATCGACTCCATCTTCTTCGTCGTCATCAAATTCCAGCAGATAACTTCCAAAGACAAATAGGTTCATGTCAATAAAAAATGGCAAGGTGGATTGTGCAGGCAAGACAAAACAAGCTGCAAGAATGCATGGAACAAATAAGTTGCTTCTTTGTTCTTTCAGCAAAATGAACAATGGCTAAAAAAACATTCATCCAATTTTGCTATTATCAAGGCATTCTTTACATTTTGATGTCCCTGGCCAAGGTTGGGTTTAACGTGTACAAAATGGCATGCAGACAAGAGTTAAAAGGGACTATGTCAAATGTCCCGACTGCAAGCTGTCACAATGGAGAAACATAAAAACAATTTCACATCATGATTTCCAAGAAGATAAAATTGGTCAAATTCCACATCTTTAGTCACATAAACATATAATGACAGCACACGATCCCAAGAAAGTAACAGAAAATATTAAAAATATAGCTTCAAAATCATAATCACAAAGAAGATGCAAGAATAAGCCGCAGGCGAACCAGAATTCACATTGATAGGAGCCGAACGGATGGAGGTTTCCTTAAAGTATGTTTCCCTATGTCGTTTCCAGGTAGCCTAAAATGGATATCGGTGCCGTAAGTTAGACCTGAGGAATACCTCTTGAAGTTTAAGTCTTCTGCTTCTATCATTTCATTTTTCGTTTTTAGTGCAGTCTTATCCTCTTCAACTTGTCTACCTCTGTTAATAGTTTCTTCTTTTCTCACTCTTTCTGAACTACATGAACAAGTGAAATTTACTACCATCTGTCTGTTGTAGCCAAACATTGTTGGATCCCATCTGGGAGATGTCTCTTTGAAACACAGCTGATCATGCTCATTTTGATTAGTATTACCATTTGTTTTTGAGAAATTGTGTCAGACTTAGGCAAGAGAAAGGTACTTGAATGTATGTATGCATATGCAACAATTAAGGCCAAGTACTATGATCTCTTTCCTCTGAGTTCTATGTCATTTTGTGCAGAGGGAAGATTAATGTTAGGGATATATTCATGGGTATAAGCTAGAGTTGAGGAATCTCTATCCACAGATAAGAAATTAACATAAAACCCTTAAAATATATTTCCATGTCATTTCCAGGCAACATAAAATGGATATCAGTGTCGTAAGTTAAACCTGAGGAATACTCCTTGAAACTTAAGTCTTCTGCTTTGCATCATTTCATTTTGTCATTTATTTGGAGTCTGGACTGTTCTCCTCGACCTATCTACCTCTTTTAGTGGTTTTCATTTTTCTCTCACTGTTTTTGAACTACATGAATGAGGGGATCTTGCTACTATCTGCCTGTTTTAGCCAAGCAATGTTGGATTCCGTCCCAGAGATGTCTCTTTAAAAAAATGCTTAACCTAATTTTAATTAGTTTTTACTTTTACCTTTATATTTGAGACGTTGTGTCAGAGTTTGGTTAGGTAAAGTTTCTTGAATGTATGTATGCATATGCAGAAATTAGTGTCAAGTGCTATGATCTGTTTACTTTGAATTCTATGTTGTTTTGAATAGAGGGAAGAATAATGTTATGGATATATTCATGCCTATAAGCTAGAGTTGAAGAACACCTATCCACAGATATGAAATTGCCATAAAATCCTAAGAACTCCAAAGAAATGGAAAAATAACATTAGTAAAAAGATATCGTGAAACCGACATGTGTAACTTTATCTATATTTCTTGATTCATGTACATATTTACAAAGATATGGTTGGAAACTCTCTCCCACACCCACAAACAGCAAGCTCACATCCCAACCAACCAAAGGCTAATGGGAACAAAGATCACCCCCACAGGGAGGCAGCAACCTCCTTCAAAGACACTCAACCTCCTAATCCATACGTACAATTCAGATAAGCTGTCTCATTTTTTTATAAAAGTTAAATATATTGATAAAACAGTAGCATTACAAAAACCTTTCTGCAAGCCCAACATGCAAGAGAGAAAGGAAGAGGGGAAATAACCTATTAAGTAGCCTAGCAATGGGAAGATATTCATACTCATATACAACACATGGGACCGGTAAGAACAGGTTCTATTTATATATTGCATACCTAATGCAGCCCCACAAACTATGAGAGCAAAAATTTTAGGCAGTAGCAAAGAAAGAACCCATGATATCCCAACATTGTAAGAGAAGCCAGATGCAGAAAGAAGACAGCAATGGAGACTTATTCAATTTTTTCCTAAGTTGCCGATACGTTTTGGATATGGTTACAGATACGGAGTATCCGATATGCAGATACAGAAAAAACAATTGGCCCCGGATACGGCCATATGATGATTTATATAAAATTTTAAAAAGATGTATATTCAGCCCAATACATAGGAATTAACCGTATTATGCATATGAAAAACAAAATAAGCTAGAACCAAAAAAAAACTTAATAGATGTGAGTGATAGCACGCCAAAAAAATTAAAAATTAAAATCCACTTATGATTTATCTTTTATATCTTCAGCCTTAAATGGGATGATAATCACATTAAGACTTGGCCATAATTTTCAACTTAATCAAATGGATCCATCATAGAAGATCAATGACCTCAATAGTAAGAATCACTGTAAAAATCAATGTTGCATTAATGGGAAGGAAGCACCCACTAAAAATACTCATGTAACTTGTTTTATTATATCCAAGGTCCTTTGCCATATGCATTGTAGTTATTCTGCAGCATAGTTGAGAAAAAGCTACACTTTACAAGATAGAGTAAATTTGATGTTCAAGGTGTCTTGCCTTAATCACTCGTCATAATACAACGTTTATGAAAGAGGTGGGGCATTTCTTTTATTGGATGTAAGAAATGTAAGGGGCAAAGATATCTCAAACTGCAGTCCTGTGCATGTTATGAATGCACCTTGAGCTCTATTAGCGAACAATAAGTGTTAAGTCTTTGCAAATAATGATTTGAGTAAATGCCTGATCAATTCATCACTTAATGGAATCAAATATGTACCAACGATTTTTTTCCAATGCATTTCATAAACACATTTATAATGACCACGATTAACATAACTGTTACAACTCTGCAGATTCATTTAGTAAACTATTAACTCTAATATAAGAGTCACTTGTTGACCTCTAACCACATAATTTCAATAAGAAATTTAGTTAAAAAAATTAACCAAAAAAAAAACCCATTTTGGGCATGGAAACATACTCGCAAACAGCCAGGGTACAGCCTGGACGGTCTAGGTACAGTTAAGTATGTTTGCAGACATACCTGGCCATACCTGAACCGTCCTGACCGTCCCTGGTCATTTCTGGGTACGTTTCCAGGATGTACCAGTACCAGGTACGTTTCGTACACATACCAGGTACCCTGCCCTTGCTGTAACTATATCTTAGGATTTTTCCTCCAAGATTTCCATGATGCATTTGAGCAGTAGGTTGGTGTTCAGTCCTTGCCTTTGGAGGAGCCATCTCTGTGTTTCGAAAAGGGCCAGGAGTTGTGGGGGCAGGAGGATCTACTCCTTTCAGGTAGCGCTGTGAATCCTTGTGTGTTGTTTTGCAATGGCTTGATGGGCATTGAATTGCATCTGCTCACAAAGTCTTCTTCTACTCCTTTCAGGAACGAGGATTTTCTCAATAGCATCAGTCCAACTCTGAAGCCTATTGAGGTCATGTTAAGAAGTTGAACCACTCTTTTAACTGGTCAACAAAATCATGTAAAGCAAGCATGCTAGCTTTTTGTTGCATACAGGCCACCATAAGAGGACTTACTTTCAAGGAAGGATATGTCTATACCCTTGTCATCAATTTTTGCAGCCACATGATCAATACACTAAAAATCGTTCTGTAATGATCACGGAGAATTCTCTTTAGCTTCAACGGGATTTCTTTGGGGCTGCAGAACAGGGGTTCGAGGAGGTAAAGCAAGTTTATAAGCTAATTTTCCTATTATTTCTAAAATTTCAAAGGGAACACAATAACAAGAAGCCAATTCAATATATCTTCCAAGTTGTAGGGAACCGCTCTTTGGCTTAGCCCTAAAAAAATACTTGATCACCGATTGCAAAGTCATGAATAGATTACTAAGTGTCTTCCCAACTCTTATATCTATCATGTACACCTTTTGTGTAACATTTGGTCTATTAATTATTCTTCCATTTCTTGAAGATTTCCAATATCGTATCTTTTCATGTAAATTGGATCAGACCATGATATAGGAGGATTACGGTTACAACCATAAACAACTCCAAAAGGTGACATCTTAATAGTACGATGATAACCTTGATTATAGGCAACCTCAACTAAATGTAAATATTCTAACCAAAATTTGGGTCTTACTCTTTCAACAGTAAACATTCTAAGCATACCTACGATTATTCTATTAATTCTTTAAGTCTAGTCATTTGATTCAAGGTGATAAGCAATAATAAAACTCAAACTAGTACCTAATTCATAAAAAGGGATTTCTTAAAAGAAATAAATCTAAGATCTCAATCAGATACCAAATTCTTTGGGAGACCATGTAAATGAAACAATTTTTTAACAAGCAGATGTGTTTATATCAGAAGCAGATGACTTAATCTCAGTTGCTAAAAAGTTAGTCATTTTGGTTAATCTATAAACCACAACTAAGATAGAATCAAGTGCTTTACGGGTTCAAGGTAAACCACTAATAAAAACCATACTCACAGATTCCCATTTCCAATCAAGAATTAACAAAAGTTGTAACTGAACAGATCTCTTTAATTGTTTTGCTTTAATTTGTTGACCATTCAGACATTGCTGCACATATTTACGAATGTCTTGTTTCATTTTAGGCCAAAAATTAAAAAAACAATCACTGAAAAATAGGTCTTTTGAAAACTACAGTGACTAAAGAGAAGTATATCATGAAAATTTCTCAATATCCGTTGTTTAATATTAGATAGATCACGAATACAAATTCGTCCCTTGTAATACAAAAATTGTTAGTTCCTAATTCGCCAATAGGCTTTTAGACAAAACAAGTCATAATCACCGGAAACAGGTTTCAACTACTGAAAAACAATCACCGAAAAACACATCTAAAGTACTTTTCTGGGTTATCAATATTATATTTCAGCCACCCAACATAGGGGCTGCCGTGTTGGTTTCATTTCATGAAAATATTGGTCAGAGGGTTGGTGGAAATTAAAGGAATTCCCTTTAATGCCTCTCTGTGTTCGAAACCCAATACCATAGCAGTCCATTTCTACATCTTTAATAACGTCCTTTTCCTCTGCTGTATTTCAAGCACTCACATGTTTCACAGACCTTAGTTTTAAGAATTGGACTTTTTCTTTAGCTGGTTTTCCCGAGGTGCAGGGATTGAAGCACATGGCGATGTGGCTTGCAGTGGTGGGGCTTGAAGGCTCAGCGGCAAGAGATTTTCTAGCGCTGGTCACATGCATGCTAGTGGTGGCAACCGTGGCAACAGCCCTCAACTCTATTCACTTCCACAAAGAAACAAATCCCACAACACATCCAGCAGCAGCAGCAGCAGCAGTGGTGGTGGTGGTTCTGTGGATTTGTCGGCTTGTAATTTTAGCGATTTCAAGCTCCCACCCAAATCGCCAGCCGTGGCCCGCATCAAGACCCTCAGCTGAAAATGGTTGTTTTTAGATACCAAATGGGAGGAAGAGGAGCTAAAGGCATATGACCATGCGAGTACTGAAGTGGGAGATTTTGTAATGTCCCTTTCTAGGGCTGAAACTGAAAAACAAGGAATTAGCACAAACCCCAATCTGATTTTTATCTGATTTTTGGACCAGCAAACTGAAAATTAAATCAGTACGGAACAGCAAACTGATTTTTATAACAGCAGTCTGAAAAACACAAGTTTTCACCCAAATATCACCCTACAATTCATCCACAATATTTATAGACCCTTTTGGAATATTTTAGAACAATTTCCACCACGAAAATCAAGCTAATACTCAGCTGGAAAATTATTTATTAACAGCAGAAGTACAGCGAAGAGAAATAATCAAAATGAGGGTTTCCAAACCCCAACAATGCCCAAATATGAGTGATTCCAGCCTTATAAATTATATCAAATCTGAATATCAATAAATGAATGAGTGTCGTGCCCTAGAAGGCACTTAGAATGACCTCTACCCTAGTCGCTCCCCTAGGAGAGGGCTCCAAAAATATGTAAAAGCTCTTGTAGGTCTTCTTGATGCCCTAGATCCAAATCTGCAAGAGAGTCTTCAATAGAGATCTTCAATTCACCAACATGGAGAGTTTTTGTTCTCCACCAAGCCACAAGGAAGGGTTTCGTCCTCCTTGGATGCCACACAAGAGGGTTTTCATCCTCAAGTGGAATGGTATTGAGCAACCAGCCCAACAAACCAAGTGTAAGTGTAAATGCGCCAAAAGATGATCTCCAAATGAGGTCATACAACCTCTTTTATACCCCTTGCTTGGCGCCAAAGGCCAAATAGATGAGGACTGACCTCCAAGCTCACTTTATCTTTTAATTGAAACTCATAATCCCAACCGACCTGCCTGGAGGAGATAAACACTAAAGAAAAATATTAAAAATAATAAAAGAAAACAGAAACGAAGCTCACTTACTTCCCTTGTTCACTTAATCTTCTTGGCCACGGGAAGAGAATGGCAAGAAGTCTTCATTTGGCCTCAATTTGAAAAAGGGGACATTACAGATTTTCTGTGGCAGAGAAGTATAATGATGTGAGAACGCTGCTAGCCTCCAAATTTCCCAGGGGTGATAATATACAATCACATGAGTTACCGTTTGCTAGAGTCTCCTCTAAAATCTCCTAAACTCAACCTCTTTCATCCTTCTTTCCAAGAGAATAAAAACTTTCACCTTTAAATTTAGAAGGAAAATTTGTTTTATTGTGGTAATTTTCAACTTTATTTTTTCAAGCGGACACGTAGCATTAACAGAAGAAAGAAATTGGTTGTTTTGCCACAGAAATTTCTTAACTTTCATTTTCTTAATTTTATTTTAATTAAAGACAAAATAATCGAACACTATATAAACTCATGTTCGATGGTTCTCTTACGGTAGTTTTATGGGAAATTGTCTTTCATTTCAAAGATTTGATAAAAGATATCATATTCATGATTGTTTCTTTAAAAATTAAAATTCAGATATTCATGAATTTTAGAGGACGTTTTTTTTTTTTTTTTTTTTTGCTTTTTCTTGGTTGGTTGAGGGTAACTTAGAAGAAGGCACTAATGGGGAGTTGGTGTGTGAGAGACTTCGACAATTTGGTGGTAGGTCCAAGTTCGCTCTGCTGCACCCATCCTCAAGCTTTTGTTTGTTTTCTTAATTTTGGGATTTACAAGTGTTTAGGTCATTTCAAGATGACTATTAATAGTGAGTAAAAATCCCATAAAAAGTAATTATCTAGCAAAAATATCTTAAATTTATCTATATATCTCATTCAACGATGACAAATTGTGTCCAGCCCTAAAAAACAAAACTGCTCCAAACTAAATGACTGGTAAAAGTGAGTAAAAATCGAACAAAAATTAATTTAGTACAAGTATCTTGCATATATCTAGATTCTATATATCTCATTTAATGGTGACAAATTTTGTGTTTGGCCCAAAAAGTCTTTTCAAAAACAAAGCTACTCCAAACTCCACACCAAAATATTATGATTTTGGATTCATTTCCCTAAATAAAAAGAAAAAACATTTAATTAATTAATAAATAAATATCATCGATGGGGTGGGAGTGGTGCGGTCAAGTCACACAGTTGTGTGTTGGTCCACCCGGTTTCAGATCCCCATGAGGCGCGATCCTTTTTAAAGGTGGTTTCGCCGCAAGACGCAGCTTCACTATTTGTCGTAGGATTCGGCATCTCTAAAATCAATGCAATGGCAGCACTCGATCCTTGCTGCAGATGCAACACGTTGGATTGTTAGCTGGACTCTTAGTTGGATTACGCTACGATACAACACTCCAGAAATTGCTTCACTTGAATAGCTAGACTCTTAGTTGGAATACATTGCATAGATAAGTGGCTCACCAAGAGAATTGCTTCACTCAATTAGCTGGACTCTTAGTTGGAATGTGATGTAGATGCAACACACCAGAATTTGCTTCACTGAGGTTCCTCGTGATGGTTCCTAAATTGTAAAAAAGTATGTGGGTCCTTTCAAAACCCTCAACTTCACCCTAAATTCAAAAATAAATAAATAAATATCAAATTTAAGATCAGAAATTAATGGTTAATAGCTGAAGGTCCACCACCACCACACACAATTGCCCCTCCCTTAACTACCATTATAAAACGCCCATCAACATGATTAACATTAAAAAAAAATTACAAGTTTGATAACAAATTAAAAAACAGCTTACTACTGAAATACCTCATGTTTATTTGAAGTTTATTTCATTTGATATTCCCGCTTTACGAAAATATAACTTTTAACTTTCCTATTGGTGCATTCATTACACCCCTAAGTGTGCAAGTGCTAGTAGATAAGAACTATATTGGTTATTCAAATGTGCATTGAAGAGGTATTTGTAAAATATCCATAAAGAGTATGGAAATGAGTACCAACAGTAATTTAACTCTAATAGCGTATTCAAAACTACTACATTCAAGGCAGATGGCATTTGCAGAAATATGTTTCCTGCTCAAAACGGCTTGTACATTTTCTTTACCATGAACATATTGGAGATCAAAATCATATTCAATTAACAATTATATCCATCATATCTGTTTCGTACTCAAATGAGGTTGGATGAAAATGTGTTGTAAACTCCTATGACCAATATTTAGAACAAATTTATTCCCTAACAAAGAATGTCTCTAGATTTATTTTATTTTGTTAAAATAAAAACCTTACCCACTTTATTTTATATAGAAATAAAAATGCACAAATTCGACTATGCCAAGCTTGAAAACTTTTGGTCCAAGCATGGTCCGTATACAAAATGAAAGATCCCTACCACTGAACCTGAATTTTTCCTTAGAAAAAATGATAAAATAAACCATGCAATACCCAGCTGAGACTGCTGCAATAATTTACTGGAAATGGCGACTAGGGTTTATTGGAAAAGCATCCACAAACATTACTCAAATAAATTTATTTCTATCAAAAACTGATTACTAAATTTTTAGCAGCCCAAATATGTATTAAATCTGATTTTTTTGAGGTAAATAATGACTGCAAATAGTTCAGAAATCTGCATAAAAAGCTGACTGAAAATACCTCTTGAAACCCTCCAGAAAACTCTGAAATTTATTCCTCTAGATCCAAAAACAGCAGTACAATAGATGGCATACAAATCAGGTCTGGAAATACCTCTGAAATAGCATAGAATATCCAAAAAGTGAGTCGCCCAACACTAGAACAACTGATAACTGTTGCTGCAAATTTATTCTTCAACACACACTGCTGGAATAATAAAAATCTGTGAAGATCAATGGAATTCCCTGAATAGAAATCCCTCCCAATGCTCTTGGGGTTTTCGTCCTTGGATTTATTTGCAAAAGCTCAAAGCTTCCAATGCAAGAGTGAAATATCAAATGAATCTGGAATGCCCTCTAAGCAGGTCGACTTCTTCTTTATAAAGGAAATGGGACCCAAGGTGACCTCCATCACATCCAATGAGCTTCTTTCCCTCCGTTGCACTCCCCTAGGCCAAGTCGCATTTTTTAAAGGGGCCTTAGACACACTTTTTCTAATTTTTTGACCTCATGGAGCAAGTCGCATTTTCCCTTAGGAATTACAATTTAATTAAGTGCTTTTATTTAAATGCACTTTCCTAAGTTCTATTTTAATGTTAAGTTTATTAATTTATTATATGTGTTTTTATAATGTTATATTTTAATTTTTGCACAATATAATAAAATTAATAAAACTTAAGTCACCCTTGAACTCACCCTTTGGCTGTCGGGTAGACAAAAATGGGCCAAAGGTCTTCAATAAAATTATTTGAGAAAGAGGGACATTACACAAAAAAGGATACTAAGTATCATTCATTGGTACAAATTAGAGTCTAGCATCTTCCTCCACCCCTTGAATCATAGTCGACTCCCGTGTCGGAGGCATCCCATAACACATAAGGTTGTGATTGTCAAGAGCCCAATTGGCCAACCCATCTACCACTTTGTTACTTTCTCTGGGAATATGGCTGAATTGCACATCTTGGAACCGGTTTTGCAACTGGTGAATTTTCCCAACCTCTCTTTCAATTTGCCAATTTTTCTATGACCTCCTTCCGAATTAGCTAACAGGCTGACAATAACTTTTGAATCAGATTCAATTTGGATTTTTTGCCATCCAATTTTCAAAGCCTCTTGCATCCCTTTATAAACTGCCTTGATCTCTGCTAAATTATTGGTAGCAACTCCCAATTTTTCCACAAAGAAGAAGGCTACAACCTTATCATATGATCTACCAATGCCTCCCATGGCCGCCTGGCCCGGATTACCCCTTGAGGCTCCATCAATGTTCAATTTTCCATAGTCATTAGGGGAGCTATCCAATGTCCAACCTATTGTATTTTCATTTTACACCTACATGCAATCATTTTTGAGTTCTTGGGTTGCAAAGACATTTGTTTACACACCTGATCCCATTCCGGGTTGAGAGTCTGAGGAAAACAAATCTTATGTTTGATAGATTTTGCAACATTGATTTTTATTTTCTCCCAGACATAATCTATGTCTCTGCTGATCTGCTGGAAGATTCTGCTATTTCGTTCCTTCCAGATGTTCCAAAGGAGAAGGGTTATGCCAGCCCATAATGCAGGTAGCAGATTTTGACCTTTAGGAAGGTGACAATGCCAATCTCTAACCAGCTGCTCAAAAGACTGAATGCTGATCCAAGGAAGGTTAAACAGTTTAGCTAGAAGCTGCCATAGGTAGACTACCCAAGGGCATTGGAAGAACAAATGAGAAAGGGTCTCCTCATTTTCCAAACATAAAACACATCGGAAGGGCCCATAAAATCCACGTTTCATGAGTCTATCCCCCGTTAAGACTCTCCTCCTTAAAACCAGCCATACAAAGAAGCTCACCTTTGGCCATATAGCAGGCTGCCATATATGGTTAAGAATATCCTTTAGAGGATGAGAAGTACCTCTGGTTAAAGAAGCATAAGCCCAAAGAAACCGTATAAGCACCTGTAGAAATTTTCCCCCAAGCTAATGAGTCAAGAATTGAAGAAGTTAAAAGAGGGCGGGCCAAAAGAATATTAGTTATTTGAATTTGTTTCTCCTTCCCAATTCATATGGGCCATTCCAAACTAGGAATCCAACACTGTCCAATTTCCCAGAATGGTGGCTCTCCTATAGTAATGAGCAACCTTAATCCACCCTATTTCATGCATCTCCTCCATTGTTGTCCCTAATTTTGGGTACTGGGTGATGATTGGAGGTTGCTCATCCCAAGAATCCGTCCGAAGTTAGCATTTTGACCATTATTCACAATCCAAAACAAATGTTTTTTTATAATCTCTTCTCCAACTTTCGAACAAGAATGGGTGAACCTTTAGAGGGGAGAGACAACCGTATAATTCTCTCAGGGGAATTATTCTCCGCATATTTGGCTCTAATATTGGCAGCCCACAAATCATTTGGAGCCATTAGCATCCTCCAATAGAGTTTAGCTGCTAGGGCCTTATTTTGCTTGGGGGAAGATCTGAATCCTAAACCACCTTCCTTCTTAGGCTGACAAAGAGTTTCCCACTTCACTAGAGACCACTTTCTTTTTCCTTGCAGCCACTCCATAAGAATGTCTGACATAAGGAATCCAATTGTTTCAGAATTCTACCTGGAATATTCAAGATAGAGGAAACATAGATTGGCAAGGCTTGAAGGACAACTTTGACCAATGTCATTCTTCCACCTGAGGATAACCATTTATTAGTCCATTTTTGCATTTTCATATTTGCTTTGTGTTTCAACAAGCGCCAATCACGTATCTGCTTAGGCCCCGAGAGGTACCCCAAATATTGGATCGGAAGAGAGCCCCTTCTAAATTGGAAAATGTTTAGAATTTGTTCCTCCTGTCTACTAGAGCAATGAAAGAAAATAATACTAGATTTGGCATGATTAATCAGCTGACCAGTAGCTCTAGAAAAAACCTGAAGAACCTTCTGTAACTGTTGGGCTTCCAAGCAAGTGGCTTTGCCTAAAAGCGTAGAGTCATCCACAAATTGAAGATGAGTAAGAGGGCGAACATTTCTAGCCAATTTAATACCACTGATCTTTCCTTCCCGACACGCTTTCATTGCTAGTCTGCCAGGCTTTCACCACAATGATGAATAAAAGGGGGATAACGGGTCTCCTGAAGTAACCCCTAGAAGCCGAAAAAATGTGAGATGGATTGTCATAGACTAGGATAGAAAAGGAAACTGAAGACAAATAGGCTTTAACCCAAGTTATCAATTCGCCAGAGAACCCAAGCTATCCATTCGCCAAAGAAGCCAAATCTAGCCAAAACTTGACCTAGAAAATCCCAATCCACTCTATCATAAGCTTTGGAGAGATCCAGCTAAACAAACATAGAAGGAGATTTTTGGATGTCCATGGAGTGTAAGGCTTCCTGGGCTAACACAATCTCATCCTGGATTTGGCGACCTAGGACAAAACCTCCTTGTTCTGGAGATATAATCTTGTGAAGAAGAGGTTTCAACCTTTCTACCATAACTTTGGTAACTATTTTATACAAGACATTACATAAAGCAATGGGTCAAAATCCAGATATATCTACCACCTCGGTTGCTTTAGGAATAAGAGCGATGAAGGTCTTGTTAATTTCCTTTAGCATTGTTTTGGTTGTCCACACCTCTTCACCATGTGAAGAAGATCCCCTTTGATAATGTCCCAAAAAGATTGGTAGAATTCAATCGGAAAACCATCCGAACATGCCATTTTCCTTTCTTCATGCTAAACACTACACTCTGCAATTCATTTTCCGTAACAAGACCGGTTAACTTCTCATTATCCTGATCTGATAAAAGACAAGGGAGAGTATCCAATACTTTTTTTGGGTTGTCTTGTCAAGAGGTTGAGCTGGAAATAATCGATGGAAATATTGTTTTACAACTTGTTGCATTCCTTCCAAAGAATACTCTTTCTTCCCATCTTCCTTGATAAGAGAGTTTATGTGGTTATGAGCACGTCTAGTCAACAAAGATTTATGAAAGAAGGCTAATTCTTGTCACCTTCTTTTAACCACTGGATTCGAGATTTTTGCCTCCACATAATTTCCTCTCGGTTTCCCATTCATCAAGATTAGCTTTCAATAGAGCTCTTTTTATAAAGATCAACATTACTTGGAAATACACAGATGACAATTCAGTTTTTCAAAATCTATATTTTTTTCTCATTAATCTTTGAATGGTTTCAAACACATGCGCAGCTAACTACGAGAATCACTTTTATATTGATTCAAATGTTACAAGCATAATGGTAAAATTTGTATGGAGTTTCCTAGAAGAAAATTTACTCTCAATTGAAGTGGAAGCACAGAATGTCATGTGGTAGAAAGGAGAAATCACAACACAAATCACATATCACAGCCCTAGCTAGGATCATCAAGAGTGTACCACATACCCTCTATCGGACACACTTTGCATGCCCCATCTCAATGCCCATGGGCTCCTTGCTCCACATCACTTGAGTTTCTCACATGCTTCATGCCAACTTCCAATAGCTCCAATAAAAATATAAACACATACAAAATCCATCAAAAACCAATGCAACCTTTCATATGCTAATTACATAATCTTTTTAGCAATAGGCTTTAACCTATTTAGAAATCCACATGTACGTGACTTTATCATCATACCTTTACTAGTGTCACAACGTGTAGTCTTTTTATTACCCAAACCAGAGCTAGGCATGTTGGGACTTCATTCAGGTAGACTTGAATGCTCACCCGAAGCGTGCAACTACCAAGTCCCTCCTTTGTTATGCTTGACAAGAAGTTAGCATGCATAATCATCATGTTAATAACCAAGAAACCATTCATGCACAAATAACCAATCTAATCATGGCAATTTGGAAACACATATAATAAGGAAACACTTAACCCATGTAAACACAAACTAATATTAATTGCACTATCAAATCACCACTGTGATCCATGAACTACCATTATCCAACCACAAGTATCCATTATAACCAGAATTCATTACATAATGTGTTGAATACATAACAATCATTACAACAAGACGCAGTCCATGCGCAAATACCAAACCCTATAAAGATAACTCACACACGGCATACATAGTCTCGCACTCTAGATCACCACCACAATAATGACATACAACTAATATATATAAGGGTGGGGACTTGCCCTTCACCGCCCATGCACTCTCCTAATAATAGGTGTGCTCACAAAAATAGCTTGCATGCTTTACACCCTATGCTAATAATAAATTAATCCTAAATATAAACCTTGCTTTAATCCTATTATTAGTTTGGTCTATGCGTGGTTCTTTTCTTCTCTTGCATGTGTTTTTCCTTGCTTGGCCACCAAGTCATCACGCTTTTATCTGTCTTGGTTGGCACTCAACCCTGCTTTTCCTATTTTTAGCCCATGCTCAGAAAATTGGCTAAGTCCTCTCGCATTTGTACGCGTAACCTCGCACGCTGGCCCATAGTACCTCTGCGTGCGCATCTTAAGCGCTGCCTTGTTCTCCCGTGCGCACGTATTCTTGTGCGTAAACCTCCATGTTTCGTGGACACTTAGTCAATTTCTCCAACCAACGTTACCCCACACTAGGGATATTATCTCATCCCTCGGCAATATGTTGCCCACTTGTCTCTTCAAGAATAAACAAATCAAAGAATTCTCCCTCAAGAATAGAACAAAGAATATGCGGGTGAAAGAATAAGGGCCATATACCCAATGAATGAAAGAATGTCCAACCGTGCTCATCTTTACTCCTAGGATGGCTGCAAATAGCTTATCGAAACTCAGTATTAAGGATGCTCTCTAACTTTTTCCATTTTGTTAACTCCATAACTCACATCCTCCGCACTCCTCCAACTTCTGTACTGTAAGGGGTCCATGTTTTCCCCCTTTTCCTTGAGCTCTCTAACAATTTCCAAGGCTCGAGATCAATCCTTCGAATGCATCCATCCTTCGCCTGACAACTAATGATCCAAGCTCCTTAAGCTTTGTATCAAAAGTTTCTCTAACTTGCCTCAATGCATCTCGCTTCCTCATGACCTCGGCTATTCTCTCCTCTCACCCAAGCTTTTCATCTTTCTTGGTCGCTGCACCTCATTCTCCTCTCATTGATAATATATGCCTTGAGAATGTGGTCGGAGTTTCACAATTATCTAATGCCCATCCCGTTTGTTTCACTCATCTTTCAAAGCAGTGTAGTGGCCATCGCCTCATATTCTACTATTTTTCGCACGATTGTTGCCTTATTCTTCTTTTGCATTGTATCGCATCCAAATCCTCTTCTAAAAGCCTCTACACATACTTCTATGCCTAAAGTAGCAAGAGTTCTTTCCGGCACGACTGAACTTCGATCCATTTGGAGTAGCCAGGAAGACGATCTCCCAGGAGTATGCACATGTGCCTTCATTAGAGGATTTCTAGATGAAGTGCAAAAGTGAGTACGAGGTTAGAAAGAAGGATTTCAGCAGGCTATCAGCACGGCAAGTGTTCGACTTTGGATTAGCACGGATACCTGCAGATCTTAGAGATGATGGGAATGTGTTACTTGACGCTTACCATCAAATGGGAGGAGATAGAGCCGTACTTTAGGATAACGTAGGGGGCTGCCATACGATTGAAGAAAGGTCTGGCGCTGTTCTGGTGAATACTTCAAACTGGTTGCTGACGAAGGGATACTGCCTTGATGAAGCACTGATGAATCAAATCACGGGCAACTTCGGCACAGGAGATTCTCTCAAGCGGAAGCACGAGGAGAAAGTAGCAGAAGGCCCGAGAAGATGAAAGTGCACAGAAGATCTCAATCAAAGGAGAAGATCACTTCCACGGCTATGACTTTAGTTCCGGCTTCTCCAACATCCAGTACTTCACCGACTGTTGCACCTCAGCAGGACACTTCCATGCCTCCACTGAATCCGGCGACATTCATCTTCTCTCCTCAGCCACTCCGTTCAACACCTGTTCCAAGAGACGTTGAAGCTACAGATGGCAGAGTTCGAAAGAGCTTTGTCCTTGGATGATTCATAAAATATGGCAACCATAACACTGTAGCAGTTTTTGATGGAGAGGAAATAGAGCGGGAGATAGTAGTACACTCAACAACTTCTCATTCTCCGAGAAGTAACTTCTCAAAATGGTTGGCTTCGCAGTTGGTTCCAGAAGCTAGAGTGGAAATGAACTTGGAGGAACACGACATGCACCGCTATTGCTCAGTCTAGGCGGAAAAGACAAAGACCTAAAGTTGCTAAGGTAACTTCAAGGTTGATCATCGAGGAGTCGGGCGAAGTTTCACGAGATGTTAGTTCTAAGCGGAAGGAAAGAAGGAAGATGAGCTCACGGCAGAAGATGTAATAGTAACCAAAGTACCCATCGGTCAAGCCACCACAGAAGGATTGAAGCAGGATACGCAAACATTGATAGATGCTCTATTCCTTAGGCTTGACAGAGAAAAGGCGGAGAAAGACGAGCTTAGCGGTGTATCTCATTGTGCGAGATCATAACCAAGGTTACTAAACCTTCCACTCAAATTATTTTAGAAGCAGGTGAGTGATCATCTTATGCAGGAGATGGAGGATGCAAGCAATCAAGTGAAAGCTATTGATTTAATGAAAAATTTGATTATTCATCAAGCTTCATGCATACACTCGGAGAGGTGCCACCTACCCAAGGTTATGAATGATGCAAATCAAATCAGTGAAGCAACTGGTGACGAGCATAGTAGATATGAACACAGTTGTTGAGAGTAACCTGAGTACTTTGGCCGAAATCAACAAGTTGCCGAGAGAAGTATTGGTTGCAGAGCAGATTATACCGACGGATCAGTTGAGAAGGGGAAGCAACTGGAGTTTGTAGTATCTTTCCGTTTGGAGATCTCGCAAAGTTTTGCTTCAAGAGGATGCAGTACTTGAGAGTAAGACATCGTCTTTACCAAACAATATCATTGCTTTCACTGAGGAGGAAGTGGTCGGAAATGTTACTTCATACGTGCGGATCATTCCTAGCAGGGTGCCTAATTCCCTGGAAGGGTCTCTTCTGATGGTACAAAGGAGAATTGATGGAGCTACTAAACCTTTCACGATGAATTCCATTAGCGGACCGGGTGGCACCGCAGCATGAGACGGATATCATGAGAGTTCGGCCAAGCTTGGAGGATGTGGAAGCATGTATCAAGGTGTTGAACGAGGATTGCTGCGCAATTCGACGAAAAGGAAGCAAAGTGGGTAAAACAGATGGGAAGATGCTGACTTACATGTTCGACAAGTATATCCAGTATCAGAACAAAAAGAAGACATAAATGTTACAACTGGCTTGACTTCTTCTATTCTTTCTTCTTCTATTTTCCACGTTCTCGATGAAATTGTAAAACTTTAAAGTTATTGGTTTTGAAACCATTACTTAAAGTTATGTGGAACAATTCTATTAGTTAAGTGATACATGTGTCACTTAAGGAGAAGTTAGTGGAGGATGATTGCCAAATGTCATCTTTACTTGTTTATGTTTCAGTTCAGTTGAGTTTCCCATTTGTACTTTCCCTTCTACATTCTATAAGTAGAAGAAGAACCTCCTGGGTTAATGATCAGAATTTGTAAGCAGCATTCTTGTGTTCCAGACTTTGTGCTGAAACCCTTGATAGCCACTTGAAGCAAAGGAATATACAGGAGCAGATTTCCGAAGAACTTTGTGTCACGGTGTATTTTGTTTCTAGCTTTCTATCTTAGATCTTTGAATAAACTTTGTGTTATTTTAGATCTAGATCTAGAGCTACCTTTGCTTATAATTCTGTGTTTATATCTATTGGTTTCTTCTATGTGCATGCAATAACTCAAAAATCTATTGATTAGGATGCACATCTTCCCCATTTCTTCTCTATGTTTATATATCTCCTTCTTCTATAAATATTTCATTTCTTAAACAATGCTTACTTTTGCTGCAGAATCTGCATGCTATGGTTCATGAGTCGAATAAGCTTAAAGTAAAACCCCATATAGATACTAGCATACTTTAATTGACAAATCGACACGAGAGCTTCACCGGTAAATGAGGGAGATTTATCTCATGATCGCTAGGTTTTATGCTATGCCGAAAATCTAACCAACAATTTTTGGCGACTTACTGGGAGCAACTATCTTTGGCAGAGATCAAAGCTTATCTCTCAAGATCGAGTGTTTTCCATACAAATCTCAACTCAAGCTAAACGTCCATTCACCCGATCTCAGAAGGCGCAAGGAAGGATTGATCATTTCTTCGCATCACAGGAGCAATTCAATTTCAATCATCCTCCTCAAGTTAGAAGCCAGATCTAGTCTCTCACCAGGAAGGAGAGTGCACACCCATCCAGATCCGGATCGCTTTCAAGCATAATTTGGCGGCCGGAATTATTTACCAAGTCTACACAGAAGGACAAGACGTGCCTCGGTTCGTCATGGCAAATCGTAACCAGATTGTACTGTCCCCATGGGAGCAGCTTTGGCCTCTCGAACTTGACTCCACCTATGCACGATCTCGCAAAGGATCCAAAAAAATTCCAAAATTCTTCGAGATGGAAAGCAAAACCCGGATGATCATTTGGCGGCCTTCTTCATATCTTGTGGTGTGCTTGCAGTAGAGCATGAAGATGTCTCAATCAGACTCTTCATTGAGACTCTACACAACTTGGCTAGCGAATGGTTCTATCGGCTAGCTCCCCGGCACCATAACCAATCGGGCAACTATGCGTGAGCAATTTCTCGAAAGGATTCAAGCCTGCGGCAGAGGACGCTAAAGACGCTCATCACTCAACCGACGCAATTGAAGAAAGAACCAAGTGAGAACATGCAGACTTTATTGCAGGTTCCAAAGGATTTTATATAAAATCCCCACTTCGCCGCTTTGAGCGATGAAAATCAAAAGACGTTTTTTATAAACGCTCGTTGCCCGAAGTCGATATCAACTACGAAGGGCAAGGCTCGTGAATCTACTTGAAGCACAAAATGTTGCCGTGGAAGTCAAGATGACTTGATCATGGTGGAAACTCAAACAACTATCTCACAAAGGTGATGGAGTTTCTTCAAGCACTTCGATCCTTTCACGCAAAGGTTGGCTAATGACATGCCGCAAATCAAGAAGCAAATCTCTCAAGAAGGGAATGCGACCCTTCAAAATTAGCTCCCGCTCGGACCTTTAATGGTCAAAATCAAAATCAAAACCGAAATGCAGACTTGCTTTGCACACCACAATGGCTAGCAATCAAGCCGCCTCCAAGGAATAACTTGAAACTAATGAGGAAGATCTTGGCATCGACGAATCATTCGATGATGAAGACTTTGTAGATCCTGGCCGACTCCAATATTGGTTACCTGGACTACGAATCTGATAATGGCTATTATGAATCTTTTGAAGATTCTGATGGTCACACATTTGCGGTGTTCACAAGGTCTCAGACACGCCAAAATGCCGAAGCATCCACAAGCGGCCAAAGAAGAGAAAGAGAAGATCCTGGGCCGGATGTTACTATCTTGAAAAGAGGTAGCCCTCTTCCTTCTTCATTAGCGCCCAAGGATAAATATTCAAATTCTTTCAATTCGCAGCAGAGGGCCAACACACATCCGGCTGAAGCAAGTCAAGCTTTCGACATCATTGACCACATCAAGAAGACCAAGGTCCAAATGTCAGAAGCTGAGTATTTGAGAGCATTTCCTGATCAGCTAAATAGATTGGTCAAGTATGTGCAAAGTAATGGTCCCAACCCTTCAACAAATAATACTTCACGAGGTATCTTGTCAAGTCCAAAGATTACTCCAAATAATGCAGCTGCAAGTTCTTCTCCTCGCTACAAAGAAAAAGGATTGAGCCATTTTATGTATCGTTGCTTATCAACGGATATAAATTGAGCAATTGCATTTTGACTTTGAGCTTCTAACAACGCCATGCCCGCCAAAGTTGTTGATGTCTTGGTCTCACATTGACAAAACCATCGGAAGATGTTTTTTAATGGAAAGGAAAGTTCCTCTTGTTGACAAATCAAAGATGCGCAGCAAGATTTGCTTCTTTTCCGCACAAAAAGATTAAAAATGACTATCCTCAGAAGCAGACATCCTAGTCTCTTATGGCATGCTATTAAGTAGAAATTTCAGAAAGAGTCAAGCAGAGAAGTCAAGATGGATTGGTCTTGTGCGCACATACCAATCAAAGGAGTTAATCTGTTAGAACCTAAGAAGAAATCCAAGTACACAGTATCAAAGTCTGAAGATCCTAGATCTCAGATCTTGTTTCAAGAATCTGATCATGGAGTCTATTATCTAGAAATGGATAAAGAAGAAATTCAACCTGTGATTCAAGAACCACATCAACTTGACAACAAGGTTTGGTCTCTGGAGTTTGATGGCAGCTGCTATTCATTTGGATCCGGTGCAGGCGTTGTTCTTATCTCTCCATAAGGGAAGATGCATGCACACTCCTTCAAATTGATGTTCGAAAATACTAACACAAAGAAAATATGAAGCGTTGTTAGGTATGGAGCAGGCAAGAACAATGGGAATCAAGCTCTTACACGCAAAGGGAGATGTTGAGCTGATTGTTAAGCAGATAAGAGGTCTCTATCAAGTAAAAAAGGACAAACTTCAGCATTATAGAGATCGAGTCTACTCTGCTATCCTGGATTTTTCAGCTTTCTCAGTATCTTACATTCCGAGAGAACAAAATTCAAGAGCTGATTCACTTGCAAAGTGACTGCAGCTCAAGTTAAATCCAGATCAGCCTCCCACGTTTTCGAGACAGGGGATTACAAAGTTGAGATGGTTTTCCGCCCGAAAGTTCCCCGACAACGTCCAAAGAATGGCAAATATTTAACTATGACAAGCAGATTGCTGCATTTCTCCAACAAAAGGACAACTTTGAAGAGGTCTACTATGAGGGAAGCAATTCACCTCCTGTGACAAACCATCATGGAAGAAATGGACGCAGACGTCTCAGAAGTCAAGAGATTATCCAACTAAAGGGAAATAAAATTCCCAAAGGCTTGGTATCTCTTGAGGAAATGTGACAACCATGATCATATGCTTAAGAAGAATGAAAAAAGTGGGGAAGGTTCTTCGTCCCATACACACAGCTACTAAATTTGGGAGCTAGCAATGATCCCAAATTAGTAAATCTGATAAGTGTTGTTTAGAAGTAGAAAGAGAAGCTTTTGCAGAGCTTCTTAAGAAATATATGGATGTTTTTGCCTGGTCTTACCAGGATCTAAAGACATATCAGCTCATGAAGTTCAACACTACATCCCATTAAAACTTGAACAAAAGCCTTTCAAGCAGAAGCTACGGCGGCATAACCCTACTATCTCCTGAACTATCTTTGCAGAAATCCAAAAGTTGTTAGATGCAAAGATTATTTATCCCATACATCATTTTGAATGGTTAGCCAACATAGTCCCTGTAAGAAAGAAGAGTGGCGAGATTAGGTTGTGTAGATTTCCGCAACCTCAATCAAGCTTCATTGAAAGACAACTACCCCATCCCCATCATGGATCACACTCTGTAGGTGGTGTCACCGGATCTAAAATGCTCTCCATGCTTGATGGTTTCTCAGGTTACAATCAGTCAACGTGGTGAGGAAGATCAAGACAAAACGGCATTCATTACACCTCGAGAACCTTTGCTTACTAGAAAATGTCGTTTGGTTTGATCAATGCTAGAGCTATGGATTTAGCTTTTGCTCATCTCAAGGATATAAGCATAGTAGTGTACCTTGATGATCTGACAATCTTTTCCAAAGATAGAAGCACACACATTTCGAATCTGGAAGAGGTTTTCATACAATGCCGCAAACATGGTATTTCTTTGAACCCTAAGAAATATATCTTTGTCAGAAGGAAAGCTACTAGGGCACATTGTCTCCAAGGAAGGAACCAAGATAGATCCGGAACATGTCAAATCCATTCGACATATTGCCATCCATTGAAAAGTTAATTTTCTCAGGAGATTCATTCCTGACTTTGCTGAGCTAACCCGTCATATCTCAAATATGATGAAGAAGACACAAGATTTCAAATGGAGCAACGAAGGGAAGGAAGCTTTTGAGAAGATTAAGGAGGCTCACAAAAGCCCCGCCTTGGTTTCACTGACTTCAATAAATTTATTCTTTATCATATTCCTCCTAACATACCATGTCAACGCAATATTGATGTAGAAGAATCAGAGAACGCAGAAGCTCCAATTGCTTTCATGAGCACGCCCCTTAAAGCTTATGAGTTGAAATATACTCCCATGGAAAAGCACGCATATGCAGTGGTGAAGGCGTGTAAGGCATTCAGGTATTATATTCTTTCCTCACACACTGTGGTCTTGGTTCCAGATACTGCAGTGAAATCTATCCTCACTCAACAAGAGTTAGGATTGTTGAGAGGCACATGGGTGACAAAGGTTCAAGAATATGACCTGGATATTAAACCTACAAAGCTGGTTCGAGGAAGAGGTCTGTGCGAATTAATGACAGAGATGAAAGCAACAAGAAGTGCCAGAAGCAGATCAAGAAGAGATAGATGAAGATTTGCCTACGGTACTTTTTATAGATCTGGTGGAGTGGTACAGTAACATTGCCTACTTTCTGACGTATGGAGAATGCCCGGATCAACTTTCTCGAAAAGAGAAACGAACTATTAAACTAAAATCCAAAGACTTTGTTCTATGGGATAATGGTTTATACAAAAGAGGGATTGATGGCGTATTTCTCCGATGCGTGGGTAAAGCTCAGCAGGATCAGCTCTTACAATAGTTTCATGACATGGCTTGCGGTGGTCATTTCTCAGCCCGAGTCACTGCACACAAGATCCTCAGAGCAAGGTATTACTGGCCCACACTTTTTCAAGATACTGCAGAGTGGGTAGCTAAGTGCCAAGCATGCCAACACTTTGTTGGGCGTGTGAAATTGTCTGCATTACCTTTAAAACCCATTGTAATCGAAGAACCTTTCCAGCAGTGGGGAATGGATTTTATTGGTATGCTCAACCCGGCTTCCAGTGTCAGCCATCACTACATTCTGACAATAGCTACTGATTATTTCAGTAAGTGGGTAGAAGCCATTCCTGTGAAGAATGCCACTTCCGCAGAGGTGTGTAATTTCATAAAAGAAAATATTGTTGTCAGGTTTGGCGTGCCTAATGTAAAATAGTAGCAGACAACGCTCCGAATTTGTCTTTTGAGGAGCTGGTTGATTTCTGCTACACTCATGGGATTCAACTGGTACATTCCTCAAACTACTATCCACAAGGGAATGGCCAAGCTGAATCAAGTAACAAAAACTTGGTGACTATCGTGTGGAAGCTGGTAACAGAGAATCAAAGGACTTGGCATAAGAAGTTGTTTGATGCATTATGGGCCGATAGAATTACACCGAAAAGGGCTATAGGCATGTCCCCATTTCAGCTATTATATGGTAGAGACATGGAGCTACCTCTTACTTTGGAACTGCCTGCCCTACAACTTTCTAGAGCCCTGGAGGATTCTACATTCACGGATGTTATTGATAAAAGAATTATGTACCTGACTGAATTGCGGGAGGTACAGACTCAAGTCATTGATAGACTGACAAAGCATCAAAGGAAGGTGAAAGTCATCTTCGACAAAAAGTCAGGGAAAGAAATTTTGAAGTCAATGACTGGGTCCTTTTATGGGACAAAATAAGAGAAGCAAAAGGCATGCATGGAAAATTCGATTCACTATGGAAAGGGCCTTTTGTGATTAAGAAGATCGCCGGAGCAGATAGCTTCATTCTTGCTCATCAAGATGGAGTTGAATTGTCATTGCCTTTCAATGGGCAACACTTGAAGCTGTTCTAGACATGAGAAGCAGGGTAAAACCTGTATGTACATAAATAAAACTTTGTTTGTTTTTCCTTGTTTTGTTTTGTTTTTGTGTTGTGTTTGTTTGCCTGACCCCGTGCCCAAAAGACAAGATACGAAACCAGAGATGTTGGGATCTCATCTTTTCCCTTGTCATTCTGACAGAGAAAAAGATGTCCACAGACGGAGCTAACTGGTGTCCCTAGATTTCATCCTGAAATTTGTGACTACCCTATCCGAAAAATTTCGTACTTTTAAAATAATGGGTCGTTTTGTGTTTTTATTGCCAGAAAGTTCTTGTATTGCATCAAGATATTCCCAAAGAGCCATATTAACCATTTTCACCAAATACCCAGATGCCCAAAATTGTTATATTTTGTCGTCGGGATTTGTCTCAAAAATTTGTATTTAATTATTTTGAGCCCCGTTTGAGGCAATTTGCGCTCCGGTTTAACTCTGTTGTGATCGTACATATCGTTATTCCTATATACCAGTAGGGTTTTAACCAGGAATGAATCCTGGGCTTTATTTGTGACTTCTGGCAACGTTTTGTGTTTTTGTGTTTTTCCCATTTCGTTTTCTGTGAAATTTCTCTAGATCAATTCCTTTGCCGGTTTGGCCTGATTCTTGGCCTGGAGTAACTGGAGATCATATACGCACGTTATGCCAGAAGGAATTCGCCATCGAGGTCTGGTTCACTGGGAAAAGACGAAGTCATGCACCAAAAAGCCTCTTCTGGGCTGGCCGCATTTTTGGAAAAAGAAGAATTGAAGTGGATCATGGGAAAATTAGAAGCAAGCAGTAAGTGGGAATTTTGTATCTGCCTAGCAGGGTACTTTTTCCCATGGAAGCAACGCCACTTAAGTGACAATGGGAAAATTAGAGGCAAGGTAGGCGGGAATTTCTTACCTCCTCAGGATAAAAATTCTATCATTGTGGAATAAAAAAATCATCAAGTGAATCATGGGATTTTATTGTTTGCCTTGCAGGTAAATAATCCCATTATAAAAGTCAAGTGACTTAATCAATCATGGGATTTTCAAGGCTGCCTTGCAGGGTAAATAATCCCATTGTCATGTGTTTCTTAAAAATAGAATTCTTTGTCAAAAAGTGCGCCCCCTTTGAAGAAGTAAAGGCAGCCTTAAATTAATTAATTTAATTAATTATTCATCTAATTTTGGCGCCCAGGCTTGTGGAAAAGTCAACAAAGGCAAAGGATAAAAGGAGGTTGAAAATAGACTGTTCTAAAATTAAATAAATAGTATTTATTTAATGCAGCCCCTTTATGTCAAAAAGTGCGCCCCTTTTGGGAGAGAAATAATATTTTTTTAAGTATTAAATGATTAAATTAAGTCCTATTTTCAGTTGCTAAGGTCAAAGCATACTGTGAGGCTTGAGTTAAGTGGAAGCAGAAGTCTAAAATTAAATAAATTTAATTTATTTAATGGCAACCATAAGCATGCACAAAATAGGCGCCCCATTTGAAGAGTGAAGCTTATTAATTAATTAATTGTCAAGAATAGCAAAGGCATTAATTAATTATAGAATCACAAGGGTTATATAAGCGAGGGGGCTGCCATAAGGATGAATTAATTAATTCGCGGGTAAAGAAGTGCAGCCCGGAGGAAAAGTGCGCCCCATTTGAAGAGGATTTTTGCTCAAACGAAGGTGAAATTAATGCTAAAAGCTTCCAATTTTGGCATTGTGTTGAAGGAAGTGGATTTGTGTCCTGGATAATTGTTTGCATAAGTGATACAGGTGCTTAGGTGAAGTTGGTAAAATTCATGCTCGCTTTGCATGCAAATAAAACATCAATTTTTGGGGGTAGCAAAAACTTGAATAATGCATATTTTTATGATTAAAATCCACTGCTTCATGTTCTAGTTGCCATCTTTGTCTCAATTCATTACAGTGCTTTACAAAAGAAAAAGAGCTTTAATCGATGTCCAATACATTGAATATATCCTCCGAATATGAAGAATTATCAAGATCTCAAGCAGCTTTGAAGAATTCTGGATTTAATAAGAAGAAAAAGAATTGTTCGTGACAAAGATAGACAAAGCCATGGCAAAGAGGGATGAAAAAGAAAGCACAACGGAGTCATGCATCACTTCCAAAGTCAGAAAACATAGAGACACAGATCCAGTGTCCTGGAACCTCTTTCCGAATTGATTGATAGATCCAGAGCAAGAAAGACTTCACTCATGCATGCAGCTTAAAAGCAAAGTGGAATTATTCAAGTGCACAGCCTTTTCATACATAGCCCATTCACGCCGGAGTTCGTTATGGAGTGTGCTAGGTCTTACCATCCTTCATCCAGATCAAATCGGTGCGAGATGCTACGGGAAAACAATAATTCATTGGATGCGAGTTCATCAATTATTAATCAAGATTCCTGCTCGAAAGGTGGTGACTTCTATTAGCATACAGTGATGCCGACAAAGAGTGGGAGAAGCATAGAATTGATCAAGTGAACATAATGAACTGAGATACATGAAGAAACCTGATCTCCTTCTAAGTTCCCAAGAACTCTTCCGCACTCCAACTGCACAGGAGGTAGATGATATTGCCGAATTGTTGTGCGGATAAATGGCGAGGCGAACGCTCACACTTTCCATAAATGGATGTATGCTTTCATCAGACCATTGAAGTCAACAAGGTTGATTCCATAATTGGTCGGAAATCATTAATGCACAACATTGGTGAGCAACTCCGAACGTGAAGTGTACTTTCACTTCAAAATGATTTCCTATTTGGTATATGCAGCAGCCTTCAAAAGGCATCCTCTCCAAGTCGGATAGATGTGGCGTTCTTTCTAAGGATCCCATTTTGAGTGCTACCACCCACAGCCATCAGTACTGCGTCAAAGAAAGATTTCAAAGTGGTCAACGATGGATTCTTCTACGAATTCATTTGCAAGCTAGATAGGGATCTAAAGGCCAACAGGGTAAGTAAGGAAGCATGGGAAGTTGTATCCAAAATTGGCGCCTATTCATTCGGGCCATGATTTCACATACCTCAGGGTTACCGGCTTTTCTGGAGAACCGGTTAAGCTGCCCAGATATCCGAATGATAGATTGATCACCATGGAGCTGAGCAGACAACTTGTGGAGATACACGACCTTCAGTCGAAACGGCACAAGTCTACGGGCTTCTTCCCGATCACTGTGGGACATTATAGCTGCCAGAGCATTCATAAGGCCCGAGGATTGGAAGCGGAAATGTTATCCGAGTATGAGCAAGAGTTCTTTCCAGCACGACTGAACTTCGATCCATTCGGAGTAGCCAGGAAGACGATCTCCCAGAGTACGCATACGTGCCTTCATTAGAGGATTTCGGATGAAGTGCAAAAGTGAGTACGAGGTTAGAAAGAAGGATTTCAGCAGTTATCGACACGGCAAGTGTTCAACTTTGGATTAGCAGGGGATACCTGCAGATCTTAGAGATGATGGGAACGTGTTACTTGACGCTACTTACCATCAAATGGGAGGAGATAGAGCCGTACTTTCAGGATAACGTGAGGGGGCTACCATACGATTGAAAAAGGTCTGCAATGCGCTGTTCGTGAATACTTCAAACCGGTTCTTGGGAATACCGCCTTGATGAAGCACGGATGAATCAAATCACGGCAACTTCATGGAGATTCTCTCAAGCGAAAGCACGAGGAGAAAGCAGCAGAAGGCCGAAAAGATAAAAGTGCACGAAAGATCTCAATCAAAGGAGAAGATCACTTCCACGGCTATGACTTTAGTTCTCGCTTCTTCAAATCCAAGACTTCACCGATCAAGTTGCACCTCAAGAGACACTTCCATGCCTCCACTGAATCCGGCGACATTCATCTTCTCTCCTCAGCCACTCCGTTCAGCACCTGTTCCAAAAGAGACGTTGAAGCTACAGATGGCAGAGTTCGAAAGAGCTTTGTCCTTGGATGATTCAGAAGATGGCAACCATAACACTGTAGCAGTTTCTGATGGAGAGGAAACAGAGCGGGAGATAGTAGTACACTCAGCAACTTCTCATTCTTCGAGAAGTAACTTCTCATAATGGTTGGCTTCGCAGTTGGTTCCAGAAGCTAGAGTGGAAATGAACTTGGAGGAACACGACTTGCAACTGCTCCAGTCTAGGCGGAAAAGACAGAAGACCTAAAGTTGCTAAGGTAACTTCAAGGTTGATCATCGAGGAGTCGGGGCAGAAGTTTGCTAAGATGTCAGTTCTGGCGGAAGGAAAGAAGGAAGATGAGCTCACGGAAGAAGATGTAATAGTAACCAAAGTACCCATCGGTCAAGCCACCACAGAAGGATTGAAGCAGGATACGCAGACATTGATAGATGCTCTATTCCTTAGGCTTGACAGAGAAAAGGCGAGAAAGACAAGCTTCAGAAGCGGTATCTCGGTTGTGTGAGATCATAACCAAGGTTACTAAACCTTCCACTCAAATATTTCAGAAGCGGTGAGTGATCATCTTATGCAGGAGATGGAGGATGCAAGCAATCAAGTGAAAGCTATTGATGAATGGAAGAATTTGATTATTCATCAAGCTTCTGTACAACTTGGAGAGGTGCCAGCCTACCTGAAGGTTATGAATGATGCAACAAATCAGCTGAAGCAACTGGTGACGAGCATAGTAGATATGAACACAGTTGTTGAGAGTAACCTGAGTACTTTGGCCGAAATCAACAAGCTGCCGAGAGAAGTATTGGTTGCAGAGCGATTTTGTGCCGACGGACGGATCGAGAGAGGGGAAGCAGCTGGAGTTTGTAGTATCTTTCCGTTTGGAGATCTGCAGAGTTTTGTTGAAGAGGATGCAGGCACTTGAGAGTAAGACATCGTCTTTACCAGACAGTATCATTGCTTTCACTGAGGAGGAAGTGGTCGGAAATGTTACTTCATACGTACGGATCATTCTAGCAGGTGCCTCATTCCCCTGTGTCTCTTCTGATGGTACAAGGGAGAATTGATGGAGCTACTAAGCCTTTCACGATGAATTCCATTAGCAGACTGGTGGCACTGCAGTCGGATATTGTGAGGTTCGGGCCAAGCTTGGAGGATGTGGAAGCATGTATCAAGGTGTTGACGAAGGATTGTTGCAATTCAGGACAAAAAAGGAAGCGGTGGCTAAAACAGATGGGAAGATGCTTTGAATTACATGTTCGACAAGTATATCCAGTATCAGAACAAAAAGAAGACATAAATGTTATAGCTGGCTTGACTTCTTCTATTCTTTCTTCTTCTATTTTCCACGTTCTCGGATGAAATTGTAAAACTTTAAAGTTATTGGTTTTGAAACCATTACTTAAAGTTATGTGGAACAATTCTATTAGTTAAGTGATACATGTGTCACTTAAGGAGAAGTTAGTGGAGGATGATTGCCAAATGTCATCTTTACTTGTTTATGTTTCAGTTCAGTTGAGTTTCCCATTTGTACTTTCCCTTCTACATTCTATAAGTAGAAGAAGAACCTCCGGGTTAATGATCAGAATTTGTAAGCAGCATTCTTGTGTTCCAGACTTTGTGCTGAAACCCTTGATAGCCACTTGAAGCAAAGGAATATACAGGAGCAGATTTCCTGGAGAACTTTGTGTCACGGTGTATTTTGTTTCTAACTTTCTATCTTAGATCTTTGAATAAACTTTGTGTTATTTTAGATCTAGATCTATAGCTACCTTTGCATATAATTCTTTGTTTATATCTATTGGTTTCTTCTATGTGCATGTAGTCAACTCTTATCTATTGATTGGGATGCACATCTTCCCCATTTCTTCTATGTTTATATAATTTCCTTCTTTTATAAATATTTCCTTTCTTAAACAGCTGCTTACTTGCTGCAGAACTGTACAGCTATGGTTCATGAGCTGAACAGTTAAAGTAAAACCCCATATAGATACTAGCATACTTTAATTGACAAATCTGACACGGGAGCCTCGGTAAATGAGGGAGATTTATCTCATGACTGCCTAGGTTTTATGCTATGCAGAAAATGTAACCAACACTTTTTTAGCCGAGCTTTTGATGTCAATTTTACCCGCATTTTAGCCGAATCATACGAACTTTATCGAACTTTTTCGCAGCCTTGAAAAATGGCGAATTTCGAACTTCATGGATGAAATCCACCGAACTCTGTGACATAGCTTATAACAATACGATACGACCAATTTCAATATTAGGTGACCTACTTATGATATTCGTGTGTCATCGATACTTTTACTTTTGATAATTCATCCTAACGTTAGCCATGTGTCCATGTAAAATCATCCATATGCCACACGGCACATCATAAATATCATAACCTCATGTTCAAACAATGGCCAAAAACTTCATTAAAACATGATAAAAATTACTTTCAAAAGGGTATTATACATACTATTGAAAACTAGTTGCAATTCCATGCATTTTATTTCACAATTGACACAGTGTCCAAACTCTCATACACAGCAGAAAATAGTCCACTATGTCCAGGGATGAAGACATATCACATACATGTTATTTGTTTCCTTTAAAAGTAATAGTGAATGCAAACTGACCCCCTCTCTAATGCTTATGCAATCCTTACAACAGGAAATAAAGTAAAAAAAAAAAAAATGAAAGAAGGGCGTAGGCCTGCTTAAAAGAAGCAATAGATCAAGCATGCAGATGCAAATCCTTCGTGATAAAATGTTTAAGCTAGGGTCCTCATTTGAGCACACCTTGTTCTCATCAACCTGGTCCGCACGAAATGCATTAAACAGAGCAGTAAAATTTCCTGGGTGAACTATACTTGATTTTCGTAAAAGCAGATTGCATTAGTGAGTGGTGAGCAAGGAGTGACGACCATGTACAATTTACATCTCTTCCGACAATAGCTAATTATGGTTGAGTAATGAGGTCATTATCCTATCATCAGAAAGGCCAAAACTTATCACAAGGCCATTCTAAATGGATTCTTATTATTGTCTAGGGATAGTGTCTCCTTGGCACTTCATCTTGCACCATTTGACTCTTCAACACTGGTTACCCATCTGCTTGCCCTTTGTAGCTAATCACATCTCCTAGTAATCATCATTTGCATTTCTCAATAATTTTTATTGGATTTCTAAGGCAATATTCTTTATTTTACAAGGAAATCTTCAGCCATAAAATGATTGTGAATATATATGTTTTACTCTACTTACCGTTTACTTAGTAGGTAATTAAATAGGAGCACAGAGTCGCTTCATATGGTGCCCAAGGCAATCTATTTATTGTTTGTCACGGCACTACCGTAGGTGCGGTATTTAACTTGGTGTGTAATTCTATATCAAATTTGAAAGCTTACTAGATTCTTGATGCTCTTGTACTTTTAATACGTTTGCGATGTTGGATGCTAGCTCATTATGCCAAAGATACTTGGGAGTGGAAGACCCTAGTTTGAAAAAGAACCAACCCATATCCAGTGGATTATGGGGCTGTGTTGGCACCTATGCAAAGAAATGTTTGGTATTCACAATTGCATGGTAAATTTTATGCAGTAGTTAATTCTGAATTAGTTCGACATCCTCTAATTTACATGTTCTAGTATACCATCTTGTGTTGTATGCAAACATTCATCATGTGTTACCTTGTTTGACTTATGAAAAATTCTACTATTGGTGGATGTATCGAAGTGTGGGCCACTAAAAATAATTAAAATCGAAACTTTATTGATTTGAAAAATGTATACATAGAAAACAAGGTGAGCGCAAAAATGTGCTGACACATCTCCAATATATAAAGTGGACTGTAAATATCCCTCGAGAGAAATAACCTCCCAAACCACCTAAGTATATAATTATCTAACCACCCTATATAAGAAGACACTCTATTTAACTTCTAACACAATTATTAATGGGTGTCGCATTAATGAGGTGCATGCCCTATACACTTTTAGTTCTAACTTTATAACTAGCCTAAACAACTTTTGAATCAATAATCATAACAGACGGTAAGAGCTTGTCCCTTTTCAGTTGGTTAAATAATTTTTAGTTACAGATCTTCAACTAAAATTTTCAGATTATGTTGTCAGGTAAATGTCCATTTTGAAAAAAGCAAGGTACCATTCTCTCATTAATTTACAAAACCAGCTTATAACCGAGAAGAATGCAAATAATACGATAATTTTTCGACAACAATTGACAAACTGCTATTGTGTTTGTGCAGTATAATCTTGCACCATTCTAGACAAATTTCTTGAAACAGTAGGACCTTTATGCAGAATATATGTTTGCTACAACTAACTGTAAATAAAAACTGATGGTCAATGTTTCTAGCAGAATGCTTAAATAATGCACAGGTGGCATTCTCGTTTCAACAATGGTAGGTAGGCTTAGTGTGAATGCTGCAAGACAAATATTACATTAAACAACCTAAAATTTAGTGGCTTTCTAGTATGAAACATTTCAAAAGTGCACTGAACATTTACAATAGTGTTGACAGACTCTGGCAACTTTGTCTTCCCAAAACTTTATTGCAATGAGTATTCCCTAATCATTTTCTATGTGCATTTCCCTTGTCTTCCTCTTTTGCACAAGTCAGCTGAAAGAATAGTCTCAAATGCAGTACATTATGCTGAGACTCGTTTCTTAATTAAGACAAGTTACCAAGGAGTTGATTCATTTCTTACCTACTTCAAATGCAAACTGCTGTCTAGAAGTGAATTCCAGCAAACAAGCAATTTCCATAACTAAGTGTAATAGCTTATAGATGAATAAATTATAAAGTAAAATCCATTTATATAGATTACTTTTAAAGTTGGTAGGATGTATCAAATAGGCAAGTTCATTCAGAGAAGAACAGATCATGCACTAGGAAAAAATCATTGAAAAATAATTACAAATATGGGTGTAGAATGCTAAGTTGTCCCAAATCTTCTACATGGGTCCTGTTTTGCTCCTGAAACTTCAAACAAAAATAACTAGAAACTAAAGAAAATATAGGGTCCAGTAATTCAAAGGAGATTAATTCACCAATTGAACTTCTAGCAATCAGAATAAGCATCATGGCAGTCAGTTTCAAGATAATAGGAGCAACTGAGGCATAGATCATACCAAAACACCAAATAATTGGATCTGTAACCATTAATAGCAGAGGACGAGGGAAGGCATTATCACATTTCCCATCTTCTGCTCGTCTTTCAAAGAAGTTGTAAAAAGGCTCAACATTGGTCGAAAGGACTAATGCGTCTTTTTATGTTTCGGTTTGCATTTTTAAGTCATCATAGTGAATAAAAGAATTCATGAAGATTTGGGTTTGAGTGTTATAACTTAAACCAGACTTTGTATGACTCATCTTGACATCAGATGACTTGTTGAGAAGATTTATCTTCAGAATCAAACAGTGGTCATCCAGATTCCAGGCACACCTAATATACTTGAAAGTTCAAATTATGTTGAATTTGAAGTCTATCCAGATCTCATGAGCAAGTACGGTATGAGGTTAAAGATATCAAAATACCTCTTATGAGCTTCATTTTAAATTTAAAAATGAAAGGCTAATAGACAAATTGCAATTCACAGATCTAAATGCAATTTGGCAGGACAGCCATACCCAAATATCATCCTTGGAATCGGAAAATAATTCAAAAGGTATTTCTTGAAGGTAAAATACTAACCAAATAGATTATATACATTTTAAAATTTTATCTTTATCAATACCAAGTCTAACAAGGAAAACCTTTCAACATTCAATTGATTTAATTAATTGTATCCAGGTATGAAATGTTTTCGATATGAAAAACAAGGAAAATATATGTAACTAAGAAGAATTCCAAAAAGGACAATCAATATTTTTCCGACTAGTTGCATGTTAATTGGTGAACTAAACTGCAAATATTTACCCAACAGAGGAGACATAATCCCATTAAATCTTTGGAGCATAGGATAATACAGTCTAATCTTACCATCAATTTAAAATTGCAAAAATTGGTTTTGTTTCTCTAAGATGCATGAATCATATAAATCGGGAGAAGCAATTAAAGGAAAAGGTCAATTCAAAAACTAGTCACCCTTTATATTGGGTCCTGCAGAGAGACCTGAAATGTGATACAATATAGAATCTACACATTTGACACTCTCACACTTTAGTACACTGAACAATCGCTCCAAAACAAAATTAGCCATCCTATTATCATTCAAAAGGATCCAGAAGGTGGACCCTAGGAAGAATTAGTTCCTCCGTACACTAATCTGTATAAACCTCTTGCATTCAATCAAAATGAGCAGCCGCACAACCATGTGATGGAAAAAAGACACATGCAACATTGATTGTCGTACATTACAACCCAACATGTGATCATTCACTTCAAGATGTTTTTAAAGCATAACATTAGCTATTTTTAGTACTAAGCAGGAAAGGGTGAACTTACTCATAAGTTTTCTTCTTGAATTTCGACCAGCATAATGGAAATTTAATAGCAATACGACCCCATCAATTTTTCATCCAGGAAAGGAAAGTGTCAGTATCATGGAAGCAAAAATACATTTTAAACTTTAAAGTCACATTTTTCTAACTTAATATTAAACTTTCTAGACTTGTTAAAGAAACCAAGCACATGCATCTTTTCAATTTTGTCCCTTCCATATGTTCATTATCTTCCTTATTTTGAAAATGTAACGCTATTAAATTATTGCTTGAGCCTTGGATGCATGATATCACAAGATATTGTTACACCCTCTTCACTCTTGCTACATAATGGACATCTTGTAACCTTCAAATGAGTATGTACCATGAGTTCCAACTGGAAAAAATGTTCCACCATGCAAGTTACTAATAAATATGCATTATTTATATCTTCTGATTCAACTGCCAGTTCAAGCTCAATAGAGTAAAGCATAAAGATTTAAGTCCAAACTATATCTAGAGCTGTCATCAACCATTAAAGAAAGCCTGAATTAATAGTAAAGTCTAAACAGTCACACGAGATTCAAGCAGACCATACAGTGAAGACCATCTGAAACATGTTTCTTTGGATATTTCTTAAGAGGGAACACTCAAACTTTCTAATGCTTTCTGCATCTTAACTTTTTACCATTAGGCAATGATGATAATGTAGATCTCAAAATATTGCAGCCAAGAATTTATCTTAAAAATCATTGAGTGCTGTTTAGTAAGAGATATAAGGCTGTTGTCTCTTTATATTTGGCATCTACAAGATGGGAATTTATCTGTGTACAAAAGGTGAAGGTATGGGTGACTTATTGGTCTCAGCCTAGCCAACACATCTATTTGGCATATGGAACATCCTTGTGGGAAAAGGGAACTTATCACTATACTTCTCTATATGTATATTGTTTTAAGTTTTTGCCTCCTTAGGTTTGGACCTTGTGACAAAGCTTTTAAGCTAAGGCACTAGGTTCATGTACATGTTCATGTTCGTAGAATAGAATTCAAAACAAGTTCATCAACTGATAAAATTCAGAAAAAAATCGTCAATAAGTTTGATTTATATAGAGCTGCATTTTTAATTATTTTATTTTCAAAATAAATAATAAATGTACAAGAATGTCATAAAGTAAATACATATTATATGAACAAAATACATTTCATAAAAAAATCTCATAAATTAAATAATAAAGTCTGTTAATAAATGTTAGTTATAACTAGTAATATATATATATAAATAACCTTAAAAATAAATAGATGACAACATACATAAAAGTTGATAAACTATTAATAAAGTTTTACCTATTAATACATATAAGTTTATAAACTAAAACTAAATAATTACCAAAAAAACCCTAAAACTAAACATAAAACATTAACTCGTATGCCTAAAGTTTAATTTTCAAAGTACAGGCTGACAGTCAACAGGCGTTAGGAGTGGGATGATTATTCACAGGAGGACTGCACCAGAAGCTGCTTTAATTGGTTAGGGCAACAGCCATACCAGACGCTGCTACAATCATTTAGAGAAACAATCACACCAAACGCTGCTACAATCATTTAGATAAACAGACACTCCAGATCAATTAGGGCAATCTTCAATCTTCACTTTCAGACGCTGCAAACAGAGGCTTCAATCTTCATTTTCAGACACTGCAAACAGGGCTTTGGTCTCACTTTATTTCGAAAACAGCAAGAAAATCACAGATGAGGGCTCACAGTTGTAAAGAATAGAAGAGATTAAGCTGAACTTCATGATTTTCTAAGGGTTTCCTTTAAAATCTTGAAAAAATAGAACCTGCAAATTATAGGTCGATTTTATCCATTTTCTTTGAAATCGCCGAATTTTGAATTCTTTGGTTGAAATTCAGCGAACCCTGTGACTTAGCTTTTAAGTAAACCGGGACTTGTACAGCAGAATTTCTACATTTTATGGACACAAAGATTGATTGTCCTCTGGGGGTAGGATTTGAATTGATCATAAGCCCAACTAGAAGGAAACAGCAATTATAGACATGACTCCAAAATCATTGTCTGTCAACATCCTTGAAACTGACACACAATGACAAAACTGAATAAAGAGATAATTAAATCATACAATCCCCCAGCATTATGGCCAATATTGCATACATATTTCTTGAATCCTTTGGGCTTTTACATTCTTGTTATGCTTGAACAATAAACTGAAGAGAGGATTTCTAAACAAATCTAACGCAATATTTTTGACAATCATAATGATTATGGTGGAAAATCACAATTTTCTGGAAGTTAAAATGGGAGAATTGTTTGAGCACATGAATTATTTATTGCAACTATTAAAGATAAAATGGAAGTATTGAGGTGCTTCTGCAACAAAGCAAAGCATTTCAGACTAACCTTTCACATTCAACATTGCAAATTCCATGCTGACCCACAACAAAATACAGGTTTTGATTTAAGTTCAACGCACAAAAGACTGAGTAGTGTTTTTGATGTAGATGTTCCAATGATAATGGATGAAGGATAGAGGCTTCTTCACCAGCACTATGAAATGATTTAATGTCTTCATGTGAATTATTTAAGGGAGATAAATATATATATGTATATTTTGAAAAAAATTGAATACTTGTATATTGATATTTATAAGAGGTTACAGAAACTGCCAGACTACAAGAGAAGAGACTTCACTAGCTGGACCAAGAGCTTACAATTCCAAAGTACAAGAAAGAAAAAGAAACATGCAAGAAACCATAGAAACACAGAGTAGACCTGTAACTGTGACTCCAGGTGGAGTGCTAATCAGAAGCTTGGACCTATATCAGTGCCTCAATATTTTGCAATCCAAAGAAGTGCCAAGGCTGGATTAATTTTTCTTTTGAGACTGGAGCTGCTGCCCAACAGCCTCCCGATTTGCCTGGTGTTGCCCAAATTGCTGCTAGAGAACCTCAGATTTGATCGGGACCTGAAAATCTGATGCTTTTCCTTCGGTAGTATTCATATTGCGTTTTTCTGATGATTTACATTTGGTACCCCTATTTGAGATCATATTGACATTGCCTTGGCTATGACTTTGGATAAGGCAGTTCATAGGATCATCAAACAGAATCTGCTTTACTGTTCAAAGACAATGTTGATGAAAAGCCGGAATGTTCTTCAAATCAGTTTGATTTTCACAGTGTTGGGTGTGAATGCCTGTATGCTGAGCATCATTTGAGACAAGTCTCAAAATGCAATCTCCTAAATGAGACACAAAAGCTCCAAAGTTTCCAAGTTGGTCTCCCAGTCTCTCAAGCCTAGTGTCAAGTTTGGTGATAGCTTTCACCATAGCCATGTAGATGATATTGTTGTCTGTCCTATTATGTTCGCATTAGATCAGAAGGTTGAGGAAGAGACATATCATGATTTTCACTTCCTAAACCTGCTGAGGCTGCAGAGGTAGGGACAGACAAGAGGAGATGTAGCCATTGTCAGATAGAAAATGAGTATTATATGAGGGGTTCCAATGTAGAGGTGAACAATGGAGAAGGCCTTGGAGTGCAAGAGGGGAAGATGGAGGAGTGTTTTTGGTGGAAAAAACATGGAGATGAAGGTCAGCCACAGAGAAGACTAGCATATGTTTTAAAGAAAGAAGATAAGTTAGGTGTAATCTGGATTATATTGAATAACCCCAACTTCATACAGAGACAGAGAATTAGGGCTTATTTGAGAACCACCAGGGAGAAGGGGCAGTGTACATCGATGCTCAAAGTGCTCACCCTCATCACGCTGGAGATTCTCATCAGCATCAAGATGAATGAAGTTGGGGTATTTTCTTTCCTTCTGGTGCCTCAGCATTTTGAATTTGGGGATTGGATGCAATTTCTCTCTGCTTCTTTTTTGCTGTAAACTTGCACCTTTTGAAATTTAGTAACTAAACAATTGCATTTGGAGAACTTAAACAGCTAGGTTATAGCCATTTGTTGCAAATTGTGGCTAGTGTTGTGTCATGTCCTATCACTTAATCAATAAGATAGCAGATCCTTGTCGTAGCTCCTGAATTGTTATGAATTGTAAGAAGATTCCTCAATATATATATATATATATATATGTCAACCTCACGATGATGACCTGTTCATGACAAACATCTCATTACAGTTGTTACCATGAGACTATAGTCAGCAATGATTTCGTCTCTGTGCGGGAAGCAAGGATATATATATATATATATATATATCCTGCTTCCCGCTAAAAACTGTCATGGGAGAGACAAATGAAGCTGTATATGAATCTCATGGTAACAACTGTAAGTGTAGATGTTTGTCATGAACAGGTCATCATCGTGAGAGTTGACTGGAGACTCATACTTGCTGAAAGGACCCTTTTGGTAGGTGATTCCATACCTAGAGTTCAAACCTGGGGACGATCTATCTGATTTTGCCCTTGACTGGACATGAAAATCACTGAATCCTACTCACCAGGCACAAAAATAAAAAAATAGGTCTTTACAAAACCATGATAAATCTGCTGATGGCATGGCTGGTTTGTACTGACATCAGGTCCTGCAGATCTTTGACTAGAACAGCAACTAAGTTGGTGGAACGTAATGAATGTCCAGTTGACATTGTAAATACGAACGGCGACACCTTATAACTATGTCGTGAGCTCAAAGACGACAGTAAATAGTGTTTCCATGATTGAAAGTGCTGTGAAGAGAAAAGAGTATGGATGTGTTACATATTGTGAGGGTCAGTACACAAACACAGCTTAATTTACATGAATAACCCACATGATAGTCTTAGAAGATATATAAGAAGAGGAAATAAGAATAGAATGATACAAGGTAAGGGCGAGTCGATAAAGTGAGTTCTAGAAGAAGTTTGAAATAAGTAAACTTCCTTGATGTCATAAAGTTCAGTATACACCCAGCCCAAAAGGCGTGTTTAGGTGTATAAAGAGAAAAGTGAAGATGGGTATAATTAGGTAAAGTCATAAAAGTGAAGAGGAGGTAGTTAGGGGAAAGGTTGGAGAAAGAAGACAGAGGAACAAGAAGGTCCTGAGAAAACCACATGACAAGAGGGATGTGTGGGCTCTGTGAACTAAGTTATTCAATAGAAAAATTACATGCTGTTTTTTTGTCTAAGTTTACCATTATTGGATGGTAGTGGGAAGATTTACTTCACCTGTAACGACCTTACAATTTGAGTTGAAGAGGAAATCTAGAGCAAAATTTGTCAATGCATCTACTAAAGTATTATGATAGCGCCATCGGTGTTGGATATCCACAACTCAGCGCATCATCACCCCACTATAGTGAGTGATCCATCGGCCCCTTTCCCACAGATTCAAGAAAAGAACCCACACCTCTTCAAACCCCTTCTTCCTCTACTTATATCTGGTAGGTCATCAAGGCCCATCTAATGTAGCACCCTCCCCCTCCTCCCCTCCTACATCAGGAGATTTGCCACTTCATATTCTTCATAGGCTTTCTCCATTCTTCCTTACAACTTTCAACCAGTGTTACACGGGGACATGCCCCCCTGAAAACTAGGTGTTTGGGACATCTTAGGGACCTCGGGACGGGGAAACATCCCCTTGACGTTTCCTTGATGGTGGGAAACAGGGTGGACCTCTCCGAACGTCCCAAACATGCAGGGGCGTCCAGGGGCGTATGTACATCCCCGGACGGTCAAAATATGTCCCGAGACATCCAGACGTTCCCAACATCACAACATTATTTTTTTACATTTAATTTTAAAAAAAAAAATGTTAGTCAATTTTTATTTTATGCAAAGTTATAATAACATAAAAGAAACACAAAAACATAACCCTAACCCTAAAAGTGACATTCTAAGTTATAAAATGACTCTATGGCCTCATTCCATATCACATTCAATATTCACACTTGAGCAAAGTGAGCAAAGTGAGCAAAGAGAAGAAGAGAGCAAGAGGAAGAGGAAGAAAAAGAATGGCAATTGCAAAAGCAAGAGCAAACAAGAGGTATTTAGAATTTTATTTGCTTACATACTTGATAATAGTCTCTAGTTTTTAAAATTTAGCTTCTATTTGTATTATTTAGGGGCTATTTTTAAGTTTTTGTATCTACATTCACAATGTAATCATGTTTATAGTTTGTAGGATTTTACAAAATGAATACAGCGTAGGGTTTGGTTGTTAGGGTTACTTTTTTTTTTAAACATAAAACATAAAAACTCTTGATTATTGAATAGGTTTGGCAAGGTTTACCATGATAGTATGATACACATTCTTAAAAACATTAGGAATACAAAAACTTTGATACACATGAATGTAGATACAAAAATGAAAAACTTAATACGCTTTATGTTTGATTGTTTTTAAATATTTTTAATATATTTTGCATATAGTTATGGGCCTAATAGCCTATGGCTGTTTTTTTTAAATCATTGCATGTAGTTATGGCTTTTTTTATTCATTGCACAATGCATATGGTTATGGATGTTTTACTTTTTCTTAATCATTGCATATACTATATAGTTATCGTTGTTTTTAATTCATTGCATAATACATATAGTTATGGTTGTTTTACTTGTTTATAAATTAAAATTATAATCATTTCCTATAGTTATCCCTTTGGATGACGATGAGTTGAAGAAGGGCCTTATGAAGGCCTTTAAAAAACATGTATAGTCCAAAGGAGGCTTCACAGATCAGGTTGGAATGGCTCGACTTCACTAAACTTGATGGATACAAAACTTCAAAGAAAGATGGACAAGGTAGCTTTGGCACGTGACAAGTCAGTGAGTTGGTGACAACTGTATGGGCATCCAAGATTCCTGCGAACACTTGCAATTCGCCTCCTTTCCCATGTTTCTAGCTTCTATGCCTCTAAAACGAATTGGTCTACATATGGTTGGATCCACTATGTTAAGAGGAATAGGCTTACCTCTGTGAGAGTGGAAAAGCTTGTAGTTGTACATAGTGCTTTGTATCTTATGGATCGCAAGACAACTGAGTACAAGCAAACCCCAACATTATGGTGAGATGTAGATCCCGAGGAGCCGAGGCGGTGTAAGAGGACAATCTTTGCTCAATAAGGATTGATTGGGCTCTTCTTTGAGGACAAGAATGATAGTTCCAGCGAGGAGTTCATGGATGTTGTTTCAAATGTTGATTCTGATTTTTAGGCTGAAACTTGTCTTCTTTTTGTAATATTGACAATTGTTGGTGTATTTGAATTTGAGATTAATGATATGAATATCAAATATTGTCAATTGATCAATCACAATGGTTTTATAATTTATTTCAGCTTATTTAATTTTTAAGTCTCAAATTGAAATGGTTTTATTAAATTATGTATAATTTATAATTTAAATGTATTTGATATTTATGATTTCAGCTTATTTAAATCTCAAATGGTTTTATTTCATCTTATTTAAGTCTCAAATAGTTTTTTTCCTATGTTCCACCAAGTTTTCGGGACGGGGACAGGGGGACGCGTTTCTGGGACAGATTTTTTTAGGCCTTTTTTTAGGGGACGGCTATTAAAAATAAAGGAAAATTTAAAAAATATAGGAAATTTCAAATATTCATATGATAACATTGCTAAAGCAAACCTTAATACATAAAATTAGAGTTGAATTGAGATTTCACATAAGATTTATCATTTAACCTTAAAAATATAGGAAATTTCAAATATTCATATGATAAGTATAACACATTGATAAACTTAAACTTAAAGCATTCCTCACTGTCTTCTTGCATGAAAACTCCCCATTCGTGTAGGAAAAAATTGGTTTGTAACAAGAATATGATATACCAAGATCAAAGACCAAAAAGTCTGGCATTTTGTGGCATATTTCTATGGAAAGAAAAGCGCTACAATATATTTTCTTGTAGACATCCATAAAGTAAATGTTGATAGAACTGTTTGAATTGTGTGGTGGCATATAAATTTATTAAGGATGGATGATAAACAACATGCAGGCTTCAAAATTCAAAATTGAAATCACACGATAAGAATCCTATCAATGTCATGTAATCTAAAGAGACTACAAGTATAAGCTCCATACTTTATAATAGAACTATTTTATTCATTTCTCTCACAACTTATAGATTATACCAATGGATGATAACTAAGACTAACCACACATGACTTCTTAAAGGTCTGTTGTTGACCATTTGAACGAAGCCAGCATGCAGCTTTGATTGAAGATATCCAAAACAAAGGGGTGACATTTAATAGCATATAAAGTATTTCTCTCAATTATAATAGCGGAATATACCAGCCCATTTCATCTTCAATCTCCTCAATTATCTAATCAATGCAGACCATTGATTTAAATATAAACATTGTTTTGGTAACCAACTATTTTCTGTTATTGTTAATCTCTTGTTGGCTTTTAGTAGTGTCTTATCGACTCTTTTGTTATGTTTAGTTGTAGTTGACAGTTGTGTTTTAACCGAAAATCATTGGTTCTTTGATTCTTTTGTCATATAAACAGAATGATTCATTTCAGGGGAAGGGCACTGATGTGACAGTTCCTCCCTGTACCAAGTGATTGTATTGAAGTTTGAACACTACCTTATGCAATAAATTTGTTATTCAGAAATGAGCTTCTTTTTTGTTTTGATGTTTGTTTTAGGTTTAGGGCACTTAGAAATGAAAGTGGGGGTCCTTGTGGGCCCCCGCATTGCTTTACTTTTAATTAAAAGTGTGTTTTAAAAAAATGTGTTTTTAAGCCTGTTTGCTTAGGGACGGCGAGGGACGGCCGGACATCCCGTGACGTTTAGGGATGGCTAGAAGTCCCCTAAAAGTACCGGGACGTCCAGATCGTCCCCGCCCCCTTTTTTACATCCCGGGACGTTTCCTAAAATTTGCAAAGTTTGGGGACGGGAAGGGGACGTTTCCTACCCGTCCCGAGGTTCCGAAACGTCCCCGGTACGGGGACGAGCTAAAAAACATAGGGGACGCGTCCCCATGGAACATAGTTTTTTCAACTTATTTATATAGTTTAGTCACTATATTTTTATATTTTAAATATTTATATTTTTTAATTAGCTGCCCCCACCGTCTCCCTACTTTGTCCCCAAAATTTAGAAAGTTTTTGCTATCCCGAAAACCCCATCCCGCCATACCGGAGTCTTAGGTAACACTTGCTTTCAACTACTCTTCAATACCCCATTATCTCTCTCATGAACCAAAGACAAAGCTCTAATACCACAAGTTGAAATACTAGGATAGAAGTAAGAATTAGATGAGGATTTGATTGGATAAACGAACTTGAACAAAAGGCATGGTGAGGGCTTAGAAGCTCCGACACACCTACAAAAAGTGGGCCATAAATATCCTTTGAGAGGAAAAACCTCCCGAACCACCTAAGTGCCTAATCATCTAACCACCCCACATAAGAAAATTTATTTAACCTCTAATACAATTATTAATAGGGGTGCCTCATTAATGAGATGCATGCCCCATACACTTTTTATTTATAACCACCCCATATGAGACACTTTATTTAACCTCTAACACAAATATAAATAAGGGTATGTTGGCTAGATTTTCTGCATAGCTGAAAACCTAGGCAGTCATGAGATAAATCTCCCTCATTTACCGGTGAGGCTCCCATGTAAGATTTGTCAATTAAATATGTTAGTATCTATTTGTGGGTATTACTTTAACCATACAACTCATGAACCATAGTTGTATAGTTTTGCAGCAAGTAAGCAACTATTAAAGAAAGGAAATATCTGATAAAGAAGAAAATAATAAAAACACAGAAAGAAAGAGGGAAGATGTGCAACCCAATCAATAGATTACATAGTTGATTGCATGCACATAGACAAAACAGATAGATATTAACATACATAATTATAAGCAAAGGGAACTTTCAGATCTAGATCTAGAATAACACAAAGTTTATGAATAGATCTAAGACAGAAAGTTAGAAACAAAATGCACCGTTGACACAAAGTTCTCCGAAAATATGCTCTTTTTATTCCTCTGCTTCAAATAGCTATCGTGGGTTTCAAAGACAAAAGTCTCGGAACATAAAGAATGTTGCTTACAAATTCTGATTTTTTAACCCGTAGGTTCTTCCTCTACTTATAGCATGTAGAGGGGAAATTACAAATAGGAAGCCTTTAGTGAACTGGCACATGTGGAAGTTGTAAAGGAAACAACTGACAATCTCCCTCCTGGAATTCCTCTTTACATGACATGCATGATTTGCAACTGAAAATAGAACCTTCTATTTTGCATGTCTGCCACCTATTTCCAAGTAAATGACCTTTTCAAGTAATGGCTTTTAAACCAATCACTTAAGTTTTATAATTTAATTGATCGCTCAATCACTTTGTCGAGAGAAAGAAGAAGAAAGAGGAAAATAAATTAGAAGAAAGTTGCAACACTTCCAGTCTTGTTCTTTTTCCATATTCTGCATACAGTTGACTCTTTTGCCTTTGATTCTCACCAAACTAGATCTGGAAGCAGAATGACTATGATTTGTTTGCGAGTATTGCTTTGCTACCCTCTTATCCTTGAAGCTTTTGCAGTTCTTCTCCAGTACATGCATTAGTGCAAAGTTTGTCATAAATAACTCATCATTTTTATTTTTAATTGCATATGAGCAATTAAAAATTCTGGAAAGCACTCCGGGTGAATGCAAATATAGGTAAATTCAATGAAGGCTTCAACTGGAAGGTTGGGAGCACATGCACAAGATCTTAGAAGGAATTCTCCATACACCGACTTCTACACGGCCGCATCGAAACAAGAGGATGATTTTTTTTCGGAAGCTTTTGTAATTATGAGATCCGGTCTGTCACATTAAATTGGTGATAGGTTTCAGGGCCTCTGTCTATCATTGACTTCAGCAAATCTGGAAGCTATGCATGATTCAATTGATCCTTCTCTTTCATCCCGCTTCATCATGGTCGGAGCAATCTTTGTCTGGGCAACTCTTTTTCTTTTAATCATGCCAGAATTCTTTACAATTGGTGCAAATCTGGCAATTTCTTCGATTCGGAGGATATATTCAATGTATCCGACATTGATTCAAGCTCCTTTCACTTATATAAGCACTGTACCAATATGCGAGATAATTATCAAGGCTTAAAACAAACTCCTCCAACCCTAGGCGCCAAACTTTGAAGCTTTCCGACAATGAAAAACACTTTTTGATGCAAAAATCCTCCTTCCTTGGGCGCCAAAACTGTCCGGGCTGCAATCCTTTGCAAAAATAATTAATTACATCTTCACTATGGCAGCCCATGCTTATATAACCCTCAACATTCTATTTCTAATAATTGTCCATCCTATTTCTGGCAATTAATTAATAAACAAACATGTTTATTCACCCAAATTGGGCACCTATTTTTGCATGTTGTTGGCTGCCATTAAATAAATTTTATTTATTTATTTTTAGCATGCTACCTTCAGTTCTCTTTAGCTTATCCTCATGCATTGACTTTTCCTCCATCCTAGGCGCCAAAATTAGGCAAAGCAACTATTTATAAATATCACCAAAAACATTGTTTAATCACCAAATGGGTCGCACTTTTTGACATGGGTGAATTCTAAAAATAAGAAGCCAACTTCTGATGGGAATTTTCACCCTGCACTGCAGCTCTAATAATCCCTTCTTCCACTTAAGTTGTTTGACTTTTATAATGGGAATTTTTACCTGCAAGGCAGGTAATAAATTCCCACCTGCCTGTCACTTCTAATTTTCCCACTGCAGCTTAAGTGACTTTCCAAAAAGTGCGACTTGCATTAAAATTAGCCCCTTTGAAAAAGTGTGACTTGTTTGGGTGAATAAAACCTTCTGATGGGAAAAGTTAGCTTCTAGCAGCGGAAAAAATTCCCATTGGTGCTTTAAGTGATTTTTCTTTTTTTATATAATGAGAATTTTTACCCTGAATTTTCAAGAGCAAGTAAGAAATTCCCGTCTGCCTGCCGCCTCTAATTTTCCCATCACAGCTTAAGTGACTTTGACTTCATGGGAACTTTCACCTTGCAAGGCAGGTAATAAATTCCCACCTGCCTGCAGCTACCAAAAATCCCATTGCAGCTTAAACTCATTAATTCCAGAAAATGCGACTCCGCACAGGGAGAGGCTTTTGTACATGACTTCATCATTTTTGGTTAGCAGTTTGCATTTTGAGGCTGATTCCTTCATGTTGTGTCGAAAATGATCTTCGATGCTTCGAGCAATTAAACATGACTATACTTGGCGAAGGAATTGACCTAGGGAATTTCACAGAAAACAAACGGAGACAACCGAGAAAAATGCAAAAAAATAAATATAAATGAAAAACGTTGCCAGAAGTTGCAGATAATGCCCTGAATTCATTCTTGGTGAAAAACCTAATGAGATGAGTGAATACTGGTATGCAAAACTTCTACAGGATTCAACCGAGCACAATTTACTTCAAACGGGGCATTATTTATTCAATAAATAATTAAATAAAAATTTCCTACAGACAAAACTTGGTGGAGGGATAAAATGAGTTTGGGCATCTGGGTATTTGTCGAAATTGGCTCATATGATTCATTGGGAATATCCTAACATAAAACAAACATCTTCTGGCAATAAAAACACAAAAAGATCCGTTATTTTAAAAAAGAACGATTTTTTTCAAATGGGTAGTCCTAGATTTCAAGGTGAAATCTGAGGACACCAAGGTGTCTCATTAATGAGATGCATGCCCCGTACACTTTTTAATTCTAACTTTATTACTAACATGAACAAACTTTTAGATCAATATTCCAAACAAAATCAAAGAAAAATTGCCTTGTATTTTTCTGTTGTGTGCAGGTATCCCAAAGGACAATCCATAACATAGTAAACTAGATTCATAGCATAAGGTTCAAGAACATGCAATTTGAACATTATGCATGGAGAATTGGAATTTCTCTAGAATGTTGAGTACCATGATGACAGTCCTGCAGCATAAAGCATTTCTCTCATTGAGCACAAAATGGAGGTCTCTTTCATGGAAGGTTTGTGTTTGCAAAACTGTGTCATATATTGTACAGAATCACAAATTGTAATGTAATAGACAATTGGAAGAATTTTGCTTCTCTTTAATACCTAGTCATGGAAGCATATTTGACTTGCTTTGATAACACTAATTGTGCAGCAGTTTACACTTTGGAAGAATCTGAATTTATTTTCCCCAATATTTGATATCTGATTTGTTTAATATTTCACCATTTACCTTGTTTTCATCCACAAAATGAAATAATACAACTCAAAGATCTAAAGAATATTTTGATTAGCCTACTCGGCACAAATAGTCAAAGTGGAAACATTTGTGCATGGTACAGACTTTGAAGTAAACGACCTTGCAAGTATGAACTCTTTACCCAAGCAAAATCAAATATTTCAAAGCAACAAACAATTTAGATAGATAGTTAAATAACTGATCACTTGGATTAAAACCTAACACATAATCAAAAATTCCACAGCAACAAACAAGTTAAATAACTGGTCATTTATATTAAAACCTATTTTTATTAGGACTCCAAATAATTACATACAGCCAAACAAAAGCATTTCAATGACCCAGAAAGACTTTTATTGTAAATCAAAACCTTAGCATGTTACCTTGCGATGTGAGATGGCTACAGTTGCCTTATACAGTGCTGTGGTTCCAGGGTAGACAGCCAAGACTTGACTCCCATATGGAAAGTCTCGTGCACTTGAAGGATCTGTGCGCTTTGGAAAAGGAATGATGCAAGATGGTGGCAACTTGTAGTTTCTGAGATGAATCATGGCCATATGAATAATATGCTTCGCAAAATATTTGAAGTCGAAGAAAAAAAAACACAAGCAAGTTACTTATATCATTAAGGAACAAAGAAAATGTAATTTGCATCTTAACCAAAGCTATTGAAATTGGGAAATGCAAGAAAAAATCAGTTAAGCCCTTTCAACTGCAGGACTGATAATAAGTGGAAGCATAATACCTTGGAACAGGCCAATACAAAAGAACGTAAAATTCAAAATCCTTAAATTTTCTTTTTATCAGAACCCTTAGAAGCATAAAATAACTTTTTCAAGTTTCCACGGATGCTGTAGATACAAACAACAACATATACACTTAATGCTTCGCCAATACCAAACAATATTTTACATTATCCACCGTGTTTAAATGACTAGAGTCATGTTATGCACCTAGGGATATGATATCGTGTATACGAAGTTGATGGAGATGCCAAAATGTACAACACATCCCCTTAGTTAGTTATATGGTTATAATATATTGGGTCAAATAGGTAACTTGTGGAATTAGTTGTATTGGGTAATGAATCGGCCTACATTGGGATTAGGTGTTACCCACCCAATAAGAGTAATGTAGGAAATCTGTCAATAAATTTTTCAGGCTGATGTATGTGCTAGCCAACATTGCTGTTAAAATGTCAAATGTAGACTTTTTGGCCATTTGATCTCATTGGATTGTCCCTTCAAGGCCTATTATATGATAAAGCAGATAAACCTTTAATTCATTTGACCTTAATTCACATAATGTGGTTGAAATGTTGTGATTAAACTATATTTTTTCTCCCAAATCAAGAGACCAAGAAGCTTTACCCATGTCAGGAGCTTCCACCATATTAAATCAATGCATCCTCATAACATTGTATCCACTCCACCACCTATACTCACAAGATGGCACAAAGATCATTTACAAACATCGATGAACTTTGTAATATGAAATGAAACCCTGCTCAAGACCCAGAGTAGTGTAATAGACACTTCCTCACTTTTTACCACTTCTATTTTTATTTTTTTCCCGCTCTGCAACTTTTTGAATTTTTGTTGTGACTGGCTCCTACATCGATGGCAGATCCATCTGGTCCAGCGCCTGACCCCACTGACGTCTCTACCAGCTCCTTGAAGGACGTTGTTGTTGGCTCTTTGAAACCCCATTGATGGGACTTTGTCTCTACAAATCCCTGCCTTGATCACCAAAGCAACGCAAGCCTCTAGGGAACTGTCGATAGGCAAACTTATGGGTCCCAAACCACCTTTGGAAGAGATTCGCAAATGGGTACATATTAAATGGGCCCCCGTGGTCAGTAGATATTGTTGCTCTTTCCAATGGGTTCATGTTGTTCACTTTCTCTCATAAAGAAGATTTTGCTCGAGCTCTTCTGGGTGGACCTTGGTTTTTCGGAAGGAGAGGCTTCTATATCCATCATTGGACACCTAGGTTCAACGCTAAAACTAAAACAATGTCTCAGGCTCCGATCTGGGTTCGTCTTCCCGACCTCCCCTTAGAGTTTTGGCACTCTGTTGTCATTGAAGGCATCACCCACTCCATTGGTACTCTAATAGCTGTTGATCAAGCTACCAAGGCGGGCTCCAGATTCATTCACGCCAGATTTTGTGTCAATGCTGACATTAGCTCGCCTCTGTCCTCCATTGATCTTCACTCAAGATGGGGACTTGGGTTCAGACCCATTGAATATGAATATATCCCTCAAGCTTGCTCCAACTGCAAAAGCATTAGACATCGGGCTATGGCTTGCCCAGCCAAGCCAGCCCAATCTACCAAAGAAAGAGCTCGGTCACCATTGAACAAAGGAAAGTACATTCCCAAAACTCAAATGTTGTAAGTACTTCTAATCCTTTTGATGTTCTTTCGGAGGAGAGTGTTCTCCCTTCTACTTTGCCTCACTTCCCCTTTCTTCCTCGTCCCCTTTGGTGGCTCCGTCTTGTCTCCGCTCCGCCCCCTCCTGCTTCCTCCTCCCCTTTGGGGTTACCTTACCGCCGCCTTTGTTGTCTCTTTTCACTTCCCTCTGCCTCCTCCCCTTCTCGGTTCCTCCTTCCTTCTTCTTCTTTTCCTTTCTCCCTCTACTCCTGCTCTCGTCCTCCTCCCCCTCCTTCGATTTTCCTCTCACTTTTCCTCTTTTTGGCTCCTCCCCTTCTACCTCCTCTCCTCCTTCCTCCCCTTCTCTTTGTGATTTTTGGAGCCTGTCCTTCGTCGTGTTCCTTTTGTTCCGTCTGTTGGCATTGTCGTTTTGCTCGTTCCCCTCTTTGTGAGAACGCCATCATCTCTCCTTCTTCGTTATCCATTGATAGCAGTCCCAAAGAATACCAAAAACAACACTAAGGCAAAGATTGATGTGGGCACTAAGAAAACCAAAGGGAGACTCACAAATCAAGCAAAGCTTCAGGAGGAAGCATTTCTCAATATAGCTCAAGGAACACAGGGACTGCTTGCCATCCCAAGTGGAGGTAAGCCAAAAACAAAGAAATGAAGATTTTCTCTTGGAATGTTCGGGACTAAATGCTCCTCCTGGAAAAAAAAAAAGAATCCTCAAGGATTTTAGACTCAAACATTTTCCAGATATCTTGATGCTACAAGAAACTAAATTGAAAGAGGAGAATATGCTTAATAAGTTTTGGCCCAATGCCTCTATGGTTTCCCAGAGTCTGTTGGTAATGTTGGAGGTTTGTGCACTTTTTGGAATCCAAGATTCTCTTTGGGGAATGTATCATTAAATCCCCCATTTTTAGGAATGTTCTTCCAAGAGATTGGGTCTAATTTGGGTTGGATTGTTGTTAATATATATGCACCTAACACTAGTCTCAGAGAGAAAACTTTGGATTGACCTATTGATTTTCATTATACCTGCAAGCATCTTCCTTGGCTTATAGCTGGAGATTTCAATACTCCTTTATATCTATCTAGAAGCAAGGTGGAACTAGCGTCAGCACTACTAGCACTGAAGCTCTTGCTTGACTTTATCAGAATGGGGGAATTTTTTGATATTGATCTACATGGAGCCAATTATACTTGGTCTAACAGACGTCTGGGAAACAATCACATTCAAAGTAAATTGGACAGATTCCTTGTTTCTATGGATTGGATGGCTCACTATAATGATTTCTATCTGCTAGCTCTGCCTAAGATAGCCTTTGATCATTTCCCTTTGCTCCTTACCACCTCACAAGCTCAAAGTTCAAACATCCTCCCTTTCATTTTGAGTTGGCTTGGTTGCAAAATCATCAATTAGAATCTCTTATCAAGGACTGGTGGCGACTGATATCCAGGGCATGGCTATGTACAGTTCACTAAGAAGCTTAGCTTTGTCAAGAATAAGCTGAAGAATTGGAAAACTCAAGTTTTGGGGATATCCGCAGAAGAAAGGATTTGCTAACTCTAAAGCTAGTTGTTATCTCGGAGGAGATTGACTCGAAAGGAAGATCCCCTCAACTTCATCATCAGGAGCTTTCCCTGCTTAGTGACTATCACAACACCTTGGTGAGGAAGAAATCTATTGGCATCAAAGATCTTGAGCCACCTGGCTTCAACAGGGAGATCGAAACACAAATTCTTCCATATGACTGCTACGAAACACAAGAGCAGGGATAAAATAAAAGAGTTAGTCACGATGGATGGCGCCTACATTAACAAAGATGATGAAGTTACTGCTGAACTTATCAATTACTATGCTAACCTTTTACATGAGGGCCCTCCCCCGAATGAAGAGGATTGTCAAGAAATGCTCCGACATATTCCTAATTTAATTAATGATGATATGAACGTCAGACTCACCCAACCCTTCTCGATTGATGAAATAAGGAAAGTTGTCTTCGATATGAAGGGTGATAAATCACCTGGCCCTGATGGATTCCCTACGGCTTTTTTTCAATCTTTCTGGCACATCATAGAATCTGACCTACATGCTATTCTTGAGTTTCAAAAAAAGACCTTCTGTTAAAGGAATGGAATAATACCTTTATTGCCCTTGCACCTAAGTCTATGGGATCCAAATTGATCACTAATTATAGGCCCATTAGCCTGTGCAACACCTCTTACAAGATTATTACAAAAATGCTTGCCTCCAGGCTCAAACCAGTTATGGCGAAGTTTAATTTCGAACAGCAAAATGGGTTCATTGGAGGAAGGTTGATCCAAGGAGGCATCATTATTATTCATGAGGCGATGCACTCGACTTCACTCAAAAAATCGGCTAGTATGATCCTTAAACTCGATATGCAAAAGGCGTTTGATAGAGTTAGCTAGCCCTTTTTACTTCGAGTCCTTAAGAAATTTGGTTTTGGGGAAAAATGGAGATCCTGGATTTATAATTGTATTTCAACGCCTAAATTCTCCATACTCATTAATGGTATCCCTCAAGGCTATTTTCACTCAAGTCGGGAATCAAGAAAGGGGATCCTTTATCTCCCTTCTTGTTTTTACTCATGGTTGATACTCTCAGTAGAGCTTTAGAAGCAGCTAAAAGTGAAGGCAACATCAAAGGTATCACTACTACCTCTAGGACTTTAAGCATCTACACAACCAATTCATTGATGACACCCTTTTCTTTGGGTTTAGCTTCATTCCGGAGGCAAAAGTTTTGAAACGTATATTGGATTGTTATCAATCGGCTTCGGTCAAAAGATAAACTTTGGGAAGAGTAGCATTGCTTTCATTAATACCCCAACTAGCAGACAAAGAAAGATTGCTGACATCTTTGGCTGCAGGATTATGGATCTCCCCTCTTCATACCTTGGTCTTCCGCTCTTTTTGGGAAGACAAACTAAGAGCCTCTGGAATTCAGTTATCAATAGATTCAAAAAGAAACTCACTTGGCTGGAAAGGCTCCCTCCTCAGTCAGGCAGGTAAGCTACAACTAGTTAAGGCCACATTGCAAAATTTGCCGATCTACTTTATGTCCTTACTGAAAATGCCTACCTCTGTGGCTGCCACTATTGAACAAATCCAAAAAAGTTCCTTTGGTCAGGATCTGAAGAAAGAAAGAGAATTCACTTAGTTTCTTGGAAAGTGGTTTGTAAACCTACTGCTTTAGGGGATTGGGTTTGCGCAGAATTGCTGATATGAATGTTGTCATGCTCGCCAAATTAGGTTGGGAAATTGCTAACAATGGAAGAGCCTCTTGGACTCAAATGATGATCTCTAAATATCTTTCTTCGGTTGAGGACTTCTATGATGAAAACACCCCAAATGGCTCGGCTATTTGGAATTCCATTAAGAGCACCAAAACTTGATTCAAGCTAGGCACTAGATGGAAAATTGGCAATGGTCACACGGTCGCCTTCTGGACCGACAAATGGATGGGAGACAAGGCGTTATCTGATGACCCCTTATGGGATCCTATAAGATCTAGACTAATTAGAACATGCGGTCCTTATGTCACAAATTATGTTGATAGATCATCATTGTACCCAAGTTGGTCCATACCTATTTGGGAAGGCACGAGTTGTCTTCAGATGCAATTGATAGAAAAGTTGAAGCTCTTACTGGTGCAACAGTTTTTACCCACTTCTTCTGTGGAGGATGTTAGAATCTGCCTCTTTCTAGTTCGGGCTCCTTTTCTGTCAAGGCTTCCTACCTCTCCCTTCCACACAGCCTAGGAGGGCCCTACTTTACATCAGATCTGATGCCTCAGGTGATTCCTAAATTGGGCTTTTTCACTTGGCTCGCTTCTAGAGATGCATTCCTATCGGGAGAAAACCTAAAGAGGAGGGGATACTCATTACCTACCAGTGTGTGTTATGTCTTAACGCTCTTGAATCTTCGGCCCATTTACTCTTTCATTGTAATTACTCCTTCACTGTTTGGAGTCTTCTATTTAATATTTTTGGAGTGTCTTGGGTTTTTCCTAAGTCCATCTCGGAAGTTATCGATCAATGGATTCCCTTCTTTCGTCATCAAATCGTCAATCTTGCTTGAAATTACTTCTCCCACACACGCTATGGAACATTTGGAAAGAACGAAACAGGAGAATCTTTAAGGATCAACACAATACCCCCAACAGGTCTTCACTTTGGTCACAACTGGTCTTCAAGAAAATCTGAATTGTTGCATTTGGAAGCAACACAAGTGTAAAATTGTTCTCAGCATGGAAAGACAATGGTTGCAACAACTCATGGTTCCCCTCCAACCTCATAATTTTGTTGCTTTAAGGGCTACTACTACTTGGACCCCTCCCCCTACTTGGATGGCTTAAAGTCAATACAAACAGGGGGAAAAAGGTAATCCGGGCCTCTCTAGTGGGGGTGTTGTTATTAGGGATGAATTGGGACAACCGATGGCAACTTCTACCTCCTTTTTTGACTTGGGCACTAACCATAGAGCTGAAGCTTTGGCTATTTTAAAGGGTCTTGAACTGGCCACTAATTTTGGCAAGATCAACATAATTGTGGAAAGCGACTCCTAAACTTGATTAATCTTCTTAATAATAAGGGTGTCATCAGCTGGACTATCAACAACATCATATCGGACATAAGACTCCTCCAATCTCAATTTAGCAACGTTCAATATCAACATGTTTTCAGGGAAGGAAACAAAGTGGTCGATCTGCTTGCTAATCTTGGAGTCTCACAACAAAATCAACAACAATGGATAGGGAATCTTCCTGAATTAATTCTAAAAGCCATTAAGGATGACTTTCATAAAAATTGCTAAGTTTTGCATGTATAAGGTATGCACCTCTTCTCATGATTACTTGAGAGTTAGATTTTTTTGGCCGTATGCTTCCCTCACCGCCGGCGATGATCACATTTATGATGATTGGAAAGTTTATTTTATTGATTATCTTCATCGCACGTGGGAAGCCGAGCAAGCGAAATTTGAATCATTAATGCAGATTTTCAAAAATAATTGCAAGCAATCTTTTTATTCTCATGCACATGTCAATAGAGGTTCGGGTTTGTTTATTTATACCCGTTAAAACTTCATTTCATGTAACTTGTTCTAGTTGTTGTCTTTGTTTCTCGATTCTAGCAAATATGGGGGTGCCTAGTTCAACTTGAGCCTGCGAACTACGATGATCTCAAAAAGGATGAAGCGGTGGAAAATCCTGGTGGAGAAAGGGGTGGCGACTTTCATTGAAAGACTCTCAGGGCACTCTGTAGTGGTTTCTAGCAGTGTTTGTCCTCCTGAAGTAGGGCCATGTTCGTGTGGGCAAAACGAGGTTTGAAATTTCAGAGGAGAGCATTGCCAAAGCGACAGGGGCTTCCCAATGAAGGGGATATTTATTTTAAGAGGTCTTTAAAGGCGGAAATGGCAGCTTTTTTGGCTAAAAGGAAAGAGAAAGTTTTCATTTACAAGTCGGGATATGAAAGAACCTCTCTTAAGGAGCCTTGGGATCGAGTAGCTAAAGATTATGAGGTACATTACTTTGGAGGGTAGATACAAATTGGTTTACGAGCCCCAACTCTTTATCTTGGCTCACTTCCGTAATGGGGGTAAGGTTAATCTTGCCAACTTTCTTTATCAGTCTCTGGTATTATCCATCAAAAAGACAAGAGCAGGTGAAGGTAATTTACTTCACCAAGGTCTTATTTATCTTCTCTTTAAGCATGTTGCGGATGCCCGTGCCCTAATCACTTTCCCACAGTTATTGGCTCGGCTCATCGCCGCCCCCTCCTCCGCCTCCTCCCCGCCATGCCACTCGCCGCCTCCACTGCCGCTTGAATCCCCCGCCTTCCTCCGACCCGAAGTGGAAATTACTAGTCATCGCAATGTTGCCTCTTCTCCCCTGCTCGCTCTCCGCCCCGCTCTTGGATTCTCCACCCCAATGGCGCTCCCCATCCCTCTCCCATCTCCCCTCTCTCATGTTTCTGGGAGTGTTGTTCCTCCCAGGCTGAATGCTGCTTCGGATACTGTAAAAGATGACCCAATTCCCGAGATTTTGCTCGAACTAACTAATGCCTACCCGGAATCCCCGACTCACTCTAGTTCTGGAGGAAAATTGGAAGTTTCTGAGGAGATGGAAGAGGATTCTAGTTTTGAAGCTGAGGAAGATGTTGCGGAAGAAGAAGACTATGCAGAGGAGGATGTCAGGATGAGAAATTGCCAAAGATGTTGCCAAGGAAGAAGTTGTTGAGGACTGTGCAGAGGATGTTGCTGAGGACGTGCCCACCCAAGATGTTGATTTGGAACCCGTCTGCTGCTACGACAGCGTGCGGAAGCTGTCGTGGAACTGATTCATGGCATTCTTGGTAACATTACCACTTGTTTTTAATGTCATTAAGAATTGGAAAATCACTACGAGATGCCACCTGGCTCCATCTTCAAAATAGTTGTAAGGATCTGTTAAATGTTGTTGAAACCTTTGTTAGCAAAACTGAGGACTCTATTGTGAAGGATGGTATTAATGAACTTAAAATAATATACCTATATAGCCCGGGGTGTGGGCTTTTTGCGAACTTTTTGGATTATGGTTTACTTTTTGTCGTTAGGCTAGCTACTCTTATGTCATATCAAGTTTATCTGGCCGGTAAGGGCCGTATGTAACAAGGATGTGGGTCCTATCAAAACCCTCACTTTTTACCATAATCCAATCAAGAGAGGATCCTTGGTAGAAGAGACACTTTCACTCACTGAATCTTGTCATGCATTTGACAATCCTAGAGATTGGCTATCTTCATGCCTTCACCAAGTCACAAAATGACTTGATTGTGTACCCTGAAGCACCCCAATCAAAGGTATTGTGAGGCATATATGCATGAGGCATTTAAAACCCTTTACGAATAGGTATGGCTGGCATGGTTACTTTGATGCATGTGTGTGTTTTGTGCATCATGGTATGTTGTATTATGCCTGCCACATATACAGAAGTAACTATGCATAAAACTGTTATCACCCTAAAATTTTGATGTCACAACAACACGAGACTGACATCAAACCTCAAATTTTGAGAAAACTGAATCCAGAACAGAATCGAGAAATAAAAGCTTTCCATGTGAAAGTAAAATCAATAATTTTGACGTTATATAAGATGTTTATAGTTGACAGAAGTACAAGAAAATAGACATTTTAGACTGGATTCAATAAATTTCAATGGACTGACATTGTCTGGCAAATGGTTATGTTAACGCACTTGCATTCAGTGGCATAAATGCTGAAATACGTAGCAATTAACTAAATCTTCACTCTTCATTAGAGGACTTGAGCAAGAGGAATATATAATATAGGTATTGGTGCTCTTTTAATGGGATGATTCAAAGGCATGACAATGACATAACATTAAAGAGAATACCAACAGAATTTGAGCCATATTTATCATTAAAACATTCCCTTTTAACAAAGTTGAGATTCAAAACAACAGAATGTGTTTCCATGCAGAAAATATCGCTATACGTGGTATTAAGAGGATATATTGCAGGGAAATGGATGCAAATGGAATCAAAGAAACAATTATGCATCAAGATCTATCAATGAAAAAAATCCATGGCAAATTGGAAGTGATGAAAATGCTTGGACTCAAAGAAGACAGAATTATGCATTGACACTGATAAAGAATCAAAGATAATAATGGTTGAATGGAAAATAAATGTATAGAGAGTTGAATACAACTTTAGGAGCATTCTACTATTGTCTGTCCTCTATTGAACTGCAATGTTTTAATAATTGCATTTATTGAGAGCCATATTTCTTATGGAGACCACCATTTCTATTCTATATGAATGTTCCCAAGATGGATATTTCTTATGGTTACCCTAAGACCCAGAATATTCTTCTTCAGGATGAAGGTTTCTTATGAGTATTTGAAGACACCTGTTATCTGAATATTCTCAATATTTGAAAAGACTCGGTATTAAGATGCCCTAACCATCTGGAGACCCTTATTATTTGATGACAACATGGGAAACTTTTATATGTGGAGACCATTATTCTGCTTCTTCTATTCTTTCAATCATTTTGGATCCCTTGGTTCTCACTCACTTCAAAGGAATACTATGATAGTGAGGTTGTAGGCCATTACTCATAACATTGATACAAAAGTTGGAGAGACAAGATTTAAATATGGGACAATCCACAATAAGATTTTTCTCTTAATCATTTTCCGTTCTCTCACTTGTGTATATCACAATATTTAAAAACAATAATGATTTAATTCATTATAATTAATTCTTAGAGCATATTTTTTCTGTTATTGTTAAATATAATGCCTACAAAATAGTGAATCTCAAAATAGAAATGAATCTAGTTTGAATGTAAAGTCCTTGTTATGGACAAGGATAACAAAATTAAATTAGAAATCCTGAATTATGACATTTTCGTCTTCCAAAGGAAACAGTCGGAGAATCAAAGAGGCATTATAATTGTAAAGCAGTAAAATGGACACAAGCAAGCATTTATTGGTTATGAAGCAAATGGAAAATGCCAAAAATGAATTTGTAGAAAATATTGCAACTCCTCAATAAAGCACTTCAATTTTCTTTTCATAACATGAAAATAGTTATCTGGGCAGAGGCTATGAAACAAGATCACATATCCTGTAAACTTGTGTTTAATAGACCAGGTACAAGAATTGATGTACATCAGCTATGTTGATCTAAAATGTAGAATGGAATCTTCAACCATGGAACTTTTGGTTTTTTGATATTTTCATAACAGGAATAAATTCTTGATTTCAAACATAAACACTCTCCAACATTCTTAAGAACACTCTCCAGCATTCTTAAAAACACAATATGAAGAATATATTCATAATATGAGAAGAGACATGCATAATACCTCTGACTACTCTCTTCATCGTCACCTGGTTCTTCATCAAATACTTCGTATCTGTAGGATGTACAGATAGAATAAATCATTAGTCCCAGTGTGACACAGACAAGCATGTGATAAGGTGACAATAATAAGTTTCTAAACAGACTAAAGCTGACTGACTTTGTTGCGTCCTTGTCATAACGGGTCACTTTCACTACTATCCATTGATCTTTATCCGCATTATCAGGTGTAATTCTTGCTGCAACCTGAAATAGAATTAAATAAATGCTACTGTCAATAACTGACCATGTTGGCACTGGGCCTTAGGCATATACATCAATGGAAAATTACACTATTCAAGTATATTTTTTCTACATCTAAGAGGTTGCCCCTATGCTTAACTCTCTATGATCAGTGAAATAGAATAATTGCAATGGTATGAGAAGAATGCCACGAAATAGAAGTTTTTCAGATTTATTACTATCTGGTTCCATGTGAAAAGAACAACACGTGATGGAGAATGAAGTCCTCAGAACATCCAATTATGTATTGGAAACCATGGTCTCCTACCAACTAGTAATGCAAAATAACTGTCCATGGATGCAATAATTACCTGAACTCCAGCTGTAACATTTATAAGATTGAGTGTTGCTCGTTGTGAAACAACTGGCAAGGTCAACCTTGAACCATCTCTATCTGCTTTTACCCGTTTTCTCTTTTGTTCACTCACTTCTGTTTATATGAAGAGTTAAGTATCCCTCGAAGGAATTTGAAACATGGCTATAACTAGATAATCATAATTTCATTTTTTCTGTTGCAAAATATATGAATCATTTTTGCAACTCTCTCGAATAAGGAAGAATAATAAGCATGTCAATTGTTGTTTTTTTCCTGCATTTTTCTTGAAGTGCACATATTAAACAAGTGTTACACTTAAACTGGACTGATTCCATTAACATAAATTATGAATTTCCTGTTATAAATTCTAAGGCAAACTATACAAACAAAAGAGAGCAAAATCAAAGCATATTAATAGTAACAGATTATGGAGGAAATAGAGGTATTTCATTGAGGCAATACTCAGTGCAGAAGTAGAAACTATAAGATTTGTTTTCTGGAATCCAATCACCTTGATCATTTTGTCACATTTGAGGAGTCCATTCATCTGCTCCAAGTCTATTAGTATACGTCTAGAGAGATTTGGTTACATACGTTACATTTATTAAATTGGTGTACATTTCCAATCCTTCCCCTTATGAAAATGCTAAATCGACATCAATCACAATTGCTCCCCTTACTTTATATCAACAAATGAGAAAATCACTTAATCTAGTACTATTTGCCCAATCCCTTTACTTAAGGTTTATAACACTGATCTCCATTTGATGGTTTCCTGTCACAAATGTTCTCACTTTCTCTGACAAGCCACCGTAAATCTACTCCTCTAGGATTTTGTGGTGTTTGAAAGATATAAATAGTTTCTACTTCTAGATGTTTTGAAGATTCTAAGTGCTCAAGGCACACATGGAAGGAATGGGTAACCAACCACTCCAACTACAATTGGTAGCACTGGAAGCATATGTGAAGAAACACTCATATGACATTTATTTCAGACAAGGTAGGGTTTTTACCACTATCTTGGTTCTCTCTAAAAGCATGAATTGTCACTCCAACAATTCCCATAAAACTACGACTGATGTTGTAGCTGCCTTTAAAAAGGAAAATGCCCTGCCAATACGAACATTTGAAATTAATCATTGACAATCATTGTTCGTTCTCCACTATAGCAAAACTATTTGTCCTTTGTACCCTACTTACCATTATTTAAAAATCGTGTTCCATGATGATGCATCCTCTGTCCTTCAAGTGTCACTCTAGACATCTAATGTGTTTCAAGGACCTCGGGACGGGGAGAAAACCTTCCTTGGCATCCCCTCCCACCTACGACCTTTCCCTCTAGCTACCTTCTTCAAATATACAAACCAAAGTGGTGCCTAGCTCTTTATCTTCACAAGGTCGTTACCCTCCGACGCAAATTCCTATGGGAAAAGTCTAGAGTCCCCAAAGCCCCCATGTTGATCACCTCTTTCTTCAAGCCCATCCAAGTGACTAGTAGCACTAAACATCCTTTGTCTTTGAAACCCTTGAGAGCCACTTGAAGCAAAGGAATATACAGAGCAGATTTTCGGAGAACTTTGTGTCACGGTGTATTTTGTTTCTAGCTTTCTATCTTAGATCTTTGAATAAACTTTGTGTTATTTTAGATCTAGAGCTACCTTTGCTTATAATTTTGTGTTGATATCTATTGGTTTCTTCTATGTGCATGCAATCAACTCTGATTATCTATTGATTGGGATGCACATCTTCCCCATTTCTTCTCTGTGTTTATATAATTCCCTTCTTCTATAAATATTTCCTTTCTTAAACAACTGCTTACTTGCTGCAGAACTGTACAACTATGGTTCATGAGCTGAATAGTTAAAGTAAAACCCCATATAGATACTAGCATACTTTAATTGACAAATCTGACACGGGAGCCTCACCGGTAAATGAGGGAGATTTATCTCATGACTGCCTAGGTTTTATGCTATGCAGAAAATCTAGCCAACACAAAGGCACACCACTCTATTTTGTCTATTCTACATTATTTCTTTATTTCACTTCTAGGATTCTTCCAAGAACTTTCTATTGCTAATTGTTGTCTCATTGAGTCCCACTGACCTACTTTTGGTCATTTGTGGACATTGATATAATTTCTTTCTTTCTTGATGTGCTCAAGACATTTTGGCTCCTCCGAGAACCGTTCCAGGGCACCCATCAATTTTCCCAACTTTCATGAACATCGACATGTCTCCAAGGCATTCCATATAAGATTAAATCCTCGGTTGTCTATATTACATTGCATCACAAATGATGTATTTATCTCATGTAGCAAAAAGAGGAAAATACCTCATAAGAATATTATGTTGCACGTACATATAAATGTGGCTTCACCATAAACAATGCATCTCTTTACTAAATGGAACCAAATATATGTTTGACGTATTCCTCGACACCGTTAAGATCTCCATGCATTTTCTATACTGCTCCATATCCTTGAGGCTTGTGACATATCGCAAGGTGTTGTTTTTCAAATGCAAAACTCTCTAACCGTTGTCATAGTTTGACATTTATGTAACAATAGCTATTCTGCGATAAAAAAGAAGCTGCCATCCACATAATCTGTTGCACATACACATCCTTACTGCACCTGCCCTCTGCATGCTGATTCTATGATAATGTATCCTGAGTCCATAAAATCCGCAGCCACTTTATGATTCCCAACCAAAATGGTGCTCGATAAAAATATTTATTCATTGTCCATGCACAGGCAAATATATTCATATATGTTGTAAGATACATCTTAAAACTGAATTGAAAATTCCTTGTCTTTGTAAATAAGCCCTCCAATTCAGATTCATGGTCCACCATATAATTGAGCTGCAGCAACATCTGCTTCCTCACCAGCAACATCAACTTTGGATGTTCAGGCCCAATTATTGCTACTGCGGCAGAAGCGCCATGGACATGGTATCAAATTTTATGTGACATAGATTTAAAGCCCTTCTGTTCATTATAAAAACAGCTGAAAAACATGCAGACAACACTGCCAACACAGGATCATGAAACACATTGGTCACCTCTACCGGATCTCAACCTAAACAATCAATCAAATTTCTCCTTTTGGATTACCTCCATCTTTCATTGTTCACCATCTTCTGTCATAGCTTCCACAGCCTATGAAAGACATGGGTACCCTCACAAGGCATTCACACTCTTTCACCAAATGCAACCAACAGGTCTCCACCCCTATCAGTTCACCTGCGCCAGCACAATAGAAAGGCAATTTTCATCAAAGGTGAGACTGCATACAATGCCATTCCCACCGGAGATTACCAAAATGCTCACCTGACACATTTGAGTAACATTTCCTGAGCTCCAACAACATATATCTCCACTATGGGAACTGGAAAACATCTCCAGCATTCTTACAGCTTCTAATCCAAGCACAATGTAGAGCTTCAACAACAAAATACAGCCCTTCAGCATGAGCAGCAACATAGCATGTCAATAATCAAACCCAGAGTCACAGGCCTATGAGGCATGAAACCTCAGTGCCCACTCAGATACCATATAAGATTAAATCATGGACCGTGTATATTACATTGCAAGGACTGTATTTATCACCCTGCAAATAGTATGTCATGGGAACAACCCAAATCCTAGAATAGCCTAGTTCTAACAAACTAACTAGTAGTTAATACAAAGCTATTCAATATTGTATTATAGGGCAAGCTGGGTCATCCCTCAACCATCCTGGGGGCACATTGATGTCCCTAAAAGCCTATAGCTATTTAAGATATACAGAAAAAAACATAAAACGAAAAACCAAAGAAAAAAAGAATGGAGCACTGCTCCATGCTTGCAGCTTAGCATTTTTGCGTGGCTCAAATATGATTGTTATAACTAATTTTAGGCTTTCTTGGTCTATAATTAAGAAAAAGAAAAAAAAATGAAAAGGCATTTCAGATCCATCGTTATGATGTAGAAGTGTGTAGGATTACAGATTAGAGTTCCTTATGTAGATAACTCTTTCAAGTACATTAGCTGCCAAAAGGTTAACCTGATGAGACCCTTACAAATTAGTTTGTGTTTATGTAAATATTGTTGCTAGTTGTAAACCAACCGTTATAAGCTAGCCATTAATAAGCTACTTAATTAATTAATACATCAATTAAATATTTAATTTTAATTTAAAAATTGCTCCCTTGATTGAGGGACCACATCTAAGTTAGTATGATGGATCTCCCAAAAAGAAAGAAATTATATTAATGTCCACAATGACCAAAAGTCAAGCTCAGGGCCTCATCTCTATTCAGGTTGTTTGGACACTTCCTGATCTCGATCGTCTTCCCTAGCCTCTGTCTAAAGAAATGTTCCTCCTTGGTAATGACCTCTGCGTCTTTAAGGCAAATATGGTGCTTCATTTCATCTAAGTGTTTCACTAAAGCCAACTTTTGCACCTTGTTGAGACATATTTCTGCGAGGTGCTCTTTAATCCTTGCCTGCACAGATCCATCAGTTTCTCCTGTTTATGGCTTCCTACAAGAGCACTTAATATGATAGACTCCACTTTTAGATAGCCTGGAGACTAAAATATAATTTTTGCCTGCATTTTGGGGAATAAATTGTCCAGATTGGCAATCTATGCTGGAACTTTACGTAGCAGATTAGCGAATTTCTTTGTATGTTGTTTCGATGAGAGATAAGAGATGCAATATCACATCTCAGGTAGCAAGCACTTATTATTCAGCAAGAGATCAGCTGGTAGCGAGCTTTAAAATTTTCATTTTGTTTCTATTTTACGATTTTTAGGGTAAATATATAGAGCCTGTAAGCTGCATCGAATTTGCACAGTTCCATGGAAATGCAGAGTTTCTTCAGGTAAGAATGCTTCTTTTTCTGGGAAAGTTCAGAACTTGGGCAAGCTAAGTGTGTATTGAGGATCAGAGTTTCGATTGTGTATCTGTATGTTGCAATGTTAGTGGAAAAAATGTAGATATATTATTTCAATGCACCCATAAGCTGCAGTAACAATTTGTTTGCAATATTCTTTAAGCTCGCATTGTTCTTCCCCTGGAAAAGCTTACAATCTTCTAATTCTAATTTTTCCTCTGCATGATTTGTGGAAATAATATCAACTCTGGCAATTTGTTTTGAGGATCAGAGATTTCTTTGTGATTCTATTTGCTGCATTTTCTGTGGAAGAAAGTGCTTCAGTTGGCAACTCTTCACCTGGAAATGCAAAGCCACTTGTTTGTAGGAACTTCCTTCTCCTGGGAATGCAATACTGTAACTATCCATGCTACAACAACAAACACATCTTGCTAACAGTGTAGGAGCTTTATACAGGACTGATGCAGTGAGCTGTCACTCCTTGAGTGGACGTACACTGAAGCATATAGGCTTGTGGGTGACAATCTCTTGAAGCTATCACAAGTCGAGGCAAATGCCATTGGATTTCAATGACACATATCATGTACAAGAATAATATGTTGACTTTAAAATATTGGCTTTAGAAACCACAAAACTATCGGATCCTTTCATAACAAGATGAAGCATTTGATATTCTAAATGCGTATTTATGAATGTGTTTGCAATCCAAAAATTCTACTTCTCTTTGTCCTGGTAATGGGTTCATGAAGTTGAGACAAGAAATGTCGAGCAATTAAACACAAATGCGGAAAACTTTGAAGAGGAAATACTGATAGTCATTTTCACCCACACACTGCAAGTCTCAACATTGTAGCCTAAACCTTTTGATTAGAATGTCTACTCACTATTGAGGAAAGGAGACCCCCTACATTCAACAAACCTCTTTGGTTAGACTTGAGATAATTAAGTCTCGTGTAAGGCTATCTGAATACCATATCTTTCCATTTTCTATTACACCTCAACTCGGGACTAATTAAGTATTTATTTGTTGTTGGAATTGGTAACTACTCCCCATCCAAATCGATGCGATTTTCTTATAATGTTCATGTTCTGTACGATGGTCAATATCCATTTTTCCTGCCAGCTAAAGAACTGTAGTAAACATCATCTTTTCAGTAATTTTACAACTCCTTATTTTAAACTGCCTTCTTTCTAATTGGTGTCTTTCCTCTTTTGGCTGAAACACGGACATTGACCTTCTTAGTGTGCACATTGTTGGTTTTCCATAGTGAACTTACTACAATCGAAATCAAATGAAAATGAAAATTTCACATCTTCCTCAAGACGTCAATCTTCTATCCAGAAAATACAAAGACTTTTGGCAATTCACTCCAGAAGCAAAGGTATATACGAACCATGATTTCTCCATTGAGACACACTTTGTCCAGATTTGATCGTATCTAGCTGGCTAATGAGATCAATTGATACACTGCAACAAAATTTCCAAATGTATTATTAGACTTATGAAGGGCTAAAACTTCAGGACAGTAAAGAATGACTGTTTAAAGAGATCAAGTTTGAGTATTCGTGTAAGCAATGGGTAAGTAAAGAACAACAAAGCTCATACATACTTATTTCTACTTCACTGATTTTACATGCAGGCCCAATGGGAAGTAACTCTGCATGTACAGTGACCAACAGTGCTAAAAATATCAACATTTAATAGCTAATAGGTTTAAGTTCTACTGGTCACTTTGGCAATGAAATGAAAGGATAATTTTTAGAGTTAAAATGACGGCTATGTTGATTTCATTCCGCATTGGTTGGGAAAAACATGTTGATGGATTTGAGTTGTCATGCACAATTTCTTGACAAGCAGCAAAGAGTCTTTGCATATGGTACAACATTGCTTCATTTAAGTTGTGGTTATTCCTCTCTATTCTAGTCATATTTTTAACTAATTCTACCTCTAGGTTAGGAGTATTATTTACTTAGCACAAAAGGACAATGTCAGATAATAAGATCAAGAACTATTAATGGGACTTCTTTCTTATAACAATAAACTAAGAATTCGTGTCATCTTAGATGTACATCAAACATGCAAGAGGCATGGAAATGTTTTGCTATACATGTAAGGAAAATAATTTACAGTAAGAATCTGATTAGCAAAAGCATAGAATTCCCTGTGATTGAGAGTTTGAGATAGCTCCTCTCCTAACCTGAAAGAAACAAATAACATAGCTTGATAATTGTGTTCAATGATCAAGAAACATATATAATGACCCCCAAAACCTGCACCGATAAGAAGGGATTGTGGGGTAGCGGTTAGTGGGGCCGCTTATAAGAGTGTTACCCAGGTTCAAATCCCCCACCACAATAAGGTGGCCCATAATTCTTTCAGACAAGTGGCAACATCGTGTGTGATGATTAGCGGCACATCAGAGCATGATCTATGCTTAGAAATCATAAGAATGTGGTCCAACTAACCCCACACCATGTTAAAGGTAGCTCATAACCTCACCCAATATTTACCAAGCAAGAAAAAGGAAGGGCTTATGATCTTTAACAAACATCCTATAGAAGCAAAACCTTAAATTCAATACCACTTTGACAATCATTGATAATCCACAGCTCGCATTCTAACACCAAAAATTTTATAACACCATTTAAAGTTCATGATCAAGGGGACAAGGTCATTCTTTTCACCTTAACTGGAATTTTCATTTTAAACTAGCTCTTTCTAAATAAAATACCCACTAGAGACAGAGGGGGAATGTGTAGATAAGGCCCATAATAATAGAATAAAAAGGCAGGATCGCCAAACACTCTTGGGTAACATCTCTATGTCTTAGAGGAATGCTTGTGGCAATGGTAGAAAGAAAGAAAAGAAAGAAATTATATTAATGTCCACAAATGACCAAAAGTAGGTCAATGGGACTCGAGGATACAACAATTAGCAATAGAAAGTTCTAGGAAAAGAGAATCCTAGAAGTGAACTAAAGAAATAAAAGTACAAAAGACAAAATAGAGCAGCGTGCCACTAACACAAGTGGCAAAGAAACCAATACAAATAGCAATGAAGGGCGAACAAGAGCCCCAAAAGCATGTGCCAATGAAGACTAGAGGCAAATCTCATCAAATGTCTTTGTCTGTGCTGAAGTGGAGTCACCTAAGCCATTAACGATCACTATGAAAGATCAAATAATGCTCACCAAGAAGTATACGGAATAGAGAAGCCAAGTTAGGGGATCTTAGGAGGAAGCAAGACACTTCCTCTAGAATCTTCCCTAACATCCAAGACTGGTACAACTCCCATAGTAAATGAGAATCTCGTAATATCAATTTTCCTCTTAGTGAGGGGCAGCTAGCAAGTAGTAGATCCAAGTCACCGGAGGGGTAGATCCATGTCGACGGAAGGAGCAGAATCACAATGCCAAGAGATAGTAGGCTTGGAGATCTGAGTAGCCTAAGTAGTAATGGTGTGCGGAGAGAAGCGCCACCTACTCGACATGTAATGTACCAATATCCAAAGGGCGCTTGGTGGTGCTAATTGCCTAGATGAGCTACATGAAAGAGGCGATCAACTTGGGGGCTCTAGAACCTCTAGGTCCGTCTATAGGAATAGACGTCGAAGAGTGACAACCTCGCCAGAAGGTAAAGAGCTAGGCACCGTTGGTCTATATATCTTAAGAAAATAGCTAGAGTGTTGTCTAAGTCTCTGTAGAGAGCAATAATATATTCCTCGGATCTCTCATAATAAATGGGGCATCTGAAAATGAAGTGGTCCTCGGTCTCCACCTCGAAGGGATCAAAGATGACAAATCCTCTCTTGATGGAGAATGTGATGATTTATTTCAACTCGTAATTGGTGGGAACATGCTCTCATCTAAACAAGGGGAAACCTCGAAGCCATGGTACCAACAACACTTGAGATAGCGAGGGCGACGAATAATATCATCCACCACCTATAAGAAATGTTCAACATAGAAAGCACGTTTGCGGTTGAGTGGCTCGTGGGGGATCCAAGTTCTAGATATACTATTTGTAGATGTCCTCTCTGGCAGCTCTAGTGATGACGTCCTTTATAGCACGGGTGGCATCCAAGGAATATGTGAAAGGGGGTAGTGTATCAATAGAGATGCCAATAGAAAAGAGGAGTAGCCTAGTCTCAAAGTATCAACAATGCCGACGTCTGAGTGGGGACTAGTGAAGCAATCCTCTCTTAAGAGCAAAGTGTTAAGTAGAGATATCTCTCACGACCAAAGTTGAGTACCACGAGGATCTCGAATCTATGGATGTAGATTCTAAGCCTAAAGATAGACTCAAGGCAAAGCGGTTGGGCGGAAAATTCATCTTGGATGATCCACTAGGGAGCTATCCGTTTGTAATGGATCATGAGTAGTAACATGAGAGTCCTGAGACTCAATATGGGCCCAGTCAACGACCCCCAAGCTAGGTCCCCAAATCCCATGAACCATACAAAAATGTAGGTCTGATGATAGTATCAAACATGTGTAACTTGGAAGGGATGTCCTAGAAGTGGATTTAGAAACACTAACATTCCAAAACAAAAAAGAAAAGCATATCCCTTGCGAAGGCATGGTTGAGCAACAAACTTCATGTTAAAGTGTGCACCGAAAATTGGACCCCCAAATATGCGTATGTTAGTGTGATCTCAAGAAGTTTCCCTTTATAAAAAAACTAGAAACCGCTGAGAGAGAGAGAGAGAGCACTTGGAGATATTGAAGATCGTGACCTTAGTTTTACTAAGGTTGACCACAAGTAGTTGTTCAAAAAAACGAGCAAGGGCATCAAGTTGTCGTTTTAGGGCCTCTGCGAAAGTGTGAGAAGAAGACAACATCATCTACAAAAAGAAGGATAACTATAAGCACCTCATGCAAAAGACAACCATCATTTATATGGGTATGTTGCCCAAGAAACTCCTCTAACTCGTCAATGTAATGATCAAAAGGGTCGATGAGAGAGGACATCCTTGCTTGACCCCAATGGTACTCTTCACAAAGTCAAACTAATCGTGAGAGGGAAGTTATCCAATGACTGCCTCAAAAAGCCTCCCAGTTGCGGTAATCAAAGAATCTAGGATGCCGAAATATGTCAATTTCTGGAAAAACCAAGTGTCTCGGAACCAAGTCAAAGGCTTTCTTGAAGACAACAAAATAGCAAAAGACTCTAGAAGACATGTGATGAGTTTCTTCAATAACAACCAAAAGTGTTAAGATATGGTCAATAGTTTGGTTGTCCTTTCTTAAGCCATCCTATCCCTAAGCTCGATATTATTTCATTTCAAGTATTCGACAATTGCATGTGTAACACTATTGCACAAAGTTTGGAAAATGTATGCGCAAACATAATGGTTCTATAGTTGTCGAGGATAGTTGGATCCCTACTTATGAATAGGGTGAATGATGTGTTGGGACCATGACTTGTCCCCTTTTTCAAATTAATGGACATTAATAATATTTCTAAGTTGGGCCGGTCAATTCATCATCTAGGGGCAACTTATTAATATTATTATAAGAATAAAATGTATTTTTAAATACTTGGTAGGTAGAAGACCCTTTTAGCCTATTTTCCATTGTATTCAGTCAGCTAAAGGGAGAATAAAGGAGGAATTAATAATCTAATTTTAGTACTAAAGTAATTCTTATTACTGGTACTTTAATTAATTATTAAAAGTGGTGGAAAAAGTAAAGTAATATTAAAATAGAAAATAAAGTTACTTTATTAATCCCACATGGAACGCCCCACTTGAAAAATAGAGACAAAAAGTATAAAAGGAGGTGAAGAGGGGTTCATTTGGCATCTTTGGTCATTTATCTAATTTCACTTTGGAGAGTTGAATGCATTTGCTTTCACTTTCAGCCATAGAGGACAGAAACCCTCGGGGACGATCCTATTTCAAATTTGGGGACGAAAAACCCTCAACATCTATTGGGTGACTTCATTCGGAGGTCACATTTGGGCACAAAGATCAGATTTTCAGAGCTAGGGCACATTTTCTGGGCACGTTTTCTACATTTTCCACTTCAGATCTGCATTTCAAGCAAAGAAATTCAACCAGTGGAGAGACATCTGCCAAGACTTCAAGCAGGGACAGCTAGGGCACGATTTGCAGCCATATCTAGGGCTATCTACACCCTTGTGGGTGGAGTTTGGTGCATTCTAGGGCACAATTGTTCGGATCTCATCACCATTTGCTTTGTCATAATTTTGGAGGCCATATTCAGCTTTGTTTCGGAGAATTTGGGCTTGGGATCACTTCTTTCCGGCCATTTTTGTAAGTTGTATTTCTGCAGACCTTAAATAAATTTCCAACTCTTATTTTGGGTCCCTAAAATTCTGTATTTTGCAATGTTATGCGGGGACGCGCACCCCCCCTTTTCCAGCCGTCCCATATGTCTGAGACGTCCCGAGGACTTGGGGACGGGGACGGGAGGTTTCCCCCACATCCTGAATTTTTTTTAAAAAGAGGGTACGTCCCGGGACGCGTCCCCAAGGTCGGGGGCGCACTCGAGATGTCCCGGTGCTTCAAAGTTTGGGGGACGGCATAGGGGACATCGTGACGTCTCTAGGATGTATGAGGGATATCCGGGGCGTCGCGACGTCCCTTACGTCTTCCCTCTTCTAAATATTAAAAAAAAAACTTAAAGCTAAAGCTAAAGTTTTATTCTTTTATTTATTCTAATATGTCATTGCTTTATACGTCCTGGGACATCACGACATCCCCTATGCTTGTCCCTCTTCTAAATATTAAAAAAAAACTTAAAGCTAAAGCTAAAGTTTTATTCTTTTATTTATTCTAATATGTCATTGCTTTACCCTAACCCTAAAAGCCTCTAAAAAACTTATAAAAAAGCACATCTCACACTCATTGTAATAAGGAGCAATGAGGATTGGTTGATATCTCCTTTGCAAATGTAGATGATGTTGATACAGATACTTCTAGTGAAGAGGAGTGGTTCACGAGTGTTCCTTCAGAGGACTCTGATAGTGATTATTGAGTTGCCATTTTGGTTATGTAATATCATATATGTACTTTTGAGTTATGACTATAAGTCTATGACATAATATTTAATAACATATGTAGTTGTACTCTTCTCATGTTGATTATTGAAGACTTGTAGTTTTTAATTTTCATTGTCATATTGAACATTGAATATATAGCATTTTGGGCCTTGGCTTATGTGATGAATAATTGGATTAATCATTAATGGTTTCAATCTTCAAACTTTCAGTTTTAAGTCTTAGTTTATTGAATTATTTATGTTATATTTGTAAAATTAATAAATTATATATATATTATCAGCCATCCCCCTGCCGTCCCCAAAATTTGAAAAAAATTGTTGTCCCGAAGCCCTGTCCCTACATCCCGCCGCCGAGTCTTAGGTAACTACGGTATTTTGGTGTTTTTGCATTCATAATTTATTATAAATATTTTGGCATAAGATTTGGACATTTTGAGATCAGATTCAAGGTATTTTGTGGCTCTTTTGTCTCCATAACAGTTTGCCATACCTAGGGTTTGTTTCAGATTTCTATTTTTGTGAAAAAAATACATTGTTGTCCTAATATCTCTATTTCCAGCGTACTGCAATAAATCAGAATTCTCAGGTGTTCCCTTTGTGTTAAAAAATCTTCCATTGGGGACATTACAGTGGTATCAAAGATGATGATCTCGCCAATTGTGGGAAGAATTATTTTTTTGTAGATACTATCTGATGCATAGTTTGTGAATCATGGAGTTAATGAGTAAAGATGAATTGAGAACAAAGCTTTGCAGGTCAGGGAAGGAACTTGAGCATCCACCTTATTCAAAAATGTTCTTCTCGATATATTTGAGTCTATGTTTTGGGCAATGAATCCATTGGTGATTCATTTGGCTAGGCCCAAGCTTCGAGACACTCAAGATCCAGATGTGAGACTTGTAGTTATCACTTGTATTAGTGAAATTACAAGAATAACAGCTCTGAACAGCCATACAACAACACCATGAGAGAGGTATTTCAGTTATTTGTGGAAAGTTTTGAGGAGGAGACCTTCTAAAAGCCTTGTAAAAAAATTATCCCATGGATAAGGGAGGGACCTTCGAGGCCAATGTTAAAAGGAAATCAAAAGGTACTAAAACCCTAAGCAAGAAGGTTGCGAAGCTATTCAAAAATGAAACCCTAAACTAGAAAACTTGTTTTCAGCCATGAGTGGCTTACCATGAGAGCCTTAGGAGCTTAAGAAGAATTTGGGACTGAAGATCACTTTGAAGGTGCCTTCTCCTCTCAACTTTCTAAGTAAGCAAATGAGGCTCCTTTGGCTTGGAGAGACTTTTTGTTTATCTCTCAAGGATTTTTAGGGTTGAGATCGGGGTTTCCTACATGGATGGATAGGATTAGAGAGATCCAATGGTTCAAATTAGATATTCCTTTTCGTTTGGAGGAAAGTGGTTTTGAATAATATGTGGGCTTTTGTCTCTTTAATAATGTTATAATATTGACTAAATATGTCTCATCTATTTTAGGGTTGAGTAAATCTTATGAAAGGAATGTTACTTAAGAGATATCCTATGAGATGAACTTTATGAAATCTTGTTAAGTGAACATGAAAACATAAAGCACCCAAGTGAATTTTACCGGACCTTACGAAGGATAACCTTTATAACTTGGTGCTATGTGTGTGTCCCTTGCTACTTAGACCAAATTTGTTAGACCTCTTGAGTTGATGATTGTGTAATCTTAAGAATTCAAGTGAATGTAGACCTATGCGACCATTTGTGTTGTATTGACCTAGCGACCTTGGCTCCATTAAATTGTATTTTAGTTCTCTTGTGCTTGTCGTTCTCTATGTCATTCATGACTCATGCTATGACCCATGTTCGTGACAAATTTTAAACCCAAAACAATTACCATGTTTTGACATGGTTTTATGTGTTTAGACTCTAGAGTATCGGTATTATAGTTTATAAGGCGGTACACTATACAAAAAGCTTTGTAAATTGGAAAAACGACTAGAGAGTAAGCAATGGATTATTTTAATAATCTTCATTCCTCCCCATACTAAAAAAATCTTTGAGGTGCTTGTGGGCTTTGTGGGTCCCTTTGCCTTGTGATTATTACCAATGTACATGAGGGAAAAGTTGTTGAAGTAATGACCACTCCTAAAAAACTGGCCATCATAGAGATGACTAAGACTCAAATTTTAATTAAAAATGACCATGGAAGCTCCAACTACTTAATAAAATAAAATATATTTGGTACATTGGGTTGGTCCTACATTGATAACAATTGTGACATTGTGATACTGAAAGGTGACCTACAAGGCATTACATGTACCAAATGCTTTGCCAACTGAGGAAAGACACCAAATAATGAAAATCCCAAAGTGGTAGATTTCAAATAATCTTCATTCTTCCCCCACACTAAAAATGCTTGGAGGTGCTTGTGTGACTTACGGTCCCTTTCCTTGTGATTATTACCAATATATACATGAGGGAAAAGTCATTAGAATAATGACTACACATGGAAAATTGGTTGTCATACGATAACTTAAGTATACGTGTCAAAATCCCACAAGGATTAAAAATCTAATTCTTGATGATGTCCATATAGCTATCGTTCGAAGCTACAAGTTGCAAATTATTCATATGAAGAAAAAGAACTCCAATTCCTCCACAACCTTGTTTGTTTCCAAGCGATACAAAAAAAGAAGCTTCGGTCTTGCGGCATACCTGATCTCGTATATACAAGGACTTAAGAATGGATAAATTTTCGGTTGGTATGAATTCTTATTGGAAAATATGAAGGATGCGGTCACAAGGTGATCCAAAGGGTTTTACATGCCCCTTCATGCTTTGTTTTATGACCAAGTTTATGAATCTCATATTCGATTCCTAGGAGGAGGGAAGCATGACTTTTCCAAAGCAAACATCAAAGGAACCAAGACAGCCTTGAGTGTTCAATTGAGATTTTTAATCATTGATGTTTTATCTCGCCCCAAGAATTTAAGGACGAAGTGTTAGATTTAGCAAGGGAAATATAATCAACAATTTACAGATCCACCATTAAAACGTCGAAGACTATAGATTATGATATGCAGTCGATTAGACACGAAATATCTTAAAATATATAGCGAATAACAGAGCTTAATGAGCAAGAGCTGAAAGTAAATAAAATCAAGAACAAGAGACAAATAACACCATATTTAAGTGGAGAAACCCGAAGGAAAAAAACTCCATTGGTAAAGCACTATCTTTATTAAGAATTTACACCAGTTTAACCCAGCACTTCCACTTCCAGTTCACAGTCTTTTACAATGTCTGTGCAGAGTTGTTTTCCTTGATCAGATCATACAATGATCATCGACTGTATCTTATAATAAGATCTCAGTCTTTAAGTCAGTTTGTACAACATGTATATGTTGTAGACCAATCCCGAGAGGGATCACCCAAATCAATGTGGGTGGGTGAATCGGTCGAGCCGCTTCACTCTTAAATGTGAAAGACCTTCACAATAAAGTTTGATGAACAAACTTTTAATTTAATGTTGGGGCATACTACAGTGGTGGAATCCACTTAACATTATCACCCCAACACTCCCCCTTAATGTTAAGTGGGAAGACAAACCAGACATGCCAAATTAACCTTTTTATACAAAAGGATTTACAGACCTTGAATCAGCAACAATGATTCAAGCTAGCATGCAAACAAAGGAAATCTGCAGATCTTCCCATACAAAAATTATTAAGACCAGTGCTTTACATATGAAGACTTACATCAGATTTTGGAGCCTTTTATAAACTAAGGCATACCCATAACTAAAGCTTTGTTGGGATTTACAACTTCACATAGAGTGACACATTTACTTATTACAAGATGAAGTATTGGAAGTTTACAATGAACAGGCTTTTTTTATGCATTTGCTCATGAGACTTACAGTTCACATACAATGTTACAACCATGTGTAACCAATCCCTAAAGGATCACTTTGTTACATACAAAGCGGGTGGTCATGATCCACTCTTAAAAGCTGACCCGGGTCTTTTATAATAAGCCATTAAGAGGTGGCATTGTCATACACACTCCCCCTCAATGGCAACTCTGATAGGCCCAACAAGGCACAAAACTTGCAGTAGTTCCCAACACACAATGGCTTGGGAAGGTATCTACAACATAATCTCTGATGTTGAACTGGATTCTTTATCAAGAGCAATTTGGCCTTCACATAGAGGAGGAATACTTCCTTTAGCTCCTATGTGTATCACTACCAAGCAACCTCTTTAGCCACATGGCTCTTTTGCTACTCCAAGTGATGGTGCTTGCATCAAAACTTGAACACAAATCTAGCTGCATATCCAACACAACATCAAAAAATATCATAATAAGCATAATAGAAATCATACATGATTTTCACTTTTAACCAAGTATAAAGGTTAAACACTAGTTGTATAACAACTAACATATCACTATGCTTAACAATTACAAATATGTTGAAAGACTTCCAACATATTACACTTTGTAAAATATATATTAGATGCAATCAGTATTGGATGTCTCCAATACAAACACAAAGGTGTCCCCAAGTGTCATTTGATATGCATATAATAATATTTTACTAATCACATAAAATGATTTAACAACATATGTATATCTTCATATTCTAAGTCTTTACATAATGAGATAAGACTTGATAGATAACACATCTGAACAAATAATCAGATTATTCAAGAATAATCAAACATTCATTAAAACATGATCCATTAAACAATGGACACACTCATGGATTTATGTGAATTTTGCTTTGAAAAATGACCATGTAGGCACCCTTTTGAAGTCTAGACATGTCATATATGCTAAACTACCAGAGAAAACTGAAGCAAAATCTTAAAAAAACATTTTGTGCATGTTTTCAGTTATAGTTATGCTTTTTATATAGTTTATAGAGTTATTACATTAGCTCTATGATTGTTCTCATCAATTTCATCTTGATTTTGATCTGATTTATTCCATTTCCTATTTCTGAAATTTGACTTCTTTTTGGATTTACAATCCTCTTTCTTATGGCCAAATTTTCCACAGTTGTGACATCTACCATCAAAACTTACTCTTAAGTTTCCTGATTTCTTGTCTTTACAAGGGGGTTTAAGAGATGGTTTTTGATTTTTGAATCTAGAAGGTTTACTTTTTTATTCTTGAGTGAGAAGTGCCTAGAGTAGCATTCTCTTTGGAATCAAAATTTTCCATAACACGCTCTTCTTGAATTAACAAAGAAGACAAAGTGTCTAAATCAAGCAGATCATTCTCATTCTGATACTTAGAGTTAAGAATAGAGATAAAATTTCTGAAATTTTCATGTATATTGATCTGTATAATGAAATATAGCAGCTTATCTTGAAATAGTTCACAATTACAACCATCTAATTGAGCTTTAATGTTCTTAATTTTAGCTAAATAATTGACAATTTTCTCATCCCCCTTCATGGGTGTTGTAAACAGCTCTAAAACTAGCTTAATTATCTTAGACAACCTATTGCCTTCATGCATGGTTTCTAATTGCTTCCATGCATTTGCAAGCAAGTCCATATGGCCTATATGCATCAAGAATTCATCTCTAATGCTTTGCAATAGGATGAACAAGCTTCTTGAGATCTATGAAAGAAGAGCTAAGATTTTTAGGGGTAGTTTGTCTCCTTGTGGGATGTTTTTCGACACCAATCACAAGATCCCATAGCTTCCTAGCCATAAAACAAGATTTCAATCGAACTCTCCATATGCTATAATTTGTTCCATTTAAGAGTGAGACTTATCTAAAGCAAAACTTAAGAAACTAGCCATTTTAATGCTCAAATGGAAATGGAGACAAATACAACTAAAAAACAAATCAAGGAAGCCAAACAAGAGATAAAAAACTAGCTACAAATCTTTTAATTTGCTATACAAATGCAAACAACTCTAAATTGATCAAAAAATAGCTTGATTTGGTCGAATTTAAGATCAATTTGACAAAGCTTAGTCGGGTCGAGTTTACTGAGCGAAGCTAACCGTGCTCAGATCGAATGAGTCGGGAGTAAAGTAGCTCGACGAGTTATTTAGCAACTCGAAGGGCGAGCTCAAAAATGAGCTATACGAGCTCAAAACGAGCTACTTAACAAATAAAAACAAGTTAAAAACAACCAAGGCGGGGGCGACACGTGGCACATATCAACAATACCAAGAAAGGCACGTGTCGGCTTTAAAATAGATCCTCGAGCGGATGCAAAATCTTTAAAAATTAAAGTCAATGCCTTTTCGGGTCTGCAACAATAAACAAAATAAACACACGTCAAAAAAACTATGACAAGACTAACAACGAAAAAAAACAAATATACGTGTCACTTTTCAATTAGCTCACATTTCGCAATGCAACTAATAAGACAAAAGACAATTAATTAAAAAAGAACCATATACATGTGTCTTTAATTAATTGGTTCGCTTTTTCGCACTCTTTGACACAATGCGAAATCAAAGTCTTAGTCAAACAAGGCCACTTGTCGAAAATTTAATGACTAAAGGCAATAGACACTTGGCGGCTTTCCGCCAAACTTTAAAAATTGCCTTAGGCGAACTTAAGGTCCGTGGAATAGACCAAACTTAAAATAAAGTTTGGGTCCGAAAAAGTTCAAGACAAGTGTCACAATTTAAGTGGCTAAGCCAAAAAAAGACTGACACCCTGACACTTGCGAAGGCTGACACAATTAAAATACATGTCAAAAAAATTGATTCATGCTTCAAAAAAAAAGACTAAGTCAAAAAAGAAGATACGTGAGCCTTTGTGCTTGCAAATGCACAAATCACGAGAACTAAGCCAAAAAAGAAGATACAAAATGCGAAAAAGAGCCTTTAAAATGACTCACTTTTAAATGGCTCGCAAAGACCGAAAACACTGACAAATGTGAAAAGGTGGAAAATTCTTATTGGATAACTACTGCCACAAATGAAAGATTGACAAAAATGCAAAATGTGGAGCAATTCTATTGGCTCAGATTTCGTAAATCTGACAAATGCGAAATAAAAGACACTTGGAGCAATTTTATTAGCTTACCCTTCGCATATGACAAAAGCAACCTAAAAGCAAACTGACAATGCGAAATACTTGGCTACTTGGAGCAATCCTATTGGCTCAAATTTCGTAAATGGCAAGAAGCTAAGTCAAGTCTGACAATGCGAAAACATGTGTAAAGGCCTTATTGGCTTGCGTTTCACAATTGACAATCAGATAAACAATATTACTACGACACCACAACGCAAAATGGAGCCTTCTCATTAGCTCGAGCTTAAAAAAAAAGCGACAAATGCAAAACTAGTTGGAGCAATATGATTGGCTCAAGCTTCGCAGTCAAAAGAACTTTGCAAAACGGAAAAAGTCAAATAAGTTTGACAAGAAAGCGAAGCTAGATGGCACTAGAAGATTGGATCGTGCTTCGCAAAGATAGAAAGGTGTCAGATTGAAGCCACTTGGCACTCTAAGAGTGGATATGGCTTCGCAAACACGAAAAGAACAACAACGAAGCTATTTGGAGCAATTTATTGGTCCAATCTTCATGCAAAACCGAAAAGAACAACAAAAAGATAAAAATGCGAAGCCAGATGGCACAAAATGATTGGCCCAAGCTTTGCAAAGACAAAACTAGCGAAAAAAAAATTTTTTACCACTAGAACGGAATTAAAAACCCCGAACAAACTAGATCTAAATAAAACTTTTGGATCCAAAGTCAAAAAATGACTCTAACGGCTATAAACGGCACAAAAACTTAAAATAAGCTCGTTGATGATGATTTAAACCGTAAATGACTGAAACTAGATGCAGAAGAAAAGATCTAAGCATACAAAAGCTTCAAACACGATCTAAACCATTTAGCCCATATTTCACCTATATTTCAAAAATATTTGGGCGGGAATTGAAGTTTAAACCTGGTTTGCTTGAAGACGACTGTGAAAACTTTTAAGGTTTCGTAGATCCGTAGATAAACTTCAAGCTTCTTCACTCTAGCAAATTAAAATCTCCAGATCGACCTTCTGCACATGCATAATCACCAGCTCTGATACCATGTTAGATTTAGCAAGGGAAATATAATCAACAGATTATAGATCCACCATTAAAACGCCAAAGATTATAGATTATGATATGCAATCGATTAGACACAAAAATATCTTAAAATAGATAGTGAATAACAGAGCTTAATGAGCAAGAGCTGAAAGCAAATAAAAGCAAGAACAAGAGACAGATAACACCAAATTTAAGTGGAGAAACCCGAAGGAAAAACTCCACTGGTAAAGCACTATCTGTATTAAGAATTTACACAAGTTTAACCCAACACTTCCACTTCCTTCGCGGTCTTTTTACAATGTTTGCAGAGTTGTTTTTCTTGATCAGATCATACAATGATCGTCGATCCGTATCTTATAATAAGATCCCGCCTTTAAGTCAATCTGGACATGACAAATGTAAACGTTGCTGATAGCCAATCCCGAGAGGGATCACCCAAATCAATGTGGGTGGGTGAATCGATCAAGCCGCTTCACTCTTAAATGTGAAAGACCTTCACAATAAAGTTTGATGAACAAACTTTTAATTTAATGTTGGGCGTCTTTGCGGTGGTGGAATCCACTTAACATTATCACCCCAACACAAAGCATCCAGGAAGTCAAAATTAAGTCAAGTTGACAGCATGTGACGAATTAAATGCACTCGTGAAGGCAGATCCATCACAAAAGTATTTATAATGGCTTCAGAAGGGAAAGAAAAAGGAGAAAAATCAGATGCCTAGAGGAGAGGACAAGAAGGAAAGTGTTAGGTGATCGATCCAAACTCAAAGGATGATAAGCTCTCAAATGGAGAAACTTGCTCTACAAAATTGGGTGACATTTCTCCCCACAATCATAGGAAACCACCTCAAAGGCTGTGGAAGGGATCACGGGAAAATTTCTGAAGTAGGTGATGATAGGAGAGGACATATCAATGGAGGTCATAGAGGAAACTGTGAGAATAATGAGGAGAATAAGGGAGATACAAATCATCCAAAGCGAGAGGGCAATGATCATGACATGGATACCCCTCGAGAATTATGACTTCTTAGGGAACATTCTTGAGTTTTCAATTTGATACAAGTTTAAATAACATAATGTATCTTTGGTGGATCAAGGACAAAATCTCTAGCATCTTCTTCGCTCTTGATGCGAGTAACATCCAAGGGGTACCAAAAATCTTGCATTAGCCAAAAATACGGGTAGTGCATTGTGGTGAATTTGTAAGTGTGCTCTCAATGTTGCATCATGAAATTGGATCATGTACATCATCAAACTCAACTGGCTGAATTAATCAGTAGCATTCATGGAGACATTGTGCTCATTGATGACCTAAAAATTATAGGTTTTGGTGCAAAGGCAAGAACATCTTGGGCAATACATCCAAAGTAAAATGTGATTGCATATTTTAATTCTCGCTAACAAGTTATGCACTTTTATAAAAAAACAGCACCTGATTTCAAGTTTGTATACAAAAGTTATGGCCTCCAGAAGTTGAAATACTTTGCGGGTTACAAAACTCTCAAGGTGGTTTTGCAACCTTAAGCAGCATTTTGAAACCACCGAGGCATTTTCTAACCACCACATTGCATTAAGGGGTGGTTTCGTGACTGCCATGGCGGTTTCCTAACTGTTGAGGCAGTTATGCAACCACTGCTCTGCATTAAGCAATGGATTCACCTGCAAGGATTGCACAAGCAAAGTAACAGTCTACAACATTTGGTTTTTTCATCCTTGGTGTTTCAAAAGTCATTGATCTTTGAAGGGACATCTCTAGAAGGCATAAAGGAAGGTTCTTGTGGATGAGAAATGCAATTCTCAATGGATTCTCTTTGGGGGAAAGGAGTTCAAAAGATCACAGAAGAGATTTAACTCATTGAGTAAAGAACTGAGAGAGTCGAATCAAGTCCACTAAGGTTCATCATGTTTGAAACAAACAAATAATAAAGATGAAGCTTGTTTGTCTTAGTTTTTGTACTTTCTTCATCATCATGGAATAGAGTTGTTGCTCAAGGCTTCTAGTCTTGAATGTGTCTCTGTGTGTGTTCCTAATCTAGTGAATCGGTTCAGGTTGCAAGGACAAGGTGGACATTCACTTGGCCCCCTATCCTCGACTGCATCAAATGGTAGCAATGCAAGAGTATCCTACAAGTGTGTTGAAAAAGTGTGAAGACATCTTCCAAAAAAGTGTGTTGGATAGAAGGTTGTAGCTGAGTGTCCTCCACTATGAGAAAATTGGATAGAGGGGATAAGAGAAGCTGAGTGCCTACATCGTGGTAGGTGGGTAGAGAACAAAGAGTTGAAAGATCGGTCTAGAGAGGTGTATGACCTATGTAGGACTGTAATAGAAAGGTTGCAGCAGTGGGTTAAATGTGTGAATGAGAAAAGTATGCAAGAGGTGAATGAGAAGTATGTAGCCCAAGCGGCTGAGTTGAAGGTTGTAGAGAAGGCAATGCACGCTTGAGTGGAAGTTAAGGCAAGGAGGAAGAGGAAGGGTGGTTCCTTGATACCCATGTCAGAAATTGAAGAGTTGAAGAGATTAGTGATTGTTGAAGCTAGCCTAGTCATCATGGAGGAATTTATTCGACATCATAGTGTGGGAAAAGACAGAAAGAAGATAGCATGGCTCACACCATGCATTGCAGGAATGAAGAAGAGGAATATTCCTTGAAATAAGAGAATCTTGAAGCTGATTGAGGAAACTCTACTGGAATAATTAGGAAAATGTGCTATTTATCCCAACATCCTCATGTGTATAAACCGCCTATGGAATATGGGTTACCCTTTGAAGAGGATTATGTTGAGAAGATTGTAGCAAAAGTAGGTATGGAAGTTGAGATGGCGGTTCATGAAGGTCCCATATTTGTCATAGGAGTAGAGGACCATCTTCTAATTGAGGAAGAGATTAGGATGATTGAAGGAATGTTTAATTTCCATCATATCTTGTATGCAAAGTTTGTTCCAGGTAATGAAGAAAGTACAACAGTTCTTAATATGAAGAAGAAATCCTCGTGGAGGAGGATATGGAGGTGATAGTTGTTGAAGCTAAAGAAGAAGAAGAAAAAGCAGGCCTTTTAGAGGGCATGATGGTGAATGAAAAGCAACTAAATGCACATGCTGTGGATTTTGATGAAGTACTTAAGTGAAAAATATGGTGATGTTGAAGCAGAGGTACAAGACAATGCAAATGAAGAAGTTGAGAAGACGAAGGTAGAAGAGACTCTTATGAGTCATATGAAGTTGAATAAGCATAAGAAACAAGATGAGGGCAGAAGAGAGATTGCAGCAGCAAAGGCAATTCATAGTGAGGTGAAGGAATTGTTTGAAGCAATCATGGGGATTGAAGTGGTGGAAGAGGATGTTATTACAGCAGGGGTTGAGAAATTGTTCAATATGGCCATGAGATCAGCAAGTAAGCAAGAAACGCTAGTTCTTTTAACAGCAACAATGAAGGCTATGGCTAATCAGTGAAAGCCATTTGCGATTCGAGGAAAGAGTGAAATCTTGGAGAATCAAGACTTGAAAAGAAATGCAGAGAACAAGAGGAAGAATAGAACTTCGCGGAGGTGGATGGTTATAGGCGAGCAGAAATCCACAAGAGGATGGAAAAGGAGAAGGATAATCGAAGCTAGGAAAAGGAGAACAGTCTATGGTCCAATAGATGGCTGGAAAAAGAGGAAGAGAATGGATGGACATTTTTAAAGCTGCCCAATATGGTGGAGCCATGGCAGCTGGCTAGAAGAGTGATTCTATCACTCAACCCACAGTAGTGAGGAGGAGCTCACAATTTTCTAACCTCGGGTGTCTAATACAAGAGCATCCAAGTGGTACCGATGATACTACATCAACCAAAAATATGGGTAGTGTGTAAGATGAATTTGTTAGTGTGCTCTCAATGTCGCATCATGGAATTGGATAATGTAAATCATCAAACTCAGTTGAGTTATTCAGCTGTTAGTAGCATTCAAGGAGTGGTTGCAACCGTTGATGGCCTAAACATAATAAGTTTTAGTGCAGATGCAAAAACTTCATGGGGAATACATCCAAAGTAAAATGTGATTGCATATTTGGATTCTCCTCGAATAGTTATGCACTTTCAAAAAAACAGCAACTGATATTGAATTCATATGCAAGACTTGTTGTCCCCATAAATTGCAGGACTTCGCGTGGTGACAAAACCGTCGGGCGGTTTGCAGCCTAAAGCAGTGGTTTAGTAACATTCAGTTTGCATTAAGGGGCAGTTTCGCAAACTTAAGCAGTGGTTTCATGCTTTTTGGTTTGCATTAAGGGGCAGCTTCACAACTGCCAATCTGCATTAAGCGGTAGTTTCACACGCATCAATTGCACAAGCAAAGTGTAATGGTCTAAAACACTTGGTTTTCTCATCATGGGAATTTCAAGAGTCGTTGGTTTTCAAAGGCACGTCTGTAGAAGGCATATAAGAAGGTTTTGATGGATGAGAAAGGCAGTTCTTAGAAGATTCTCTTCAGGGGAAAGTTCAACAGATCAGAGAGGAGAGATCTGACTCATTGAGTAGAGAACTGAGAGAGTCGAATCAATTCCATTGAGAGGTTGACTTTGTATTGTTCTTCTTCATGTTTGTAACAAACAATAATAAAGAGAAGCTTGTTTGTCTTAGTTTTTGTACTTTCTTCATCATAATTGAGCACAGTTGTTCATGGCCTCTAATCTTGGGTGCCTCTGTGTGTGTTCCTAGTCAGGTGACTTGGCTTAGGCTGCAAGAACAATGCAACCAATCACTTGGACCCCTAACCTTGACTGCATAATCTCCCATCCTTACCCACGAGAGATCCTATGCACCAACCTAAGACTATGAATCCTATGCCTATCATGACCTCCAACCCTTTCCTTCCATTTTGCTGATCTGTCATACCGAATTCTCAATAACCCTGTTTGTACCTAAACCAAAAAGATTTCAGTATTTATCCTGTTTCTATTTCAGTTTCTCCTTGGATACATCTTGGGTTCTTTTGAATCTCCAAGTTATACCTAGAAAAGACTCAGAAACTTTGTTGCATTCTTTTGACATTTCCAAGGACCCGACATTGCTGGTACACTTCTGCAATGAACCAATGGTAAGGATCTACTAACAATTTGAAAATAAATGAGAAGCAAACTAGCTTAACTTGTATCATAAATAACAATTTACATACCTATGATATTTTTAATTATCAGTGATTTGTAGTTTTTGTTTAGTTTTATATTTGATACCATGGTTAGTTTTCTTTGTATTTTATGTACAAAAGTTTCTACAACAAACTATGCCCCTACCTATTTCCCAATAACTTAGCACTGCAACATATTTCACATCCAAAGACACTAGCTATGGAGGTCTTAGCTATGGAGATGCATGAGAATGCACGCAATGAAGCTCAATGGGTTGAACATTCTAGAAGTTAGCAGGTACCTAGAGAACTACATGATGAGGATGTTGCAAAGAATAGGCATACAAAGCAAGTTCCTTTGGGATCCCACCCAAAAGCAAAACAACATTATTGAGATGAACCATGCAAATGAGGGCAGTGACAATTTTCCCAAGCAAACATAGGAGGACCAAGTGGTATCAAAGTACCCCCATAGATATATAGGGCCTCTCCCGAGCTCAATTCAACTCCTCTGCAGGTTGAGCCCATATAGTTGGGGGCTGCTATGGCTACATATAGTTCTAGTTCTGGTGCTCCCTTCATATCCATATATAGCGACGATACCACCTATCTAGATACTAGATAAACCAACCAACCTATAGGTGATAGATCAGTGGCGGCATGTAGGAGGGTTGTCAAAAGGACCCCTCTCAAACATGGAGACTCATACATAGGATACTCCCATTGGCCAGTGATGGTACTTGCCACAATCTCTTTTCCCTAGTGGTAGACAATGGGGAATTGAGTATCAGTGCATGTGCTGATTTGCACAACAATTTTATGCAGTTGCACACTCAAGTAGAGCAGGAGACTTGAGGCTCAGACATGGCTCGATGTGAGAATTCAGCAAGCATTTTGATGTCTAAAATTTCAGATATATACAAAAAGCTGAGAGAAGGAAAGCAAGCTTCCCGTGCTTACAAGAAGAATTAAGAAATTTGGATGGAAATGCATAGGTCTAAGTTACATAGCTGTCAAGTTCTCATAGAGTGGTTGGATGATCCAACCATATAAAATAATTTAGGAGACTTGAGACTCAGACATGGGTCGATGTGAGAATTCAGCAAGCATTTTGATCTCTAAAATTTCAGATATATACAAAAAGGTGAGAGAAGGAAAGCAAGCATCCCATGCTTACAAGAAGAATTAAGAAATCTGGATGGAAATGCATAGGTCTAAGTTACATAGCGGTCAAGTTCTCATAGAGTGGTTGGATGATCCAACCATATAAAATAAACATTACCATACATATATCTACACTCCGAATGTGATAGCTAAAAACTTATAGAAGCAAAGGTGTGATCTACAATATTTGTATGATATCTCCATCTGACCAACCATAAGCGGAAGGCCGATGTCTTGGGTTGATTTCAAAATATTAGAGTTTGGGAAAGGGACTTGCCAAGTCAAGATCCAAGTAAGAGCGAAGGACATGTAGTTGACGTGTTCTAGAGGAAAAAAAAGAAGTTTGAGGATGCTTATAGGAAAGCATCAAATTTGGAGCTAGAGCTGACAAAGTTTTAGATCAAGGATATCAAGTGATAAACGAAATTAAAGGATAGAGAACCATAGTTTGCAGCCTATAAGAAAGAGACAAAGGAAATGCTCACATGCCAGTATAACAATGCCAGATCAGTGATGAAACAGTTGGTGCTTTTGAAGAGGGAGTTGGAAAATACAAAGAAGGTGTCTCGCCTTCCCCATTACATACTCCGCAAGAATTTTGAGTGCCTCTTCGCCTAGGTCCCTCACAACTCCTATACATTACACCCACAATTCCTAGTCCCATTATTTCAAGTGCTTTACTGCCAGAGATTACTACATCATAGACTAGTACCACTTCTCATGCAACAAATCCTAGCAAGAGTAATTGTCAAGGATGACAACTTAGTTTACAAGAGGGGATAAATGTCGGAAACTGATTATACCTAGAGAATAAAGTTGTAACAAAGCATAATAAAGAGTCATATTATGTTATGAGTATGTGATTTGTTAATTTTTCATGAGCATAGGTTACTCCTAACAAGGGTGGCTGTTCCTCAACCATGGAACCCATTTGCATAGGACACTAAATAAATGGATTGGATATGAGAACACAAGCATGGAATCCATCGGTTTCCATCGTAGTCGGGACTATACATCATATGTTATGATAATGAAAAGACTATTTCTTTCTCCATATTTGTATTCTATGTGTTATGGGATAAATTTACACTACAAGATGTGTGAGACATTCTCGTAGGACAGTTATCTATGAAATGCATCCGAACACAATGATAAATTAAGACACCCCTATTCACATATTATATTGTGCTCTTTCATGATATGATGATGATCATATATAAATTGTCATATGTAGTTATTTCCTCATAGCTATTGGTGAATACTCTTGTAACAATCCATATTTGTTTATGTATATGATAGATACAATTGCTCTATAATACAATTGCTTGTTTTAATAAAAGTCGCCGCCCCTATGGTGTGTTTGTTGGAATCAATATGTAGTGTGAATGGCTTTGTTGGATCTAGAGATGTAATATGGGTGCTACTTTTACTTTCTTAAAAATGTTAAAAGATTTTTGTCATTTACAAGTCTCTTCATATTTTTTGGTTTTCTTTAGCAATTCTAGTGAGGGATGAGCCATCTTAGAGAACCCTTATACAAATCTTTCATAGAATGTTGTAATGTCCCTTTTTCTCCAAATTCAAAGGCAAATTGGATTCCCGGCAATTCTTCTCCATGGTCAAATTAAAGAAGATAAAGGAGAGAACAAAAATATGTCTATTAATATTTTTAATATGTTTTAGTGTAATGGACTCAATTATATGGGTTGGCCTTGTATTAAGGCAAAATAAATAAATATAAGGGGTCGGCCAAGGCATAATGAAGGGACATAATGAATGGACATGTCTTTTCTATTTTGGCGCCAACCTTTGAAAAAGTATAAATAGGGGTTAGAGGAGTCATTTGGGATATCGACTTTCATTTGAAAAATCAGATTTTGAGAGTGAACTCTCATATCTTTCCATTTGGGACGAAAACCCCATATGAGGTCCATTGTGAGGGACGAAAACCTCTCACTTTTGACTTAAAACTATTTGTATTTGCAGATTATTATTTTATTGAAAATCAATTGGTGCATTTCCAGATTTTATTCTATTATTCCTAGAAGTGCGACTTGCATATGACTGATTTTTTATTTACTGGCAAAGAATTTCATCAAATCAACCTTGTTTCTAAAGGTTGAACTCTCAAAGTTCGTGATTTTTAGTGCATTAATTCATGAGATATTAAATTTTATATGCTGCTGTGATTTCCAGTTCAGAACTTCATTTCCAGCAGTGTTAATTTGCATTTCCTTATTCGATTTGGGCTCTAAAATTCATAAAAATAATATATAAATCATTGATAAATATTTGATGATGTTTAGTGATGATTTTTTTGGCAAATTTATGTGAAGTAGAGGTCGCTGCAATTTAATTTCAGTCTGCTGTAATAATTTCCAGAATTCTAGAAATTTCATATAAACCCTCAAAAAGGGTTATTACAAATGCAAAGTGGCTGACCGGCTGAGACAACCTCTCATTTTGTGCACATTAGTTGGTGTTCTCTCCATCAAATAACTTAGATCTTCTTAGGATTGACTCCTCATATGCCATTTTGATACTATATGCCCTCAACATTTTGTTCCTTTTATAAAGACTTCACATTTGAATAATTCACATAAATGTGTTAATTAATTTACGACATTGTCATGAACAATTTAATTATATTATTGTTTTTGTGGGATTTTTACTCCTGTGGGTTTAAGTCATCTCGAGATGACCTCAATGAGCAGTCATTATCCTAGCGACATTTTTTCCCATTTACTTTGGTATAATCACAAGGCAAGGGGAGACCCACTTAGCACACAAGCACCATACACATTTGTTAGCAAGAGGAGGAATGTTGAATGTAAATCCACGGCCATTGGGGAAAGAGGCTAGAGGATGAGAAGTCCAAATCAATGGATTTCATTCACAATTCCTCCCCCATACTAACAAATGCTTATGATACTTGTGCACTAAGTGGGCTCCCTTGCCATGTAATGATCACTAAAAATACATGAGGAAATATTCATTCGGATAATGATCTCTCATGGAGGTCATCTTGAGATGACTTGACCGCGCACACGACTAAATTTCCTACAAAGACTAATGATCTGATTCGCATGTAGTTTATGTTCCCTAAGGATGTGTGGTACCATTTCCAAGTGTTTCATGTGTTTGTTAGTTTTGCTGAAAACAAAATATGTGGCAATAAGAACTTTCCTAATTATATACTTTCTATATAAGTTTGAAATATGTTTCACAACATTCTTTCAAATTGTTTACAAGTCCAGGTAGTGGATATAAAGTAGATGTGAAAAAACAAAAATAGAAGTCCAGGTAATAGGAATGAAGAGATCAAGAAAACAATATGCTCACGATTGTCCAAGAAATGAGTGATGTGTATACCCGCAGTTATTCTTTGTTCTGCATTGTCAAAAATTCCATATAGCCAACATTCCAGCTTTGAGTGCTTTTATCAGAGCTGTGATTCCTCCATTGCCATATAAGCTAAACATTGTATAAAGTATAAACTTAAAATTTTCCTTGAATGTATGCTTACCTAGGTTTGTCAACAAAGACAACTACAAAATCACACTTTGTGGGAGGATTTAAGGGAATTGCTTTGTGTATGCCTTTCATTGGGTCCTACGACCAATTTGGTTTAAAGACCTTAAAAAGCATAGTTACCAAGTTCAGAAATCCAGATCCATTTGGAAAGCAAAAAAATCCAAAATACTTGAAGTTTGGAAAATTCCAGTCCGAAATATGTACATGCTATTTATTAGCATAATTTGCAAAGTCCAAAATATATACATGTTATATATTAGCATAATTTTTAAAATATGCAAAATTTGACAAAAACAATGAAAATAATAACAACATAATATAATGCATAGTTACGCGGGACGCGTCACCCCCATTTTTGACACGTCCGGTGTGTCCGTCGTCCTACGGACATGGGGATGTGGAGAAGCGTTTCCCACAATGCATGCTTGATGGGAAACATCCCGGGGATGTCTAAAGAGGCTGGGAAACGTCCTGGGGACGGGGAAACGTGGGGGCGTCCCAGAGTCTCCCCACGTGGTCTGCCGCATTTTTCAATAAAAAAACATAAAAACAACACTCTAAACTATTTTTTTAAAATTGTAAATCACTTATAATATAAAAACAACATTACTAACCTAACCCTAACCCTAAAAGTGCAATTTTATGTTATAAATTTACATTATGGGCTCATTTCATATTCACACCAAGCAAGAGCAAGAGTGAGAGCAAGAGTGTAAATTTAAAAAATGTACACTCCACGGGAGGCTTCACAGATCAGTTGGAGTGGCTCGACTTCACCGAACTTGAGGGGTACAAAACATCAAAAAGCGAGATCAGGGTAACATAGCTTGGTGAAGCAGAGAAGCCTTGAGAGTGGTGGCAATGAAGGCGTATGGGCTTCCAGGACTGCTGCGACCACTTGCCATTCGCCTCCTTTCCCAGGTTTCTAGCTCCTCTGCCTCTGAGAGGAACTAGTCTACATATGGTTGGATACACTCTGTTAAGAGGAATAGGCTTAGTTTTACGAGAGCGGAGAAGCTTGTAGGCAGCACACGGTGCTTTGCGTCTTATGGATCGCAAGACACCTGAGTACAAACAGACCCAACATTACAGTGGGATGTAGATCCCGAGGAGCCGAGGCAGGTTGAAGAGGACAATACTGTGCAGCGGGGATTGATTGGGCTTACCTTTGAGGACGAGGATGCTAGTACCAACGAGGAGGAGTTCATGGATATTACTTCAGATGTTGATTCTGATTTTTAGGCTGATACTTGTAGTTGTCCTCTTTTTTTGTAATATTGACAATAGACAATTGTTGGTGTATTTGGCTATGAGATTAATGATATGAATATCAGCTATTGTCACTTGATCAATCGTAATTTAGAATGGTTTTACTTTTATATTTTATAATATATTTGAAATTTCAGCTTGTCTCAAATTCAAAATTCAAATATGTATTATGAATTTTCAATTTATGACATTAACATATTGATATTATAGTATTAAGGAATGTATTTGATGTTTATGAGTTCAAGTTTCACCTTATTTAAATCTCAAATGGTTTTATTTCAGCTTATTTATATAATTTAGTCACTATATCTTTATATTTTAAATATTTATATATTTTTAATTAGCCATCCCCCCACCGTCCCCAAAATTTAGAAATTTTTTGCCCGTCCCCCGCCCCCCAAAATTTAGAAATTTTTTGCCATCCCGGAAACCCCATCCCCCGTCTTAGGTAACTATGATATAATGTTAATATATTTAATATTACATGATATAAAGGTTGTTGGTGTTTTTTGACAAAAATATTTTAAATTAATTTTTTTGAAAAAACAGGACCAACCCAAACCGAACTTATCCTGATCAGCTGAAAAATCCCAATCCGGATGGATTCAGTAATAACGGTTAGAAGACATCATCATCATAATTATATCTAATTAGATAAAGGAGTTCAAGGAAGTTCCAATGACACACAAAGTATGATGACCACAATAGTTTAAAACTAAAATATAAGGAACAGAAAAATAATCATCATGATACACACTTACGTTACTTCACATTCTGCGAGCTCTTTTTAGCCTTTTCATACAAGGAGCGAAGTTTCAGCCATAACTTATCACCATACTTCTGTGCAATCTCTGGAGCTGCAATAAATATTAAGAGAAGCTCAAGCAAAATTCCTAGAATTTGACCAGTACATTATTTCTCAACTAAATCCAAAGCTGTATCCAAATGAATAAACTATAAAGAGATATAAAGCAAATATTAATGCGCTAAACATTGTTATCTGTATACAAATGTTATGTGATTATGGCGACAGAAAGATGAAACTAGATATTGAAAAGCAGTCAAACCATAAGTGATGAAAACATAAGGTTGGAAAGATACAAACATGCTCAAATTATAGAAAGATCAATTATGCATTTCAACAGACTGTAATAATACAGAAATAATGTTCAAACTTTGAACATTTAGCACAGTGAATATACGTCCAGCTTACACACAGATTACTAAAATATTTCCAGAGAATAGTAAGAAAAACAAACAAGATTAAACTGCAATCATATGATCAAACACAAAATAGAGCAGAATTCAATTTAAACAGGAATCATCAAGTCCAAACAATACTACAATCTATAAACAGTATTGGAATATATGAAAAAATGGTTATGAGTTGATATTGAATTAAATTAATCTACATAAAAGTTATAAAGTAGTTGTAAGGCAATGGAACTTTTCATCATTACAATAAAGTCAGATCATGAAAATGTTATATTTGCAAACAAATGGTATCAGAGAAGTGTCAAGCTTGAGGCTCAGATAAATGATTAAGTATATGTACTTTTGATTGTATGAATTAGGACAAAGAAAGATAAAAGGTATCTTTGTATATTACAGTGTTTGAGAGTTGAGACATCAAAAATACTCACACGTCCAACTGCAGAAAGTTGCAGCCCTGACTCCAAGAAACACATATTTTTCAAGACCATTCTTTCCTAGGTTAAACTTAGAGATCATTGCAATTTGACCATACGTAGCATTATTGAACTCCCAACCCAATGACAGACTTGAAGATGAAACCCTTACGACAATGCCAAAAGTAGTGCAAGACATGCTAGTTTAGCATTACAGTGAAAAGTGTGTTTATTTTGTGTATGCAGGTGGAATTCATGGGGTCAGAGACAGAATTACTAAACCCCAAGATCGAAGTTACAGATGACACAATTGAGTATAAAAAAGAAAAGAAATGGCCATTAAACACTTTACAGTAAAATTTGCCAAAATATGGTCCCCTTAAAACAATGGCTACATGGAGGCACCAAACTATTTTGCGGAGGTGACCTTTAAAAAATAAACAAGACTGTGAGTGCCCAACAACAGCCCGCCTGTGAAACAAAATCAACAGAGGATGATATCCGACCGCATAGTCCATAGATGGGGTTTCAGAATGCCATTGCCCATGGTCTATAGGAATTTCAGAGGAGCCATCACCCGTCTATGCAGTTATTTATCCATTATCAAAATTCAGGAGTGGAAATCCTGATTTTTCTTCTCTGCATTTAAGTGATATTTATTTATCTCTTCTTGTTGAACATGTCTGGGTTCCAGAACATGATGATGTCTTATTCCGATAAAATCACGAATGGAACTTTTCACCCTGGAATCAAAACCTTCAGACTGTTCTAACTTCTAGTATATAAAGACTTATGAGATATTGTCTAAGGAAAACTGTCAAAACTGAAAGAATAAAGATAACTACGCAAAGAAACTAAAGGCAATGGTCGCTTTAACATTTGTATTATCTGACATACTCCTTTCTCATATCAGAGATGCATATTTTTCTAATCAAGCTTGGAATAAACTAAAATCCCAACATTAGATCAGATAATTATTCCCAATATGAAGATCTAAACACGAAGATGCCAGAAAGAGACAAGGTAGTTGGTTCTGCACAAAACAAGAAATTAAGCAACAGCTGAAAGTTGTACGAGATAGCATGACAAGGATAAATTTACAACCTCTTCTTAGGAGTTTATATAAATCTTTCTCTAAATTTGCTACAGCACTGTGTGTCTCATTTAAGTCAATATAATTATGCCAGATATGAAGATCTAAACATGAAGATGCCAGAAAGATACAATGATGCAGGAACATCAGGGGAAGAGTATCAACAATGTTTCCATTTGTCATAATTGTGATAAAAATGCTAGTATGTATGTGTGGAGGTCCTAACACAGAGCATGGGATAGTCTAATAAGTCATAAGTACAAAATTTCAGGTTTCCCTCCAATTCTAAGTTTGAATTTCTAAAACATGTATGTGAGAGGAAAGGGTAAGTTATAAAGTGTCTTGGTGTTTTCAAGTGTAAAGTGGGTCTAGTCATGTAGAGAATAAGTCCTCCAATGTATGTGTGAGTAATAAATGATTAAACTAATGTTAAAATGCCTCCTAGTATGTTAATGGGAATGAAAAAAGAGTCACCAAGAACCAAGAGTTAGTTAGGTTTTTACATGTGAAATGTCTTAAGGAGGATGTATTCGAGTTAGTTGGGGGAGAACGGAAGGAAGACCTTCCGAGGAAGGTAGGAAGCGGAGATTCCTCAAGACTGAGGAGAAATGAACTCAGAGGATCATGAAATTTTGTATGTAAGACTTAATTAATGCAATAAACTCTGTTTTTGTAACTGTATATTGTCCGAGATATTGGTAAATCGTGCTGTGAGTCATTTATGATTGAATCACTTCCTAGGAGTATGTAAAGGAGGTTCTCAGGTATCAAGAATCCTGTTAGCAGATGCAAAGAGAAGAAAGAATTAGAGAGAGCAAACTGCACTGCTCAAATGATACAGGCAGAGGTTTATTTATATGTAGAGAGGTGGTTACAAATTGGTTACATTTGGTTGTTTGGTTACAACCTCTTCAACAGCCTAGAACCGCATTACATTCTGTATAATGCTCTAAAGCTCTATATTTTAACACCTCCTCTTAATGACTAAACCGGAAACAATACCAAGTTTGTCCCGAAATTTTACAAATTTCCTAAAGCCCATATGTTTAGTCATTACATCTACAGACTGTGCCATAAGTTGTACTTCAAAATCAGCAGTCCATGACTGTGTTGCGGTTGTCGAATGAAGAAGAACCGCAAAACAAAAATCTGGTCCCATGAACAAAAGATATGGCAAGTGGTCCACTGGTTCTTTGTTACATGATTCATTGACCAATGATGAATCACCAATGGCTGAGAGTGTCAACCCCATCTCCAGTTGCTGAAATCGAAACCTCAAAGATGTGGATTGAAAAATCTATTCCAGGCTTGTGTAGCCTGCTGGAGTCTGTACAAAGACTCAATTATCCTGCAATCGAAGTCACCTCGATCACGTCCTTGCACCACCATGTAGTGCTCATCCAACTTTTTCAAGAAGAGAAATGTGACCATCTGTGCAGTAGGAGTTAGAGCCAACTCCGCAATAGTAGGAGAAATAACCATCTCCGTCTCAGCAATGGTCTCTGTCTCAACAATGGTAGGAGTGAGAATCAACTCCTCATCTATTTGCTCATCTATCCCCCTCTGTTGGGAAAGATTATTCACAACACAATGAGCAAATTGGTCATGCTCTACTGTCCTTCGAGCAAGGACCTTTGAGTGAGTGGTTGGGCATGCCATCTCACCATGCATTGTTAGTGCATTTGGAATAGTGGAGTCTCCATCCACAACAAATTGTTCTTCAGAATGAGGAAATCCATCCTCCCAAGGCATGTTCGCCTCCCGTACACCTAGTATAGTGGATACTCCCTCCACAATAGGTGCATGTAGTTTGATTGTATTCAAGTCAACAGATTTGTGAGGAATGACTTCCTCCCAAGGCATTGCAGCCTCCTGCACATCCTAAATGGTGGAGTTGTCCTCCACACGTGCATTCATGTTGATCGCAGCCGGATCAACACGCCATATCTTGAGCACCTTCCCCAATACCAAGGGAAATTATTCATCTCTATTTCACATCAGAGACAACACACTTCTTTCCACAGAAATCCACATAAATATTGGGATATTCAATGAATTGATGAATAGATAGAAGATTCTTTTGTAAAGAAGATACATATCTAACATTCCGTACCAACAATTTATGAGCATTATTCAATACAATGCATATATCTCCTATCCCTTCTACTACAAGTGATTCTCCATCAACTATTACTACTACGATTCAAAACATATATTTGCAGTAAATGAAACATACCATCCTACGACATGAAAAGTATGCGAGACGCACCAAAGTCAATGATCCAGCAACTGGTACCACTATCATTCGAGCATGATGTCGTAAGACAATAACGAGCATGCCCGTCATCCAAATCTCGTTCTTCTGCAACTGCTGCCACATGTTCCTCATTACATGGCTTTTTGTTCTGCTTCGAAAGATCATACATCCGCTTCCTAAGGCAATCCTTCTTGAGGTGCCCAACCTTGTGATAGTAATAGCATGTGACCTGACACCGAGTGGAAGACTCACCAAATTGACGTTTCCACTTTCCCTTTGACTGAGTGACAAGAGCACTCTCTGAATGGTCATAATTAGATTCTGCCTGAAGTTGTCTCCGCTCCTTTTGCAACAGTAGAACTCACCTTGTCAAACGTGAATGTTTGACTTTCAGCCATTAAATGGAGTGCCTCCACAAATGACTCATACGAAGAAGGTAAGTTGTTCAAAACCAAAGCCACCATATCATCGTCGTCCACCTTTTTATTTATGGAAGATAACTGGTCTCGGAGATCTTTCATCCAAAGTAGGTGCTCAGACAGCGATCCACCTTGTAATTTTACGAAAAAGAGCATATTTTTAAGGTATAAAACCCGACTCTTTTCTGATGTCTGATATTTATCCCTCGGTCGACCCACAACGTGCTTGCCACAGTGGCATTCCGCACTTCCGGTATCATATCATCGACACACCGACAACTTGAGAAGCAATAACGCTTCCTTATGACATTTGTCATAATCCTCGAAATTAAATCGTTGGTCGACTTTCATCACCCTTGATTATTTTATCACAATCATGAAACTCTGCGACTCGTTAAAATCTTACGACACCAAACATTGAAATTAGTGCCCGTTAATTTTTGTGTCTCCGACAAAGTCAAGTGTGATACATTTGCCATTTTATTATTCCAAAGTAATGGAAAATAATAAAATAATAATTTGCCCCACACTTAATAAAATATCCTTTTTCCAACAAATATATTTAATTATGGAAATCACCCCTCCAACTATATTTGCTTGTAAAAATTATTATTACTTATTCCTCCAAATTTAATTATGCAAAAGCAAGGTAAATACCTTTGTTGATGAAAAATTTCATCGACTTTTCAGTTTGAAGAAAATAAACCAAATGATGCCCTCGAATCCTTCGAGTCACGACTTTGCTCCAACGATTTGCATGTCACACGACTTCAACAAATTCCAACATAATATTTCTCCCCACGCAAGCTCAGAAAACTCTTCACGATTGTTCACGTTTTTGCCTTTCTGCGAATTGTGAATTTGCTGTGACTTCTGCTGTGATGACCCACATTTCTCTTGTGATGACCCATGTATTCCGCGCCGTGATGACCCACGTATTTCTTTCTCTAACGACTCTACCTTTGAACTGCAGCGACTCTGCCTTCGAACTGCCCTCCTGACTTTTATGCACCTTACGACTGTTAAACGATTTGCACCATGATTTTTGTGCCCTCGTTTTCTTCACCACGATCCACGATTTTGCCCTCCACAATTTCCGCAACAAGAGGAAGGAGAAACGAACAAATGAAGGAGAAACGATTTCGGACTTTATAACAATCGTTCTCAAACCATTGAGGCTCGATAACAATGTTAATAGATGCAAAGAGAAGAAAGAATTAGAGAGAAGGTGTAGTCATTTTTACACCCACCAAAGAACAAGGGAATCCCATGCGCGTCGGCCTTTCACCCAGCGGGCACTGGGCGCTCACCCGAGGCACGCGCGGGCGCCGAGTCTCTCTTTTATGTGAGTTAAGTGGGAAACCATCATCTATGTCGGAACTTAATGAATAAAGGTGGAAATGAGACATACAATCATCATAGGGCTCAGAACGGCCTCTAGACAAATGTATTCATTCCAAATAGAGGGTACTTACAAATAACAGATAGAACTACAATGCAGAAAGGAAAATACATAAGGATTTACATCTATTCCATAACATCCATGAACAGAAATGAAAAGATATAGATATGAACCAAATCAATTACATTCATACTCATTCATGTTTGTAACCTCATTACATTCAATGGATCCATTAGACTACCACAACTTGATCAGACCAAGTCATGCATCACAAAAGGGGATCATGTCCTTCATCCATACAAAGAAAAATTTATATCCCAGCCCCTTAATACATTACTCCCTTATATAGCCTCTACCCAATCCCACAGAGTTCTCGCAGTATTTCTGCAGAGCTCCGCTCTCTATATTCTCCTCTATCGTATATCCGATCTGCTCCTTTTTTTCTTCTGCAGCGCTTGTATTTATAGGCATCCCAGAGTGCCAACTCATCCTTTGCGGCCTCAGATCCGGCACCAAGTGTCTGAATGTGGTCCTCCATGGGAGCATGCTCCTCCAAGTTTGAGCTCTCCACTTTTTGTCATGATGGTCTTCTAGAGCTTCCATCGCATGGCATATTCCTTCCTAGGCCAACCTGTCGCCAGGCTGGCATCTTATCCACTCCGCATGCGCAATCGGGTCACGCTTTTCTCATGTCTTGCCCGATACACCAAATATGGCTAAGTCCCGAGACCTTGTCTTGCGGGCGCACATCACGGGTTCTACTAAGACCCACCTAGAACCCTGCCTTGCGCACCTTCTTCTTGCGCGCCCATCCTTCAACCTAGGCCTTGCGTGCCCATGCACCTTGTGTACTTAGTCAATATTTTAGGGGCCCAACAAAGGAAAGCAAACTGCATTGTTCAAATGATACAGGCAGAGGTTTATTTATATGTAGAGAGGTGGTTACAAATTGGTTACATTTGGTTGTTTGGTTACAACCTCTTCAACTGCCTAGAACCGCATTACATTCTATATAATGCTCTATAGCTCTATATTTTAACGACTTCAAGTGGATAGATTAGGATTACTCTGTCCTCAACATCCAAGTGAATGTTAGAAACTGTGTAACAGATCCATTAAGGACGTGAAATGTTTATGGACATTTTGAGACTTATGAACTGTGGTAAGAGGTTCTATTAATGAGAAAAATGTGAAAGACAAGTTTATATGGTTGATAGAGTATATTCTTTGACAATTCCCATTATAGTGTTATATAACCTAGATCAAAATACAACTGTGACTTAATAAGATTGTGACTGTGCATGATATCAGTTGATGAAACCCTTATTTTCTAGCCAATATGATTAATGTATAAGGTAACTGAGGTCATCAGAAGGATGAGAGGATGAATCTCTCAAGTCTTAGATAATTTTCCTCAAAAAAAAGATGATTGAACTCTTGAAATCTGGGTAAGAGGGTTTGTAGACCCTGTTTTAGAACATATATGCAAGTAAGATTTCATTGATCCAAGCCATTTCCTTTGTCATCAAGCCTTACTACTAGAATATATGTGGAGTCAGGTGTATAACAGTTCCCCATAGCAAATTTTGTGCCTTGAATCGGTCATTGAAGAAAGTTATAGTAAAAACATGCTTCTCGGGCTGGTAAAACTGCACAGTTAGGGTTAGTAAGAAAAGAGTGTTAAAAATCCTTAAGCATGGAATTTCGCCTCTAAATTTGTAAGAAATATACTTGACTTGGTCCTTTAACAGAATCAAGAAGAAATTTAAGATTTTGTGGATGGAATTCTCTGAAATTCATGAGTCTCCTAAAGGAAGTTGTATACAATCATAAGGGCTAATTGTAAAGGTGCCTTAACAAAGGAAACTACATTTATCTTGTCGATCCAAACTTGTGACTTCTAGGGAAGAACAAATGCCTTAATGGGTGTCCAAAAACCATGATTATATGCCTTGAAAGTTCTTAAAAAGGAATTTGTGCTCGACAATAGGCTCTAAAAGACCTAGTTGAGGGTTTTAAGACAAAATTGCAAAAAGTGAACTATAAAGAGATACACAGAGGGTTAAACCTTAAGACTTTGGGAGCATATTAGAAGTATTGAAAGAGACCTAAGGGAGTTGAAAACATTTTGTGGGTAATCCTAATTGACCCCAAGCATGCTCATACTAGAAACATTGGTCTTAAGGGCAGTCAAGATCTAGATAAGGTAAGATAAGATAAGATAATTATATTAAATGTCCAACAAGTGACCACAAAAATAGGTAAATGGAGCTGCACCATACAAAGCAAAGCAAAAGCAGTGGGGAAAACACAAAAGGGTCTCTGAAAACAACAAAAGAAGAAGAATGAGAGTACAAAGGCGAGGAGATGGAGGGAAAAGCCTCAACACCAACCCTCACGACTGTCGCCCAAGGCCAGTCGGAAAGAATCTGGTGATGTGTTGATGTCTGGTGTCAGGAACTAGAAGTTGTCTGAGACACCTATGATCCGTGGAAAGTCGAGCTCTCTGGGTGAACTTGGTGGTCTGTCGCCTATGAGAGGGGCCCTTGGCCGTGTCTGAGTCCGGATATCTCTGGTCAGGAAGAAGCTCCTCTAGTCCTGACAGATCTAATCTGAGGATCTCCACTAGGATCATGTCCCCGCTTGGTGCCCCTCTCACCCGGGAGCACAACAAAGAAAGATGTGATCCGTCGAGTAGTAGTCTCCTGGAAGGAGGATGGAGGACCCCGTCACGGAGCTTAAGAGCTTCTTGTAAATAGAGAGCGAGACACCTCTGATCATAATACCTGAAGAAGGTCGTGAACGTTGGACGTTCACGGAATAGACAATGAAACCTCCCTCTGATCTCATAGTAGATGGGGCATCGGAAAATGAAGTGTTCCTCTGTCTCAATCTCCTGGAGGGAGCAAAGCTGGCAGATCCTCTCGGACCGATCCAACTGGTGATCACTCTCGACCCGAAGCCTGTGGGAGCCAACTCTGAACTGGCCCAGGGATATGCGAAGAACATGCATCCAATGACGGGAGATATAGGTGGGCCGAATGATGAGTCCATTGTTGACTTCGAGGAAGTGATTGGCGTAGAAGGCCATCTTCGGGCGTAGCTCATCCCGGGGTTGGTCCAAGTAATTTGAATGAACTATCTGTATATATCGTCTCTGATGATTCTGTGCAGGTCCTACGTACTCGGAAGGAGGTGAGCAAGAGCATCCATGGAGTACCTGAAGGGGGGAGATGGTCCATGTTGATCCCAAGGGATCCAAGGAGACGAGAGGCCCCGGCATACCAACAGCGAACACGACCACTACGGTCAGAAAGAGCAATGGCCTCAGAAGAACGGTAGGCAAGGTAGATGTACCTATCTCTTCCTGTGGAAGAATCAGAAAGTCCTGGATGCGGTGCAAGAGTGAGACGAGACCAAAGATGACCTCTAGTCTGAAAGGGCGAGCCCCAAACTCAGCAAGGATGATATTATGAGGAACAGTCTCTTTACATCTGATGATCCGTCTGAGCAAAAGGATCTGAACTCGCTCAATAGAAGCCCAATCCAACTCGAGCAGGGAGGGACCCCAAACCTCAAAACCATAGAGAATCGTGGGTCTCACAAGAGAGTCCGAGAGAGACATCTTGGACAACGTGTCCTGAAAGTGGTGGCGGAAGCACTTTGTCTCTCCAAGATCGCAAGGGAACCATACCCCTTGTTGATGCGGGGTTGAATAGTCGGGCGTAGACTGAAGTGAGGTCCAGAGAAGAGAACCCCCAGATAGGTGTAGGAGTTGGTGATCTCCAACTCCTCCCTCCGTAGAAGAAATGGAATTCAAGGTCTTCACACATTGAAAACCATAACCTTGGTTTTACCCAAGTTGACTATAAGTTGTCTATGATCACAGAAGAGGGCTAAAGTGTCAAGTTGTCTCTGTAACCCCTTCGCAGAAGAAGCCAAAAGGACCACATCATCCGCGAAGAGAAGAATGTAGATCAAAACCTGGTGAAGAAGACAATCGTCCCTGTCCTGTATGTGGTCCCGGAGAAATTCCTCCAACTCATCAATATAAATACCAAACAGAGTAGGAGAGAGAGGGCAGCCTTGTTTGACCCCAATGGTGCTCCTGATGAAGTCGAAAACCCGATGCAGCAGACACGAAGCACCCAAGACCTCCTCATACAGCCGAGTGATGGCGACCAAAAGGATTTCGGAGATACCAATGTCTCTAAGTCTATGGAAAAGGGCTTCCCGCAGAAGTCAGTCAAAGGCTTTCCGAAAGTCCACAAAGCAGCAGAAGACTGCGGACGAATGGTGACGTGCTTCCTCAATGATAGCACGGAGGGTGAGAATGTGATCAATAGTCCGGCACCTGTCAGTCCTAAAACTTGCCTCGACCTCGCTCTGCTCTTGTACAGCTCTAGAAACTCAGATAGCTGCAAATGGAGAATAGTGGCGTACAACTTGGAGAAAGTGTGACCCACCATAATTGTCCTGTAATTATTAGGATCAGAAGTAGGACCGGATTTGTGAATAGGATGGATAATATGGTGGGACCAAGATTGTGGGAAGCCAGTACACACCACCTGATTGAAAAGGTCTACCAAACTGTTATTGGAAAGATTGATGATCATGGTCTTTTGAATCCAAACTGTTATTGGAACATCACTTGTTTGAATTGTGTAACATGGTGAAAGAGCTATAATGCACTAAAGGAGGCTAATAGATTAAAATTGCAAGTTTTGGAAGCTACAAACTAGAGAAGAGCCAAATGGGAAAGGTAAGAGGAAGCAAGTTTTCTTGAAGAATGAGAAATTTGATGAATGAATGGACATTGAGCAGGGTCTATGAAGTGTGTGAGATAGGGAATGGGGATGAGTTAACCCATTTGAATGAAAATTAATCAAAATAAGCAAGCTTTTAGCCATTATAGGCTTATGGTTGATCCTCCAAATATAGAGAGAGGTGGAATTTGATTGTTATAAACCTTTGATAGTTGATTTGATGATTGTTAGTGTTTTTTGGCTGCATCATACAAGGTAGTTGATTATGTACAAAACAAGAAATTAAGCAACAGGTGAAAGTTGTGGGAGATAGCATTCCAGAGGATAATTTTACAACACCTCAACACCTACTCTTAGGAATTTATATAAATCTTTCTCAAATTTTACTACAGCACCGTGTGTCTCATTCAAATCAGTATATCTTTCCTATGAACACGAAGAGGTAGCTGGCAAGCTACAGAAAAAAGAAAGCAAAATGGAGGTCTGAGATGTATGGCATAGGCAGAGGTGACGGCAGAGACACAGCTGGTGGCCAAAATATTTGCAGAGGTGGCCATAATATTTCAAATAACAATGTTGTTTCTCTAGGTGCATCTCCGCCTGATTAAAATACAACACATAAGTACTGTGCCTGTTGTGGAAAGAATGGACATGTAGAAGATGAATGCTGTAGCCAACAGAGGGTTCAACGAAGAAATCAAAATAATTCTGACAGAGGAAGAGCCACAAGGAGATATGGAAGAAATTTTATTGAAGAAGTTGATGGAGAAAAAATGAATTATGAAGAAGATGGTGTCTGGTTTATGAGCGTACATTCCAATGCCAGGCAGGGTGTTTGGTATCAAGTGTCAACACTTAAAAAGCAGAAAAGAATGGTTTTCCAAGATTGAATGTTTACAGCATTGCGCTTGGAGACGGTGGGATGCATAAAGGCAATGGAAAAGGTGCAGTCTCCACAAGACTATCCAGCAAAATTTTCAAAAATATCAAGGATGCTCTTTATGTATCTAGATTAACTCAAGATTTTGCTTTCAATTAGTCAGATTGTAGATGAGGGCTATACCATGTAAATGGAGACACTCCTCACCCCTTGGTCCCCTGTCAATGTCCCCAACTCCGTTCCCCAGCTATTTTCCCGTTCAAATATTATTTCAAGGATTTGGGGGTACTTCTAGATGTACCCCTCAAAAGGGGACTTCGTGGAATATAGGATTGGTTGTACCCAACTTTTCCCAGTGCCTTTGGGGCCACATATCAAATCTGTAAACATATGACTCCCTTGATCAGGCAAAGGAAAATGTTTTTAAATCTTTATCATTGTGGCTTAAAGGTTTAAGTTTAGTCCTGTGAATGGCATGATTGTAGCTGAGAAAATAAGGATCAAATTTTCAGAACATCCAGAATAAAGATAAAACTGAAATAATTTCAGAACATTCAGAATATTGAAATGGTTAATCTACCGAAGGAAAGGACCGTTCTAAACTATTTTGGTCAAAATATTTTGTTTTCGTTGTGCTTGTGTTTCAAAGCTTCAAGATTTCCTTTTATAAAATTTCATTGATTTGGAAGGATCTGTAGGTAAATAGTCATTAGCTTTAGAATTTATAGCATGAATTGTTTTAATCAAATGCTAAAAAGGAGACCCTCTGAAGATTTAAATGAGAAGCTAAAGATCAATAGTGTTAATTTGGGCTTTGACCCCCTCAACTCTTGTCTCCGTTACACAATTCCATACATCAACCCATTTTGCATTGATTATATTTCGGCTGTTCATGCATTCATGCTTTTATGCCAACTCTTTCCAATTTCATTTTCACCTGAACCCACTATCATAACCCAGTTTCAAAGCTTAAATACTCTCCAAGACCTCTTCATTTCCACCATGTTCAAATATGGAAATGACACCATAAAAATATCTAGTCTCATCATTGCTATTTCATCCAAACATTTATGAATGACTACTACTTTATCTCTCTTTATTTTGTCAGGCACTTCACACTCAACACTCATTAAGATTCAAAGAACACAGAAAATGCACAATCACAACGTCAATAACAGTTCAAGGATGGCACTTCATAAACGAATACTCTAAAGTCAAGTGGCATGGTATATGTGAAAGGTGGCAACAACAACATCAATAACAATGACAAGGATATATTTTGGACAATGATATTAAAAACAAAGGTAAAAAAAGACATTAAGGCATGTGACTTGGCATCTAGATTCCCTTCATTCCAAAAATAAGCCCCGTGTTTCTTCATGCTCTCTCCTTCCACATATAGAAGCAGTTCAAGGCGTGTTATGAGCAAAAAACTTGAGTAAGCATGTAAGGTTTTAAAAAAACTATTTTTTTGGCAAGGTATATGTGAAAGGTGGCAATAACAGCATCAATAGCAATGACAATGATATATTTTGCACAATGATATTAAAAACAAAGTTAAAAAAAGAGGTTAAGGCATGTGCCTTGGCATCTAGATTCCCTTCATTCCAAAATAAAGCCCGTGTTTCTTCATGCTCTCTCCTTCCACATATAGAGCCAGTTCAAGGCATGTTTTGAGCAAAAAACTTGAGTAAGCATTTAAGGTTTTAAAAAATTATTTTTTTGGGGTCCACATTATTCAAATCACTATTGTCATGGCATGCTGAATGCATATGCTCCTTATAAGCTGCCACTTACACCTCCATTCAATTTTTCAAATGCTCTTCTCCATCCAACCGTCCACTCACTTTCTTCTAATCAATCCACATAGTTCATCATTAACAACTTTGTTTTAAAAGAAATGTATAAAAAAATCTAAAAAGTGTCCCATTTAGAATATTCCTTTCATGCCATTTGTTGGAACACAGTGAAAGCTTATGAAAAGGTTTTAAGGCTACAAGCTTTAGTTTGTTTGCATTTCATCCAACACTCTCCACGCATACCTTGTAGGATCAAATCACATTTATGAATTTCAAAAAAACATGTCCCATTCCTGTTCAAGCTGCTTCCTTCGTCCAACTATAATATTCCGTCTGTCATTCTAGGAAGCATTCAAAGTTATAAGAACATGAAACTTGAAGAAAATTGTTTTATAGAATGTATCTTCTCCATCCTCCATCATAGATTCATAACATTAAACTTCATCTCTCCTCACCATTCATTAGGTAGCACGTGTCTTCCCAATAAAGCTTAACCCAGATATAAAAAAGGAAACATATGCTTTATCCTCTCCGTCTAATAACGTTTTCATCTCACATCAGATGTGAAACTTGATTGCTGGGGTAGGAAAAACAAAATCTTCCATCCTCCTCCCTAGCTCAACGTCCTTCCAACATCTCATTCCTATTTTCAATGCCCAACACAAGTCTGCCAATTTTTCTATATGGGAAAAGGGCAGATTTAAAAAAACAGTTCGTAAATCTAATTTCAAAAAGAGGGTGCTCACTGTCAGAGTTTAAAGCATTTGCAAATGTTTTCTGACCATGCATATATTAGTCTTAGAATAAATCTACATTTTAATTATTTTGCTAGGTAAACTGTAAAAGTTCTTTGAAGTATTAAATTTGTATGTGTTAAATGAATAAAGAATACTTTCAATTTTGTATTAAATAGGAATTTTTATATTATATATATATAGATAGACAGATAATGTTATAGTTCTGGGAATTTTATATGTAAGTGGTTTAATTATAGAATTTAATGCACATTGTTTCACAATTTTAGGCCTTGTGGTTGATCTTTAATAATTATTTGAAAAATTAACTCTTTCAATTTCCCACGCACGGAAGGTGGTGGCCCTAGGCCAAGTTGAATTTTGAGGCCTAGAACCTCAAACCCCAGGCGGGGCTGTTAGAAATGCCCAAGATGGCTTGGCCGAGCCTAGGCAAGTCAAGCCTGGCATTCAAACCCTAGGAGAGTAGGGCGTAAGATGCTTGTCAAGAGAGCTTGCCAAGCGTCTCAAAGAGCTCAAAGGGAAAGTTGTGTCTTCCACGTTGTCCGGTGTGCTAGGTTTCAAGACAAAATCGGCAGTCTAGACTAGACAACAAAGTTGGAAGTTGAGCAAGGAGTTGGCGAACTAAGTGTTCTTGAGCCGGGAGTTGGCAAGTTGTGAGGAGCTCGTAAAGGGTGTCACCACTGAACTAATAATGTGTTTAAGGTTGCACCAAAGAGCCCCGAGTAGGGATGCAGAGGTGTTGGCATGTAAAATGTCGAGGCATTTTACTTAACAACCCCATAAAATGTTTTATCATTTCTCAAGAAAGTTGATCAAAATTGTCTCTTTGCAAATATTAACTTGTGTGAAAGGTCTTGGAAGCTCCATGTGGTTTTAGGAACCCAGTTGTAGTCATCGGAAAGGTCTCAAAATTTAATTCATGGCAGTATGGTTTAGGGAAGATTCTAGAGCTTCGACCTAGTTTTGGGAACACATTCACTTCTGGCGCTTTTTGAGGAAAACATGATTTTGATTGTTGGAGAAGGGTCAAAGGGTTTGGGAGCCTCAACCGGTTTTGGAAGCCTGGACAGCAGCCATTGGAAAGGTTCCGGAGTCTACTACATGCCAATATGTTCAAGATAAGGTTTTGGAAGCACCAAAAACGGAACCCTTTCAAACACTGAGGCACCTTAGTCTTTATGAAGGAGAGAACTTGCATGGAAGGTTTCAAGAACCTCGGGTGGAGTCAGAAGCCTAACAAATGGTCAAATTGAAGCTCATTAAGTACTCTTCAAGGTCCAAGTGTTGGTTTTGTTCCTACTCATCTCAAACTCCCGTGATAGCTCAACTCGTTGTTGCTTCTTCTTCGTACACCAAAAAGGTAAGTTGGGTCAAAACTAAAAAATAATGCATTTTCAAGTCTTCTAAGTGGTTGCATTGGATTTGTTGCCCGTTTCTAGTCAATATGATATATTATACCCCAGGAAACATTATGTTTTGGTCTTGGACCCAAAAAGTGTTTTCATGTTCTAATTCTTCGTTGAGTTGTTGATGTCAGCAACTTAAGTGACTTGGGTGCACTTATGGAGCATGGCAGCCTTTGGGAGGTGGAAAACAAAGTTTGCATTGTGTTTTATGATTCCCCACCCTCATAAGTGCACCTCAAGCTGATTGCCCACTCCAAACCCATAAAGTAACTCAAAATTAGAAGATTTGGCTTGTGAAAGGTGAAAAGTGCAAACCCCAAAGGCCTAGGCGCATTTTTGAGCTCCTCCTTGAATTGCGCACTTTGAAATGTTGCATGCATTCCATAAGTGAGCCTCATGCTGATTGGGGTGCCCTTGGGAGTGGAGGATGCAAAGTAGGCGCATTTTCATGTTTGTTTGAGCAAAGCCCAAACCCCACCTCCACTTAAGTCATGTTTTGAATGTTATGTTTTCCTTCCAAAACCACAACTCCAAAATAGATAAAGTGTGTGAGAAAAGCTCCATGAAACTTCATTTTCCTCCCCATTTGGCCATGAAAACCAGCTCTGTGCCCTAGGTATGCTCAAACAAGATTTGCTCATATCTTGAGTTCCCATGGTTAAAACTCCTTCAAATTTTGCACACCTCTTCCTCTCCGAACACCTTTGTTTTGAGCTATCACTTGGGGGCTATCATAACCTGGTTTATTTTTATTCAAGAAAGAATTTTCCAGCCAACAAACTCCATTTGTGCCCAAAACAGCTGAAAATGTTTTTGTACTTTCCCAGTGACTCAACAAGCCAAATTGCCTGAAATTTGGAGCAAATGTTCCTCTTAAAATAACCTTTCATTTGATCCATCTCTTGCATGATGAGGTGGAGTATTTTTGGAGATATGGACTGAGTTTTTCACAGTATTCTGCCCTCTTCATTGGATTTTGCACTTTCTCATTGATCCCGATGAGAGAATTGTCTCAAAATTAGAGCATCACTTCTTCTCTCAAGAATCTTTCAAACAAATCCATTCACAAGTGATTTGGATGAGTCCTTCATCTGTGGTGACCGCATCCATGTTGCAGCCAAAAACATCATTGAGGACTATTGAAAACACTCTGAAAAGGAAGAAAAACTCATTTGCTAACCCAAGCTAAAGAGCACAAGAGGATTGTTGAGCATGAAACATCTAATTGGATAAATTGAAGGCTTCTATGATGAAAACCATGGTTCTAGTGTATTCTCGATCTCCTTACCATCCTCTATTCAGGAGACATGGCAGGAAGTACTCGTATTCTTCAAGAAGACATTGTCCATTCAATCGGTTGCTTGATTCCATCTCACAAAGAGGAAGTGTTTCCATTCGAGGATTCTCAAGAATCTTTGATATTATCAAATCAATAGAGCTCATGGTGCATGCTTCTTGATGATTGCAAGATAAGTGTTTTCTCGTGTGGGAGACAAGAGATCATGTTCATGACAAAGTTGATTTGCGCAGCCTACCATTGCTCACAGAGATGAAGAGTTGAAAGAGATCTTTCCAGGCATGACCAAAGATGATCATTCTAGATAAGATGTGGAGCATCATTTCTAAGTCCAAGAAAAGACATGATTTGATCAAAGAAGCAGCCGAGGAAGATCCTATTCAATTGCAGCATTCATCTCCACAATGAGGGAAGAGCAGAACTTCATCCTTAATCATCTTCATTTGATCACACTTTCTCTCTCTTTTTTCTCTCTAACATTCTATTTCTCCATTGAGAAATAACTTTTGTAAAAGTGACTTAAGTCACTTAAAATTTCTATTTCTTCATTGAGATTGCACTTTAAGTTGAAAAGTCACATGGGAATGCGAAGAGTCACTTGTTTTGGCTATAAATTGGAATGCTCTCTCCATTCCAAGGGATCAATTTTTGCTCTCTCTAGCAAGTTGTATTCTTCTATTTCTTGCATTAATATTTTCCTCCATTCTCATCTTGTCACTCAACTGGAGCACATGCTGGCATTTGTAAGAAGTTGAAGGACTTTGTGTCTTCTTTGTGGAATGAATATATCTTGATAAGGCTTTGTATTTATCTTGCATTATCCATTTCATTATCTTGCTTTATGATGTTGTGTTGTGCTTTCCTGTTTCCTCCAATTGAAACTAGAATCACCTCTGAGTTGTAGTTGATGAAATCTAAGTTCATCTCATTAATACAATTCCCCTTCTCATTTCTCTCTCTTCCCTTACCTACAAATTTATCTCCCTCTAGTCTACTTGTTGTAGTCACAACAAGGGTGTTTTTGCACATTCCCCAACCTCTAGCCACCCCGGATATTAGTCTAGTGTACATAGTTTTCAACTTTCAATAAATGGGAGCCTCCCCATTCCCAAGAGGAGGGACTTTGTCCTACAAGTGTTGATGAAATTGCATATTTTGTCCCCTAACATATTTCACCAACAAGAGGTAAGACTATTGGGAACTCAACAAACTAGGGAGTTGAAGAGCCCTTGTAGTCGCCTCGTGTTTTCCCGAGCATAGGCGTTAGACGGTTTGTCAATCTATAAGAGTTGAGCCCACAACATTGGTCAAGGCCTCGAGTTCGAACCTTGGGCAATGTATCCTTGGCGTTGTGTCGGTTAGGTAATTGAACCCCAAGTTTTGAACCCGAGGCAAGGTAGACTTAGGAAGGTCGTTAGATAGTAACCTCACCGACAAGGCAAAACAAAACCAGGCTTGAAGAGCCCAAAGGTATCTATGTAATAGGTGTCGAGCCGAAAAAGCCAAGCTGTTGGATTCTATGAACCCTCGTTTTGAACTCCAAGCGGGTAGTGTAATATCCCTGAAAAATACTTTCTAACAAATCTGGATATTTCGTCAAACCCTAGGGCAGCAATATAAAAATTTGAATTTTTATGACAGCAGCAGCAAACTGATTTTTATTAAAAAACAGCAAACCCCAATATGTAGAAAAACAGACTTTTATTTATTTATTTCAAATCAGCTTTAATGAAAACACTAGAATGTTTGAATACAATTATTTTCTCACAATGATTGATCCAGATGAAAAGATGAACAAAAGATAAAAGCATGCAAACTGATTTGACTGAAAACTGCCCCCAAACACGGCGCCAATACTAAAATTTGTTTTTAAAGGGAGACATCCTAGTTGTACTGTTGTTTTGGATGCTAAAACAGCCCTGAATATGATGCCCTAGCTGAATTGGATGAATACTTGTACCCTGAATGATCACTGCAACCCCTGAATGGAATCGCCAAGCTTAGATATGAGGGTTTTCGTCCTCTATTGTTGATGCAGAAGCAAAAGCTACTTGCAGACAATGAAGTAGTTGATAAATTTCCAAGATGATCATAATGAAACCCCCAAAGCTGCTTTTATAATTTTTAAATGCCTTCTCCAAGGGTGGCACCACCTTTAGAGTCTCATGCATGCTCAATAAACAATTAAAAATTATTTTATTGCATCTCCAATGTTGGCGCCCCATCCTAAAATAGAAAGCTTGATGCTCATGCAACACCTCTATCTTTGGCGCCCCATAATAGTTCTTTATTTTATTATTATTCTATCTTTGGCACCCCATAATAGAAGTTCATCATTTTATTATTATTTTATTCTATTTCTGCTTTTTGGGCCCCCACTTATTAAAAATATAATTTAAGTGTCCTTTTTCTAATTAAAATATAAAAGTACCCTTGGACCACTTAAATTAATTTATTTCCCTCTTCAATTTCCCCTTATCCTACGGAAAATAATAAGAATAAGCTTATCCAGAATCAATTAATTCTAAAAAGGGGACATTACAGGCAGCAAGTTGTTTGAGGCCGATTCAACGGCAGTCACTGCCTTGAAAGCGGGTGTGGGAGCTTGCAGACTTTGGGAACTACAAAGCCATGAGGTCTACGTATAGTCATCTCGCATGGGGTGGGTCGGGTGGACCCAATAGGGGTTGGTGTGGACCACTTGCATACCGGTGAGATGGGTTGGGTCCCAACGAGCTTGAGGCGTGCAGGGTAGCTTCTCGGAAAATCTGAATAGAGGACCTAGGGTTGGCAACCTTGGGAAATATGCTATCAAGGGTGAGTCGAGAAGAGCCCAACAAGCTGAGTAGGCTTGGGTGAGCCCAAGTAGACTTGTTGCAACCCGAAATGCATGGGAAGGGAAAAAAACGGGCATGGAGAGAAGACAGAAGGGTTGAGACCCTCCACTTTCCATGGCACTTACCCTTGTTAAAGCCTGCAAAAGCACCAATCAAAAGATGTTGGACTCTTATAGTCTCCTTCTTCACTTAATCGCACTCATTCTTCATTGTTGTTTATCAACAATAGTTCAACGCCTTTGATGTTCTTTCTATAGGCACAACTTTCCTCATCCGACAAGGGGTCCAACCACTCCTTTTTTGAGGACTTCCCTCATAGAAAGGGGTGCTCAATCTCTATATAATCCACTGCCTATGTCACTTGGTTAGCAGGGTCCACACTTCCTTTCCTAGAATGGTCAAATTTTGGCCAACTCCACAAGTATTGCATCCTAGCAATTTGTTACTAGACATGTCTCGTTGTAATTCCTTTACACTCAACGTTGTACAACAATTCATCAAGAATTTCCCTTGGATTTGAATACTATGGAGGGCCTATTGTGAAATCGTTTAAGGAAAAGGAGGGTAGCCAAGGCGTTGTTAAGGCGTTGGTGTTGCTATCCGGGGAGTTTTTCGTCAAAGGGCATAGATTTCAAGCTTTCCAACTCAGCTCTCAGGCTCTGTGTTGGTATCTTCCCATTATGTGCCAAGACTCCTCTGCTTCACCCTTTTTATTGCTTTCTGCTCTTGGAACATGGGCCATAAAAACTGGTCTTCGGAGATTCTGCTGCTCCCAAGATAAAAGGTCCAAAACCAAGGACTTGTGAACAAGATAAAACAATTTATTACTTCCTTATAACCTGCAACCTCTTCGAGAAATAGGCAAATGAAAAATATCTTTTAAAAAATCACTAAGTTTGGTGGAGGAAATGGGTGCCCAAATCCAATGCTTCCTGACCCATGCAATCTAGGCCCTGGATCATGTAACAGAATAGCTGAGAATTGTAATGTGAGGGGCACTAAGTGACCTTCAGAATTCCACAGCAACGGTAACATGTGTCACTGAAAAAAACGGCAGTAAGAGGACCAAAACTAGATGAGGATGGGTTGTTGATGATGAGGAAGTCTGTGAAAAAGTTGCAGAGTAATGTAAAGGATTTGTGGGAGATTGCCCACTCTCAGGAACATCGTATTCTATTTCAATTTTCTGGAGAAGGATGAATTATGGGGAAAACTTATTCAAGGCTTAAGAAGGAAACTTTTGAATTCCACCCTCTGGAGGAGGAAGTTGCCAAGTCTGTACCCCAGCATTTCCAATGTCTTGCTAGTATTATTGGGAGATGGAGAAGGAGTGATTCAACGAAAAATTCAACAAATTCCATAAATGGTTGCATGAGAACCCTAAACCCATGGTTGTATGGTGTGGGAGAACAAGGCTGCTACCATTTGTCCCCTGAAAAGGTGTGCATCTGTGGCTAGTCTTGTTGCTCCTGCTAGTATTGAGGATCAGGTTAATGAGGAGATGACGGTTGCAGGATCTGACCCTGTGGGTGGTTAAATTTATGTTTTGGAAGTTTATGCCATTTTCCTGCTACTTGGAATTTACTGATAAATGGTTGACATTATGACTTCTTTGAGCTTGGATATGGCTGTTATTATCAATTGTATTTTAGCGGATATCCGCCACAACTGGCAGTATTTTTTGTTGACAATGATACTAATTTACTAATATGCATAGGTCTGAATGTTTTTTCTGTCATGTGCTTGAACTAGGAGTAGCCTACCTTTGGTGGCTACTTGGATTATTATGTGATCATCATGTTGTCTTCCTTAGAAATCTGGAAGAGTAATTTATATTTTACTGAGATTATAATGTTTTCAGTATAGTAATATAATCTGGATGTTTATTACCATGTTCAAAAAATGGATGACAGTAAATATTCATCAAACGCACACTGATGGAAGAGGCCACTTACTATCACCAAACGATAGTAGTTTGCATAACTGTTTTTATCCAGACAAAAACACATCATCATTCATAAAGAATATCGGTAATGAAGGAAGACAGTAAATACACATCAAATGCACACTAAGTAAAGAGGCTATTTACCTATGACCACCAAATTACATAAAAATACAATTTTTATATACAATAATATATAATATACTTGATTGCAACAGAAAAACTATAAGGGGAAACACTAAACATTCATTGAAAATATAGAAGCTAATAGAAGTTTTTGTTTCCAGACAAAAATGCATCATAAGCATGCCAGTGATGGAGAAATACAGTAAACACTTATAAAATGCACACTTATTCAAAACACTATTTACATATTATCACCAAATTACAAGAAATGCTCTAAAAAATTAAATATAACGTTACATAAAAATTAATAATTTAAGATACACCTATGGCAAAAACACAAGGAACACAGAAAGCGATTGTAGAATATAGCTCTTAACAAAAAAATTCATAATTTTTACTTCAAGACTGACACATACTGTAAAGAATACCAATAATGGAAAAAAAAAAGTAGAGGCTATTTGCTTACAGTTGCAAAGTTACAGGACAATACAGCACAAAAATATCAAATATACACTAATTTAAAATTTATGTTGTTCCTATCTCAAAATTAGAAGGAAATACAGCAAAAGTTCATGTTCGGAACATGAAAACAGAACTTTTACATCCACAAGATTGAGCGCTAAAGAATGCAACTAATTGAGAAGAAAGAAAATAGTAATACTCACTAATTCAAGAGGCTATTCATGTACTGACATCAAATTAAAGTACATACAGTAAAAATATGAAAAATACAATAATATAAAATTCAATTCCTACAGAAAACTACACGGAAAAACAGTAAAAGTTGATGGAATATACAGCAACTAAGAGAATATTTTAATTCCAAGCAAAAATGCACCACAGAGAATGCCTGTAATGGAGGAAGACAATAAATACTCATCAAATGCACACTAATCAAATCACCTATTTACTTAATGATGTAAAAATGACACAAAAAAATCAATAAACAAATATCATATTTACAATAATACAACATCTATTAATTAATATGCCAAAACTGCAAGGGACCACAGTAAAAATTCATGGAAAATATAACAAATTCAGAAATTTTTACTTCCAGATGAAAATGCACCAAAGAGAACACCAGAAATGGTCAAGACTGTAGACACACATCAAATGGACACTAATTCAAGAAGCTGTTTACTTAATGTCACCCAATGACAGAAAAATACATTAGCAAAACATCAAATATACATTATCTACCCTGTACATAATTACTAGATGTAAACTACACGGAAACAATAAAATATCGTCTAATATGTAGTAGATAAGAGAAAATTTTACTTCCACGCAAAAAAATGTAAACTAAAAAGCATAACCATATATTAAAGATGACATAAGAAGTACAATGCTAATCATACAAAATCGGGTGGAAAAGATCACACCCCATAAGCAGGATCAAAGTAGCCATAAAGAGGCTATGAGTAGCAAAGTGTCATATCGATAGAAGCATTTTCAATCAAAAAAGTTTAAAACAAAAGTGCAGAGAACCAGAGAAAACTCCAAACATGGAGCTAGGCAGCAGCAACAAACATGGAAGATGGTGGCGGTGGCGGTGGTGGTGGGCTCTTTGGACGGTCACCACCCCAACCACCAAGAGTAGTGTCGGGGTGTCATCGGCTGCTCCCAGCCATCTTTTCTTTGCTGCTCCTCCTCGTTTCCCCACCGGGAGGGCGAGATAGCCAAAGAGAGCCGCGAAACTTTGATTGGTCGGGCGCCTGCCACTGGAACCACCACTGCCAGAGCCCAGCCGACCAAACACCCCGGTAGCGGGTGGAGTCCAAGACGGAGGTGGAGAAGGGACCCACCGGTGAGGAGAGGCGCTACACCGCCCACGAGCCGGACCCGGTCGAAATTGTGCCACCCATGGGAAAGCGAGCGACCTTGCAAGCGGGAGGAGCGGCGGCGAGGGAATCTGGCGGAACATGACTAACAGCACAAGGGGCACTCCCCCAATGGTCCAGAAGAGTTTGCAAGTGCTCAACTTCAATGCGGACTTTCTCCGCCTGCACCTAGATCTGAAGCGAAACATTGGAGATGACAGCAAGCTTGTTAGAAATAGCAAAAATTCTATCCATTGTCTCCTTATTAAAAATAGCAACATTTCTAGATTTCCAAATGTGATATAAAATAGCACTCTGAAAGAATGCCAAATGTTGTAAAATTTTGCAGGAATAAAGGCGGATCCCCCAGAAGAACCATTTTCCACGTTAAGAAGGTGGGCAAAAAAGGTTGAAAAAGGGTATGAATCCAACGCCAGGCAGACTGAGCATGAGGGCTAGAACCAAAGAGATGAAGAAGAGTCTCAATGTGGTTGCAGAAAGGGCAGCATGCGGGGGAGCTCCCAGAAGAACAAGGCGCTTGCCCACAGGAAGCCCTTGATGAAGAATGCTCCAAAGAAAGTGCGCAACTTTGGGCTCTATAGGAATGGCCCAAACAACAGTGAAGCGTTGCTTCCACCCAAAACGAGTGGAATGCAAGCTCCAGTGAGCATTTAACTTATTGAGAGGAAGCTGCTTCTGGGTGAGAAGCTTGTAGCCCACCCGAGGTTTATAATTTCTGAAGGGGGTGGCAGAGGGCCAATGCCAATCAAACCACCATGGGCGCTACGTAGTGACACCAATTTTATGCAAACAATCACCAGGTATGAGATCTTGAATGATAGAAATGGCTTGTTTGTCATTGTCATTTAGAGCAAAATTAGCTTTTAGGCTATCCCATGGAAGCCAATCCCTGGTGATAGGACAAAAAAGGTCCTGAATATACTGAATCCCTTTTTTGAAAAGACGCAAACCCTTGAGCTGCAAGGAAAGAGCAAGGGGTTTGTCATGAAATTGAAACACCGGATTCCACCACAAACTAAGAGAGTTAAGAGAGCCCATTCCGAAACCATCACCCTACTAGAGCAGATGGGGTTTGAGAAGTTCCCAAGCTTTCCATATGCTTTTGGCCACAAAAGAGCCACCTATTTTAACAGTAGCAGGGCATAGGAGTAAGGAGTAGTAGTTCAAACCCTGCCATGCCTTTCGATTAAGCGGAGACCCTTGAGATATACAATTTCTGAGAAGAATTTTCCAAGATTCCTCACCTTCAAGGCTGCGAATAATCCATTTGGCAGTAAGAGCAAACCCCTGCATATGAATGTTGATTAGGCCAAGACCACCAATGTCCTTGGGCGTACAACATATGTCCCAAGCAACTCTGTGAAAACCATGGTTCCCTTCGGAGTTGGCCCACAGGAAATCACGCAGAATTTTCTCCAGTCTGTGGTAAGCGGCTTTAGAAGGTGCCCAACATGATGAGTAATAGACATGAGTGGCAGCCAAAACCTTGGAACAGACTTGGAATTTTCCAGCAAGAGACAGATGCTTGGTAATCCAAAAAGAGATTTTTGCTCAACTCGTTGAATCACATAGTTCCAAAGGTCAGCAGGGGATGCCATAAAGGCAAAAGGAATGCCTAAAAATTTGAATTGAACACCAGGTTCAATCCAAAGCCATTGGAATCCCTCTAGCCAAGGAGGTTTGGGACCCATCGCCTGTCTGTAACATTGGGTTTTCTTCCATTGGATAGCAGAACCAGAAGCAAGACAAAAAATATCAAGACATTTCATGGCATTAGTGATAGAGGCCTTTGTTTCAGCCAGAGTGAGAAAAGAGTCATCTACAAAATGACCATTAATCAACTACTTAGGAGAGGAAGGTAGTTGAATACCTTTAACCAAACCAGCATTAGCAGCATTAGCGAGCAAGTAGCTTAGACCTTCAACAATAATGACATAAAGAGAAGGAGCAAGAGGGCAACCTTGCCGGATGGAACGATGAAGAGAGAATCTCTCAGACTGCTGACCATTGATAGTAATACAGGCACCCACATTTTGAAAGAGCATATTAACAGAGCGGATGAATCTGGGTCCAAAACCGATAGCCTACAACATGGCCAGAATGAAAGGCCACTCAACTCTGTCATAGGCTTTTTCAAAATCAATTTTAACAAACAGAGTCGGTTGAGAAGTCTGAGCGGGCATATTCCATGCCCTCCCAAACTACAATAATGTTGTCCAAAATATATCTTTTTGATAAAGCTGGTTTGCTCGCTCCTGATGATCAGGGGTAGTAAATTAGTGAGCCTGATAGCAAGAGCTTTGGCAATAATTTTGTACGAGACATTGAGCAGAGTTATTGGCCACCAATTGGTGATAAGCTCGGGATCTCCAGATTTGGGAATGAATTTGATGTTGCCTTGGTTAATCAGATCACCCAGGGTGTTGGAGGACATAGCTTCCAGATAGACCTGATGAAGATCCGGACCAACAGTCATCCAAAGAGACTGGTAAAACTCACAGGGAAAACCATCAACACCGGGGCTTTATCAGAGGCCATCTGCAGAACAACTTCCTTCAAATCATCAAGAGTGAGAGGTCTATCACAAGCAATGCGCTGACTTTCAGAGAGCTTGCAGGGAACAACTTCAATGCATTGGAGGAGAGCAACATCACGAGCCGGAGTAGTAGGTTGAGCAACAAAAACAACATGATAGTGATGCACAAAAGCTTGCAGAATGTCAGGTAAGAGAGTAAGCCTTTGATTGCCATCCTTGATTGCTTTGATTTTGGTGAGAGTTTGATTAGATTTAAGGGAAGCAAAAAAACTCCTTAGTAACTCTGTCACCAATGCGAAGCCAGTGCAGATGGGCTCGAACTTGGGCTCCTCTAGCCTTATAGTGCTCCTCAATTTGAAGCTTATGTTTCCAGTGAGCAGCTTGCACTTGCAGGTGGGTGTTGAAAGGAGATAGATTAAGCTCTTGAATAGCCCTCGAATATTCAATATGAGAGGCTTCATGAGCATTCTTGCGAAAAAGAGCAGCTTGTTTCCCATAGAGCCGAAGGAAAGAAGTGGTACGAGTGATGGCATGAGACCACCAATCAATCCAGCCAATCCCATCAACAGGTCTCGGTCAAGATTCCAAATATGTCTTATATAATCCAAAGTTTTGGGATGAGAAAGGTGGGACATATTTAAATAGAACTGGTGGACTTGGGCTTGGGACACTGAAAGTTCCATTGAATCCCAAAGAAGATAGGCTTATGGTCAGAAACCAAAGCATGTGTCCACCACCGAGACCGGGAGGTTATATGAAGAGTCAAAGGAAAACCATTGTTGCTCTGAAAGCAAAGCTCTGTCAAGACACTTATAAACTCTGTCATCACCAGATCTAAAATTAGACCAAGTGAACCAAGGAGTGGCAGCATTAGAGTGCTTGCGGTGGTTGGGATCAAATAGACAAAGTTTATTGCGCAAGTAAAACCAGGCTTCACGTTCACCAACACACCAACGCATTGGAAGCCGGCCCAACTTGTCTTGGGGATTCAACCATGTTGAAATCACCACAAAAAAATCCAGTAGTAGAGGGCAGATGATCAGCCAACCACCGCCAAAAAGAACGCTCAGAGGCATCGTTGGAAGCATAGATATTGGCCAACCCAAGAATGTGGCCGTCAAAATCAAAAAGGGTCCACACCACCCGATGAGTGGGGTCAGAACCCCAAGATATGATATTGGAGGTGAGGTCAGGGCTTAAAAGAGTGACAACACCACCTCGACCATTATCATGAGCTGACATCTGGCAGAGAGAACCAAGCCAGATGGTACGCATAGCAAGAAAAGATGGAAGCCAGAGATTTTGACTTCCTGCAAACACAACACCTGAAACTTTGTAAAATGCTTACAACTGTCTCTGACAAGATATCTGCGAGTCAGATCAGTAAGCCCCCTGACATTCCATGAGTAAACTAACATGGAGAACTATCAAGGTGCATGTTTTCCTCCTCGAGGCCGGCTAATGCTCCAAAGCGGTTAGAGAAAGCGACTTGCCACGCATTCCCATGAATAAAATCACCGAGCTCGAACTACGGTGGGGTCTCTGCGAGAAATCCTCCTCGGAAGGAGGGGAAGGACTTCGGGAATGGTGTAAGGCAGCCTTTCTATCTGTCTGAGCAGCCGAACCACCAGCAGTGTTATCCAGAAAGCTTGAAGTCTCGGGAAATGAGGGGTGTGAAAGAGCAGGAGCTGAGGGGTGAGAGTTGATGACAATTGCAGCTTGCGGAGTCCGAGAGATGGCGGGCGCAGGCTTGGGAAGGGTCACAGCAGATGGCTTCAAATGAGCAGAAGCGGAAGTAACCACCGGTTTGTAAGTAGCTGTTGGGGCTTATTTCGGGTCGAGGCCGAAGGTTTTCTACCGATGGAGTAGTCCATCCATCAGAGGAGGGAGTGTTGGATTTAGGGTCCATCGGGGTTTTCTCCGAAACCGGCGGTGGGCTTGGAGTCATGAGAGGACAATCCTTGATCATATGGTCAGTAGATTGGCACCGAAAACAAGTGTTGGGTAGATTGATGTACGAACTTTTTACACAAAGCGTGTGTCTCCAACCTGGATATCGAGGGTATCTTTGAGGTCTTTTGAAAGATCAATTTCAACACAGACCCGTTTTGGGGTCGAGCCGAGTAGAACTTATGTTGCTCATGGCAGATGAGGTGACCCAAGGGTTTGATAAGTTGATCAATGAATCCCCACAGAGGCAAAGGAAGGCCTAGAAATTCGACCCAAACAGGAATTTTGAGTTTGGCTTGCTCAGAGACTTGAAAATCTCGAGTCCAGTGGGAGAAAACCACAAGAGTATTGCGAATAAACCAAGGACCATGGTTAACAACGGCTTTGCAATGTTCAACATTGGTAAAGCGAAACAGAAAGAAACCCTTGGTCATGTTTTGGACTCCCTCTACCTTGACTCCATGAGGTTGCCAATGATTATGAATCCATTGGCGGAGGATACCTTCAGGGGAACTCGGCCCACAAAATAAGCAACAAGAGAAAATATGATTCAAACCAGTTGCAAGCTTTGTCAAAAGTTGGTAAATCAAGAACAATATCCGGGGAAGGAGTATCAATATCCTTACCTCGTCGAATACCTTCGGACAAACTTCCTCGCTCGTTTCGACGCCATTGTCCAGAGCTCCTACGATAAGACCAACATCAATAGATGCATGGCCCGAGGAGGTGGTCATTTTATAAGCCACCGCCCAAGGGGCGGACTGGCGATCGATACAAAATTAATGCAGGTAAATATAGTTTGAAAAATGAAATATACAATAATATATAATTAATATAGTTACTATGGTCAAACTACAGAGGAAAACCATTTAATTCAAGGAAAACATTGCAGCTAATAGAATGTTTTACTTTCAGATAAAAAAGCACCATGGGGACCTCCAGTATTAATTAGTCATAAAATACAGAAAAAAATAATTATCTTAGTTAATTCCTATCCAAAATTACAGGGTAACACGTTATAAATTCATAAGATAATACAGCACTGAACATAGCTTTTTACTTGTAAGTCAAAAAAGCATCATTAAGAAAAAACAATAATGGAGAGAATAAACTGTTTCCTGCGGGTCTTATTTTATCAACAGGTGGTTACATGTATCTGGGAGGCAAAACTACGGGACAAGGAAAGAGAGGGAATGTTGTGCTCACCTAAGAAACGAGATTCTGCGGGAGTTGACCCTAATTGGATAGATGTGTTTGCTCATGTGTAAAGTGTTTACAAACTATGGATCGCAAGGAAACACAGATAAATTCATGGAAAATATAACATCTAACAAAATCTTTTCATTCTGCATAAAAATGCACCATAGAAAATGCTAGGAATGGACATAATACTCATAAAATAGGTATAGTCAAGTGGTTACGAGTCCAATTCCCCACAATTCTCAATTTTCACTAAATTTCGGACTTCACAAGCAATTGGAGCCCATACGTTTGATTCACACAGCCAATGAAAATCCAAAGCATGTATATAACTACTTTGGCAAAACTACAGGATAAAACAGTATAAAAATAATGAAAAATATATTAATTAACAGAATCTGTTTACTTGGAGACCATAATACCAGTAATGGACAGAATATGAGATCAATTGTCTGCAATGCCGCGAAATTACATGCCAGATAACCGCCAACGGCTCAATTCTCATTAAATTCACAGACTTCTCGAGCAATCGAAGGTCATAAGTTGCAATCACGCAACTACTAAAAAAAAGTTCAAGCCTCGTTAACTCGTCCCGTTTCCACCGAATATTTGACACTAACCCTGGTTAATTTTCCAGATAGGAAATAAAAGATTAAGCTAGGTTAAAGAAACTTACGTGTTAGAGCGAGTTTCCGGTGTATTTTGTTGATCTTTTGAATGATGGCGTCCTGGCCTTTACCGTTGTAGAATAGGGTCCTGAGGTTCTGGTTGGCGCTCTCGTAAACCGCCATTTTTGTCGACAAATTCAGCAGACGAGCTTAAAAAAGAAAATCCTTGTAGCAGAAATAGTGGTGAAACTTATAGCTGGAAGTTTGGTAGCGAATGAAAAACAGACATAACGATATGGCTATTCAAGTCTTGGGTGGCAATACTGGTTAACAAAACATGGCCATGAAATAGGAAATCAACACTATGAAGGTGTATTTTAGTGGAGGAAGAGGTTATGGTGTTGCTTGTGGACCACGCGGTCGATTACATTTACAGTGGCAAGTATGCATAAAGAGTCGGGCGAGAAGTTATGATAGAACAATTGGTTATATAATATAGTTAAGTCCCTAGTTCGTTTCTTCACAGTTGCAAATTATATGTTGATGTATGGTGGGAGGCTTATAACCACACTTTCATTTTGTGAAGACTACTATGTAAATTGTAGTAGCATGTCAATATTTGCAACAATTTGGAATGCATGTAGAGTAAATATAGTAATAAATAGAAATTGGAAGCAAAAAATATCATAAAGTGATATTATAATGTTTAAAATATAGTATATAAAAACTTGAAAATTCTTGTTTTTATTAATCAAAAAACTTGAAATGCTTATAATTTATTTTCAACCAATAGAAAAATAGAATCTAATTTTTGAAAAATCAAATAAATACATATTTTTAAAAAAACTATATATAAATGATCTAAAATGTAATATGCTTATTGTGATTGATCATTAAAAAGTGAAAATTTAATGTTGTACTTGATACATTAATTACAATAATTTAATATTTTGTAATTATAATGTTTAAAGTATAGTATATTTTTAAAAAAACTATATACAAATGATCTAAAATGTAATATGCTTTATTGTGATTGGTCATTAAAAAAGTGAAAATTTAATGTTGTACTTGATACATTAATTACAATAATTTAATATTTTTGTAATTATAATGTTTAAAGTATAGTATATAAAAAACTTGAAAATTCTTGTTTTTATTAATCAAAAAAACTTGAGATGCTTATAATTTATTTTCAGCCAATAGAAAAATAGAATCTACTTTTTGAAAAAATCAAATAAATACATATTTTTAAAAAAACTATGTACAAATGATCTAAAATGTAATATGCTTTATTGTGATTGGTCATTAAAAAGGTGAAAATTAGTTTTTTGAAACCTATATATATCGCTTGATGTATGAGATAATAAGAAATAAAATGAAATGAAAGATTTTAATGACGTCCACAGACTCGAGAATCCATGGGACCAAATGAAACCAATATATTAAGCAGTTTTTAGACTCTTTGCCATATCAACTCTTCTACTGTGAATCTTGAGCACTAAACCAACAATCTTTTGAAGTTTTGTTTCTGCAAATAACTCATTTAAGTTGTCCACTTTTAATTCATTTTCGTATTGGATACGGATATCATCATATGTTGAACACTCCATAATGAAATGTCATTCCATTTCAACAACCCCTTTGTTGCAAAAAAGACAAATTCTCCTTTCCCAAACCTCTTTGGGAATAGTCCATCTACCGGTTTCACAACGAAGATGATGTGATCCCATCCTCAATTGAACCACTAAAATCCTTGCCTTACTTTTGATAACTGCCCCAAGATAAGAAGTACTTTCTATGCATCGTCCCTCTTACACGATTAGGGGCCACATGCTTTATGCCAAGGGGTCCAATGGTTAGGTCCACATATTCTATAACTAAAGAATCGCAATCAATTGGAAAGTATAGTTTTTAATTGGAATTTGTAAAAAAATGCATGGAAATGAATGAATGAAAGAAAGATTTTAATGATGTCCACGAGACTCAAGAGTCTATAGAACTAAAAGTTGAATCTTCTATTGTGAATCTTGAGCACAAAACCTATAATCTTTTCAAGTCTTGTTTCTTTGAATAACTCATTTAATTTGTCCACCTTCAAGTCATTTTCGTATTGATACGAATATCATCATAAGTTGAACACTCCATGATGAAGTGTCATTCTGTCTCTACCACCCCTTTGTTGCAGAAAAGACAAGTTCTCCTTTCCCAATCCTCCTTGGGTATAGTCCATCTACTAGTTTCACATTGAAGGTGATGCATCTAATCCTCGCTTGGGCCACTAAAATCCTTGCTTTACCCTTGATAGTTTCCCTAGATAAGCTTTTTCATCATGCTCCCAAGTGGGGTTAAATTCTTTGATGTAATATGCTTTCTTTCGACCAATCTACTTTGTCCACATGGCAATCCTAAATTTTTCTATCACATAGTTTTTTATTTCCTTGTTGTTGTTAGGACACTCCTGAAAGTTGATGCCTCATTTGTTCATCCATTTGTTGTTCTGCTTCATCCAAGTTTTCTTTCTACACTCTAATTTTTCCTCCACAACCATTTTGGGCCAGCGATGATTATCCATGCTTTCAACCTTTTTCAAATAACTTAACAACCGAGTTATTGTTGATGCTTCCATCGGAAAAGTACTCACTTCAGCCAACAGGATCTCATAAGGGACTATTGATTTGACTTTAAGAGTGCTTATGATTAGATGTTAAGAGCGCTTGTGAAGGAAATGAAATGAAATGAAGTGAAAGACTTTTAATGACTTCCACGAGACCAAGTAGTCTAAGGGACTAAGAGCCGTAGCACTAAGATACTTTCAAGTTGTTTTTAATGTCGGATCTTCTACTATGAATTTTGACTAGGAAGCCACCATTTTGTGGATCCTTTCCTCATCAAATAACTCATTTAGGTTGCCCACCTTCAAATCATATCGTAAATAGATATCCTCATATGTTGCACATTCCAAAATGAAGTGTCATTCAGTTTCAACAACCCCTTTACTGCCAAAAATGCAAGTTCTTTCTTCCCAATTTTCCTTGGGGACCGTCCATCTACTAGTCTCGCACCTAAGATGGTGTGATATGATCCTCAATTGAGTCACTAACATTCTAGCCTTACCCTTAAGAGTAGAATGTAAATTGGAGTGTCCACTTCCCTTCGACACTTTTGATATTGATCATGATACTATTGACTATATTATGGACATTATTATAGTTTTGATTTAGTTGTTAGATGTCGAATCATGGATTATTGTTGACTCGATTCATATATGATACATGATGATTGTTAGAGACATTTTATATAGATGTTGACATGTTGTTGAACATGGTTATATATGGATGTGTTAGGACATGTGATATTTGGATATATTGAGTAGTAACGAGAAAATTGAATTTAAAATTGATGATTATATAGTTGTTGATGAAATTGTAAGTGATATTGTTGATTGTCTGGATGTTGTTGTGATTCATATATATATATATATATATATATATATATATATATATATATATATATACATTGATGATTTTGAAATTATATTACATTCATTTAGATGTTCTGATATGGCCACGAGTCGAAGGGGTATTTATATTGTGCAGGGTTAAAAATATCACAATAAACATCGGAGGATTGAAGACCAACCACATTCGAATTCTAGATGAATTCAATAAGGTCATCATGGCAACTTGTATTGTTCGTGTGTGTGTGTTTGATTGTTAGGGATTCCCATGGGGATCACCTTTAAATGTGACCAAGGGTTGTGTATTTATTTATTTGGTTCTTTTTATTTATGTTTATATGTGTTTATTAAGTGATGTGTTTACCCATTTTTATTATTTATTAATTGTGGTAAATTAATGTGAGTAAACATGTTAAAATTAATTAATCAAATTGGGACATAAGAAAGTAATTATTAGAGTTGATGACTAAAATTAAAGTGTTGTAAGAAATGTGTAAGTGATGTGTAAGAGATGTGTAAATTAATTTTGGAGTATGAAACACTCCACCTCCTTTTTAAATTTGAATTTGTCCTTGGAGGTTGATTTTGGAAGCTTATGGGACAAGTTAAACTTGTCTCATACCTCTTAAATTTGCATGCCAACCTTACCTATGGTTGGAGGGTTTAAATCTAGCCTTCATTATGCATTTTTGTAAATTAAGTTGTATGCTTTTATTGCACTTTCTTACATGCTTTCAATTTCAGTCCTTATGAGGTGTGGGTTTGATTTGAGTGTGTAAGTAAAATTGTCATTTATTCGTGTGCTTATTTATCAGTGCTCTTGAGATTGAAGTTGACTTATGAGTTGGAGTTGAGATGTGTGATGTGGCATCCCACATGGATCCACTTCATCCTCTTTCCTTTCCTCTTCTATATATTTGAATTCCTTGGCTTGTTTTTGGGGTTTTTTTTTTTTGCTTCACTTTTATCACTTCATTTTTGGCGACTTGCTTTGGGTTTTGGAGCTCTTGAAAATGGGGAGAAATTTAGAGATTGTTGTATACTTGTTGATTGTTGATCTCTCGATTTGCGTTGCATTGGAATAGCTTGTTGTTTTGAACTTGGAACAACTCCATCATGGAGAGGTAAGAGCTTAGCTCTTGGAAATACTCTCCTTTTATTTGTATGCATATGTGAGTGGTTGAATATTTGAATGTGTTGTTTTATTTGTTCGTTGGTTGGGTAGATGGCCTAGGGATGGTGTAGGAAAAGACTATGGAGCATTTTGTGGGAGGTATAAGTGAGGAGGGAGTTGGGATTTGAGTTCCACCTTACAAAAAAATAGCTTGTATTTCTTTACTCGTTATGGGGTGTCATAAGAGGTTAGGGAGGCATAAGGAAATGTGAGGAATAAGGGGTACTTTGGGAGGCATAAGGGCATGTTAGGGATTTGAAATGATATATATTTTGGCGGTTTGTTCTCGGGTGGTGATACTCATTTCCCCTTTGGGAGGCATAAACAACATCCCCCATAGTTTCTTGCTCTTTAACTTGCATGATGAAACTTTGAGTGTTGTTTGATGTTTTGTTCTATGGTGGCAAACCGTAGTTTTGTTTTGACCGTGTTTTAAATGAGAAATCTATCTTTGTGTTGTGAAGTCTATTGTTGCAATGAGTTGAAAAAAACATTTTTATTGCAATGTGGTTTGGGCTCTGGGGCCAATGAAGAAGGATGACTTCTCCCTTTTCATTTGATGTCTTGGTTTGGTGGAGAGTGTTGTCTTTCCCCTGTTCTGTTGTGACCAAATTGGAGAATGATGGAAATTCATATTATTGTTCTAGAACTCGAAAAGAAGATAGTTTGGAGTCCTTACTCGAGATCATTTCTTAATGTAACATTTTTCCACTTGAAGTGGATAATCTTATATATTATTTGTGATGGAAAGATGGTTTGTATGGGCTATGAAAGTTGTAAATTGAATTGTGAAAGAGATATACTTTGTTTTTACTTTTGAAAGAATGTGAAAGAAATCATATTCGTATATTGTAATTGAGGAATGAAAGAAGAAATTGTAAAGGTATCTCTTTGAATTAATAAAGATTGTATTACTTTACTCAAATGGCATTATTGGGTATTGAAATCTGATTGTTGAATGTATATTGAAATTCTGGCTGGAAGGATGAAAAAGTGAATACATATGGAGAAATGTCAAAATGCTCTTTTTTTTTTAAATAAATGTTTTAGACATCAAAATTGTAATTTGGAATTTGAATACTTTGCTTGAGTCAACTTAGTATGTTAGATTGGGTTGGAATGAATTCATAGTTTAAAGTTGGCAAATGAAAATAAATCTATTCGAATTTGAGCTCTATTAGATAACTTTCATACTGACAATTATTAATCAGAAATTGAAAAGAATGACCTGCGCAACATCAAAAAGACAAAATGAAATATCAAATTTTATTTGTAAGGTCAAAACGACCCCAAACATACTAAAATACTTATGAAAATTTTATAGAACCTTTCAAATCGGGCAAAGGCAAAATTACAGACTTCTTGTTATATAAAATTGATAAATTTTGAATGCAAATCAATCAAGCAAACTTAACCTTGTAATATATCCTAAAATCTTCCAATTAAAATCCTCCATGCCTATTTGGCAAGTGGAAAAAATTAACGACAAATTTGAACAAAATTGATAAGTTAAAAATACCAATTCACTTTCTAAGTGACAGAAAGATGTTTTCTCAAAATTGACCCTTTAAACTTTAAAAATTAAATTCCTAAGGTTGATGTGAAAAGAGGACGTCAAGAGCTTTCCAGAAAGTCCTCGTTTTCCAAAAACTGAGTTCCAATCAAAAGTTATGGCCTTCTGAAGTTTTTACTTCATTTCGGGCTCAAAATAATCTAACTATCAAATTTTAAATGAATAAAATATTCTTGGGTGGACCCACAGGCTAAAAATTTCCTTTTTTTACTTTTTTCCCAAAAGGTGCAAAGTCATGAAGTTTTTCACTGCTCCGCTAATCCGCAAGCCTTCATTTTGTCTAAAAATGATCTAAGTCCAAAAAGTTAATTTGGTAATTTTTCCTTCATGCCCCGCCACGCCACACATTCAATCATTGATCAACACATGGCTTCGTTGGGCATTGGCGGAGGCTCGGATCGATTTTAACCTTAAGTGATTTCAAAAATAAATTTAGAAAAATTTGTAAGTTTTCCCCGCAGCCCCACCGACCCGTAAGTAATCAAGTGCTGCCATGTCACTTCACGAGGCATCGATGGAGGAGCGGATCTATTTAAGCCTTAACGCTTCAGAAAAATTTTGGGTAAAATTTCCAAATTATCCCTATTGGCACGCCAAACCACAGCTAATGGTTGGCTGACACGCGACATCTTCTCGCGTCGGCGGAGAGGCGCGAGTTCCTTTCGACCTTTTTGCCCTTCCTTTTGAATAGTCAAATTTTCCTAATGTTCCCTGCCAACCCGCTGACCCGCAGCCAATAAGGAGCTATCACGTGGCCTCCATGGGCGTTGACAGAGGTGCGGGTGTAAAATTCGCTTTGTCTAAAAGGGCTAAAGCGCTAAATGCCTTCTCCGCTCCGCCGCCCACGTCCTCAGGAAAAGTTTTCTTCCCCACTCACCTTGCTTTTCTCCTCCACACAAATTTTCTCTCTCAAGTCCACAGCTGCCCGAGTTGGGGAAAATTTTCCTCCCAGTGCTTGCGCAGGCCCACTCTTGGAAAAATTTTCACCCCAATTTTGTCGGTCCATAACTTGAGAAATATGAAGAGTTAGGAGAACTTCTTTATATCACCTAATGGTGAGGAAATTCCCTATCTAATGGGAATGTTTTCAGAAGTTTTAATTACGTTAATCATGGGAAAAATCAAATTGAATCTTTAACTAAGTTACGGGAGTGAGTAAATAAGAATTTACTCGATGATTTTAAATATGTATTCTTTTCCCCAATCGTAATTAAACCTTGCTCTTATCTTAGATCTTGTGGAATTAAATACCTTGGGTATTTAATCGTTCTAGTCCCCTAACCCTAAAATGTTAATCGGGAATATTTAGTTAAAATGTCAATGTAATCAGTGATTAAATTAATCCCTAAGGAGATTTTAGCTAGGTGTGGACTTATTACACTTGTTGCTTTATAATGTGGAATTAGTAATTATTATAATGGGAAAAGTTATCAGTTGAATTTAATTGTCCTTGAGACTTTTGTTGTTAACACTTAAAAAAAAATTATTCCATAATTTTGTAACTAAACCTAGGTTGTTCACGGGTCTCAAGTGGGAGATATTTAGCGGGGCGTTACATAAATACACTTTTTCCCCATGCTCCCATGTGGGGTTGAACTCTTTAACATAGTGCGTTTTTTTTCACCAATTTGTTTTGTCCATATGGCAATCCAAAAAATTTCTAAGACAAAAATTTTTATTTCCGCATTGGTGTTAGGAAAATCTTGCAACTTAATGTCCCATTTATTCATCCACTTGTTGTTTTGCTTCATCCACGTCTTCTTCCTATGGTTCAGCTCCTCTTCAACGACCATTTCGGGCCAACGATGATTATCCATGTTTTCAACCTTTTTAAATAACTTATCAATCGGGTTAATATCGATGCCTCCATCGGGAAAAGTCCTTGTTTCAACTAAAAGGATTTCATATGGAATTGTTGGTTTAACTTTGATGCTACTAATCATTAGATGATTTTGGATTCTCTCAAGTTGTCTCCACTTATTATTTGACACACTACTTCCCCATACTTCACACCCATGAGAGGACAATTGGCATGACCAAAGAAACCAAAAAAGGTTTTCTTGGTGTTCCAATCTCATAATTTTGCTTCCCTACTCATGTCCTGAAGTAGATAAGGTGCTCTCCACCCTCCCCGAATCCTCTTTGCTCTACATGTCTCTCACCTAAGCCTGTCAGTGGAAAATAATTCCAAGGTATTTGTACTCTTCCACTATTTCTAGTGGGTTGCCTTAAACAAAAAACATAACACGTTGTTTCTTCCTTTTAAGGAAAAAACATGACTTTGGTCTTGCTAGTGTTCACTTGCATCCCAACCTCCCTCAAAAGATTTCTAATACACTCAAACTTTCTCTAAACAATGGGCGCTTTTGTAATTAGAATAAGATCATCTGCATATAGAAGTAGCTTCACCATATAGCCCACTAACTAGATACCACCCCCATTTGTTTTGTTTAACCATTCCTCAAGTTTATCTATGTATAAACCAAACAAAGTAGGAGATAAAGGACATCCTTGTTTGACTCCAATGTCACTACCAAAACATTCAGACATATCCTCGCTAGTTTTGATTTTAGCTTTAACTTGCTCATAAAGTTTATGCACTGCAGCTCTATACTCATAGGAATCCCGAGTTCCTCCATCATGTTCCATAGTTTTTCCCTAAGCACTATGTCAAATGATTTTTAAAGTCAACAAAGTAGCATAATACTTCCTCCCCTTGAGTGTCCCAAAAATTTTCAATCAAATGTCTAAGAGTGATGTAGTGATCAATGGTGGAATGCTTTGGTCTAAAGCATGCATGCCCTTTAGCTCTTTTTCCACCCAACTATTGATTATGCGCTCTACCAAGCTCCCAAAAAGTTTTCCAAGAAGAGGGTTGACCATAATAGTGTGGTAGTTAGAAGGATTATTGACATCGCCACTTTTGAGGGGGATAACTACGCTAGTTGTCCATTCCGGCAAAAATGCAATTTATGTGATGTTGTTAAAAAATCTCGTGATGTGTGGAGCAAGGGGTTCAACTCCCCATTTTAGAAATTCAGCTTGCATCATGTTTATGTCTTACACCTTACCCCCAATTAGTTTCTATGTACCTTGTTTGATATCTTCCACTGAGAAGAGCTTGATTGATGTGCTAATTATGGGAGGTTTATCTTTCCCTTGTGTTCACTCATAGAGGAGCTTCGCATAATCTAACCATTGAACACATGTGATATTATTCTCTATTTGTTTTCTCTTTTGTTGTAACTCTCTCCAAAATCCTTTGGGGTTGTGTTTACTCAGAGATATTAATTATTTCCTTCTTGAGAGTACATAGCTTTCTTTTTTGGCTTTTATCAAGTACTCATATTCTTTCTTGCTTTGTTTGTAGTTCTCACTCTCTTTGAGGGATATTTTTGCAACATTGCATTCACAATCGTACCACGGATTAGCCAAGAAGGTATTTGTAGGCCCCTTTCTAGGTCAGGACCTCTTGTAATCCTTTAACACCTTATGGTTTAAAGGGATCAACATATTGTTGCACATATGAACACTCTCTTCATTATTTTCTTCGCTCCTTATGTAATTTTTGTCACACTGAAGTTGTTGTTTAAGTGCCACAGTGAAGAGCTCCTGATTTTTTTGGTTCAAGAGGATTTTCCCTTGAGACTGAGTCATCTTGCACATGCGTTAGGTCTACCTACCTTGTTGGTTGTTTGTGGGAAATCCAAACTTAACAAGAAGTGGCATATGATCATATTTTAGCTCCTAGGACAATCCCTAATATCGAACTCCAATATCCTAGAAATAGAATTCTGAGAGCAAATTACATAGTCCACCACACTTTGCCCATTGTATGTTTTACATGTGATACCTCCTGACCTTGGCCACGTTCTCATGTCATTACAAATGACCATGCCATACAAGCTACATATCCCTAATATTTCTGCTCCAAAGTGCATCACACTCCCATTCCCATCTTGTGAATCTCTTTTCCAAAGTTGGTCCCCACTTTCTTCAAGCCATAGGGGATTTTTATCCCCTCCTTCATCACTGCTCAACTGAAGGGATTGATTGTTTGTTGTCCTTACATTGAAATCACCTATTAAGATAATTTCCCCTAAAGAGCTGAAAATAGAAATGTCTTTTTTTAAAGCAACATAAGGATCTTCACTATCTATATTTTTCTTCTTGTAGATCTTTGAGCCTTTTGGAGCAAAGTAACAAGCAACCAATTTGATTGTTACTTCACTATTTGTTATTTTCAGCCATATGAACTGCTTATTTGGGTCCTCCTTTTCTATTGTTACAGTTCCACCCCACAATTCCCTTATTAGAACTGTGACTCCTCCATGCCCTTTACTTGTTTCTATCCCTTCATTCCATACTGAGATTTTCTTGTACCCTTCAAAGTTTGGGACTTTGCATCCATCATGTTCATGTGTTTCCATAAGAATAATAACATCTTTCCCCTCTGTTATGGGCCCCAACCTTGGTCCTCTTCTCCACGAATAACCTCTACAACTCTAACTTACCATTTGTCGATATTTATATGGCACCTTGTATCTCTATTTCTTGTGTGGAAAACACTCACTGATTTGAGCTTTCCCATTCTTTAACCACGCCCACTTTCCTCCATCTCTTGTTGTTTTCAATTTTTCCCACTCCTTCCTTCACTCCTCTTATTGGGAAAATGTTAAATCATCATCAAAGTAGATATGGGTGCCTCTAAGTAACCCCCTGTTCTTTAGGATTGTGTTCTTGTCCTCCATACTTCTCATGACCACTCTTACATGCCTATTCCTCCCTTCTTTTTTGTTTTCTTTTCGATCCTACTAGATTGTTGAACAAAACTATCCACTCCAACTTTCCTTAAGGAAGTCTCTTGTTAAAATATCAATTCTCTTCTTCTCTCCATAGTCCTTCAAACCTTTGATGATAATGTTTATCATTGCCACTCTTATGCTTCTCTTCTTGTAGTTGTTTTGGGATTTGTTTTTCTATGATTTATTTATGCTCATTTGATGGACCCCTTGCAACTTGTGCCCAAGATTTAGCTTCTTTTATTTGGTTTCTTAGTTGGCTTTCTCTTATTTCTATGCTTGGAATTGTTGATTAAATATTTGTTATTTGTGTTATGTCACTTTCTTTCTTTATCTTTGAGTTTTTTTCTTGTTATTCTTGTTTGTGTTAATATTTCCTTATGTTGATCAACTCTTGTTGTCCTCTTTCTAAGTTGTTTTGCAATCTTGCAACTTGTTTTTTGAGTAATTTGTTTTCTCTTTCAAGATTCTTGTTGATTTCTATAATTTACTTTATCTTAATGTCTTCTTGTTGTCCCTTTGTTTCTATATTTTCAATCCTCTTTTTCATGTTCATGAGCTCATTCACATATAGCTTTGATGACCACAACAATACAGTGGTCATGGGACTATATGCATCTATATTACCTCAAGTGTATCCCTCTTTCTCCTTTTCTTTCAACAAATGTATTGTTTTTACTTTGCATTGACTTAAAGACCTCATGTGGCGCCAAGATCTCTTTCTCCTTTCCTTTATCTTCTCTTTGCATTTTGGCCTCCTAATTGATGCAATTTAGGAGTGACGGTTATAACCTCTCTCGATGTCTTAGTTGTTTTCGGTAGAATCATAGTGAGCTTTTTATTATGTGTTTGCCTCATCTTTTAGATTTTCCTCTTCACCTTAGAATCCTCTATATTGTTTTATGATGAAGACCAACTACTCATCCCAGGTATTAGATCCCAAGATGAGACTCCATGGCCCGCTTATACTCCCTATGCGCAGCTATAAGAATGATACTACAAGCTCCTTTGGAAGCCGATGAGTGTGATCCCAGGGAATGCCTAAACCTTCATAATAAAACCTCCTTATCAGTGAACCATTGAGTTGTATTTGGGGCTCATTCATTGTTTTAGTGCAACTCATTGCAAATGTCCCCGATTTTAGTGTTTTTCGATACGTGTTTTCCATTGGAATATGTGCTTTATCTACCATAAGCCCCTGGGTCACCATGTCCAAGTTATTTTCAAGATTCTCTTGTTGTTTATCCATGTTTTTTGTTTCTATGTTCTAGGAGAAAGGCCTACCTCTAAAAAGAGGTCATGCCTTCACATTAGATGCAAAAATGTCATCATGCCATATTTGTAGTTGTTGATGAAGGGACCGATCCATTATTCCTTAGATGATAATGACTCGCAAAAGGTGCATAAAATCTTATAATATTACTTTCCTCTTATTTTGCATCAAAAGTAGTGTTGGTGTTGGAAGATACTCGTGGTGGTGAAGATATAGGAAAATTTGGGAAAGTTGAAGATCGTCATGTTTGTTTGGATTGAACATATACTCGTTTCGATGTTAGAGTCAATGGATCTTCTAAGTTGATTTAGAGAAATTAAAATATGATCTCCACCCCACAAAAATATCTACCTAAAAATTAATATGGATCAAAACCACTTGTGATGCAATGGTATAATCACTTGCGGATAGTGTAATACTTGAAAAATTATGCAATAATTTTTAACAATATAATTGAAACATAGATGTGATGACAAAAGGGTGATGGTAGCTATTTGATTTGATATAGTGATGTTTGTTTGCCTTTTCCCTAATGTTTTTGTGTTGTAAATATCACACATGTCTACATATAAACACCCCAGATTGTCATCATTCCCTTGAGAATATAACTTGACCATTTATTTCTTAGTGTTCTACCTTGTAAATCGGCCTTCTAAACATGACGTCTTTCTATCCTATTGACCCCCAAAGAATTAAATAAAATGAGTGTTGATATTTTATATAGTATCGTTCTACTCATGAAATGTAATGCTAGCTTTAGATTCCTCTTTGTTCTATAAGAGGAGGGAATTCATAGTGTTAGTATTTGTGTGGCACCTCTGAGAGGGGCAGTAGACGAAGTGGATACGTCATGTCACAAGATAGTTTGAGGACCTCATATAGATCTACAAGATGGCGTGGATATGAGAGTGAGTGGAAATCATGCGATAGTTTGTCCACCCAAAGGTGAATGATGAAGATGCCGAGAACATTCCATCAAAGAACATTGGTGTCCTCAATAGAAAGGGGGCCCATGATAGGAGTGGACTAGGTGGATGCATTCTCATCATCTCCTTAACCATTGCCTCTAGATTGAGAAGCTTATTATCAGTAGATGTACATACCTTTGAGTCATTGTTCCTTGATTATATTCACCACGAATCCTCTTCTACATTGTACAAGGCATGCACAACACGATCGGATTCGAAGGGGATCCAACAGGCGTAGCCAAGGTAGATGGCTAGCCCATTTGAAATCCTTACGCATCTGAAATCCCTCCACCATCTCTTTAAGCCTCTTCACTTCCCTTATTCCAACCATTCATTTGAGACCTCATGTCAAATATGCCTCCCATGATGTCCACTTGACAAAAGAGAGTTTACTTGTGTTTGAGATCTACAACAGGAATGACTATGCAAGATGGGCATCTCCAATTTAGTCATACTTCAACGCACCTCTACCCTCTCACAATGTCCATCGATATTTTGTGGTAAAATCCTCCATCCAATAAGCGCACACCCATATGCATAATTAATGATGTATATAATTGGTAATATTGCACTTAGATTGTTGTGTGAGGCCTTAATTAAATATATGGGATTATCACATAACCTAGACATGATCAAATTTTCTAGCGAGGACCAAAAAATGTATTTATAAAAGCACAAGTTAAATTTTTGTTCCTTTTTCTTATTCTCACTTCCCTTGTTCAAACAATGAATATCGATGATAATGAATACACATGAATCTTATATACAATGTCCTTTCAAACTCTCCACTCATTTTGCAACCTTCCAATTGAGGTAGTAATGCAAGACATTGCTCATTCTCATATAATGTGGTGACTAATCTTACTAACGTTGAGAAAAAAAGGCATGAGTGGTAACTAAAATATGACTTATAAACAACACGTCATCATTTAGAAAACAACATTTCACATGAAGACGAAACTTCTATGTTACAAAACATAAATATACATTAGATGATAGGGTATTCTTCAAAAGTGTAGTTTATCTACCACACACACTTACAAGGCTAACATGTAACCGTAATGTGATAGAACTACACATGTCTATGTAGCGATCAATGAAATTATGAGAATTTCATTTACATGGAAGTGATCAAGTGATTTGTAAAAAATTACCTTCCTTTTTATTTTCAAGATTTTAATATAATTATTGTTATATATTTTAATAGAAAAATAATAATTAATAAGTGTAAATACCACTTGATAAGAAATATCTCTTTCTAAACAACAATTGCTCCAAAAAATTAAGAAAATATTTTGTTATTTATAATTTAATGATATAAAAAAGTGTATAGAAATTGTTTACATCATTTTAACCTTAATAGAATAAATGTTTTGGACATACACAACACTAAAAAGTAATGTAAGGTTTGGAAACAAGGAGCTATCCTGATTAATTAACTTCCAACATTAATTATACAACATCATTGCATTGTATTAGTTCTTACAATTTATGTTTATAATATGTCATAAGCTAGAAAATACATAAAGGAAGGTATACTCGATTCACGCATGGCTGCATAAAGGATATTTGGGTACACATACTAGAGAATCTAGGAGTGGAGAGACTAAAGATCCTTTATTTTCGATAATGTAACTTGAAAATATTTCGGTGCAAGATCTGCATAAACTCTCGATCACGATGTAGAATCTAGTCCTACCCCTATGGTACATTCTTAGACCATCTTGGAATGAATCTATAACTTTTTGTGTCCATTGGTGGTCTAGAAATGTGTTTGGTTGTCAAACGCTAGTTTCACACAATCCCAAAACCATCTATAATCAATTGAATCATGTCAAAACCCTAACTATGGGCGCAATACCTTGCAAGAAGGTTAGTGTTTAGATTGAAGTGTAATATGTGCACCACCAACATCCAAACTACTCAAGAGGCCTCAAACTACACATATTTCTCCACTCAACATGTAACATCTATATGAATGCAACTAGTTGGAAACTTGAACCACTTTGAACATGTTTGATAGGATGGTACTCTTGCTAAGACTTTAAAGTAGGGAACTCGGTGTGCTTAGAAATGAGGGAAGTTATACTCCATGACCTAGTTGAGTGCTTCAAAATTGTAATCGTGGTTTCCCAAATAAATGTGCATCAACTTTAGGAAAATTTAAGGATCCTTAAGTGCCTTTTTTATTATTGTAATTAGTGTGCCAAGTGATTTGCTTCATGCTTTCAAATTATTATAGGTGTGTAAATGAGGTGATCTTAACTTGCTTATAAAGGGTTTGGAAGGATTATCATGATAAGGCCAGCCTAAGAAGATGAAAATACCTAACAAATATTATTGCAATGAAAGAAGAGTTAGAAAATGTGTTGGTGTAGGACCGTCGTACAAGCTTGGTCAGCCCAGTAGATTATACAACCTAACTAACCTATATGGTTTTGAACAAGGAAAAGGTGAATCAAATTTGAAAGTTGCACAATGGAAAGCAGAATTTTGACATTGGTCTTTTGTATTTATATTCATAATTTTTTGACATGTTAATGTGTGGGAATAAGTAAGTTAAGAAAGGGATGACATGATGTATTGAATGGGAATAAGATGTGAGTATTTATATTATTTAAAAAGGACAATCACAATTAGTAATGTCAAAGGATAAATTCCCAAATTTGAGTGTCTAAAAACACCTACCTTTAAATAATAGCTATAACTCTATTTGAAAGCGATACTTAAAGTTGAAGGCCATTTACACATTTTTTATCTTTTCAACCATAAAATACATGTAAAGTTTTGATGTTACCACCTATTTCTACTTGTAGATTTGAAATATAACCTTCATTATATTATATAAGTTATATTGATATGTGTAAATACATATTAAAAATGTGTTTTGGTAATCCAAAGGGATCGATTTAATACCTTACAACTTGGAGCTTTATAGAGTTAAGCTCCAACACAACGTGCGCACCACTAATCAACCCCACTGGAACAACATGTTGAGGACCAGGAAATAGGTAGGCAACCTCTCAGTATAGTTTTATTACTATGAAAAAGTAGATTTACATGACCATGTTATAAGTCGACTATATTGTAATAGAAAAGCTACAATACTTATAGGTATTAAACAACCATATGCGAGACAAGCAGTAAAGGTTACACGGGTGTCAAAATACTCCATACGAGAATACAATAAAACTAATATAAATGGTTATCAAAACATAACCATACAACCAAATAATAAAATCTACCTAGTTACCATAGTAACAACTAAACTATCTCAGTAAAAATAAATTAATTAAGGTAAAAAGTAACTACAATGCATAATTAACCTAGTAAACTAGTTTTAACGAACATTCCCCCTTAATTTTGCATTGCCTCAAGGGATGAGGAGATGAAATTTTTGAACAACTCGAACTTGTCACGTGCAAGTGACTTCGTGAAAATATATACTCATTGTTTAGTTGTTGGGTAAAATTGAAGTTGTATATTGTGTTTCAAGACATGTTCATGTATGAAATGAACTTGTACCTCAATATGTTTGGTTCTCTCATGAAAAACTAGATTGTGAACAAGTTTGAGAATACCCTCATTGTCAACATACAAGGTGGTGGATTTCTCATGTGATACTCCAATTCCCTCAAGTATACAACATAATCATATCACTTATGCAGACATCTCCACCTACAATGCAATATTCAACCTCTATAGAAGAGCGAGAAACAAAGTTTTGTTTCTTTCTTCCCTTGATATTGGTCCAAATCCCAAAATGAATACAAATCCAAAAGTGGATTTCTTATCATCATTACTCCCTGCATGATCTGAATCTGAATATCCATTCAAGAAGAAATGATCATTCTTCTTGTACTCTAGACCAAGATCCATAGTACCCTTGAGATATCTCAAGATCCGCCTTGTTGTTTTCCAATGAAAAACTTTGGGTTCCTACATGAACCTAGAAAGATAGCTAATCTGAAAATATGATATCTGGTCTAGTATATGTGAGGTAAATGAGACTCCCAATCAACTATTGATAAAGATTTGCATTTACCAGAGGAGATGGATCTAAACGAGATAACATACGGTCTCATCTCTCGTGGGGTACATAGCAATCGATGTGCAATCCATCATCCTAAACTTCTCAAGTGTTTGCTTAGTAGACTTCAACTGAGAAACAAAGATGTGATTCTCCTTCTACCATACTTCCAATCTAAGACAATAGTGCATGAGCCTGAGATATGTCATGTTGAACAATCGATTAAGATCTTTCTTTATAGCATTGATCATCTTCACGATGCTACTAGTGATGACTAGATCATCAACATATACAACAACAATCACAGTCTCTCCTCCTTGCCTCTTGAGGTAGAGATCGGGATCGTATCTATTTCTCAAAAATCCATGTTAAACAAGATGCTCATCAATCTTGATGTACCATGCCCGAGGTGCCTATTTAAGGCCATACAGATATTTTCTTAGTCTACATACCTTTGTTTCTTCTCCAAGTACGAAAAAACCCATTGATGTTGAGTCATGTAGATATCCATTCAGAAATTCACTTTTCACATCCATCTCATGGAATTTCCAACCAAACTGAGCAACTAGATCAAAGATCATCCTGATCATTTTGATCTTAGATGTGGGAACACATGTCTCCTATAGTATATGCCTTCCTTTTTCACATACCCTTTGTTACCTATCTCACTTTGTACTTATATATGGTCTCATTTGTATTGTACTTTGTTTTGAATGTCCATCTACAACCAATGGGTTTCTTCCATGGTGGAAGATCGACAAGCTGCTAGGTGTTGTTTTTCATCACTAACTGATACTCAACATCCATGACATCTTTCCAAGATTTCAACTATAGGGATTCTTGGACAATAGAGGGCTCAACATATTCAACAACTCTACTCATCAAAGTAAAGTTTACCTCTTCTCATGCTTTACTACAAGTCCATGGTCTAGTGGTGGATGTATCCGATGGAGCATCCAATTTTGCATCTCGAATCATATTTGTATACCACTTGGGCATATGTTGTATTGTTCCTATGGGTTGTGGTCTTGTCTGATCATCACCATCATCCATATCATCATTTTCATCATCAGTGGGAACATATGCTTCTATTTTTACAACAAGTGAACTATTTACATCAAGTGATTTTGGAGAAGGAGCCTCATATTCCTTCTTCTCAAAGAACTCAACATATTTGTTGGTGTAGACTTTCTTAGACTTCAGATCCATCAATTTATACCCAAGAGCCTCGATTGTAGCCGGTGAAGATGAGTTTCTGTGATTTCATATCTAGCTTATTTTTGTTCTACTTAGGTATTTGCACGATGGCTTTACACCCGAATACTCGAGGTGTGAAACATGTGGCTTCCAATTTGACCATGCTTTATGTGGAGTTAATCCATCAAGAGAAATTGTGGGCATTATGCCAAGCAAATATATTGTTATTTTCATTGCTTGGCCCAAAATGTCCTCGTTAGTCCATAATCATTGATAATACAATGCACCATCTCCATGATAGTATGGTTCCTTCTCTCAAAAATACCATTTTGATGTGGTATATGTGGGGAGGCATATGTTGACAAATCCTGTGATCTTGCATGTAGGATTTGAACTCATTATTTTTGAATTCCTTCTCGATTTAAGTGGAAAGATATGATATGACAACCAATCTCATTCTCTATAGCCACTTTGAACTTCTTAAAGTTATCAAAAGCTTTAATTTTATTACAAGGACAAAAAAATCCACACTTTTCTTGAATAATCATCAACACATAACATGAAATATTGAAATCCAAAATGACTAGGTTACATCGGACCGCAAAGATCGATATGAACCAAATCAAGCTTACCTAGAGCTTGATAAGTACTCTTCTGAATGAAGCTTTGTGTTGTTTTCCTATAAGGCAATTAGGACACTTATTCTGTATCCTTTTTGAGAGATGGCAAGCCTCTTACCATATTATATTGGTGAAGTGTATCAAGATATCTGAAACTGATGTGACCAAGTATTCGATGACACAACTGTGCAAAGGAAGAATTCTTAGCCACTAGTGCTTGATCATCCTTGTGAAAAATCAAGCTGGAACATCCATCCCACATTTGAGGCTTTTGCAATAATTTTCAAGCCTCTAGATTTGTCTCAAATCAAACACACTTTCTCACCGAAATGACTATCAAAATCAATCTTCATATTATTATCTAGAATTTGTCTAACTGGTGGTAGATTCTTTGTTAAGCTAGGGATATATAATACATCGAATAATCTACAATTTCGTGAACCAAGAGGTAGATTATAAACTTGGCCTTCTTATTGGCCCTAGAAAATTATCTTTGCTAGGTTGCATCATTTGTTGATTTGGTTATGGAACCATTTACAACTTGCCAAATATATTCAAACTCGAGTTGAGTTCAGATTTTGGTCTTCCATGGTGCGTAATTATCGCCACAGCATTTGTGAGTCACACAAGAAGAATTTTGGAGCATTATTTTCCATAATGGGTGGTTAGACAATTCCAACTAGATGGCTTGTTAGCACAAAACAATGTAAAAATACACTGAAAATATTTATTTACAACCAATTATGTGGAGAAATTGAATGGCGGGTAAAAAGTTGATTTGCGAGGCCCTAGTGGCCTTCGGAGCTCAAAACGGCTCACAGTGTGAGAAAACCACGAAAACAACTACAAAATGTTGAAAAACAAAACATTTAACTACCCCTTCCTTACTTATAAAATTGGTCTAGAATCGATTTTAGGGTCCATGGAAGGAAAAAAATCACCCAAAATTAGTGTTTTTGTCACCAAATTTCGGGGGTTAGTTGTAGTCAATTGAGTTAATAATGGTTTACTCTACTATATATTATGGAACCTACTATTTCTGCCACTAAATTCACTTATTTTAAGGTTTGTTTTGGTGGGTTTGAACTAACGACTGTCCCTACCAAAAATGTTCCACGATCTAATAGAACGCATAATGCACATGTAATACAAATGGAGGAATATGTATTTAAACACTAATAACAAAAATCTAACCTTTTGAAACTCAATGTTTCAAAGAGCTAGGAGCCCAGTGTGCGCATTGAGGAAGGTAAGTGTTTTAGTGTTGCAAGATAAGTGGATCTCTATTTTTTTAAAGATTTTCCCGCCTCTTTTGTATTGGTAGTTGTTTTGTTTTGTTATTTGGACATCGTTGCAGGGTCACTATGGATATTGTGCTCATCTCTTAGCCGTTAGGGTTCATGTTTGGGGTTGAATGATCAGTTTAGAGGCTCGGTTTGTAAGGAGCTATGCTTGGATAAAACTCAACACTCAACTTGATGAAGAGTTTTCTCTTACTCACCAAGTATTTCGATGCCCAACTTGCCAAACAAGATCTTCAACTCCGTCTTTAACAATTCATCCTTCAAAAAATACAAGTCAATGATGAGCTCAATGAACCAACAACACATTCCTCCTCCAACTTTAGTAGAACTTCTAACTTTAGCAATCACCAAATACACCTCTAAATTTAGAGGGAAAACCCTTACTTAGGGAAAAGGGATTTTTTTAATCTTATTTTCTAACTAGAATTTTCAACAAAAATTTATCCGGTGCAAAAGAGGCACTAATGCAAAAAATAAAATTACTTTACGAACACTTAAAACTAGAAATAAGGGTTGTGGGGATGCAGGGTGGGTTTGGGAAGGTGTTAGAGGAAGCACAAGCTATCCAAGAGCATTTTTCTTCTCCAAAGACATTCTCAACTCAACTGCAATCCTCCATCAATAATATCGTCTTGCACGGTGCTCCTCCGAAACTCAACTCGATACCAAATGATGAGGTTAAAGAAACAAGGATGTAGTCTGCCTATAGTTTTATTGATATAAAAAAGTAAAATTACATAAGAAACTTATAAGATGATTACAATGTAATAGAAAAGTTGCAATACTTATAGGTATTGAACAACCATATGCATAAAAGCAGGAGGTTAGACATGTACAACAATACTCCATAGGGAAATACAATAAAACCAATATAAATGGTTATAACAACATAACCATACAACCAAATAATACAATCTACCTAGTTACCACAACTAAATTACCTTGGTAACAATAAATTAACTAAGATAAAAAGTAATTACAATGCATAATTAACCTAGTAAATTAGTTTTACCTAACACAACACACACCAAGCCCTCAACATATACTATAGGTAAATCATGGGATTTGAACCCATGTCCTAATACATATTAAAAATTGTTAAAATATATACAAATTTCCGTATTTATTTATAAATGTATTATAATAATATTCTAATATGTATGATTTTCAAGACGATACTTTAAAAAACAGTTAAAAATATTTGGAGGACATAAGTTTCCATCAAAACAAAGCCTATTCAATATAAAACTCCACAAATAACCTTTATACCAATCAAGACTTAATGTAACAATATGATAAGTAGTGTGTCATGTGGGAAAAAAATATCTTGAGCCACATTAGCATATGGATTTGCACACATGCAAATGACACGCAAGTGTGGGATCGAAGTCCCTCCTCAATGAAAGGTGAGGTTGCTTTTATTGAAAACAAAAACTATATTTACATCTGTACATTCAAAATTGTATGTGGGGGTGTTTTGGAACATCAATAGAAAGAAAAGTGAATGAGGGAGATGGAATGGAATGAAGGAAAGGAATGGAAAATAATGAATGGAAGGAACATGCAAGAGTTAGGTAAAAGCAGAGCCTAATATTGCATGAAGAAGAATGATAAATAACCAACACAAATAAAATGGAGTTTGAGTTAGCTAAACAAGAATGAGTAAAGGGAACACACATGAGCAAGTAAATAGCAGAGCTTGATCACTGTGAACTAGAACAACATATTAATAGTGTTGACAATAAGATCCAAGACAATATTCACATGCAAGATTTAAAACACTAACATCTAATGAACATAAGAACATCAAATGCTAAAAGAGATAATGAATGGGACACAAAGTTCATATTTCATTAACTCCAAAATGTCTTCTCAAAAGAACACAAATTTTCTTTCTTCAAAATAAAGCTTGCATACAAAAGTATTTTCTTCTCCTCTCTTAAAGTCACCCTTTACAAATGAGCCCTTGACTTCCTTTTATAACCCAAAAGTTGGTTACAAAGTAGTTAGGGTTTTACATGAACATTAAATAGGGCACTTAAGTGACTTTGACTTTTTCAACCAACTTTATTAAAAGCTACCAAAAAAAAACCACTTAAGTTATCCACGTTTTTCTGAAAGAAAATTCAATAACAACATCCCCTTTTTTAAAATTCCACTTTTAAAACATATGACCATAACCAGTGCCTTATCCATTGAAATGGGGTCCGCCTATCTCAAACGTATGAGAAATGGACTCTCCCACTTCATTAGATACCAAGAAAACTATCTTCTTGAACCATCGGTGAAATTAGGATCCGTCTCTTTCGCCAATTGAAAGGATCTAAACCTTCCCAATGTTTCAAACATCTTTTCTTCTTCTAGCGGTTCATTTGGTTGAAGAATAGCCTCACAAAATACCTACAATTCCAAGATCCTACCTAGCATATCATTCAGATTGACCATATTTGATTGAGCATTCTCAAACAAGTTCTTTAATTTGATGCAACGCTCCATTGAAGCTGAAGAGAAATTAATGGCGGGAGTATACATAAACAATCCTAAAAATTTCTCTTCCACATGTTCCAATGAACACCTTTGATTATGCTCATTTATGAGGTTGCAAGGGATCTCAGCTATGAATTCTTGAATCAAGGTGAGTGAAGTGAATGCTTCATTGCATACGCTCTCATAATGGATCATAGAATCCTCGAGAAGTGCCTTTCTTGATTTGAGATGTAGGCACCAAAGAAAACGTGTCCCCCTCAACATTCAAATTTGAGAATTCCTTGATGGCTAAAACCGAGGACTCAGTACTCGTCATCTCCTGTAGACCGGCAATATCTCATCCAAATTTCATTTGTTAGAAACAAAAGTTTCCTTGAAAAAAATAATTGTATCAAGATATGCACGAGACATCTTCATGGAACTTAACCATTGTTTTGATCGTGTCTTGGCCTAAAACAAGAATCTCTCGAAAGCCAAGTTTTAGTGACATGGCCCAATGGGTTTATTTATTTTGATAAATTGAGAGTCTCTTCATCAGGGGCAGCCATTGCATCGGGTACTAGGAAAGTGGATTATATGGGATTTATCAGATGTTGAACATATTCCACCAATTGATTCTTTTCATCCTTGAGTTGAGAGTTATGAGACTTATATTTCTCAAGTCTCTTTAGCATGATATCAATTGAATCTCGGGCCATCACCATGTCACTTTCCAATGTGGAATTCCTAATTCCAAGTCTGGAAACTTCATAATCAGTAGATGTCATGGCATCACGCTCCTTGTCAACTTGTGGGATGGTAAGATCCATAAATTTGTTTCCTTCATTATCCACCATCATCCGGAAAGAAATTTAGGCTTCTTGGGAATGACATCATTTGAAAGTTTGAAAAGGGCATCGAATCGTGTCAATTGCCTTGATAACCCTCTTCGATAAGGCCAAAATATGTCTCGTTAATGCACAATTAATGATCTTATTTTACTCTCCTTTTTATCAAGTTTGACTGCATTTTGTGACTTTTGTTTGATCTAATGTAAGTTAGGATGTAATTGTCCATCTTTTGTTGAATTTAGTTCTAAAGTTTAAAAGCTCTATAATTCCTAACAAAGTGTGTGGAAATTCAGTTTTTGTAATAAAACAGTCATAATCAGTCAGAGAATGGAGTATGAAGCGATCAACATGTTTTTGGGAGCCTTGGATTCAATACGGCTTAGTTTTGGAACTTCCAGACTTAGTTCCAGAACTCTATCACATAGTTTATGAGCTCTATCGCTTAGTTCGGAACCCCAACACTTAGTTCTAGAACTCCTGCGTTTAGCTCCGAAAATTTCACAGTTAGATCAAGAATAATCCCCTTTAGTTCCGAAACTTCTCCAAAGTTTTGGAACCAATGGGAATCTATTATTTTGATGACATCCAATGATAGAGCAATCAATGAATCCTTTCAATCAGGAGCAGATCAGAATATTTCCGATTCTTCATACTCGAAGATCCAGGGATAACTTATCAGACAACTATATGTCCAACAAGGTTCCAAATTCAACATCTATTTTGGGCATAATTTGGTTTGATCTGAATCAATAGAAGCAGTATGGTTGTAAATGCATCTTTGAAAGAAATACATATATAAAGACATGTAGATAAATTAAGAAAAAAAGATGATAAGGCCAAAATATGTCTCGTTAATGCACAATTAATGATCTTATTTTACTCTCCTTTTTATCAATTTTGACTGCATTTTGTGACTTTTGTTTGATCTAATGTAAGTTAGGATGTAATTTTCCATCTTTTGTTGAATTTAGTTCTAAAGTTTAAAAGCTCTGTAATTCCTAACAAAGTGTGTGGAAATTCAGTTTTTGTAATAAAATAGGTCATAATCAGTCAAAGAACAAAGTATGAAGTGATCAACATGTTTTTGGGAGCCTTGGCTTCAATACGACTTAGTTCTAGAAATTCCAGACTTAGTTCTGGAACTCTATTATAGAGTTTATGAGCTCTATTGCTTAGTTCCGGAACTTTTGGACTTAGTTCCAGAACCCCAAAACTTAGTTCTAGAATCTGCTGTGTTTAGCTCCGAAACTTTCACGGTTAGATCAAGAACAGTCCCCTTTAGTTCCAGAACTTCTCCAAAGTTCTAAAACCAATGGGAATCTATTATTTTGACGACATCCAATGATAGAGCAATCAATGAAGCCTTTCAATCGGAGTAGATCAGAAGATTTTTGATTCTTCATACTCAAGATCCAAGGATAACTTATCAGATAGCTATACGTCCAGCAAGGTTCCAAATTCAACATCTATTTTGGGCATAATTCGGTTCCATCTGAATCGGTAGAACATCTATGGTTGTAAATGCATCTTTGAAAGAAATACATATATAAAGAATGTAGATAGATTAAGAAAAAGGAACATATACATATAGACACATAGAGATAGAGATATAAAAAGATTCAATACATTTTTGTAAGACAAAATATTTCAACAATAAAATAGCCACTTCATTTTGAGAGAATATTACTTTGTCAAATCTTGATTCAAGGTGGAGCAAGGGCCCACTCCTCCAAGAACTAGGATTCTCGTTTTATTGGTATTTATATTTCTAAAGCAAATAGTGTAGATCTATTAATTTTGTAAATGTCTTTGATTCTTTAAATTAAACTTTGTTTTATACTTGTCCCTGCAGGTGTTATAGACTAGATTTTCATTTCCTTGCAAGCTTTTCATAGCATTTTTAACCGTGTGTTTATTTCTAAGCAAAGTGTGTTTACTTCTACATTGTGTGTTTATTTCCAGCAATCTATTTATTCCTGTATGTGTGTTTATTTCCAGCAATGAGTGTTTATTTCAGCAAGTTTCTTACAACATAGAGATAATAAGGCTTTGGCCATGGAATCCTAAAGACACTGTAAAAAACCCCCAAAAATAAAATAACAAATACCTACAGTTAATTACTAGATCACTAATATTTCTTGTTGCATATAGCTTCAGACACCCCCTAGTTTGAATATGACATCAACAAAGAGTTGATTAAATGAAGGGAATAACGACACCCATCACTCTTCCTTTTCTTGATTTTACAATCAACCCAGAAAGGAGTATCATTCACTATTTCTGCATACGAAGCCTGGAGCTCGAAGCAACATTCTCATTGTTCTCGACATCATGAGATTCTACAAGAATCCTTTCCATGACCTCAATTTCAGGAGAAATAACCTCGATATCCACCTCCTGATCATTTGGGAGACTTTGGGAAATCTCTTCGTGAACTGTAGGTTCCAAGTGTTCGATATTTGGACTACCTGCACCTAAGTGGATGCTTGTGCAAGGCATGGCTGAGGATTGTTTGTCATGAGCTTAAGAACTATCAATAATGTGAGTAGAGGAATATCTACTTGAAGTAGAATTCCGATACACACTCTCTTCCTTCACTAGGGCTAGGACCCTTAGATTTTTCTCCTCATGACACATTCTTCGGTGAAGTGGATTTTGCAACCACTCCTTTCTTGTTTGTTGCGTATGACTAGATGACATAGAGGTTGATTGAGAAGGGGCTTTGGTTGAATGGATACCTCCTCGAGTTGGTAATTTTTTTGATCCTGAAGTATAATCTTGAATTGATTTTAACTTGGCAAGCTCTCTTTCGTACCAAGATATGCTTCTTTCAAGAATCGGTTGATTCTTGCTATCAAGAGAAAATTCATCTCTTTTAGTCCAATCAATTCATGGCAACGGGGTAAAAGAAACTACATCATATGAAGGATCAATAACATCTTCATCATCATTTATGAATGAATTTGGAGAGTTCCTGATGTGAAAGGCCTTGATCTGAGCAAGGGTTAGGCGAGAAAACTCTCATCTTCTTACTTCATGTTTGTATGAACAAGAAATCCATAAATCTTCCATGATAGGGTTATGTTGATACTTTTCTCTAATAATCTTTGCATATATCCATTGATATCAAACTGGGATCTCTTCACATATGGATGAATAGTGATGAGGGAAAACTCTTTTTCCATGAGTTGTGCACTGAAGAGATTTGGACATTGGTATTCCCTGATTTGGATTGGGAAATGAATTCTTGAACGATGTTTATCACTAAGAAGACAGTGAACTTGGAATAATTTTCGCACAAGCTCTATTAATGCCCATCTGTCACTGACGTACTTAGGAAGCTTCCATGGAGTACCTGTAAAGCCGCTTACCAAATGTAGGCAAAGGATGAAAATTGAATAAACCACATTCTCCATTGGGAAATGACATCCATGGATTCTTTAGAAAATATTTCCTCTGTATTCTAATTCAAGTTTCGAATCACGCGGAAGGTGAATGCATCGTTAACTCTTCTGAAATGATGAGAGCTATTTTTGAAACTCAATTGTGGATAATAATGGAAGACATTATTTGATGGACCCATGAATCCTCTTGTTTCGAGTCTCAAAATAGCTTTCTCTAGCCACTTGTATAAGTCAAATATGATGTCATGTAGAAAGATCCAGTCATCTTCATTTCAATCAATTGTTTGTGAAGGGTATCACTAATAATGGTGGCCCAATCGACAAACTCTCTCTTGGCAAGGATGATACAAATAAACTTATACATCCATGGGTGGAAAATATTGGCAGAGGGTAAACCAAAACTCGACTCAAGAGAGTAATCATGTCCCCGATTTCTTCCACAAACTCAATGCGGTACAGCTCTTTAGGAAGCCGGTCAATTCGAGGTCTCTTGGTCACTAACCAATTGTTATTAACCATCTTGCTCCACACCTGAGGGGTTCTGAATCCCAAAATTATTTTGTTGACTTTCGAGTGATATTTGCATTCTCGGAAAAGTCGGGTATCTGAGAAACTCCTCAATGTGATATAGTGTGATTAAGAGGAATGGCTTGTGATTATCTTTAAAAATTCCTCGTCTCTCGAGATCATAATGCTCTGCGTAAGTGATAACCAACTCTGGACATTTGCAGACCGAGACTGAAATGCCATTTTTGGGGTAGACTACTATGGTAAAGCCTATCCGAGAATATGGTTTTGCCTTCAACTTTCACTCGATCGCATAATTGTTGCATGTTGATGTGACCCCAGTTTTAGAGCGATGATATTGTCATATGCTGACTTGATGGAACTGGGAGGAATGATTCCTTGGAATTCATACTTGAGTGCAAACTTATTCAATTTCTCCATTGGCTTCCTCGATCTTCCTGCAGATTTATTAGATTTTTTGGCCATTATGAATTTTATAGAAAAATGACTCAGGCACATAAAACAATGCAAACGGGGCCGGGTCTTAGTCTCCGAAACTCCCATCAATGCAAGAAAAATATGATTTGTTTTAATATTATTATTATTTTTAAAAAAATAATAATAATAACCGATCTGATTACAAAATCCTTTTTTAAACATATCACACTGCGAGACTAGGCTTGAAATTCGATTGACACACACACACACACATAAACTAGGCTTGAAATTCGATTCTCGAAATATATATATATATATATATACACAAAATCTCCCGATTTTATTATTCTGATTTTTTTAATTTAATTTGCCTGAGAAAATTCTCCTTGTTGCCTATTTCTTGAACTTATGAATGCGTACTTTGGGCTTTCCTCCTTCCTGACAGTTGTGAGTGTGTGGACGTATGGTGCATGCGTGAAAACAATTTGTTGGATTGTGTCTTTGGCTGCGTGGAGGATGCATACATTGATTTTTTTAACTTGCGTGAACCAAGTATATTTCCCAATACGTGGAGATCTTCTTTGCTCGGATTTGGTGTGGGTGAAACTGAATTAGCATTGAAATACTCTCCCTGTGCGTGAAAACTTGTTGTTTATCTTTGCTAAACTTGTTCCATTCAATGTGTGGTGAGTGTTTGTGGACTATTTTATCCTTGCTTTGCTTTAGACTACGTTTTCTCCAAAAATGTGTGGTGAGTGCTTTGACCTGCATTGGAAAATGCTTTTAAAACTGGTGCATGGAAACTTTTCTCTATTTATCTCCCTTTCCCACGTGGATGCTCCTCTTGGTTTTAGCGTGGAAAACTCTCTATTTTAATCTTCCTTTGTCTTATGCTTGTGTAAATTCTCCTTGGCATGTGTGGAGGGTTGGGGAGAAGCTCTTTTGGACTATTATGTTTTTATTTCATGCATGTGTGGCCTCCTTTCACTTGTTGTTTTCCCTTTTCCTACGTGACTATCTCCTTGCTTTCTTTCTTTGGACTATATTCCTTCTAAAAACCTATGTGGGAACTATCTCCTGGTAAATGTGTGACTTTCTGCAATCTTGGCTACATGGAAATTTATTCTTTTTCTTTTCATGGCCTATGTTACCTTGCTTGTGCATGGAAATGTTGCCTTTTCCTTCACTCTTTCATGGAATTTACTATTCCTTTCCTCCCTGCGTGAACAATGCTTTTAAAATTGGTGCATGTGTTGTAACGCTCAAAATTACTAGAACTGGAAAATGAGGATTTTTTTAAAAACAAACATAAAAATAGATTACACAGTTATTTAAAATCGTATAGATTTATTTAATCAAATTTGTTCTTTTTATCTATCTGATAACATCCATGTAAGCCATGTGCAGCTGAGAAGGGTGTATCCAGATCTCCATGATCTCCTTCGTCGCTACTTCGAGTGACAATGCTTACCAACATTTTGGCTCAACCTTTTTCAGGTCATGGGAACCATGTGAAAGTCCTTGGGTCTACCATGAAGCTAGTTTTTGACTTTGTATTCCGGTATCCGACCATTTCCTACCTCATGTTCAGTGTTCAACTTCCCATGATCAGGTTACTGACAATTTTAATTTAATTGGAGGACTAGGTGATCAAATAATGCACAACCATCAATGCATTACTTTGTCCAAAGTTTTCTGCCATGCAGGTTACGGCTAAACTCAAGACAACACACTAGTCTTATGAGTTTAAGTATTCCGCCACCTCACAACTATCCCTTTCACAGTTATCTAGATCTTATAGTTTGTATTTACTTTATTTCCCATTTAACCTATCTTGCAAGAGTTTATATCGAGATAAATGCCAAAGGCCAACTAGGATCATCATGAGATAAGTACATTTGTTATCTTTGAAATGTATCTATTTCAGCATTTCACATGTACTTATCCCTTAATATGCCTAATGGATCTTTTCATCTATTTATCTTCCCATTTAGTTTCTCTTTTCCTGATGCTTGGTTTTTTTAAACCTTAAATTACCTTTTACAACAATACTCTTCCATTCTCTATACAACAGATTTACAATCTTATCATATTAATACCAAGTTTACCGAAAGGCCAAATTAAATATATATTAAAACATGTATATTTAATTATTCCTTCAATTAGCTACGCCACTAAATAACTTATTTAATTTAGAAATTAAAGACAATTGATTGTTACAATAATTACCCAATTATCGGCTTCATACATTGACAAATATCAAATAAATAAATTTAACAATTTATGATAAGTAAGATTTCTTACTTCTAGTATTTATCATTTACTCATATTGAGATATTATTACATACAAGGTAATCATCTCTTTATTAAAATCATAAATTACATATGTCGTTAAGGCGAAATATATAACTATTATGGTAACTCTCACATAGTGAGGTTTGAATATTAACAATGGGTCCAAGATCCCAATAAATTTAGTCAAAATTCTAGGATATCATCCTTCTACAAATTGAAATCCAAGTATCTCATTTAGATCCATGCTACGATAAAACTTCACAAGACATGAGTTTCCGCATATCCGAACGTGACGGCTAATTGTCCTGCAAGACTGGAGTAGTGGTATGTTGTCAATTCAAAATGAATTGACATGAATATTGCCTCCATTTTCTGATGCAATTATTTAATAAAATATGAAACAATATACATGTTAGTTTATCAACAAATGTATGGTAATACAACGGAGGATGTATTATTACATGTTTTTCATCAAGATACAACTATGAATTTACACAAATAGAACAAACAATTTCAATTTCAGCAATCATGTTTCACTCTAATCACAAGGATCAAGACATAATCAAACCATAATCATTCAACATCCGAATTATGATTAAACCACAAGCAAATCATGCTTCACATGATACAGATTCAACTATTATTTTTCTTACCTTCCAATCAACAAACAACTTAACAAAACTGTTTGAAATCATCATTTCCAAATACTAATTAGACATATTCCCTCTAGGTAATGAGCAGCTCTATAAAATGCACAATAAATTTATTTCAAACAATCAAAATACATTTATATATATTTATAGGAATAGTCTAACTAAACAGTGTAAAAACACCTCTATTAAATCATTTTAACATGTTCTTTCAGGTAACCGACAAATCAACAAAACAAATTGACCCACATACCACAGGATGATAATTTTGAAGTCTATTTGCATAGAATAACAACAATAAGTTTCTAACACTTCCAGTAACAAAATCCTTTAAGAAAAACTAAGTCATCTTACATAGACTGTTAACACTAATTTATTTTTCAATTAGGTAATAAAATTATACCTACGGAAAATCAACTTGTACATATCCAAATCAGTTCGTTCCAACATTAATTTCTTTTTTGTTTAGAAATTATTAGAATCCGAAAGCAAATATATCAGGCAAAATGATGAAATACCTGGTAAAAATGTTTTCCACACTACCCAGAAATCACTTTTCTCATACAAATAAATTATTGTTTGACTGTAATAAAACCCAGAGGCAGAAATCGATTTGGGTTTCCAAATCAAATTTGAATAGAAAGAAAAATAAAATAAAAATTGATTAGGAACACCCATCTGCGTTTTTTTTTTCTAGGTGTAGTTAAAACACACAAAGAAAACTTAAGAGAATACATAATCCATTAATTTCCTTTTTAGATTTCATTTCCAAGCAATTAAATCAGAAGTTGTCCACAAATTCATTTAATTGCCATTTAAAACAGAATGTGTAATTCCTCATTATTTAAAAATAATGTTGCAGAGAAGGGAGAAGATATTCATGCCTGAAGTAAACCCAGAATCAACAACCTCTTACTCTTTTAACTCCAACAAGTTGAATCCTTCCTTCCTCCAAAACTCACGCAGGTATCCCAGAAGAGAAGAATGAAAACAGACAAAGGAAAAATAAAATAAAATATAATGAAGAAACTATACTATAATGGAGAATTTTTGGGCTTCCCAATGTTGCTTCATGCGTCAATGCATGCCACATACTTGGTGTCAGATGAAAGCGTGTCCCTTTCAAAACTCTCGATTTTAAATATTAAATTTATTTTTTTTTCTTTTTAACTTTTGATTTACATGCCAAATCCTTTTAGGATTTAAATATATAATTTCACAAATTAATAATGCATTTTTTTAATTTTTATTTTAATTGATACCTAACTTTAATGGTAAAATTAATCATCATAATATAAGTCCACATATTGCCAACAATATGTTATCGTAATAATTATTCAAATTCCCATGTTCCATATAAAACATTCAAACAAATGAAAATCACCAAGTCCGTAAATAATAATTCAAATATTCTCATAAAGCTGGTTTGATATAGCATTGTCAAATAAAACAGAGGCAATATTCATCACAGTCATTGCAAAAGTCGAACAAAACAAAAGACGACCAAACCGATTAAAATAAAGTAACCAGAATACAAATAACCGAAAGATTCACTATCATTTCGAACGAGCTTTTACCTATGATTAAGGCCTAATCATGTTTTAGTCATCCACAATGTCATGCCCCGCAGCAGAAGTTGTGGGTCATGATACGAAAACCAAATGAATTTTACACCCAATGATGATCTCATCTAATCTCGTTTAGGCTTAATCGTAGTTAATTTAATCTTACAAGAAATATTGGGATGTTACATGTGTGGTCTCCTTTGGTCAATGTGTGGGATCTTCAAATTGTTTTAATCTTCCTTGCTTTGCTTCCTCAATGCGTGGGGATACTGTTGTTTCTTTTTACTTCATTTGTTGTTTCCCCTCTCCCGTGTGAAGGATACTTTGGCTTTGTCTTAGCGTGAGAATTATCCTTTCACTGAAAATTCAATTACTCTCATGGGGAAATGGTTACAGAATTAAAGAAGCTTCCCATAATTGTTTCCCCTTCCCATTGAAATAACCGACTCCTCTTCCTTCGGGTAGTGGCATTAATTGTCAGGGGAAAGTGGGAAATAAACAACCATTTGCCAGCGGAAATGGCAAGGCAGGCTGACAATCCCCATTTTATTTCCCCATGTGGGAAATCGGAAGATTTTTTTGCCCATTTTCCAATCCATTGAATTAGCAATCAGTGGAAGAAATCCCACAAGCGGGAATTAAAATAAATTTTCCAGAAAGGGGAAATCCAGGTACGGGAAGCCAATTTGGCATCCCCGACAATGGGAAGTGGAAGCTTACTTTCCCCTCGCAATTAAAATAAAAAAATTGTCGATTGACTTTTAATAATTTAAATATTAATATTTATTTAATTAAAAACCCCAAATTTTAATAAAATTAATTTTATCAAACAAAGGGTAATAAATTAATTAAATATTAATTAATTAATATTAAAAGTAGTTTATGACCTGGAGGGAGGAGTTCTCACCTGAAATGGACGAAACGAAGACCAGAACGATCACAAAAATGAGATGATCGCGACGAGGGCGATAAATCGCGCAAAGTAATACTTTTGAAAATTTTCAAAATTTCCATGTTTATTAATTTTGCGAAGTCAAAATTAGCTGATAACAAGCCCACCATTTAAAAAATAAAAATAAAATGACGTAACCCCATTGTTTGCCTAATCATACCAATGTTGGCGATTAAAAAATCACATACATCATTATAATTTTTAATTAGGCATTTCATGTAAGTTCACATATCGACATAAGGATTCATCTTTAAGACTATAATTCTAACGGGTTGATAAATCATATAAAATATCAATATACACATGATGTATTATTACTATTGGAACTACCCTCAAATTATTATTAATAGAAGAGATTTACATTAGCGAGGGGCAACTGGAAAACTCACACCCACAAAACAACACTTGAGGCAACCACGGTCCCAAAAACAACACCGAGGCAACAACAAAATGCCAAGCAGACACCAACAAAATGCCACATAAGCAACAACAAAATGCTCAAAGGGCAACTAGAGAGCACATAGACTACATCAAATCATAAAATACTAGGCACAAGTCGCCACTCCAAGAGGAGGAGGAGGGTCATCCTAGGGAGGGATAAACACTCCACTAGTTGCCTCGGCCAAGGAAGATCCACCTACCAACCATCATGGTCAGGCATCTACATCCATAAAGGAACAATAATTCTCCAACCAAGGGAGGAGAACCAACCATAGTCTACATGTCAAAGGGTGGAGAGCCCCACCGCGGAGAACTTACTACACCCTTCCCCCTGAGGAGGAGGCTCCAACCCATTCTAGAGGAGGATGGAGCTGAAGGGTGACCTCGAAGAGAGGCGGAGCAATGGCTATGAGAGTGGCTTCTGCGACATAGTTTTGCAAGTGGTGGCTATCGAGGCGAGATGGCCGAGGTGGTGGTGGCAAAGGATTGGGGACCCGACTCATTGGCAAGGCGCACTCCTCCAAAGGTGTGCGAGTAACTCCTGTAAATGATCAAACTCCAAGGCAACCTTTTCAACTTGTGCCATAACATGTATGCGTGCAATAGATAATATAACCACTTTGTCATTAGTGGAGAAGAAAGCAACAGATTGATCATTCTGGAATATCAAATCATTTTGAGCTTTCCAAATATGAAAAATAATACAAGCTCTAAACAATTTCCATAGAGTATCAATATAATGTGGCCATGGACTGAAATCTCCAACAAAGCTAGATGCTAGTGAAAGAATTTTGGATGGTAGGGTTGGAAAAAAGAATGAATCCAAGTCTAGATAGTTTGAGCACATGGACAAAACCAAAATAAATGATTAAAATATTAAGGTCTAGAACAGTAAAAGGAATTTCAAATCAGATGCCAATGCGACTAAGACATTCTCTCGATAGACAAACTCGATAAATAAGGCACCAAAGGAAATGGTTAACTTTGGGCTCAAGAAGAGAATTCCAAGCACGAGAAAGCCTATGAATCCAGTGGAATACGCGAGAATACAAACCCCAACAGGAATTGAGTTTGTCAATGGTAGGCAAGACTGGGCTCAAATGCTAATAGGTTGTTCCAGCGTTGTAGTGGAGGAAGGAAATTTCCTGATTCCACCACCAATCACGCAACCAAGAATCAGAGGGTTTAAGCCCTAGCTTGTGGAGTATAACATCATAAATTAATTCCTGAATTTTGTAGATAGATGAGAGATCTGAATTGGCAAGATTGAATTTCATCTTGATCTCGGGCCAAGGAACCCGAGTCTCTTCTGGGTGGCTAAATCCTAATGGTATGAATAAATTTATGAGAAATATGGAGAGTTTTGATGCCTAGACTTTCCGTAAGTGGGAGATTATCATCAGTGATGATGAGAGACCACCAAAGATTCTTAGAATTGAAAGAGATCCCGGTGCGAAAGCCATCACCAATCCATCGCAACAATGTTTTAACTATCTCAAAATATTTCTAGATTGTTTTGGCAACAAAGGTGCTAATAATTCTGACCGGATCCCTAGTGATAATAAGGGTGTGTAACCCAATATTGTTCCTACATTTTTTTGCCATAAGGAGCTTCAAAAACAATGTAATGTCGAAGAAAATTTTTCTAGGCTTGATCACTCAACAAATAACGCACAACACATTTAGAACATAAGGCCATGCTTTATCGATAAACATACAAGATTCCCATACCACCTTTATCACGAGGGAGATAATAGACCTCCTAGGCCACCCTATGAAAGCCACCTGACCAGAAATTTTACACTACAGATAATCCCATAACAACTTGGTAAGTTTGGAAAATGAAACACGAGAAGGGCACCAACACGTAGAATAATACACATGGGTGGCCGAAAGAATCTTAGTACACACTTGGAATTTTCTAGCAAGAGAGAGTGGTTTGGAAGACCCCGAGAAACCTTATGCTCAACTATGTTAATAACATATTGCCATAGCATGGCAGAGTCACTATCAAAAGCAAAAGGAATGCCCAAGAATTTTAATTGATCACCTCTTCCAATCCACTTCCAAGGGAATGCTTTTAACTAGTTCGGATGGGTAAGTAACTTTGTCGATAGCCCAATGTCTTAGCCCTCTTGAATGCTAGAGCCAAAAGTGAGGTAGAATGTATCTAGGAAATCAAAAGTTGTGGCCAAATTATGTTTAGATTTAGTAATGGTAAAAAGGAATCATCTCAGTGAAATGACCATTAATAAGTTGCGTTGTATGATTAGGGAGGAAAATCTCCGAATGTGACCCTAAGTAGCATGATGAGTAATAAGATAGCCTAAATCATTTGCAACTAAAAAAACAAGGATGATGTAAGAGGACACCCCTATCTAATAGTGTGGAAGAGGTCAATCCGAACAAATTTATGGCCATTCATGGTTACACAAGCCAACACATTAGAAAATAGAGTGTTGACTACCGACCTAAAAAAATTGACAAATCCAAGGGCTTTGAGCATAGCCAAAATAAATGGCCATTCGATACAGTCATAAGCCTTTTCGAAGTCAATTTTGAGAAATAGAGGCCATTGCAGAGAAACTTGGGCCCATTCCATCCCTTCCCAAACCGCAATAAGATTATCCAGAATGTACTAACCTTTGACAAAACTAGTTTGCTCAAGGTGAATAATTTTAGGCAAAAGATCAACTATACAAAGAGCTAGAGCCTTAACAAGAATTTTATAAGAAACATTTAACAGGGTGATAGGCCGCCAATTTGTTATCTACTCAAGATTGCCAACTTTAGGAATGAATTTGATGTTTCTTTGATTGATGAACCTCCCAAGAGAATTGGATTGGAGAGCTTCATTGTAGACACAAAGCAAATCATGTCCAACAAAAGACCAGGTTGCTTTATAAAATTCACACGGGAAACCATCAAGACCCAAGGATTTGTCATCAGATAATCACAACAAGGCAACATGGAGTTCTTCCAAATAAAGAGGAGCATTACAGCGATCTTGCTCTTTTGGAGGAAGTTTATTTAGCACCACATCAATACATTGCTATAGAGTGGTAACTCGCTCATTAATAGCCTCTTAAGCCTCAAAGACAAGAAGATAATGCTAAAAAAATCACTATAAATCTCTAGCAGATCATGTGATCCGTTGATGTGAATCATGGATATCTTTGATCTATTGACACGCATGTTTGGCTCAAAGGGATTTGAAGAAGTGTTTTGAAGCTTTGTCTCCCACCTTGAGCCAATGCATCCTCAACCGGATCTGAGCACCATGAGCTAAATGAGATTTGATGAGCTTGAACTTGTGTCGGGTTTCAACAACATGTATCTCGAGAGGAATATCAAAGAGATTGGTCTCGAGAAACAATGAGATCCTTCAAAATTCTTTGTGCATATACGAATCAACATGTTTACAAACCTGGTCCATCTACTTATCAAATGGTGAAGGAAATGGGTGGTGCATTGAATCGTCACCTCCCACCAAGTGATCTAGTTGCAGCATACGAAGGACGTGGTGTCATGATCCAAAATTTGGCAATAAGTGGGACCACTCCCTGATGACTCAATAAGGATACACTAAGAAGGAATTGATTTGACAGGACTTTAAAAGGATCCCTATGCCAAACAACATTAAATTTTATCTGGTGATGATCTGACAAAAGAAAAATTGTCCACACCTTGATAGCAAAGGAGCCTTGCGTGTCAAAATTAAATAAAAAGTATGCTATGAAAGAAGAGCATGATCAAGCATTTTTAATACCCGATCATATCCTTCTTGAAGATTGGTCCAAGTAAACCAAGCTTAGGCTTTAAATTCATTCCTTCGTCTAAGCATAAGATCAAAGCCCCCATGGATTTTAAATAAATACCAATTTGCACGCTTGCCAACACACCAATGCATGGAAGGGCACTACATTTATCATATTGATGTTCTATCATATTAAAGCCACCACACACCAGCCAATAAGCTAAACGTAAATTATCACCTAACAATTTCCATAAAGCCATTCTTTATGAGTCATCATTACGAGCATAAAACATTAAGAATACCAAAAGAAAGATCATTAATAGTCATAATCACCCACACGACTCGATTTGAAGGATCTTGTCCCAAGGCGGTGATTAACGCCCAAAATTTCAGCGCTATGGAAATGCTTACAACACCTTTTCCATCAATGTGTTGAGTATGAAAATGTGTAAAAGTTGGGGCAATACAAGTTAGAGTATTCTGAAGTAAAAAACTAGAAATATTAATTTCCCACAAACAAATAATATCAAGGTGGTTGATACGCTAGCAAGATAAATGAAAAAGTATTTTTGAGAGGGCTCTATAAGACCCCAAACATTCTATGAGATGAAATTCATGAAAAATCAGACATATCAAACTCCCCTTCCCATCTGGTATATCATCCTTAGAGCCAAGAATGGAAAAATTATTGCAAGTGGGATCTAGTCTGAATAAGAAATTTAAACTTGAATGGAGCGGCGTTTGGCACCATTATCCCCTCGCATTCAGGACACCTCTCGGGGTGGACCGTGAGAGAAATCGAAAGGAAGAGAAGTTGATGCAAGATTCCCAGTGATTATCAGAACTTGAAGGAAGAACCTAGCTCTACGAGGGTTTAGAAGGAATGGAAACCAACGAGCGGGTGGTTCTAAACTCAACTCATCTTTGGACTAAGGGGGAAGGAGAGGGGGTAGGTGGAACCATGGAAGTGGGTTTCATACCAGATCCATTCTTATTCTTGACCATAGTCAAACCATCGATCGAGGGTCGATTTCACTTGAAACCGTGGGTTGTGTCAGGTACCACCGGATTGGATCGAGCTAACAACGAACATTCACAAATGCGATGGTCCAGGGCTTGATAATAAAAATACGTGCTTGGAAGGTTGAAGTAAACAACCTTTTGAGAGATACGCAAGGATCCAACTTGAATAACTAGGTGGTCCCACAAATCCTTTGCAAGGTCAACTTCGACACACACTCGCTTGTTAGGGACTCTGCAATGGAAAGTTGCAAAACCTATCGAATGAGGCTAAAGAACCTCAAAGATTTGCTAACTCAACTATGCACCATGAGATAAGAGCTAAACAAGGGAAACTAACATGAACGTATTATAACTTTGACAAAAACATCAAAAACTACCATGATAAATCTACTCTCTACTCTTTAGATTACTTAATTTAAGAAATTAAACCTAAAAAGATCAACTTAGCAATCAAAGGTGTGATGTTTGATATGAAACTCAAGCTTTCAAGAATGGAGTCTCACCATTAATGGCTTCAAGGCCAATGGTTCTCTCCATATTACTCAAAACTTGGATTATGGAGTGGATGGATGCAAGATGGGGAGTTCTCAACAATGGAGGAAGGAAAGCTTTAGATCAAATGTCTAATTAGCTTAAAGCTAATACAAATGAGATCCAAGCTTTCTTAGGCTTGTTTTGGCTTTGTGTTATGTAAAGTTGTAAGTTTGAATGGGTAGGCTTAGCCTTGTATTTATAGTTTTCCACTTGGGAGAGATTGGAATTTGGGTGCATGTGGGACTAAAGCTCAAAAATCACTTTTAGATTAGATTAGGATAAACATGTTTTAGGCTTAGTTAATCTTGGTTTAGGCTAGTTAACTAGGGTTTAGGCTAGTTAAACTTGATTAGCAAGTGATTAGAGACTCATTAAGAGTTGGAGGGGTCTGGATAACCAATTGCGACTGATAGATAGCCTACAAAGCCAATAGAAGTGGTCTAGAGAGAACTAGGGAGGTTCTAAATGGTCGAAAGGAGGAATGTTTAGATAATAAGAGAGATATTAGCCAAATTAAGTTGATTATAGGAGGAATACGACCAAGAAGGTGTCATGAATGGGCATCCGAGAATGGAGCGAAGAAGGGGAATTAACGAAGTGTCGTCAATCGGTTGAATGGGAGGAAATGCTAAGTGTAAGCATATTTTAGGTGTCTACATTTTCCCCTCTTTGAGGTGGTGTAAGCGACATCACTTCAAAGAAAGTAGACAAGCATAAACAAGTAGAAATTTTGAAGGGATAGAAGAAAAAATGAGTAGAATGGAGGATGCCCCCTCGATTGTCGATGGGGTGATGAAAGAGGTTGATCGACGATCAAAAATATGATAGAAAGAGAACAGAAGAAAGAATAGTGTGAAGAAGAAGAAAGGGGATATAGAAGAAAAGGAGTGTGAGGAAGGGGGAATGAGCTAACATCCATCCAATGCCTTTTAAACAACTTTATTTTTCATCATATTGCTAGTGATCTTCATCATCGGTCCTTATTAAAAAGAATGAACAAAAGTGTAGTATGACATGAAAGCCATATACGAACAAATGTCCATTGCCAAAAACACAAACTCCATGCAACATACAAAATGTAATGCAATATGAGAAAGTAAAAGATGTTTAACTCCATGCAACATACAAAATGCAATGCAATACGAGAAAGTAAACAAGCTAAACTAACAGAGAAAACACAACGTAATGTTTTTGTTATCGAGATTCAGTTTCGACATGTGCGAGTTAACGACAAGGGTTAATGATGGTGCCCTAAGCAAGGATACATGCAAGGAGAATAATGGAGGACACTTGGGTCCAATGAAAAAGCAATGTGCACTATAAAACAGTACCAGGCAACTCGTTGTGCCCCAGAGTATAGACGAAGTAAGCAACCTAGCTTTTGTTTATGGAGGTAGATCAAGATGATCTCATGAGTCACACACATGAACATGTGAGAACCAAAGAGCGACATTTTTAGGATGATTTATATTGTTTTTGATGTTTTTAAACATATTTGAATGTTTTTGAATTTTCTAACATATTTGAATGTTTTTGTGATTTTTTAACATATTTGAATGTTTTTTATTTTCTAACATATTTGAATGTTTTTATTTTTCTAACATTGAATGTTTTTTATTGATTTTAACATATTTGAATGTTTTTTATTTTTCTAACATATTTGAATGTTTTTGTGATTAATTTTGAAATTTTTCGAAACTATGTACAGGAAGACGAGGAAGCGTGGATGCCCCTAGCGATAGATGGGATGTACAAGGGCATAAGGCCACGTGCGTATGAGAAAGGTGAAGATGCAAAAATGCCCCAACTGATTAGGTGGGAGTATTCAAAGGCAAAACTCTTCACGGTAGAAGCGGGACCCAAGGCCATTATGGATAGGTTCAACATGATGGTGAACATAAACCAATGAAGTGATGGGAAGAAGCAAGGATGCCCCCAGCGTAAGTTGGCCTAAAAGCACATGATAGAAAGGAAGGAGGCAGATTGGATTTTTTGAAAGGAACAAAGGTGTCCGAAAACATGGAAAAAAGTAATCCTATACACATGGATGTTCTGAACGAAGTAGAAGAATGATGTGAATGATATGAATGTAGCTTATAAGCCTTACGATGAAGAAGTGATTAACCAAAGGCACAAATCGTGAGACGAGATAAGGACTAAAGTAAGAGTCTAAACAAGGTCCAAAAAAAGACACTTGGTAACATACTAATCCTGCCTACTCATAGAGATCTAGTGTGTGCACGTGAATTTAATTACCTCTTGAAGGGAAGATTTAATAGACAACAAGTGAAAACACCCTAGCCAATGTGTAGGAATGATTTATTTTGACAGGTGATAGGTGATTTGGATGGTGGAAGGATAGCCGTACATTGCTCCGCTACCAAAGCGTCCATAGCCCCGACGGAGATGCATTTGATTCTAATCGCAACATTGCTCTACTGCTAGTCAAGCATCCATAGCCCTAATAGAGATTATTAGAAATACCCCAAGAGAGAGTTATATATCAATTTGCTTTTCTTTGTAGCTTTTAGCTTTTGATTTTTTTATTGATTTTGATTCTTTTTCTTTCTGAAAACTTATTTCAGCTCTCTTGTTTGACAAGGGGTTAAGAACCACTAATGGCTTGATGAAAGGAAATGGAAGTGAATGTGATGACGACATTGGCTAGTGTCAACAAATATGTCCAAAAGTTCTTCATAACAAGTTTATTAGATGTTGAATGTGATAGGATCTCTAAGAGGTCATTCATTCTTTAATTTACCAAGGTGATGAAAGACCAGGGTCAAACAGATACCATAGAGATAAATGTCACAAAATGTGTGTGAATAGGCTAACCAAAATATCATTGAAGGGATGAAAATGGTAGGAAGACTTGCAGAAGAATGATAAGAAAGGGAAGAAAGAAACATCCATGTGTACGCAATACCTGATTGCAATGTTTGATCTTTGTACCTTTGATTTTTCTTGTGTTTTCTCAATGTTTTTGTATTTTTGAATTGTTTTTATTTTTAACTTTTGATAGTTTTTGGAAAATTGGGACAAAAATGTCACTCCATGTGATAGGATCCAACAACGATGTTTGCGACTTCCTTGATAAGGGATACTAGGTGCATTTGTTTATCAAGAGTTATGTTATCCCGATCTCGATGATCGTGGTGAGCTCATACTCAACAAATGACTGCGATTTATCCTGAAACAAGGATTTTATATGGGATCTTGAGTTCCCTATCTAGAGGTTTATGCACTTTGCACCATACTTGATGGTTATGTTGATGTGTGTTCTTGAATCGCGCTTGATTTATAACCTTAAGATCATTTGACTTGTTGGGAACTTTAGAGATCTTTACAGTTTTGATTTGAGCTTGATTACGAAACTGTTTGGGTTTCTTATAAGTTGATGCATGACTTGTCTGATCCCGAGAAGGAGAAGAAAGTGAACGTGGACGTTTAGAACTGATGTGAGAAATGACCGTGGGCTTGCCACAACCATTGATAGAAGAAATATGTGATGGATGAAAAGGATACGGTCCAAGAATTGAAGAGGATGGGCTACGAGGAGGTGAGCCACTGATAGAAGATGACGAAGGGCTGCTAGAATATGGCCCTAAGATGGAAGAAGTTGGGCTACGAGGACATGGCCCAAGAATAGAAGAATATGATGAAGGGATGCTAGGGCTGTGGCCCAAGTATAGATGAGGAGGGACTACTGGAGGGGTCCCATAGATAGAAGAGGAAGAAGGGCTACTAGGACGTGGCCCAAGAATAGAAGGTAATGGGCTACCAAGAGGTGACCCACAAGTAGAAAATGGAGGGCTACTAGGATGTGGCCCAAGGATAGAAGAAGTTGATGGGCTACTCAACAGTGACCCAAAGAGAGATTTTGATTGAGGAATGCTAATAGATAAGGAATGCTTGGGCAATGAGAAGATAGGCCACGGACCAATGCTAGACCATGACATCTCATCATGCTTAGAAGAAGGTGAAGATGGAATAATAGAAGAAGAATCAAGTTCCATGACTTTAGGATCTTCCTTTATGTTATGTTGAAAAGGATCAACTTCTTTTCCCCAATACACGAGCATATCGAGTTCTAGAAAGAATCCTTGTTTGCAATCCTCAAAGGGATATCATCGTGTAGTCTAATTGTTTCTTCATTCTAAGAGAAATCAATTAGTAGAGGTTGTTTTTATTTAGTCATAGAAGGTTGAATAGAAGAAATAGGTCTGATAAGAGGGGAATATTGATTGACAGAAGAAGATGAATCAAGAGAGGAAGTAGGATTGGTGGTAGGTTCCTCATGAATGGATGATTTGGATCTGGACCTAGATTGCTTTTCTAGAAGACAATGCAATGTAGGAGAGAAAATAGGATCACATAGCCATCCATTAAGTTGCAATGTAGGAGTCAAATTATATGATTGAATAGAGGTAACCCGAGTCGTGGAACTCTTCGACGGAGGAAGAGGTCAAGTTGAGACAATTGATGAAGGAGGTCATGTGAAGAAAGGGAGGACCGTGACTCAAGAACTAGATTAGATGTTCGATCGATGGAATTTGGAGTCACACAAGTCTTCAAAGGAGGAAAACATTGTTGAGGTGAGTTAGAATAAAGGTCCTGCAAAGGAAGGGAGGACCGTGATTCAAGATTTGATCTAGGGGTATCCAACAATAGTTGGGATCCAAGTCTTCAGAAGAAGAGTGGGAGTCCAATGGTACTTTGGATCTGAATCAAAAGAAGAAGAGTGGGGGGAACCTGAATAATAATTTGGATCAGAAGCATCCAAACCATACCACCGACTATGAGCTGAAGGTGGGGAACATGGTACCCGATTGGGTCTCTCTAAAGACGAAGAACCAAATGAGGCTTAGTCGTAATGGGAATCTTTTGATTTTAATTGCTAAACCTAGGTTTCGTATTGTAGTAAGTGTGAGAAACTGTGGGATAGTCATGTCATTGTTGGCATCGTTTAAGCACAAATGTCTAGACCTAGATAGTGGGATGAAACTCCTTCAAAGGGAAGGAAGTGACATGTCGATTTGAGTAGCATAATGACATCCAAATAGACATTTTGTAAGTATGGAGATGCATGCGTGATTTTCCAAGAAGGTCTAAGGAAAATATACATCATGATGACACAATATCGATGAGCTCAAAAGGGATTGTCCTAGAAAATAAGGTTTTTAGATGAATAATCACAAGGAACAATCATGCAAGTGTGAAACACAAAGCCAATCAACAAGGAAATACACCTTATGAAAATACATGTGCAAAGTGATTTCGATGCAAAGATGATCAACACAATGTCAATATTTACATCAAGCTCAAAATGAACAAGGCATAAATTTTAACAAAGGGTAGATGTGACTCCCAATCAAAGGATACCACGACATTTCAACAACCAATAAGGCCAAAATGTTAAAGGGCGAGGTTTACAAATTTAAGCCACGTAACTACACCAATTGGACATCTATCTAGCTTCACGAGAAGCAAGATATTAGTGCCAAAGTGGTATTGAAATGATGCAAACACAAGTAAGTGACACCTTTCAAGATTTGGGACAATGTTTGAAATCAAACCAAGTCAAGGTATATTGAGGATGTGTTAAAATGTGCGCAACATAATGCCATAATGCGGATACTTAGATCACGTTTACAAAAACATGACATAAGTATCTTAATTATGTCGAGACAATGCAAACAAGGTAACACGTCAAAGGGAGATCAAATGATGAATCAATCTAACTATGATGATGATCTTGAAATCAAGATCAAGTGGCCATCAAAGATATAAGGATGCATCCACGCACTTTAGATGTTTAACAACTCAACCGCAAACATGGATGAGCGTAAACGGACAAAAAAAGTGGTGAACACTATCTATGACAACACTCCCGAAAGATGCCTTCTATTTCCCCAAATGGGCAACAAGAATGCAAAGGTGTAGATCAAAAGATGAAAAATAAACTAAGCGCCACTTGGGTAGAGCTTCGCCTCATCCGAAGGCAAGAAAGAAGCTAAGCTAAGTGAAAATGTCATCTAATTTTTGTGATGAAAGGCACTTAGATCCAACTTAAGTGGATTCTTTTCCTTGTTCGAAAAACAAGGTTTTGAATCCAAACAAGTTATCACTTCGTGATGGCCAAGATGCGCGACAAAGGACTAGTAAAGTGGGCTCCAAGATAGAATGGCCTCCTTAATAAGTTCTCTCAACTAGGTGTTACAAAGTTGTCTTAAGTGAGCACGATTTACCCAAATAGTCCTTGCCTATCTTGGGAGTATCTCGGCTTTACTTTACCCCCTTCAAGCACAAAGGGAAACTAGTGCATCCACGTGTGCTCTCCCTGGGGTCGCCATACGACAACCGGTAACTCTATCTCACAAGGTGTACTAGTCAAGTGGGTAAGCGGAGCGCTTCCTATTTCATCCACGAGGTTACTCAATGGTGGATTACTTTAGGGTTCCTGGAACCACCCCCATTGTTGTAGCTTAAGGCGTTATGCCAAAGGGGTTATGTTCTAGTTGAGCGGATAGGGACGTACCCTTTTCCGAAACCTAGCAATACAATGTTTTGAATATGGTGTGTTTTTATCTTGCTTAACTTAATGTGGTTTTAAGTGGCACACCATTTGGCAACCTGCATGTAAACACGTGTATTAGAAGTTTTGTGTTTTTGTTTGGTTTTGACGTCTTTCTTTGACAACCATTAGGTCATGTACAATGAGTTTAGTAATTTTCCATTGTAAATTGATATCAATAAAGGGAATTTACACCTTGCTTTTGATTCCTAAGATCGCCAAAAGGCATGAAGGAAGAGCATACACAATGTGAAAATTCTTACTAAATCACATAAAAATTACTTTATCTTTTAGAACAAGTGTTTTTAACATATGATACAAAGTTGTGCAAGTGTTTTTGATCTCCAAGATCACTTTTGAAGGCACGAGGAGAGAGCATACACACTTTACAAACCTTTCTCAAGCTAAGAAATGAAACACTTAACTAATTTAGTCAAAAATAAAACCAAAATAACCCTGTAAACAACTGATTAGTGCTACAAAAATATTTCAAAGTGTTAGAATGGCCAAGAAAACATTTTTTTGAACTTTAAGATACGTTAGAAAATGACTATTTACCTAATAATGTAAACCATAAATTTTTGGTAAGTCAAAATCCTAATTTTATGATTCCATTGTGTATTTCTCTTCAATACCTTTCCAACGCAACAAAAACGGAGTCGTTTTGAGCTCGGGAGCAAAAGTTATGGCCTCCGAAAGATTGGTGGTGAATGTAGTTCGACGCATACGTGCCCTCAGTGCGACATGTGCGTGCATGTTTCAATGCGACGCACCTGAATGACACCTACATGCACACCCTATAAAATCTACAAAAATCACGGAATTTGAAATTTTTCAAAAGCAAACAAGTTACAAGTTAGTCAAAGTGTCCTATTTCTATATCAAACCCACAAAATACATGTAAATGAAGGTCATTTATCTAATGTTAGAAACAGAAATGAGGAAATAACAAGTGATTTGATCCAAAAAAACTTGAAAATGAACTTTGAAGAACTCAAAAGACCTCCATTAATGGAGGATGGACATAAGTGTCCCACCGGGCGTGCCAAATGTATGTAATGGAAAGTTGCAAAAGCTATGGAATGAGGCTAAAGAACCTCAAAGATTTGCTAACTCAACTATGCACCATGAGATAAGAGCTAAACAAGGGAAACTAACATGAACGCATTATAACTTTGACAAAAACATCAAAAACTAGCATGATAAATCTACTCTCTACTCTTTAGATTACTTAATTTAAGAAATTGAACCTAAAAGATCAACTTAGCAATCAAAGGTGTGATGTTTGATATGAAACTCAAGCTTTCAAGAATGAAGTCTCACCATTAATGGCTTCAAAGCCAATGGTTCTCTCTGTATTACTCAAAACTTGGATTATGGAGTGGATGGATGCAAGATGGGGAGCTCTCAATAATTGAGGAAGGAAAGCTTTAGATCAAATGTCTAATTAGCTTGAAGCTAATACAAATGAGATCCAAGCTTTCTTAGGCTTGTTTTGGCTTTGTGTTATGTAAAGTTGTAAGTTTGAATGGGTAGGCTTAGCCTTGTATTTATAGTTTTTCACTTGGGAGAGATTGGAATTTGGGTGCATGTGGGACTAAAGCTCAAAAATCACTTTTAGATTAGATTAGGATAAACATGCTTTAGGCTTAGTTAATCTTGGTTTAGGCTAGTTAACTAGGGTTTAGGCTAGTTAAACTTGATTAGCAAGTGATTAGAGACTCATTGAGAGTTGGGAGGGATCTGGATAACCAATTGCGACCGATAGATAGCCTACGAAGAAAATAGAAGTGGTCTAAATAGAACTAGGAGGCTTTGGATGGTCGAAAGGAGGAATGTTTAGATAATAAGAAAGATATTAGCCAAATTAAGTTGTTTATAGGAGGAATACGACCAAGAAGGTGTCGTGAAATGACATCTCGAGAATGGAGCGAAGAAGGGGAATTAACGAAGTGTCGTCGCCAATCGATTGAATGGGAGGAAATACTAAGTGTAAGCATATTTTAGGTGTCTACAAAGACGAGTGTAAAAACGTTGTTGTTTATGGAAAATCACCTAGCCAATGGTTTCACAATCATGGTAGGAAATACCGAGATGAACAGAAGACCAGAAATTCAATCCAAACTAGAAATTTCAACGAAACCTAGATGGTGGGGCTAACATCTAGACTCCACCGTGATAAAGACTCGACAAGTTATTCCCTAGATACCAACAAGTTGCCTTATGGAGGAGGCTTGAAGTTGAGAAGGCTCACGAAAGGAGAAAAGATAAAACCCTTTAGTGAGGTTACGAATACTTGAAACCAAGATACCGTTAGATTTCTAATGGTTTTTATCCAATTATGAAGGTACGATTCTAAGGGAATGTGGCCACAAAATAAGCAATAAGGCAGTTATTACGATACCAGTTGACCAAAGGGTCTAAACATTCATTAGAAATAACAACATCCGAGGAGCATTTAGAATTCATATCTCATCGTAGACTTTCGAAACAAACTTTCACACGTGCTTGGGAGCCATTTTTACCACCGAAAGGCAAGGTAAGGAGGGTTTTCCATTTATAATCAACTCACCACCTTAACGGTGGAAAAATACTTAGGTTTCGTATGATAGGACCAATGGGATAAACCTAAAAAAGCTAAGGAGGCATAGTTCTCGCAGTAGCATATGGTAAACAAAAGCATGAGAAAACCCTAACAAAGTTGAAGATTTCCTTCACAAAAATTACCCCCTTATTTTTTCACATGATGTATTATTAGATTCACATGAGTTTATAAATGTTAATATTATTAAATAATGGTTTTATTTAGCTCTATCACATGGACAAAAATGATATCCTTATTATTTTGATCAACATTTTATTCATCTCTTGTCTCAAAGCAAATAAAGTTAAATCATTTGTTGTTCAATGATCATTTTGATGAGACTTTTATCCACAAATTATCGAGGAAATGATGACAAATGTAGCTACTTTGAAATATACTACATAAAGTTTCCCATTTCCGCTCAATATCATTGACAAAATTTGGACAAAGAAATTTTAATAGTCTATTATTGCTTTTCTTTTTCATGTTTATGCCACATCTACAACTAACCATGTGGAAAGGCATGCCCTTTAAACTATAACAAAGCTCAAAATATTTGTAAATGGTTATCCTAATATCATCTAGCTCTAAAAGTAAATCTAGCCTCTCTCCACATTTTGGCATTAGCTTCAACATCTATCTCATCAAATCATTTGCTTATGTGAGAACACAACAATATCTTAGACTCATCTTATTATGACATTCACCATCGAGTGTGTTGTTTTACGAGAGTTACAAACCACTCATATACGCCAAAGGTGTTGGTCTACATAAACTATCCACTCCTCATGTGTGTTAGAGATGTTGTTCTATTCGGAAAAGGGTGCCACATGAGCACAACACAAGAAATAATGGACATTGTACTCGTAAATGGGCAAGGGTTGAGTCTCTCTTTAAAGGAGGCACGCGCTATGGATTGTGCGATGTGTTTCCATAAGGTTAACTCTCACCGGGTCTTAGACTCCATAAAATATTGATATGAATAGATCAATAGGCTTGGTAGTTTATGTTTTTAAAGGGTGTTTGTTGATTTGAACCTATTATGGAAACTATGGCCTTAAAATCACTCTCAGGGAATCAGTTGAAGGATTTTGTAATAAAAACAAACTAATTATAACATGTTTTCATAATTTGTTTAGTGAATTGAGCCACATATAAGTATTTGGATATGCGTTCCACTTACAACAAATGGACAAAATCTTTTTAAATTGTTGCAAGCTTTAGTCCGATGCTAATTTAATCTAACAACAGTTCGTAAAAAAAAAAGTGCAAAATATGAGCAAGGTAGAGAGAAAAGATAAATAAGATGCACATCACAATTAAAACTCTAATCCACTTTGAACACCAAGATCCAGTAACCACGATTGTGCTCAGACCAATATGCAGTTGATTAAGACACAGGCACGTGTGAGAGTTTTAGGGAATCGTCTAGGCATCGAGAGGAAACATAATGTCATCAAACGTACAAGAATTGCATTCTAACTCCACTAATCTCTGTATCAAAATATATTTCAATAAATAAACAAAAGGTTTATCCTCTAACATTCAGTTGGATTAAAACAAATCATTCACATTTGCTAACATAGGCCTCAACTTGGAAAACAAAATGAGACGAAACAAATGCATAAGAAAAATCTCATAAGATTTTCTATTCCAAATTCCCTAACTTTTACAAAGTATCCACGCATGAACAATATTTATAGACATTAATGGCAATAGACTACTTCATAGCCCATATTTTCCAAATTAAATACAAAGTGGATGTGCAATCCAGTTGAATTGAAAGCCAAGTAGGCCTTCTAGAAGTGTACATGTACGAATATTCTTTATAGTGCAAAATATTTACATTAAATGTTGCTAAGGCTTAGAATGAGCCTACATAAAACCTAATTTGGTTGTTTTACTTCAATACATAGTGGCTCACATGGTGATATTTGATGCATAGCTCAAAATTTTACATTTAAGTCTCTCACCTTTCATCCGACATGGTGTGTCCAAGGGAGCATATTTATCTACCAAAGTCTTGCAAGTGGGTGAAATCTAAGATCTTATAACAAGAAAAGTCACAAATTGTTGTTCTCGCCATATTTTATCTTCTAACATACTAACATTTTTTCATTTAGTGCATCCTTGATTATGCACTACACACATGCTTCATGGTTCTATCAACAAAATGTGTTCTTGACCTTACATCACAAGACGCATTCTCTTCATCAGGCAATATCTTTACCAGACGATCATCTTTGCTTTTTGTGTATTATGCGGTCATTACAATATTTGTACAATATTTTTACCATGTGTGGTTTTGTGGTTGTTACAAATGTGTATTTTATTTCTATGCACAAAAATTAAAGGATTTAACAACACGGATGGCTAATTAGAACATTGGCACAAATATTTACCTCATTGTGCAAGACTTTGTGCGCACCCTTTTCTTTTCTATTTATACGTATAAGAGCGCATTTTTTAATTTACTAGTAGGCATCCACCTTTGAAGATGCCTTGGCTAGAAAGTATCAAATTCTGCGGCTCCCAATATTTGCAAGTTTTCAAATTTTAGATATTTTATAAAATGTTGTTGAAGTAAGTGTCAAGCATTTATTATGCCAAATTTTTAAAAAAATCTAACAAATTTTCTAGGAAATAACATTTATTTCATCCGCATGGAATAGTTTCATTGTTGTTGGGGTTGTTTTCAACTTCCTCCGACATTTATGGTGGGGAAATATCTCACCGCCATTCTAATATATATAGGCATGTCTGTCATGCTTTATCACCATATGCAATTGGCTTTGGATGGGTTCATTATGATTTTGGCGCAGTTGGGTTTCCTATTTCTCAACTTGTGCTTAAAGTTCCTCCTTTTCTAACAAAAGCTTACTAAAACCTTTAATCTTTATAGTCAATTGGATTTTGATTGCTTTGTTTTGAGATTGCAGTTGAGTTTTCTCCTCCTTGAAATATGCAATCTCACCCTTCAGAATACCCAATTGGGTTTCTAAATCTTCTTTCTGGGATGCAACAGATTGATTCTCCTCTTTCAAAATACTATTCTCATTAAGAAAACTAGAGACCGTATCTTCCAACTTTTTATTCTGGTAATCAAAAGCGTCCACTGTATTCTCTCTACCTCTGCAAGTTTATTAGGCAATAAAGATAGTTCACCAGTGCAATTATTTTTAAATGTATTCAATACAAACTAAAAAATAACAAATCCTTTGAATACTCAATATTCCAAAGCTATTCTTAAATTTTATTCCATACCCACCGAAAAGAAAACAATTTTAAAAACAAGCTTTACTTCATCGTCTTCGTCGCCCTTAGGATTTGTGTCCTCCATGGCAGCCACACGTAGCCTTGTAAAGAGAGTTATAGAGCGCCTCCAATAAATGAGTCGCACACGGAAATGTGAACATCGGGGCTTCCTATCGTGCATGCATGTTTTAAAATTGTTGTTAACAGAGCAAGAAAACCCTGGAAATTCTTGTCTTGTCTTATTCTTCATTTGTTTTGTATCCCACCTCACCTTTAAAGGAAATAAGAGCCCGTATGTGCATGCTATATGGATGTTTTCGAGTTTTATTTTATATTTTCCAAATCAAGATAAATGACTGTTATCCATGACTATTAAATGTTGCCAAGGCTTAGAATGAGCCTACATAAAACCTAATTTGGTTGTTTTACTTCAATACATAGTGGCTCACATGGTGATATTTGATGCATAGCTCAAAATTTTGGATTTATGTCTCTCACCTTTCATCGACATGGTGTGTCCAAGGGAGCATATTTATCTACCAAAGTCTTGCAAATGGGTGAAATCTAAGATCTTATAACAAGAAAAGTCACAAATTGTTGCTCTGCCATATTTTATCTTCTAACAGACTAACATTTTTTCATTTAGTGCATCCTTGATTATGCACTACACACATGCTTCATGGTTCTATCAACAAAATGTGTTCTTGACCTTACATCACAAGACGCATTCTCTTCATTGTGCAATATCTTTACCAGGACGTATCATCTTTGCTTTTTGTGTATTATGCAGTCATTACAATATTTGTACAATATCTTTACCATGTGTGGTTTTGTGGGTGTTACAAATGTGTATTTTATTTCTATGCACAAAAAATTAAAGGATTTAACAACACATATGGCTAATTAGAACATTGGCACAAATATTTACCTCATTGTGCAAGACTTTGTGTGCACCCTTTTCTTTTCTATTTATACGTAAAAGAGCACATTTTTAATTTACTTGGTAGGCATCTACCTTTGAAGATGCCTTGGCTAGAAAGTGTCAAATTCTAGTAGCTCCAATATTTGTAGGTTTTCGAATTTTAGATATTTTATAAAATGTTGTTGAAGTAAGTGTCAAGCATTTATTATGTCAACTTGATACCACTTTTAAAACACAAAACAATGCTTATACGAACAATAGTTACGATATAATCATGTACTGAAACCAATTATACAACAAAACTCTTTTGAACATAAGCACAAGCCTTTATAAAATTTCACACTGAAACACAATACAATATTAGAACTCACAAACTTTAGGATCTCTTAGACTTGCTTCGCAAAAGCTCTTAGACACTTCAGTTATCGCTTCCACGGTGTAGTGAATGAGATGAGAAGATCCATATTTATAGGATTTTCTCAAGGCTTTTCACCGGGTAACAAGTAACTGGGAAACCTACAACCGGTAACCCTGGTAACCACAAAGATTCCCACTTTTGAAAAAGTGAAGAACCGACAAAAACACACATGGGTACATGCCACCCACGATAACACCTTTTTTTAAGTGGAGCGGTCCACCACGCTTTCAGATAAGATTAAAGACGAATCTTATCTTACTTTTATTATGACACGATCGGCAACAGGCCTGCCGACATAGCCGAAAGCAAACATGATAGTGACAAGCCCACTATCATAGCTTTAAGTTCACATACAACGAGATGGACCAGGAGTGTCATCATCTGATGAGGAGGATGTCTCATCAGTCCTTAAAGGAGCTGGCTCCAGATTCCTCGTGATTCTTTCCAGCCATGGTCTTGAAACTGACGTTGTACCGTTTGTATCTGGTCTGAGATGTGGCCTTGATGGGTACATGTAGTGATCCGGAATACGAAGAGCGTATCCAGTAGCAGGAGGCCGTATAGCCATAGTATGATGCAGTATTATCCTCTTCCAGAGTTGTCCATTAGGATTGGAATGATGTCCCCTGAAAGGTGTTAGCCTTAACATAATATTGAATTTTTACAAACCAAGGAATTTTACATTGAATTAAAACATTCCTTGCAGTGTCAGGAGAGACATCAAGAAGAGGAGAGTCAGAGAGTTTTGTAGGGAGATACTTAGCCAAGAAATATTTGAAATGCTGGCTGATATATTTTCTATCTCCCTGAGTGCTCGGCCTATTCCAGAGGTCAAAATTCAGAGGATGTTCCTCTGTCCATAACTTTGCAAAACTGAATTTCCATAGAGTATTTGGCCTGTGAACAAGCTGCCTTAACCGATGTCCTTGGATGGGCAATGGATCAGGTTGTTCAACATCTCTGGTATGGCGCCAAGGCCATTTTAAAGTACAGAGAACCATTGGTTCTTGTAATGAATGAAATTCAGTGTGAGGTATTTCAGGATCTACAAACCTCACAACCTCTGTCATATTATATTCAGAGACATATATATAATCTCTGTAAATCAGATGGGCTTGAGCTTCTCTTGACATTCTGATCATCATTTCTTTTGATGGCATCAATATGGCCTTTGCAATTTGAAACATCCCATACAGGACTATGAAACTCATGAAAATTTGAGTAACATTTACATGCTTGACCAGATTTAATTCCCTACTAGCAAAATCAGCAAGGGAATTGTCTTTACCTTTGATATGTTCGACTTCAAAATCAAAGTTGTCGAACCAGAGACCCCATCTCTGAAGACGATTAAAAGCGATTTTATTTCTTTGGGTCTCCATTCTTTGATCGGCTTTAAAATCTTTCAAATCACTTCTGATGATGAAGTGATCATTCTGTATGAAGAACAAAAAAGCTTTGATAGCCTTTTTTGCTGCCAGGATCTCCTTATGTGTAGAATGGTATTTACATTCTGAACCTTGAAATGATCCAGAAGCATATCTGCACACCTTTTCTTTACCATTCTCAAGTTTTTCTTTTAGTATTGCTCCCCAATAATTTTCACTTGCATCACATTCAATAATCTTCAAACCAGTCCAGGAAGAGACATTGGTGGAAGATTCAATACCTGGAGTTTGATGCGCTGATCAGCAGTCATTTCTGGACTCCATGCGGGAGCATTCTTCTTCAACCTTTTATTCAGAAGAATTCTGTCTGCTGCAATATTCTTGTAAAATCCTGCAACATAGTTCACGCAGCCAAGAAACCTTTGAAGTTGCTCTTTTCTTTGAGTTCATCAGGGAACTCTTGTATTTTAGAGACAACATGCTTTTGCATTTCTATACTACCATCCTTGATTCTTATTCCAAGAAAATCTATCTCATCCTTGAAAACTTCCATTTTAGTAGGAGATAGACATAGACCATTAGCATAAACAGTATCATAGAACTTCTGCAAATGTTCTATGTGTTCCTTGGGAGATTTACTGAATATTAATATATCATCTATATAAACAATCAAAAATTCAGCTAAATCTTTGAATATGCTATCCATCTTTTTCTGGAATATGGATGGAGCTGTTTTGAGGCCAAAGGGTAATACCTTCCATTCGAACTGACCTCCTGGTACTACAAAAGTTGTTTTGTAGTAATCTTGAGGCTGCAAATGTATCTGCCAGAAACCACTCTTAAGATCAAACTTTGAATATACTTTTGATCCTTTAATTCTGCTAGCAAGTCATCCCGGGCAGGGATTGGATGTTGTACAGCAGATATAAACTTGTTCAATGGCTTGTAATCAACAACAAGCCTCTTCTTCTGTCGACTTGTTCACTTCTCTTATTAACATAGAAGGCTGCACAGGACCATGGAGAATTGGATTCTTGGATGAATCCTCCTTTCATCAGCTTCTGTATTTCTTCATGGCATTCCTTCCTTTCAGAAGGAATCATTCCTCTGTGATGAGCTCTGAATTTAGGAGTGAGCTCTTTTCCTTCTTTATCCTTGATAATCTGCAAATCTAGTGAACAGAAATGTTTTTTTCTATCCACAAAGGCATGTGGATTATCACTACAAAGATCTTTTTGATCTTTTCAACTATATCATCTATATTGGTTTTACAGTGGCTATGGACTTATGAATCCACTCATGTTTTGGTTCTTTGACTGGCTTAGAGAGTGGGACAATGGTCTGATAAGAATATCTTCTGGGAATTTGAACCTGGGGATTGAATAAGGAAATGAAATCCTTGGTTATACTAAAGGTTCCACAATCCTGAAGGAATTCTACACCTAACAGACAATCATATGAGTCCATATCATGTTTATAGAACTTTACAGTTCCTTGTAAAACCTTCTATGGTTATAGGAATATATGCTACAGAGTGGAGATGACTTCTCTTTTATCAAACCTAATTTTGAGATGAGTATTTTCCCAACAATCAGGTGGAATGGCTAAGATCTAATCATACTGATATCAGCACCAGTATCTATCATTGCATCTAAGCTATAGGGCTTTATATGAGGAATTGAAATAGTGATGGCAATGAAAGGGTTTTGTGTACAAGAGATTGTACATACCTCTGTGGTTTTAGGGGCTGATCAGAAGATCCTTCTTGATGATTTTGTGCCATGACTTCTTGATAGGCACTTTCCATGTCTTCGTCATCTTTGTCATCTTGCTCTTCTTCAGATATAAGTCTGGAGTATTCTTCAGTGGCCTTATCAATGACCTTTTCAAGAAACTGTATTTTGTTTCTTCTCCAAACTTTATAAGTATTGGGATCAGTACTTCTCTGATCCATTTGTTCAACTATGTTCTCCTCTGGAAGGAGAAATGTTACTCTGCTAAGAGGATGCTAAATTCCTCTGCCTCTTTCTCCACGACCTCTCCATGGGCCACCTCTTCCTCTGATAGGAAGTTGTCTTTGTCTGATTCTGCCTTGAAATGGAGGCCTGATTGGTACAGGTGAATATTGTAATTCTGGACAATCTTCTTCTTGACACCTTCTTGAAGTCTTTTCAATCTGGCTTGCTCCAGATTATTCTGCTGGATATATTTATCTTGAGCTTCACGTACCTTCTTCTGAAGATAAGATTTCTTTGTTGTATCCCATGGGGGACACGACTCATATTCACTCTGATATAATTCCATTTGTCTTCGGAGAATATCAGCATTTGGAGGCACCATTGGATGAATGAAATCAGCATTCATATTAACTCTTGCCATATGTACAAAACTTGGCAAGGAATCATAACCACTATCACTATGACTGTCAGAACTACTGTCAGTAGCATTAACTATATTACACTGAAATATGTCATCAGACTGATAAGAGATATCAGAAGAGAAACTTTCATCATCACTTATCAACACATGTGTTTCTTCTGTAATACCTTTTGAAGCTAAAGCATTTACCTTAGCTTTTCCTTTCTCTGAATCTCTCTGAGGACATCTGTTAGCATAGTGAGGACCTTTGCATATAAAACATGTAGGCTTATCTCTTTTCCCTTTTCCTACATATTTCTTTTTTCTGAAAACAAAAGGTCTTCTGAAAGAATTGTTAAACTCTGATTTATGTTTCTTACCATACTGCTTCTTATACTTTTTATACTTCTTATACTTCCCCGCAGGAAGGAACATTTATTTCATTCGCATGGAATAGTTTCATTATTGTTGGGGTTGTTTTCAGCTTTCCGACATTTATGGTGGGAAAATATCTCACCGCTATTCTAATATATATAGGCATGTCATCATGCTTTATCACCGTATGCAATTGGCTTTGGATGGCTTCATTATGATTTTGGCGCAGATTGGGTTTCCTATTTCTCAACTTATGCTTAAAGTTCCTCCTTTTCTAATAGAAGCTTACTAAAACCTTGAATCTTTATAGTCAATTGGATTTTGATTGCTTCGTTTTGAGATTGTAGTTGAGTTTTCTCCTCCTCGAAATATGCAATCCCACCCTTGACTACCCAATTGGGTTTTAAATCTTCTTTCGGGATGAAACCGATTGATTCACCTCTTTCAAAATACTATTCTCATTAAGAAAACTAGAGACCGTATCTTCTAACTTTTTATTCTAGTAATCAAAAGCGTCCCACTTATTCTCTACCTCTCTGCAAGTTTATTAGGCAATAAAGATAGTTCACCAGTGCAATTATTTTTAAATGTATTCAATACAAACTGAAAAATAACAAATCCTTTGAATACTCAATATTCCAAAGCTATTATTAAATTTTATTCCATACCCACTGAAAAGAAAACAATTTTAAAAACAAGCTTTACTTCATCATCTTCATAGGCCTTAGGATTTGTGTCCTCCATGGCAGCCACAGGCACTGTAAGAGAGTTATAGAGTGCCTCCAATAAATGAGTCACAACACGGAAACGTGGACATCAGGGCTTCCTATCGTGCATGCATGTTTTAAAATTGTTGTTAACAGAGCACGAAAACCCTGGAAGTTGTTGCCTTGTCTTATTCTTCATTTGTTTTGCATCCCACGGTTCCCACCTCACCTTCGAAGGAAATAAGAGCCCGTATGTGCGGCTATATGGATGTTTTCAGTTTTATTTTATATTTTCCAAATCAAGATAAATGACTGTTATCCATGTATGTGCAGCTATATGGAGTCGGCTAAGAAGTTTTCTCATAGAAGTAAAAATAGATTTGCATGTAACTAACACACTAAAAGAGGAGGGCATAACATACCATCTCCACAACATTCTCCACAATTTCAAAAGGATATTTTATTGGGCTGTGAGTTATTTATTTTCTTCTCACTATCAATGGATTGTCATTTATGGAGTTTTTTTTTGCAATGAAATAATAGATAATTCACCAAAGGTGTTCTCTATGAAGAGATCCTGTTGGAAAACATCAAATTCCGACCGGCTCTTTTTTGGCAACGTAATTCTAGCAACGTAACACCATTTTTCTATTTGAAATTTGAGTAGCCGCAAACCCTACACGTCCTTCCATCAAGGACTTATCTTTAATTTCCTTATAGATATGATGACCAGGTTGTCGCTTTAAGTGCTCAGTCAAACTACATGTTTAATGGGCTACTACCAAGTGGAAGAAGAAAAACAGAGATGTTATTGTGATTTTATGGTTAAAATGGATGTTGTTTCAAATAAATCAACAATAATTAATCTTCTTGAACATGGATCTACACTGTTCAAATTTTATTTCGATATCAAGTTACTTCCAGTAGTTGGTCAAGAAAATTTATTATCTCTTGTATTTAGCAAGATTGAAGAAGTTATTGTGTTTCTTTGTTTTGTGTGATGTGTCCTAGAGTCTGAGTAACATTTCACATGGTTTAATTTATTTGTTCTTTTTGTCATTTAACAAAAGGAGTGTGCTCTGAAAAAGCAACAAAGACAAGCTATGCTTTTGGATAGCTTTTTTGGTGCTCAAGGAGAGGATGGTGGTCGTTCTCGCCGGGATCGTAAACCTATTAAATATACATTTGGTATGCAATCTCTCTTACTTGTGTCACAGGAATGCAAGTCATGTATTGTCCTAGTTGGTTACTATTTCCCTTCAAGTGTTAATATGCCTTGTTATATATAAGGCCAGGTTTCATCCTTTTGCAACGTGGAACACTTTTGGGATATTTTTATTAAAATAGACGCACTAACAAAAATACTGGTAGAGGTTACCCAATACATTGTGTAACAATGATGATTGCTAGGAAACACATTAATCTACTGAAAGTAAACCAAAATTGATGCAATTCAAACGCATTATTGAGGTTACTAAACATGAGTGGTTTCTCTAGGATTGGAGGAGTAGATTTGATATAGTAGGATTGAAAAACTGATGGTTATTTGCACTAATATTTGTCATTTATATGGTCATTTTCTCTCTGACAATAATTGCATTATATTGTGAAATATGTTTAAGATTAATATATCTCCACTTTCACATTGTTGCCTTTGCATTATATTTACACGTTTTGTATAGTAACAATGATATTAATATTTCTTGGTGCGTTTTTATGAATGTAACATATAGTTGTTCTACATACATTTGTGTTCAATACTCCAACAAGATTGATTTCCTATTCGCACCATAAATATGTCTAACAGTTTCTGTGAGTGATATCCATATTGTGGTAGGCGAGAAAGGATTACTTGCTCACTTTCGAGGACAATGTGGGGAATGAATGGTCGTTCGTACTCGTATTGGAGTAGCGTAAATTAAAAAATATATTCAAAATTTTAAAAATGTAAAATCGGTTGTCAATTTTAAAATCTGAAGAACCATTTTAATGTAGGTATTACCCACCTTTCCAATTATGAATTCAATCACACAAGCTTTAAAAGGTTTTTTCAAAAGAATCATAAATTTATGTGTGTTAGATGTTGATTGGGCGAAGTTGAATTGTTACCAATGTTTGACATTTACACATGTTGATGGCTCCACCACACTAATTTGAGGTCGCACCACCCAACCAAATTCATGGTGGAGGAAGAGTAGTATTTTTTCAAGCTAAGAATTCCATTTCATATGTGATATTAAAATTCATTTCTACACCAATTTGGGTTGGAAGAGGTTAATGTGGAATTAAATGTAACTATATATGTGGAGAAATATCCATTTCTTTGTATGTTCACTATAATTATGGTAGATGTGTTTTTATTATGAAGAATCCCCATATGGAAAGTGTCAATCTTGGCTTAGCCAAAAAAGCTTTTTTTGGCCCAAAACAGTAATATAAAGGAGAAATAAACAAAAAAAATTGTATGTATAAAATAATTTTTTATGACAATTTACTTGCAATGTCTTCACCCCTGTAATAATTTCTATCAATTTCCTTTGCATATTTAGGATGAACTATAACTATGGGGAAAGAAGTGTTAAAACCCTCTATGAATGTATTTGTTTTGAAAAGGAGGATATGGCCTTAGGCAGTAGCATACGGTGTACAAGGGAAGCCAAAGGTTTTGGTCATTAAAAACTTGGAAGAAAGTCAGGCTGGATTGGTTTCAAAGCATAACCAATGTGGACTCATGGGAAAACATGGACACTTAACCTTTGAATCCATGAGAACCTTCAAGATGGAATGTGAATGACCAGTCATTTTTGTTTAATGTAAATGCCTTGCCTTTGTCCCCTATTATCGCCTTCCCACCTATGCAAATAAATATAATGGAGCTAGACACTATATCAAATTCATGCCTCCACGCCTATCTAAAGTCCTAAGTAAAATTTTGAGTACAAGTTTTAGTAACATCTTGGATAGACATAAGATTAAGTTTTCAATATACTCTATATAAAATTCAATACAACCCTAATTACAATTGTAAACAAAGCTCATGTAATATCAATGTGAAGTGGGATTACAAACTACTATAAAATTTATGGCTCTACATCAAAATAAAATTTGAATAACTGGAAATTAGAGTTTGGCACCCTTTGATCATGGGCCTTTAAATACATCCTATTAAATATGATAATGTGTATGCCCCAATTTTCAGATTTTAGATAAACCTAAGAACCTCATAGCTCAAAAGAAAGGCATTAGACACAACACGTATAATATAATATGTAATATCACTGGTACATAACATAAAAAAATGAAACCTTGGAAGGATATATGTTATGAATAAAGTTCCCCATGTGTCCATTATATAAGCAACAAAGGATCACAAAGAATTTTCCCCATGTGGGCTTAAAACATAAGCAATATATAGCCATCACCATAAGATGTAACAATGTAAAGTATCAATATAATATTTCCCCCAATGGATATATGATAAAAACCATGAAAACCTAGGCAAATACCAAAAGCATATTGCATTATATATGGATCATGGAAACATAATAGAACAACAAACATGCTAAACATGAGGACGAGACAATGTGATAAAAGAAATGTAAGCATTGTATGAGAATGTTTGGAGCAAAAATTGAAGACACACTAGGCTCATTGGAGGCACACAATGTTAGTATAAATGTATTGGCAATGTTAACTTTGTGAAATCTTAGTTTTCATAACCTTAACTCGTGTAATCCTAACTTAAGTCATTTTAACCCAAGTTTGGTATGCACATGGGTGATTATAATTAACATGCATGTGTCTAAATTTGACAATTCGTTTGGTCAATTTTGGATAAGTATTTTAATGGATGGATGTGGGAATTTTGCACATAGATAAGTATTATTCTTTTGGAAATATAGTTTTTTTCACATTTCCAAATGTATATCAACTCACCTCCTCTTGATTTTTATAAATAAAAGGAAAGGGTGTGCTTCATAAAAATTAGAAAAGTTGATCCAAATTGAGGATTAAATTTGAGGACAACACACCAATTTTTGGGATTAGTGTGTTGTAATAAAACCAAACTTTTCTATTTTTAACTAAGAGTAAGAAAACATTCTTATTGTAATATAATAATGGATCTTTTAAAAAGAAAGAAAGAAAACTAATTATAATAAACTATTTTAAAGCGAAAAAAATATAACCTAACAACCACTCTATTGAGTTGTGGAGCTCAATTACTTCAGATTAGCATACAATATCAAACTTGCAGGATATATAGTAACTGGCATCGGTCACCTAGGGTGACATTGGTCGTGCGGAGGAACCAGAGCATCGGTTAGGGCTAACTGGTGTCAGTTACCTGTGTGTGGGTGTTTTAATTAACTCTTGGGAAATAGAGCTAATTTTAGCATAAAAGCATATCTATTGATTGTAATTGCATGGCTAAGTGCCCTAAGTTTGTATACACCTATATAAACATGAAAGCTAGGGTTTAGAAGTAAGAATTAAGAAGAACTTCCAAAAGTTGATTATTATTGTGAGAATAATTGTGAGAGAGAGAATTTATGGAGAAGAAGCAAAAACTTGAGTGAAAGAAAGTAATGTACATCCGAGAGGTGTGCCATATTGTAGATATTCAATCAGTATATCTTGAAAGTTTTGAATAATAGATTTTCTTGTTTCTTGGTGGATGTAGCCCACACTGGGTGAACCATGTTAAATTTGGTGTTGATTTATATATCTTGTTTTGTATAATTCTTCTGGTAGAATATCCGCTTTCATTGCATGTATGTTTAGATCTAATATATTATTTGTACAACCTTGTGCTAACCCCAACAATTGGTATCAAAGCTTTGTCTAAGGGTTTTGTGTGTTGACATATTTATTCACAGAGGGTTTTCTGATTGAGTGGGAGCTCTGCAATGGCGTAAGAAAAAAATACAATGTAGAGAAGTTTGACAAATTGTAATTATCAATTATGGAAGAAGCTGATTGAGGATTATTTGTATCAAAAAGATTTATACTTACCATTGTACAAAAAGTACATACCTACGAAGATGATTGATGAAGAATGGAAGATTATTATAGAAAGGCTTTGGGATCTATAAGATTGAGCCCGACAACATCTATGGCTTCCAATGTTACAAAAGTGACTTCTATGGTAGAGTTAATGAAATCTCTTGCTAATTTGTATGAAAAACCCGATTAGGCTTCAAAAAAAGTTTATTTGATGAATAAAATATTTAGTTCTAAGATGCATGAAGGTGGATCTACATCTAGTCATTTGAATGATTTTCAATCTATTGTAAATCAGTTAAAATCGATTGATATACCATTTGATGATGAAGTGAAAGCACTTTTATTCTTATGTTCTTTGCTTGATAGTTGGGATAACCTTGTAATGGATGATAGTAATACAACATCTGCTAATAATATTTTGAAGTTTGATGATGTGGTTAGTATAATCTTGAATGAAGAAATTCACAGGAAAAGTACAGAGGAATCATTTGGGAATGCTTTGAATGTAGAAAGCAGAGGCAGACAGAAGGAGAGATCCAAGAGTAAGAATAATGGGAAATAAAATTCAAGGGATGACAGAACTAAATCCATAGGTAAGGGAATTACCTATTGGAAATGTGGAAAGAAAGGACATGCAAAGAAAGAGCATTGGTCAAAGGATAAAGAGAACCAACAACCAAAAAAAGGTAAAGAAACAAATCTTGTGGTAGTAGAGGTAATGCAAGATGCTATTATTATTTCTTTAGATAATAGAATTGAATCATGGGTTTTATATTTAGCAGTTTCTTTCCATGTAACCCCTAATAAGGGTTACAGGTGACCAACGTCGGTCACTTCCAGTTGGATACAAATTTCCAAGAGGTCCAAAATGAGCCTCTGGCACCCCAAACTCTGTGAGAAGGTCATAAAGGGTAAGTAAACCTCCAAAAATATTTACACCTTCTCTATTTTATTTATTATTGACTGATAATGGTGAACCAAAGAGTGTTGAAGAAGCAATGCAGGATGAAACCCACATCCAGTGGGAGCATGGCATAAATGAGGAGATGGACTCCTTGGAACAAAACTAGACTTGGGATTTGGTTAAGTTGCCAACAGGTAAGAGGACATTGCAAAACAAATGGGTTTATAGGATCAAGGAAGAAGAGGGTGGATAGAAAAGGTACAAGGCAAGGCTTGTAGTAAAGGGATTTACACAAAAAGCAGGTATTAAATTTGGTGAAATATTTTCTCCTATTGTAAAGATGACTTATATTCATATTGTATTTAGTTTAGTTGCGATACATGATTTGCATTCGAGCAACAAGATGTGAAGACGACTTTCCTTCATGTTGATTTAGATGTAGAGATTTATATGCAACAACCACTTGGGTATGAAGTCAAGGGTAAGGATAAGTTAGTGTGCATGTTGAAAAAGAATCTATATGGGCTCAAGCAAGCTCCAAGGCAATGGTACATGAGGTTTGATAGTTTTATGCATGAGCATGGTTACTTGAGATGTGAATCTGACCATTTTGTTTATTTCAAGAAGCTTGAAAATGGGAGATACATTATTTTGTTACTGTATGTGGATGATATGCTTATTGCAGGATCTAGTATGCAGAACATTGGTGATCTTAAGGGAAAACTAGCTCACACATTTTCTATGAAAGATTTAGGAGCTGTTAAAACAATCCTCTGCATGCAAATACACAGAGACATGAAGAACAAGAAATCGTATTTGTCTCAGGAGGCTTATATCAATAAGGTGTTGGAAAGGTTTAACATGCAAGATTCAAAACCTGTAAGTACACCTATGGTAGTACACATCAAATTGAGCAAAGATCACTGTCCTTCATTACATGAGGAGGTCAAATACATGACATGAGTGTCATATGCTTCAGCAGTTGGGAGTCTCATGTATGTTATGGTTTGTACCAGACCAAACATTGCACAGGTAGTGGGAGTTGTGAGTAAATATATGGCTAATCCAGGTAAAGAGCATTGAAAAGTAGTTTAATGGATACTTAGGTATTTGAAAGGGGCATCTAGCATGTGGTTATGCTATGGAGGTTTAGATATTTCATTATGTGGCTATGTTGATTCAGATATGGCTGGAGATCTGGATGGTAGGAGGAGCACTACTGGATATATTTTCATAGTAGGTGGGACAAAAATTAGTTGGATTTCAAGATTGTAGAAGGTTGTGGCTTTGTCTACTATAGAGGCAGAGTATGTTGCAGCTATAGAGGCTAGCAAGGAGATGATATGGATGAGTAGGTTCATGAAAGAGTTGGGAAAGGAGCAAGATGATTGAAAATTGTTCAGTGACGGGCCAAAGTGTAATTCATTTGGCAAAGATCTCATCATTTCATTGAAGAATGAAACACATTCATTGAGGTATCACTTTATACGGCATGTGACGTATCGAGAGGATGGGCAATTGAATGGAAAAGATTCATACGAGTGAGAACCACGTGGATATGCTAATGAAGTCGTTAACAAAGGAGAAGTTGGTGCTACACTCCACTTTTGTTGGTCTTCGATTTTGAGGCTTGAAGAGGAAGAAACAAAGCTTAGGAAGGATCCAAGAATGACGTTGTACATGTATGGTGCAGTAATTAATCTCCAAGTGGGAGATTGTTGAGTTGTGAAGCTCAATTACTTTGGATTAGCATGCAATATCAAACTTACAAGAAATATAGTATCGACATCGGTTAAGGAGGGACCGGCATCGGTTAAGGAGGGACCGACATCGATCACCTATGACCGACATTGGTTAGGAAAGGAGGAACCGACATCGGTTAGGGCTAACCGATGTTGGTTACCTATGTGTGGGTGTTTTAATTAACTCTCGGGAATTAGATCAAAGTTTAGCATAAAAACAGATCCATTGTTTGCAATTGCATGGCTAAGTGCCCTAAGTTTGTATACACCTATATAAGCATGAAAGCTAGGGTTTAAAAGTAAGAATTAAGAAGAACTTGCAAAAGTTGATGATTATTGTGAGAATAATTGTGAGAGAGAGAATTCTTGGAGAAGAAGCAAAAGCTTGAGTGAAAGAAAGTATTGTACATCTGAGAGGTGTGGAAGATTGTAAATCTTCAATTATATATCTTGTCAAAGCTTTGGATAATAGATTGGCTTGTTTCTTGGTGGATGTAGCCCACACTGGGTGAACCACGTTAAATATGGTGTTGATTTATATCTCTTGTTTTGTATAATTCTTCTAGTAGAATATCCGCTTTCATTGCATGTATGTTTAGATCTGATATATTATATGTACAACCTTGTGCTAACCCCAACACACTCAACATGTGTAGGCACAAGAATAGGATTTTTATTTTGAAGCTAATAATATTCGTTCAACATGCATATGCATGTAAATAGAACAATTCCTAAGAGTAAGAGATGCACTACAAGAATAATTTCTAATAATAGCCCAACAAGTCTATCGGGCAAGCATATCTAAGTTTTCTTTGATTGTATACTATAATGTGTATTTGAAAAGCTCAATTCATAAAAAAAGCATTAACCTAGCTAAATATTTGAGTTGAGGCTCGTGTAGCTCCAAAAAAATCTTTGAAATCCTATGAAAATTGTTATTTATGTTGAGTTGTTTTTTTTTAATCACAATTTAATGAAATGAATTCATCACTCTTTTATGGTAGTATTGATTCATTACCATGCATGTTTTCACCCCTTTAGAATCAATGATCCCCATTGGATCAAGTCTTTAATCAAATATGAAAACTTTTATTGAATCCGAATTTATGTTTACTAATTTTTTTGGTGCCTTAGTCACTCAATTTAAGGGAAATTGTTGATTCCTATTATCTTTTACAATTATATATATCATGTGATCAATAGTGAATGGAGATAAAGAGATAAGATTTAACTCTATGGCATACACATGTTCACCAATATGTGAAGTACACTGAGAGGGGTGGAAAATATGGTCTAATTGTTTCCACATTGAACAATAGATGCAACCAAAGCTATGGTTGCAACTTTATCTCAAAGGCGTTAATTAGTGGATATTTTCTTGATGATTTTGTAGGGCTCGTATTAGTGAAATCTAAGTTTCATATTTTGAATTTTAAGCATTCTTTTTGTAAATGTAACCACAACCTATCACAAACATGGAATTGGTGAGGAACTTGATGTTGGTAATGGCATTGCTTTTGTACTTTTGGTTGGTTTTCTATAGGATTACATGAAACTACATTTATATTTTATATATGTGCTCAATAAACCTGGTGTGTTTTTCAAATTCCTTTTATGCATGGGAAGTACTTCCTCCACCGTAATAGGTAATATCGTATCGAGTAGAGGCTAGTATATGAAACCTTGGATAGATGAAAAGGAATATGACTTGTGGATTTTAGAGAGCTCAATTATAGCTATGTTAGATATGTAGTAAATTATCATCCCATATCTATGGATCTTTTGACTTTTACATCTGAAATAGATGCACCATCACCTGATTAACCTCTTTTATGTTTTTATTTTTAATGGATGAAAATAAGTGGAATTGGTGAGCTTAGTGTCCATGATGGACTATAACGTAGATCAAAACATACTAAGGAACCTATTATCCATGTCCAACACAACATTTCATGGAAGGTTAAATTTGACCTATACATGCTCAAAGTAAAGCCTTGTAGTGTCTTCATATTAACACCATTTATATAGGGTACCAACACGAACATCTTGGAAAACATATAAAGCACAACAAAAACACATATGCATCATGTCTTTTTAGGGTAACACTAACATGAAGTCTAAGGATACTCTTGAATCCTAAGGTCAATCGGGAATTGGTAGTAGTATGTAGAGCGTCTTGTTTTACACATGTTATGCATGACTTGATATACTTCCTCATAACATGACAAATTTTCAACCAATACAAATATTTTTGTAACATTTGCATAGTATTTTCCGCTTCATGGTATCCTACAACTTAACTATAGTATGCCTCCAAAATTATCTCATGTCATTTTAATATTGGAAATCATATATATCCCAAGTGACATAGAATCCCTCGTATAGATGATAGTATATAACTTGGTGTCCCTTATCTATTGATTAATAAATGGTGGAAAACTCAATATTAGTACCAAACAACATGTGTCATTAAGAAGTCTAGTACTCACATGAATATAAGATGCATCATGATTGTTGGAATTGGAAGGTCTTTTAAGTGATATACGACTTCATTGTAATTATCTTTCTTATGCCTAATATTAAGGTGAAATTATTATAGGTAGGTGGAGTATTTTTATGGTAGACATTCTATAACTCTCCATAGGTCATTCTACAAATTTCCATAGGTTTTATGAACTATAAAGGCTTATTCTATGTGTGATAATGGTATCCATTCCTAAAATGTTATGCTTACATTCCATGCATGTTTATAACATGTCATATGTAGGATATATTTATACCGTATTTGTGAATGTTTCACTATAGTGGGTAATTAGGTGCCTATGTTGGATGAAAATTATGATGTGATTACAAATTTAGTAAGGATAAGACCAATTGTAATATTAAATATAGGGTTTAGTCTAATTTAGATATCACTATGTTATATTTTAAAATAATTTTAAACATTAATGCATAAATCACTTAAATTACGTATGTATACTTTGATTGTTGAGCACACTATAATATAAAATATAATGAAAATACAATTAAGTTAAGGTTTTAGAAATATATTACCATTCCTCGGGCTCATATTGGGTGATAGAGAGCTAAAATAGGATGCAAGAGTTCTACGAAGTGTCATAAAGATGTATGGAAAATATAGGGATTTTTAATTGAGTGCAAGATAGGTTCATCTAGTAGGGGATAAATTTATTGCAAAATATATCATGCGATTGAAAAAAATTCTCATAGGGTTTTGATCTATACTTTGGCTCTATCACCTACTTTGGCTATGTATTTACCTATATCTATATATTTATGATGAATTTTATGTACATGTTTATGTCTTCTACTTTCTAATTGAGCTGAAAGGGGGTTATCCAACATTTACGTTAGACTAACCTCACCACATTCCCATTAATATGATGATGTGGAGGTTAAAAAACTAAACAACATGTAGCCTTGGATTTTGCCTTGAACACTTGATCGTTGTCACTCGACTTGATTGTAATTCATAGATGTGGGATCTTGCTAAAATAGAGATGTATTAATCTACGAGTAGCTTTGTTGTGGTGTGCTCTAATGCGAGTAGAGTCATTAATGTATTTAGTGACCTTATTAGCGTGTGACTTTTATATGGGATCTTTTGATACCCCCGATGAGTAAGGGTGCATGTGTTTATATAGTTAACTAATTCAAACGATTTATGACCCAACTAAGCCTAAGCTAAATGAAGTGACTTGTGCATTTGAAAAGATGAAAATTGTAAGTACAAGGAATGTATTTGTCACCATGGGATAGATTTGTCAATTAAACTTGTCACGAGCCCGTGAACCTATCTTGGCGTGAGTTGGAACCAAATTTGAGACATGAGATAGTTCATAAAGAGTTTGAAGATGTGTTTTGTATAATGTGTAGTGATTTTTGAAGTGCTAAGTTGGAGAAAAATTATGACTGTTTGACTCATAGTTTAAGGTAGAGAAAAAAAGCTTCAAGTTTAGTCAATAAATGTATAGGTAAATTCCAAATTTATATTACCAAGTACCACATAACCAAATTTTGGGTACTACAATTTCCCCCTTTTTATATAGTATTCAAATTGTTGGACTAAAATCAAAAGGAACAAGTCATCACAAATCGACATCCCACACATTCACAGGGGACAATGATGAATGGCTCAGCTCACTAAGTTTGAAGCAACGTGAGTGCATCATTGTTTAGCCAGGTTGGAGTTTGTTTGATGAAGGTGTATTCAATTCAAGGTTGGTAAAAGGCTGAAGCGAGCTATGGCTCGATACTTAAAAATCACTCGGATATAGTCAAGCTGCAAGAGCCATGTCCGCGGAAGCTTGAAGTTTGAGTAAGTCGTGTCGAAGCCTAGGGGAAACATGTTGTAGGTGAAAAGGCTTAGGATAACTCGGTAAGAGTTAACTCGACGGGCACACAAGTTGGGCCGAGTTGAGAGCATAAGCCCGGGAGTTCTAAGCGTCAGTAAGTTCTAACCTGGGTCATTTTGACACTGTAAATATGAGCTCAATGTGGGAAAATCGAGCTATGGTTCGATCGAGGAACCTGGTGCATGAGTGTCGAGTAGGGAAGCAGAGCGCATCACTGGGAAGATCAACTCGGAGCACCAAGTTGGAACGAGGAACTAGGAGATGGCTCGGCATATCATACATTGCTTTTGAGCTCACAAGTCATCTCGACTAAGTCAGGAATCATGAGGCCGAGTTAGGATCAATGTACGTGGAAAATATTGGCAAGGATCACATCAACGAGTCGTTTCAAAGCATGCGGGATATGGTGGAAGGATCAAATTTTAGCATGGCAGGGATCGAGTTGAGCTGGTGGAGAATGATAAAGTTCGAGCCATAGTGGGGATTGTGGAGATTAGAAACCAAATTATCGAGTGGACTCAATGGCGAGCCGAGGTAGAATTTATGCACGAGGGGATTTGAAGTCCTTGGCCAATGCAGATTTTTGTGATGAGAAAGCCATGCCATGATGGCAAGATAGTCTTCGGGTTCCGAGACTTAAAATTCCAAGGACATGGGGATTCAAGGTGAACGTGCCAGGGAATCTCAAGGCACTTTTCCCATGAGGGATGTCAGAACCACTAGGTTATGAGACAAATGAAGTTTTAGAAGAGCTCGGTCAACACACATTACCAGTCGGTTATTGGTTTTAATGCTGAGTTTTTGGTCATTAAATACATACAAGGGTAGTTTTAAATGACCATGTGAGTCATTTGGTGATTCCATCACATGTAAATTGGTTACCGATGCACCAAAATTAGCAGGAACTTGACAAGGTCATAACTTGAGCTCCGGGTGTCCGTTTTAGTCCACTTTTTTTTTGAAACCACATGTTTCAATGAGACGAATGCGGCTGACAAACCCGCCCTACCCATTGGGAAAGTTTCACACATTTTCGGCCCTAAATCTGCCATCTTGAGGCTGAAAATTATGATTTAAGTTATAGTTCAGGTTTTTCCTATTTTTGGGCATTAGTTAATTTTAGTCTATTAGTTGCGTTATAAGTTAGAAAGTTGGCAATTCCTCTAATTTAGGAATGTTGAAGATGCGTAGCAATTTGTGTGCCCGTATGAATAAGCATGCGGACTTACTATGAATTTTAGGTTCTAGTAAACTGCTAAAAATAGTAATTTCCGCCACCTAGAGTAGATTTAGTCAGAGTTAGTTAGAGTTTACTTGGAAACTCGAGTTGGGAGTTGTTTTCCTATTTAGAAAACATTTTAATTCATTATTCAATAACGAAGAAGGAGATATATTTTCTTTGGAGTTCATATTATTTGCAGTAAATCAAGTTTGGTTAGAATTTGGCTACATTAGTTACCGAGTCGAGGTGTTCGGGCTCAATCGAGTCATTCAAACAGTTAATGCGTTGTTATTTGGAGAGTTCGGTGTTGGTAGACCATATCCTGAGGAGTCGTTAAAGTGAGTTAAATCCCTCCACGCAAATATCTTGATCAATACGTGTCGACTGCCGGGATCAATCCAATTGGCTCGTAGAACAAAGGGTGAGTCGAGTTGTTCAAATCTTAGTGAGTTACTCGCACATAAGACTAAGCCACTTCAGCTCGGCTCTGGTATAAGCAAGTAGTCTCGACGTATGTGACTAGATGACCTATAGCTCACAATGAATGAACGAATAGCTCAAAGTTTGGAGTAGTGGGAAGGCTTAAGTATCACAGGAGCGAGTCGAGGTTAAGACCATAGGATTGCTTACGGTTTTGATTGAACTCACCATGGAATGCCGCTTCGGAATTATAAAAGAGCTCAAGGAGGCCTGATGCATGGCTCAACTCATAGGAGCTTTCAAAAGATTAAGTGGCTCAAGGGTGGGAATGCTTCGTGCTCGAGGCCAAGTTGAGTCGAGTTGAGAAATGGTTTGCAACAAAGGAAGAGCTCATAAGAAGCGAGCGAAGGCACTCGACCAAACTCTCGATCAACTTGTCGGGGTTGAGTAGATTGAGTGAATTGACAAGGAAAGACTTGGCGGACTCAACACCAAGCTAGGAATAACACGAGTTATGAGGAGGTTGCCGATGAATCCGTAAGTTGAATCATGCACATAGCGAGTCAACATGGAGCTCGTGGCAAACACGAGACGAAGATGAGTTCGGTGTCATGAAGTGAGTTAGACGGAGAGTGAATTGCTTAGTGAGTTCACAAAACTCACCAATCCATGGAAAGGAGCTCGACCCAAGCAAGTTAAGGCCAATGCAAAGTGAGCTCATGCAAGGAGTTGGAGCGGAGCGGATCAATCGATGGAAGAGGTTAGTGGAGACAGAGTTGGCGGTGAGCTTGATGCTATGATGGCTTAGTCACGGTGAAGGATAGGAGCTCGACACCAACTTGGTGAGTTGGCTTGGCGAGCCAACCACCGAGTTGGTCTTTTTTTACCGTTTCTCATGAACCCCCCTTCAAGTGTAAACCAATCCTAAGGGGGTCCCACATAAAGTTGTCATTAAATTATTATTATTTTAAAATTAGTAGTTAAATTAATATTTTTATTTAAATATTCCTTTAATTGAATAAGAGGATTAAGTCAAACTGGGCATTAATGACACATGATGGAGGGTTAAGTGGTTCAACTAACTTTGTAATAAATGAACCATCATGTACCTTCAATTTAGGAAGGAATTTATTACTTCTCCTCTCTTCTCTCATAGCTATTCTTCTATAAATGTAAGTTGGAAGCTCATTCCAATAGGTTGGACAAGTTAGACAGCTTAGACAAGTGCATATTTTTCAAAGAATCCTCCTTCTACAAGTTGTTCTTGTATGTTGAGGGAACTTTCAAGCCTCCTTTCAAGACTGTAATGGCAACCATTGCCTTTTCTGAATGTAATGATGCATTGTGCATGTTGTTGAAGTAATAAAAGTGTGTGTTTTGTGACTAATCTTGGTCATTTCGTACTTCTATACTTCTTTGTGTCTTTCTCATGCTTGCAGTACACTTGCCTGTATGTTCAAGTTTCTATTCCGGTTTCTTGGAGGTCGGTACTTATTAAGTGGTGGAGTATTGCATGCAGTTGAGTTGTGGCATTTTTTCACCATTTTCGAGTTCATCCTTCTTCACTAGAAGACTGATAGATTGTTTTGTCTGATTGAGTTTAACAAAGGAAATGCATGCTTCCTAGTCTATGGTATTTCGTTACCCTCTCTAAGTTGTAGTAGGTGAAGTTATCTTGTGGTGCACAACACCCTCTTTAAATCAACCCTTCATGAGTCTAACAACACCCTTTATTTGGTGCATCACCATCCCTAGTATAGTTTCATTTCTTGCAAATCTCTCTCCCTAAAACCTGTGAAAATGTTAGCATAGGTCTAGATAACCATTTTATTGCACTAGGAATAGTATAACACTAAATTTAGGAAAAGGAAGTCGGCCTTCTCCGGAGGTTTACCTCGAGCCCAAGTCCCACAACTTGAGAGGTGATCTCATGTTACCCAATCACACCGAACATCTTGTTCACATTTTGTCCATTCAGAGGGTGTGATGATTTGGCGATAACAATCTTCTTGAATCAGAAACATAATTTTTAAAATGGTTTAGTATTTTTGGTGGTTATGAAATTTTCCTCGCTTATATCCATAGCCCTTTTAAGGCTACTAAACCGTAAACAATAACGAAATGAAAGACAATAATACATTAATGATAAAATAGGACTATTACACATGATATAGTATTTGTGGGGACTATGTGAATGATGGTAGATTATGTTGCATGTATTATGAGTTGTATAGAAATGTAAGCAAATCACATATGTGGTTTAGGATTGTGTGATATTCCTCAAAAACATTGATGCTCATTGTTTTTAAGACATGGTAACTAATTTTTTATTTTATTTTGATCTTTAAGAAATCATATAGGCAATTTAGTCTCCTTCGTACCTTCGATGAAAAAACTTTCACCGTGGATATGCTCCTGGAGATGACCTTTGGCTTCGTTTTCTTGAGAAATTGTGAAAGAAATAAATCTCAATAGTTAAAAAGATCATTCACAAGTAAGAGGGGACCCTCTACTTTTGTATATTTCTAGGAGAGCGAGGTAGGCAAAATTTTTAGTTGCTTAGTGCATTGAGGATAGGTGTTATTAAATGTTGGAGGTTGGCCTATTTAAATTTTTGTGGTATTATTTTTTTGGAAAAGGGTAAATTTGGGGGTTTTGAAAAGACCTACATCCTTTTACATAAGGTTCGAAAGGCAAGATACAATATTAAGGTAGAATCAGAAAAGACTGCGGGGAAAATGGAGAAAAAGGCCATAAAGGCCCACAACAAATGAATAAAAGAAAAAAGGAACCACAAGTGAGAACAAAGAGGAGTTGCGGCTTCCCCAATTGAAACAACAAAATTGCAGCCATCGAAAAGGAGAAGAAGGCTGCAAAAAAAAGGAAGATGCAGAAAGGAGAAGAACAAGGAAAGAAGAGAGATGCAGATGAAACAAGCTACAAGACCGGAAAGTGGATGTGAAGATGAGTAATAGGGAGAAATATGATAGAAAGAATAAGATCAATGCTTTTCCTTCTTTCCCTTTTTCGAATGCACTCCCTGCCATTTTTCATACAAGCTCGCCTATGAATCAAGAGGATTGTACTTGCTTAAGTCAAAGGGATTGGAGATTTGTAACTCCTTATCCTGAGGATTCCCACCATCCTTATCTGAGTCAAAGTGATTGGATTCATGGGGCTTCTTTATCCTTGGATAAGGTCTCTCCAAAGAGGGAGGAGGAACCAATGGTTTCCCCACCTCCTTAGAAGCTCAGATTTCGACTTTCTTTGCCGACCTAATGGAGATGTATCTACTACTTCTTGATCTTCTAAGTAAGTATTGTCTTCATCCTTGAGATCTGGTGGGCTCCATCATTTGGGAATGGATCCCTTTTTCCTTGGAGTCCTACAATTATGACATCTGAAAGCCGTATTTTCATAGTCAAGAATCTGAATGTGAGTCGTATCTCCCATTTTGAAAGTCATTCTATCCGGAAATCCTTTTTGAAGTTCATTTCTACACAAATCCTAACAAAATTATGTAGGTCACTCCACATTATTTTGTTGTGTTTTTTGATGAACCGCCTAAAAGATTTATGATATCCTCCGCTACAAAGAAAAAATGAAGGGGAAGATTAAGAATTCTCACCCAAACAAAAACACATGTGATGGAGCAGTATTCGAGATCAAATTGTGAAAACCATGGAGTAGTGAAGAGACCCGCCAATCCCCAAAACTAAGGACCCTCTTCAATAACCCTTTGATAATCCTCTGCATCATTGAAGAAGACTATGAAGAAGCCTCAGGTACATAAGATGTATTTGCAATTTTTTGTCCACGAGGAATGAATCCATTAGATCAGATCATTAGATGATAACCAAACACCATTAAATATGTCGATAATGGCCTTGGGTTTCAGCTCTTGTAAAAAATATAAAGATTCTTCATCATTGATCTCAAAAGTAGGAGATTCAAAGGCTTGCTCTATAATGTAGGCAGGGGGAGGAGGAGTTGGAGGAGATTTTGAGGAAGTGGCATTTTTAAAGAGTGCCTCTTTAAAAGGTGCAGAGCAATGCTCCTTGGTTGCCCCTAATAGAATACTAGACATAAAAATCATGGAATATCATTCAATCCCATAGGAGTTGAGCAGGGAATCATCCATAAGAGGTTTTCCAACAAGAACTAGGCCAAAGGCACCTGCCCTGTTGCACAATTTATGAGCAAGAATAAATTTAAGGTCCATCCCTTGAGCTTGTCGATGGATCTAAATGCACAGGTTATTTCCACCCAGAGTACGAGCTAGAACTTGGAACAGTTCTTTATTATCTTTGATCAGTTTGAATCTGACCCGGGGAGTGCTCATGGCAAAACTCGATTCAAGATCCTGGGAGGATGCAACATGGTCACATATCTTGCCATCATTAAGTGAAGAGCCACCATTAATCCCTGCACCCGAGCTCTGAAATGGTAAAGTAAGGTTATTCGCAGAGATAGGGCCCTGGTTGCGGACTCCACTAATCACAGACCCTCTACTGCCTATAGTACCGCCTGGGTGAGTAATAGAACCTCCATCGCTTGGGTAAGATCCAGCTCCACCACCATAGACACATCTACTACCGCCTAAACTAGGGCTACCTTCACCATCACCATTGGCTTTAATTTCTCCACCTGCGAGAGTCCTTACTCCACCTCTTCTACCAATGCATTCACCCCCACCTGTGTAAGATCCTCTGCCACCCACCGCGATGTACCATGCAACCAATTTAGGGTTAGGGTTTTTGTCACTGTTTGCAAGTTCCACCCCCATTCTCTGATCAATGTTTGTGGTGTTATTACTAAAAGTTTAGCACAGTATTTAAATATGTGTGATAATCTTTTAATGTTTTTATTATTTTAATTTTTTTAGTGGTTTTTTTATGATTTTTATTTTACTTTTGTTATTTTTATGGAGGTTTTGCATTTTATAATGTTAGTGTTTTTTAACAACATGACCTTATGTGCAAGGTGGATTTGTGAATTTCTACAAATATTAGGATTGTCTCATGATATTACTCCTTTATGTATCTTGATTGCTCCCACTAATGATTCCTCATCTCCTACTCCTCCTTCCCGAGGACAAAATAGTGTTCATATGGCCATTATCATTGACAAGATCCAACCTCTTAACGAACCTCTTCTCTATATTTCTATACTTTCCCTAAATTTCGTGTCTTTAATGCATGTCATAGGTGATTTATAACACTAGGTACATACCCTCTCTTTATAAAACAAGGCTTATAACACATGGATGAATTCTAATGCTATATATGGGAATTATATATTGTGTAATTATCCTTCCCTAAGAACTTCATTAAGCCTAAGTTTCAATTATTTGATGGTAATAGTGACCCTTACCTACATCTTAAAGATTAATTTTTATTTTTATTTTGAAATATGCTAATAATAGGTTGTTATTAGAAGCTTTCCCTTAGATTTTAACAAGCCTAGCCTTAGAGTGGATCCATAACCTCCCTAGTGGATCCTTGAGCACATTTATAGATCTTAATGATGCAATCCTCATTTGTTTCTTCATAAATAAAGGCCATAATGTTACTAATAAATGTTTGTCTTCATTACGTCAAGGTAAATCAACCAATATGTGACTATATCTTATAATTCAACGTTTGTATGTGTTAACACCTAAATTTGGCAATTAATTAGTTGGTAATATCAATTTATAAGCCTAATCCCTAACTCGTGACTTGTGAACATTTATTGAGACAAATTTCTATATCCTTGGTCCTATTGCAAGACTCACTCTCCTCATTGCATTGTTGATTCACTCATAGAAAAGATCACGCCGATCTAAAATAGTCTATCACATCCCTTATGGAAAAAATCACCAAACATGGACAAAACCACCAAATGGTTTTGTTTGAAACTATTGGTTTCATCACAAGCCTTTTAATGGTTAGTGTTTAATTTGATATATATTTTTGGGTTGTTACTTTATTCACTGGTAAACCTCAATTCATGATTACACCTACATAACATTACATAATAAATTCAAATTCACTCATTTACTCACCTATCACATTCAAGCACACGAGAAAATATATCTCAAAAGGCCTTAAAAACTTTGCTAAATTTCCTTAAAGTACTAGCACACATTGGGATCAATCACTACATAGGTTTAAAACACTCCATATTAGGTTCAAGATTCAAGCTTCCCACATCACAAGCCCTCAAAGCCAAGTCAAGAACTAAGCAAGGAAGCCAATACAAACATTATTAACTCGATCAAATTCTCAAATATAGTTACATACATATAGATATTACATCTTTATGTGGAGAATTGTGTGTGGTTTTGAGGTCTCTTTGGATTACTTTGCAAAATAGGTGATGTATATATTGCATTTCAACCTAAACACTAACCTTTTTGTAAGGGTTTCACCCAATGGTTAGGGTTTAGGGTTTTTCGATTGATTTCATAGGGTTCCACATATTTGTAAGACCTAACATATTACTATGAGGCATATCTCAATCAATCACAAGGGCACAAAAATTTTCAAAGAACCAAACTTATTTGGATGGAACTACCAGCTTATGGATGGAAGTGAAAAAAGTTTGGTAGTTTGGTTTGAGTTTAACTATTTAGTCCCACCACATTTTTCACTCCTAAAACTAAGATGAAGCATTTGTATGACATCTCTAGTATGTTCATCATTATTTCACACCCTCATTAACTTCAAGATTATATAAATAGCCAAGTGCAATTACTTTCTCGTGAATTACTCTATTCAACACTTGTTTTTATCGATTTATCTTACGAATTGATATATATATATATATATATATATATATATATATACATGTGTGTGTGTGTGTGTATACACATATATATGTGTATATACACACATATATATACACACACATATGTATATATATATATATATATATATATATATATATATATATATATATATGTATATTTTGGTTTGCATGCTTAATTAATAATTTGAATATACATCATGTTTTTAAACCTTTTCAAGAATTTAATTAAGAACCCACATATTATCATCATTTTATTTATTTATCGTTTAAATCATTTGGTGAACCTATTTATTGATTGAATCCCTAACCTATTTATCCTAGGTCACTCTATTCCAAATCATACATTTTGTTGCATAACCCAAGGGTTTCATCTTATCCTTGTGCATTTTTATTCTTTCACAATGTCTTTATCACTTCTCTTTACCAATACTATCATGATAACCTCTATTGAAGCTTCTTAGAGAGAAATATCTCATGATGATTCTAATCCTCCTCTGGAAGATTTTATGATCTCGATGAGCAGGAATTTTCATAATTTTTAAAGGCTAATCCTTAACACAATTACGCAATAATATATATAACCTAGGATGAGAAGACACACTTGGCTACCTAAAAATATTTATATCGACATTCCTAAATCTATAGTTGTTTCATCTCCTATCATTACATCTTTTGTTGTCAAATCTATTTTCCTATCTCTTTAAGGGCATCCACCACCCCCCTTAAAAATAGTATAATATTATCCCCATTTTTATTACCATTTATATATCTCTTGTACATACCCATGGTATTTCACACTCTTCTTATACTACACAATCTCTTTACCTTCTCATACATGACTTGCAGGGAAAGGTTTTACAATTAGAGCAAGATGTATCCAAACATTCTAATGTCAAGGAATCTAATTAATTACTTCACAATCCACTTGCAACTAAAGTGGCATCTTGTCATTTACCCCTCGGGTTTGTGTCTTATTAAATTCTTATCTATTAGGGTTAAGGGGATCCTGAGCAACACCTTCACTTTTTCATGTGGCTTGCTTGGACTATGCTTACAATGACAAACTTCTCACTAATATTTTGTTTATAAATATTAAGGTTTATGTTTTTAATGGTTCTATTATTTATATATTTAGTTTATAAGGTTTTTAATCCATTGAAAAATAATTTTCTTTCCCAATTCTCCATTAACATTGGTGATAAGGTTTCATATGATCAAAATTCTAAAATGTAATAATACTTTCCAAATTGAACAATATCATTGTAGACAATGATCTTCAAGATATATTTACTCAAAGTATCTTATCTCCTTTTAAAAAATCGGTTGTGTTTGATATATTTCAATCCCATGATGAGGCAAAACTCTTGGCATTGAACTATTGGTGTAGGGGTACTTGGCTTGTCATCTTGGGGCATTGTCCACATCACTTGGTGAGTCATCTCACTTAGGTGAGATCATAGGTATTAGGTGTCTTAGGGGGTATGATATATTCCATCATATGCATTAATGTGTGTCAGTGCATCATACAAGAGTTACTTTCCATTTTTGAATGTAACTCCTCTTCTCCCTTGTGGAGGTATGATTGGTCTTGCATTGGGAGTTACACAACACTCTTATTTGTACCCCTTTTTTTCTGATCTATGAGAATGAGTAGACCTTTTTATTTTGCATGCACATTTTCATGGTTGAATGTTTTCTTACTATATGGAACTCCGTCACGCCATTTGAGTATAACTCGGTTGATGTGTGCACCATCTCGCTTGATCCTCATTCTCACATTCTCTCACATGGTATCAAAACATGTTGTTGGGATCCGTGTCACTCTCCATCTTTCGTTGCCTACTACTCTCAATTTTGTGTGCTTACTAGTTTCTTATGAAAGATTTGTTATTATTTTCCCATTCGTGTTTTACTTACATTAAATTTGGTTTTATCTCCGGGTTTTGAGTTGTTCGGTTTGTGGTTGCTTTGGTATTGTGCTTGGTTTGGTTGTTTTTTTTAGTGTTTGTTTTTGTGTGCTTTGTAGTTTTTGTGTAGGTTTAGCGGAAAAATCATGTTTGGAGTGCATTTTTAGAGTGGAGAATGGAGTTTTTTTTGAACTTGGCCCCGAAACTCGCCAAACTGTCCCCAACTCACTTATGTTCCCTTGCCTTTTCTTTGCACTCATTGAGTTTCCTTCACAACTTGCTCTTACGTCATGCTTCTGCTTCCTCCTTGCCTTCTCAACCCCTGCCTTCACATCCTCGGGCACGTTTCCAAACCACTTCCCAACTACTTATCGTTGACCCCTGCTTTCCTTCTCTTGCCCATTTGAGATCCTCCTGGATTCTATGGGTTGCATCCGCTCCGCTCATGAGTTTATATTTGTTTTCCTTCAAGTTGGGTTATCCCTCTATGCCTTGCTTTGAGTGGTGAGACTTCTTGGCTCGCTTTGGTTCCATCTTGGCTCGCCCATGTTGTCAAAGCTTCCACTCTAGTTTGGTTCCTTCTCCCTCCTCCTAAGCTTCGGTTTTCTCACCTTTCACGCTTTGTGCATGCGAACTTACCTTGCTTGGTTACCCTCACCTCTCCATGTACATCATGAGCTCATCAAGCTCTCCTCCCGGTTTTAGGTTATGTCTTGCCCTTGTCTGGTTCCTCCTCGCACTAGATTTCGCTCTCGAGATCCTCCATTATCGCCTCTAGTTCTTGGTTGAGCTCATCATGTTGTTATGCCCCAGACGTTTGATCCTCGTCTTATGCTCATTTGTGGGAGGCTTGCCATCTGCATTATCGAGATCGTTCTTATCTCACTCCCCTCTATTTCAATCTCGGGATCAACCCTCCTTGTGTTACACACTCGGATCCCACTTCCTGAGCATGAATTACCTCATTGGCTCACTCTATATTTACCCTCTTGAATGATTTATTTTCCATTTGACTCATTGTCACCTTTGCCCCAAGTATCCCGTCATTCAACTCTACCTCAACATCAACTTATCAAGAGTGTTGTGCGCTTTAATTCACTAAGTGGGAGATTTTGTTAACTCGATGAATGGATTTTTTTTTAGAGTTAGGCCCACTTTCATTCAACATCCAACTTAGCTTTAATTATCTCGGTTAGCTCGCTTTTAACCATGTAACCCGAATTTTTTATAGCTCGATTCACACATTCAACTTAGCACTCCTCCAACCAACTCGTGTAACCTTCTCCAACCAACTCAACCTTCCTTCAATTAGCTTGCCATCCAACTCCCTAAGCTAGGATGGCTCCCTTTGAGGCAAGTGTTTTTTCTCCTCCTCTAGAATTTTAATCCTTCTTTCCCTTTTTAATCTAGTTTTTAAATTAGATGAAGCTTAATTAAGGAAATTAATTAAAAATTTATCCTCGAGGGGAAGTACCAATTTTTTGGCTTCATTATAGGGTTATTGGGCTTTTCCGGGCCATTTTTTTTGCTCGTCATCATTGTAGTGCTCTTTTTAGCTTGTGGGCTAGTGAGCACATCAGCCACAACCTTATGACAAGAGAGCCCCTTATGCGACATGAGACGTTTTTTCTCACACTAAACTTTGTTTTGTCCCCTTGTTCCTTGCTTTCACCCTTTTGTGCTTGTTTACATGTTGTTCCTCTACTTTTGAATTAAACTTATTGAGTCCTCCACTCTTATGTGATTCATCGCCTACTATAAGGTGAGTGTTCAATTGTTTCACGTCACACAAACACACCTTATTGTAACCAATGCATTGTTTATAAAGTTCCACAAACAAGGGTTATCATTTTCTTGGGTGTTGTATTATGTGGAGACACATTCTCGGTTGATTCGAATGTATTGCAACTTTGTGTGTATTCTTGTACCCTTATTTTATTACATTCTAGATGCACTTTTAGTTGAGTTCAACGTCCATTTGAGCATGTTTTTCATCTATGACCTTTACACTTCTTTCTATTTTTGTTGATGCACCATGGAGGATGTTTTTGCTAGAATTGAGCTTCGCAAGATTTCTTCTCAACCTCCACCTCTTCTTCTTGGTAGAGATAATTATACATCATGGCATGCTTGTATGGAATGTTACCTTACTCATGAAGGTCTTTATCCCTTTTTGTATGGGAAAGTTCCTACACCCACTAATCCTTATCATCTTGAAGATTGGCTTGACAAGTGTGATCATGTTCTTGGTTGCTTGTTGATACATGTTTCTAGGCCTCTCCACCATCATGTGGTGCACACAGAGTGTCCTCGCATTACTTGAAGCATTCTTAGGTACTTATTTGGAGACCCTTTAAAGATTGTTGTTGCTACTTCTTCTTCTGATACAATTGTTTCCTCTCCTTCTTCATTTGATGAAATTTCTCACGACACGATTTCCCTGTTCCATCCCTATGACGAGGTTTGTTCTTCTAGTTATGATGACAAGAGTACTGATGAGGACTCCTCTCCTCCTTCTCATGACCACATTTTAGAGAAATTTGAACCCCTCTCTTCCTCTTAGACACAAAATGTTCATGTTCATAGCCTCATAATCTCATTACATCTACCTCCTTGTTCCACTACCAATGTGTGAGGATTTTTCCACTACTCTTATTTCTATAATTGTTTCAGAGGATTCCTTCGTCTCATTTATTAGGAGTGCCCCTTGTGGAACTCTTATCACTTCCCACTATTTTGGATGCCATCACCGATCCACCATTGTTTGTGGATCCTCTTTCTCTTGTTGTGTGGGTTGTTACTTTCCCTTCACTTCACTTAGAAATCCTTTCAACAAATGTTCCTCTCTCACACTGACAATTCTACTTCCGTGGCATTACCTTTGGTTCCATTGCATGTGTTTACTATACCTATGTCACATTTTAGTTGACCAGATTTAGTATTCTTCGTGTTGTTGCCTTCTATTTCCTTCACGGAGTGGCGGACTTTTCAATACTCCATTTCCATTCTTCATAAGGAATGAAATATTGTTCGATGCAGATGGACCTTCTTCAGTCTATAGGAAAAATACCACATCATCGACACTCTTCTTGGAGACTTCATAGAGTTTATGACTTTAGATCTGTTGCAGGATTCTTCACCGAACCCTTCACTGAGGCCAATTATCCTTACTTGTGCTCTCGTCTTGGGTGAGGTCCATTGTGGCTTCATATCTTCTTTGGTTTCTCTTGTCTCCTTCCTCTCTTATCTTTTTCTTCTTCTTCTTCTAGAAAGATTACAGTTTGTACATGGGTACCTTATCAGGCCTTTAGTTGTTGGGACCCATTTGACGCATCTTTCTTAGGTTGTTTAGGGGAGTCTTCTATCTCTTGTAAGTGGATGTTTTTCCCACTAGGTTTTCATCCATTACTTGATATCCTTGTTATACATGGGTACCTCATCAAGCGTAGCTACCAAGACCCATTTCTTGTTTTTAACTTGTCACCTCATCCTAAGTTATGATGAAGGGGGTGTTGGTGTGGGGTACTTGCCTTGTCATCTCGGGGCATTTTCCACATCACTTGGTGAGTCATCTCACTTAGGTGAGATCATAAGTCTTATGTGTCTTAGGGGTATGGAAAATTTCGTCATATGGGTCGGTGTGTGCATCAATGCATCATACATGAGTTACTTTCCATTTCTAGAATGTAACTTCTCTTCTCCCTTATGGAGGTATGATTGGTCTTGCATTGGGAGTTACACATCACTCCTATTTGTACCCCTTTTTTCTAATCTATGAGAATGAGTAGACCCTTTTATTTTACATGCACATTTTCATGGTTGAATTCTTCCTTACTACATGGAAATATGTCACGTTGTTGTGCGAGTGTAACTTGGTTGATGTGTGTGCCATCCCACTTGATCCTTGTTTTCACATAAACAAGCCTAAGTATGGGTCCATCAAACCTAATACATCTACATATAAATTTCAAGACAAATATAAATACAAATGCAATCCCAATGAAAATAAATTTGATGATAAAGTAACTATTAGTTCCATGTCTCAACCTATCAAGCTTTGACAACAAGTTACTCTTACAAGATAATTAACATGGTTTCCCTCTCTCCATATGTGATCTTACAAAAGTTGCTTGAGTGTAACCTTGTATCTCTCCCTCCCCATATTGAGTTTGATATGAGAAAACATAGAGGAAAATATTTTGGTTCTAATCGCTATTGTGACTACCATATATGTATTGTGCACTCTACTAATGGATACTTTAAGATTCATTGTGTCATACAAGATCTGATTAATACCAACACTATTGAATTTGAATCTCCTTTACAACAATATAAGCCTCAAGTCAATGAAAATAATAATTTTATAATACTTGAAAATCCTCTTTCTAAGCATCACAATTAATAATCTAACACCAAATTAGAGGCACGTCATACATATAAGGCACAACCCCCTCCTGATATATGCGATCATCCAATTGATTCTCTTATTGGTACAATTACTTATTCTTTTCTTCCTACGCCTATTGTTACATTTGATGATAATGACATGCTTGATTATGATGATATTCTTAATACGCTTTATATTCGAGCCTTTGTCAATAAGTAACCTATTCATATTCTCTTAGTCGATAGTGGAGTCAGCGGCACGACATTAACACTCTTACATTACTTACTTATTTGGGCTATACTAGACAATCTCCAATTTGATGCATAATCTCCTAATCAATCTATTGAACGTATTGTTCTTCCCCATCAAGAGGGAGTAATTATCCTACGTACACCTTTTTTAGTCATTAATAGTCTTGGGACATGTGACATGCTTATAAGATACCCTTGGATTCATAAGCTCGGGGTTATCCTCTTGTATTATTCATCAATGCATCAAACACACTTATGCAAATATATTTGTTACATTTCTAAGTACCACTTATGAGGCTCCTTTACATATCACCTCTTCTAAGAATGTAGTGGTTTTTTAAGCCCATGCCTATCAAGCCTACTTATGTTATACCTTTAAGGTCTATCTCCCACAAACTTTCTCCTAGGTATCCTCCTGTAAAAAGTAATCTCCTAAGCATTTACCATAACCTAAACTTAAAGTGATACATCCTACTTCTATGGTTCAAAGTGCAACTTTGAGGCTCAAGCCTCTTACACTGTGGATCTCTCTCCTTGCCCTCTTTATCATATCATAGGGTAGACCTTGATGCACTCATAGTTATAAAAATACAAAAACATTGAAATATGCTAATAATCCAAAAACATTCAAATACTTCAAAAATAAAAAATAGGACATGACCATGGCTTGATATACTAGTTTTTTATTTTAAATATATTTTCTATCGCATGGTTTGATAGATAACATATATATACTCATTACACATGTGTTTCATGAGGTATATGAGTATGATGCATGACACATATGGCTCTACAATGCTTATAGATGTTGGATATATCATCTTGTCTAATGGCCAAAAAAATATGGGGGCATATCCTTCACTATCATGTGTTATTTTCTCATTACATGGTGTTATTTCACATCCTAGTTACACTTATGTTATATATTGTGATATATGTTATCTATTCGAGATCTTTAGGACTAGTACATGTGGATTGTGCAATAGTAGAATAAGTTGTTCCATGCACCCATTGACTACCCTTTACTTTTCATAATCATACATTTTATTACTTGCTTGTCTTGTGTATATGTCCTTTGGTCTTACGTATATGTGTCTTACACTCGGGAGTCCCTTTTTTCAGCCTTAGTTTCATTTACTTGAGCATCTATGCGGCTCTTCTTTTTGTGCATGACATTATTTTATCCTTGTATGTAGCTCTTAGCCTTTTTATGATTATGTATATGAAATTTACTATTGCACTTGCATGTTTATATGTTTTTATGCTTATATACTTGTATGTTTATTATTTATGATATCTCTGCGTGTCATGGTTTCTACCATGCACTCTATTATAAGACCGGTTCTATATGGTAGCCTCTTATAATTAGTTTATAAGTTATCCAACGATGACTATATGTTACATTTGACATGGATACACTTCTATTATTTTGCGTGCAAGTGATATATAGGGCATATCACTCACCTCGAGAGAGGGGGAATTTTGTGGGATTATCACATAAAAACAATCTAATTCAGGTGCATAGAAATATTGTAGAATACATAATACATGATACACGATATACAATAGAAAGGGACAAAGTGCAAGAAACACAACAATAAGAACGAAAAATTTATCCATAGAATTTCAGCAGGGATAAAACCTTCCAATGGAGATAGAACCATCATATGTCACAATCCAAGATGAATGATACCATCCTAGGTAGCTTTTAGCAGAAAAATGGAAAGTTTCTAGAACGTCATGAAGCTTTTACGGGTTTTTGATACACATTCAAGGACATATAAAATAGTTAATAGAAGATTTTAATATAATTCAATATAAAATATTAGGGAATGATTACTTCACTCCCTTTCACCTCTTCTCATCTCGAATCATAAGTAATTCTATAATGTATGGTGTGGGGGTATGGACATTGTGTCATTCTCGAGAAATCTTACACATTTGGTACATCAACACTATTACAATACATAATGAGGGCATGAGTGTGCTTCATTCACACACAAATTTGTATGAGTTACACATAGGTACCTATATTTTTGTAACAACATGGTTCCATGGATGGAAGATTTAAGGGGAACTTAGATGTAATGTGACCCTTTTCATCTCACTCTCTTTAGAAATTTTAAGGGGTGGCTAGACACCTTATAACATTCTTCCTCTCTCTCTCTCTCTTGAGAAGGATTTAAGAGGTAGCTAGACAACTTTTGAAACCCTTCCTTTGGTGCATTGGGGCACCAATTCCCTTATTAGGTGTGTTGAGACACCTAATTCCCTTCATGGTTCTAGTTAATGTTCCAACGGAGATTGATCATCCTTAACCCTCTAACATCACAATTCAAATCTCTCTATCCAAGAGTTTCAACAAAGGAGATTCTCTTTCAACAAGGAAAATAAGTGTATTGATCAAAGCTTTGTCCTCTTTCATTTAAAAAAAATTAAAATGCAATTTTAAAATTGTTAAAGTTTAATTCTTTCTATATAGACGTCAAGAACACTCCATGTTACATAATATAACGTTTGGGATCTTGTAACCACCTCAAACATCTCAAGCAATAAAAAAAACAATTAAATGAAGTAAAAGTGTGTTTACAAATTCGGGTATAATTTCCTTTAAGCAATAAAATTTTGTTTCCTAGCTTAATGTGGGAGGGGGTAAATATAGACACCTAAATTTGGAAATTAATCACTTGATAATGTCAATATTGACTTAATCCCTAAATCATGACTTATGCACCTATTACAAACCTAATTTTAATATCCGTATTCTTGTTGTAATAGTTTCTCTACTCATTACACTACTCAATCATTCACCAAAAAAATCACATCATTCCAAAGCGGTTTATCGGACTAATTACCATGCCCATAACTTTCAAGCACTACACATCCCTCTTGGACCAATCGCCAAACAATTTTGTCTAAAATTGGTAGTTACATCCTAAGCCATTCAATGGTCGGTTTTTCAATTTGATATCTTTTATGGGTCATTACTTTCCTCATGGGTTATTCTTAATATGAAATTCTTGTAAATATCCATGATTTAATCAAATTAAAAAAACATTGCACAATAAAATAAGAAAACCGAGATATTGTAATTCATTCGGGACAAATTCCCAATGGAGAGATTACATATAAATAGCTCAATTAACTCATATAAGTAAGGATTCAAGGCTAATATCTAAGTCCTCTCAATATCCCAAATATCTCTCAACTATGAGTTGTGCATTACAAACTGTTTTGCACACTCATATATTATTTTATAATTATTAAAAACCTATTACTACAAAATAACCCAAACTACTCCTAAGTGTTCACACTATGAACAATATTTATGTAAAAGAAATTACACCTAAAAAAGCATTATTAAGCAAGTCAAATGCTTTCATTTACTCACTTGGCACTTTGAAGCACTCCTCAAGAAAATATATCTCAAAAGGAATTCAAAGTTCTCCTAAATTTCCCTAAAGAAACAACACACATTAGGAGAAACCCTTACACGGGTATGAAGCACTCCAAACTAGTTTCAAGAGCCAAGCTACCCAAATCACAAGCACCCAAAGCCAAGTTAAGCACTAATCAAACAAGCCAATACGATCATTGTCAAGTGAAAAAATTATCAAATATAGTTACACCACATGTGTGTGTGTGTGTGTATCACAACTCTATGAGGAGAGCTATGTGCGGTTTGAGGCCTCTTCAAAGTAGTGCCAACATAGGCGGTGTATAGATTGTACTTTAACCCAAAACTTAACATTTTTGCTTCGATTTTACCCATCGTTAGGGTTTTGGATATTTTTGTTTGATTTCATAGAGTTTACACATTTTGTAAGACCTATATGTTACATCGAGGCATATTTCAATCAACCAAAAAGGAAAAAAGTTACAAAGTCCCAACGACTCTCTGGATATAACCATGAGTTAGGGACAGAGCTTGACAGCTTTGGTCCCAAAGTACATTTTCACTCTTAGAAATAGAGATGAACCATTTGTAAGACATTTCTAGTATGTTCATCACTCTTTCACACCTATATCAGCTTTTAGATCATCTAAAGAGCCAAGTGCACTAGATTTCGATGTTGTGCTCTATTTATCACATGTTTTGATTGATTTATCTTGAAAATTATTATATGTGTATATCATGGTCTGGATGCTTGATTAACAATCGACTATACACCATGTTTATAACCCTAATCCAAAAATCAAAGAATAAACCACACCTTATCACCATTTATTTATTTTTAGGTTGGGTTAAATTAATATAAAACAACTAATCTATCAACATAATAGTTTGGACCACCCCCTCTTGCGTATTGCAAACTAAACTTTGACGGTGCTTTGAAAGGCAATCCGGGCATATCGGGAGCGGGGTGCTTAATTAGAGATGAGGAAGGTAATTTGGTGATTGTAGGATCTGTTGGCTAGATTTTCTACACAGTTGAAAACCTAGGTAGTCATGAGATAAATCTCCCTCATTTACCGGTGAGGCTCCCGTGTAAGATTTCTATCAATTATGGATCTGCGTAATTGTTCATGGGTTTTACTTTAATTGCAAAGCTCATGAGCCATAGCTAAGCAATTCTGCAGCAAGTAAGCAACTGTAAAGAAATATTTGCAAAAAAGGGGAAATAATTGAATCCGGGAAGAAAGAAGAGAAGATGTGCAATCCAACCAATAGTTCGCAGAGTTGGTCTCATGCACATAGATAAAACAAATAGATCTCAAAATATAGAATTTAAAGGAAAGGAAAGCTTGAATCTAGATCTGAGATAACACAAAGTTTATGCAAAGATCTATACAGAAGTAAGAAACACAAGCACTGTTGACACAAAGTTCTCCGGAAATTTGTCTCCTTTCAATTCCTTAGCTTTCAGAAAGATATCAAGGGTTTCAACTCAAAGTCTGGAACACAAGAATGCTGATTACAAATTCGATCCTTTAACCCGTAGGTTCTTCCTCTATTTATAGTGTATAAGTAAGGCAATTACAAATAGGAAGCTTTAAATGAATTCCCACATGTGGAAGCTATGAACATGGAAACAACTGACAATCTTCCTCCTGGAATTCCTCTTTACATGACATGCATGATTTATAGCTGAAAATAGAACCTTCTATTTTGCATGTACCACCTATTTCCAAGTAATTGACTTCTTCAAGTAACGATTTTTAAACCAATCACTTAAGTTTTATAATTTAATTGATTGCTCAATTACTTTGTCGAGAAAATAAAAGAAAGAGGAAAAGAAATAAGAAGAAAGTTGCAACCCTCCTAGTCTTGTTCTTCTTCCATATTCTACATGCGGTTAACTCTTTTGCCTTTGATTCTCACCAAAATGGATCTAGAAGCTATGCATGACTGTGATTTTCTTGCGGGTATTGCCTTTGACCTGTCTTCCCTTTTATCCTTGAAGCTTTTGCAATTCTTCTTCAATACATGCACCAGTGCAATGTTTGCCGTAAATAATTCAGACAAAACTCATCATTTTTATTTTTAATTGCATATGAGCAATTTTAAATTATGGAAAGCACTGCGGTGAATACAACTACAAGTAAATTCAATGAAGGCTTCAATTGGAAGATTGGGAGCACATGCACAAGATCCTGAAAGGAATTTTCCATGCACTGACTTCTACACAGCCGTGTGTAAGAAAACAAGAGGATGAATTTTTGTCGAGAAAACTTTGCAATTATGAGATCTCAGTATATGTTGATTAAATCGGTGATAGGTTCGGGGCCTATGTCTATATCATTGACTTGATAAATTGGAAAGCTATGCATGATTTTGCTTGATCTTTCTCTTTCATCATGCTTCAACATGGCTGGAACAATCTTTGTCTGAGCTCTTTTTCTTTTAATTTTGTTGGAATCCCTTGCAATTGGATCCATTTGTGCAGATCTGGCAACTTCTTCAGATTCGGAAGATATATTCAATGTACCTGACATTGATTTGAGCACCTGTGATGAATACCTGCAATTTTATTCAAACAAAGATGGAGTCCATGGCACGAATACTTGACTTTTATCACCAAAATCTGCATATAAATCCTGTTGCCCTAAAATTTGAGGTTTTTCTTACATGCAAAGCAAGCAAAAATATTATTTAATTCACCTAGGCACATATACCAATATGCAGATACTTAGAATGACCAAAATTAGGCTATTCCAACCCTAGGTGCCAAAACATGTCCTGGGCACGCAATCCTCATAAAAAGAATTAATTGTCTCTCCCTTATGGCGTCCCATGCTTATATAACCTCCATGCTATTTCTAATAATTACCTCTTCCTATTTCGCAATTAAATTAATTAATAGCCATGTTTATTCATCCAATTTGGGCACCCAAGTCTGCATGTTGCTTGATTGTTTTTTAAATAATTTATTTTATTTATTTTTAGCATGCATCCTTGACTTCTCCTTAGCTCTTCCACTTGCATTGACTTTCCTTTTATTTATGGCGCCAAAATTGGGTGAATAAACCATTAATAAATATTATTAAATGCATTGTTATTCACCCAAGGTGGGTCGCACTTTTTGGCAAGAGGAATTGCTAAAAATAAGAAGTCAACTTGATGGGAATTTCCACCCTGCACTGCAACTCCAAAAATCCCCTCTTCCACTTAAGTTATTTGACTTTCATAATGGGAATTTTTACCTGCCAGCAAGGCGGAGTAAGAAATTCCCGCTTGCCTCGCCACCGTAAAAATTCCCATTAGCAAATTACAAGATCTCCCAAAAAGTGTGACTTGTATTAAAAATAGCTTCTTTTTGATAAAGTGTGACTTGCATGGGTGAATAAACCTCTTTGGTGGGAAAATTTAGCTTGCTAGGTAGACAGAAAATTCCCATCGGTGCTTTAAGTGATTTTTTTAATTTTATAATGGAAATTTTTACCCTGCAAGGCAGGTAAGAAATTCCCACCGCTGCCCCTCTAATATTCTCAGTCTTTGCTTAAGTGACTTTGACTTCATGGGAAAAAGTACCCTACAAGGCAGGTAAGAAATTCCCGCTTGCCTGCCACTACCAAAAATCCCATTGCAACTTAAACCCATTCATTCCAAAAAGTGCGACTTGCCTAGGAGAGACTTTTTGTGCTTGACTTTATCTTTTTGGTCACAAGTTTGCTTTACGAGGCCGAGTACTTATGGTGCAAATGCCATAAATGATCTCCAAATACTCCATGTAATTAAATAGACTATACAAGACAAAGAACAGGACCCGGGGAATTAAACAGAAAGACCACAAAGAAAACCAGAGAAAAATGCAAAAGAAATAAATAAAAATGAAAAACGTTGCTAGAAGTTTCCGAGACAAAGCTCAATTTATTCTTGTGAAAACCGTATTAAGATGTGTGAATACTAGCATGCAAAACTTCAACGAGATTCAACCAGAGCACAATTTACTTGAGCGAGACATTATTTATTTCATAAATAATTAAATAAAAATTTCTTGCAGACAAAACTTGGCGGAGGGATAAAATGAGTTTTGACATCCGGGTATTTGTTGAAATTGACTCATATCATTCATTGGGAATATCTTAACGTAATACGAGACATCTTCCGCAATAAAAACACAAAAAGACCCGTTATTTTAAAAGAACAAAAATTTTAAACATGGTGTAGTCTCAAATTTCAGGTCAAATCTTGAGACACCAGATCCTTTCCTCTTGAAGTTGGAACTTGTAACATAGCAGAGGCTCAAGCTCCTTGAGGGTCTCAAATTGGTTCTCAAATTCGGTTGTGAGGTGTTGGAGATTGAAGGCAACTCCCAAGTAGTGATCATCGATGTTTGAGGCAAAGCAAAGTGTCCTAGAAGTTGGAATATTTTTTTAGTAATATGATGCATTGGTTGAGTAAAATTCCAACTTGGAATATTAGGCATATTTATAGAGAGTCTAATAGTGTTGCAGATCTCTTGGAAAATAAAGGCATAATTAAAAGAGATTTCTCGGTCATCTCCGAGCATGCAAATGTGTGGGAGGAGTTAGAAGAAATCATTTCTCAAGAAGGGTGAATGAGGGGTTTTTAATTCTGGTGGTGCTGGTTTCATTTCATTCAAGTTGATTTAGTGGTGTTTGGCAAGAAAGGAACAATTTCAAGCTTAGATAATGGAGCACCCTCCACCCTTTTTTTGTTCTTGCGAGGAGAGAAGTGCGAAATGGCCTTCTTCAGGGAGATTTCGTAAGCTCGTCTTCACATTATCTTCAAGGTGGAGTCTGTGTTGATTCAAGATGTCATTGTGAGGATATTGGGGAAGAATATATGGCAACTTCTCGCAAGAGCTCGTGTGAATTCAGAGGTTGCTTCCTGGTTCGTGTCCTGACTGCTCCTAGTGTGGTCGAATATCGATGAGGTCGAGTCATTTCCTTCATTTCATCAAGCCTCTGCGCATTGAGCTGATTTGGAAGAAGCATTGGCTGCTTTCAGCAGGGGCTCAACCATTATAAGATGTGGTTCGCAAGGGCATGCCATGGAGGAAGTAAGGAGGGTGATTGCAGAGTTGTCGGCTAGGAATGTGGTCCTGATGAAGTTCACCGAGGATGTTCACGTCGAATGTTCCAAAGGGCTTTTCGAAGGCCATCGGCTTGAGAATTTGGATTTACTTGGGCTTTCGGCGCTAGCGCTTGTGGAATCAATGGGAGTGTCTTGTCTTTGTAGAAAACTAGGGTTCACTTACAACTTCTTTCTCATGACGTCTCGTGAAGGAGCTACGATGAGAGGTAGGAAGTCGGATGGTCCTAATTGTCCTACCTCTTAGGCTTAATTTTATGTTTTGGTTTGTTGTGTTTCTTCTATGGGTCGAGTTTTGTTGTTGGATGTTCGTTGTTATGGTTTCTAGGTTTTCTCATTTTCTTGCGCTCCTGCGCAGTTTTATAATTTGGTGGTGGGTTAGTTTGCTTTTGGTTTGGTTTCGGTTGTACTCGGTGGGATCCTCCAATCCCTAGGTTCTAAGCTCCTGTCAAAAGCGTTAAATTATCTAAAAAAATAATAATAATAACATAATGATTTGGAAGTCTAATTTATCTTTTGCCAACGTCTTATTTACCTTCTTAAGGAGAAATTAGTATGTGACACATGCATTTTATTTCACACTCTTTTCCTTTGAGTTATTGCTTTGGAGTAACAATTTGCTCCTCCACGGGATGTATTACAAATGTATGTTGAAAATCCTATCTCTAATAAGACACCTAATACAAGTGATATAAGATGCGTCTTAAAATTTAGAATAAGTTAAGGTCTTACACAAAGGAAATACTTCCTATCATGTTAGCACTTAACCTAAGAAAACCATGAGGTATCCCATAGTACATAATCAAAAACCACTTCACTCCGACAAGTCTCATGATAGTCCACATGATATTTTACATAGATTATTGGAGAATCACTTGATCACTTTACCATCTAATTCTCATCCTCCTCCTAGCAAGGCTTGAGAAGATAAAAGTCTAACTTTATTACAATTATCATGATTTTAATGGACATCATGGTCACAATGAATTTTATGCTTAGAGAAAAATATAAGCAACTTGAAATTATGGGTATTCTTTCTTTCAATATATGTTATACTTTATTTGCTAAATATCAATCTCCTCCTTTGACACATCACTTTGCAAAGACTGGGATATCCTACAACACACCTTTAGGGGATTCATTTTTCCCTGGGCATCTTATAAGTTATGTTCCTTGAAGATGACTCTCTTTTATACAATCATCTTAATCTCCTAAATCTACATGGGTACCTAAAATTAATAAATTTCTATCGGATAACCATAATACAACAATAAATATTACAACTAGATTTTTAATGCAAGAGCAATCCATTGTGCAACAAATAAATAATCAAAAATATCAAATAATGCAATATCGTGCTCATGGATGGTCGTGCATTATTTATCATGCTAGTTTACCTATCTATCATCAAGAATCCATATTAAATAAATCATAGACTAACCCTTTTAATTTATTCCTACCAATTAAACACCTAAATTATAACAATATAATAACACAATGTAGAAATAAACATGATTATATATATATATATGAAATGCCTCATAAAAATACTATACAAATGAGGGGCACCCCCTTTACAAAAAAATACATTGGTTTATCATACATCATATCTTCTAAATCATCTTAGCTATCTACATCTACACTTGCATAAATTTTGAAGCCTCTCCTAGACCCCTCCATTGTCGGGTGCATGACTATGACCTATACCACCTCACTCTCTCTCATAACCCACCTTACTCCATAAAGAATCTTAATTTCTCTACTGCGGGGTCATATATCCACCCAAAATATTGTACACAAGGTTCTTCCTTAGATGAGGCATGATCCATCTATCTAACTCTGCCTAGCGGTCATCCCTATCTTTGAAAATATTATGCACATTGTCGGGACTAGTGCATTAGATAAAAATGTGGGCACGCTCACTTGTTATATCCTCTACATAGTCCACAATCCCGATAGTCATAGTATTAGTGGGCACATTCGCATCAATATACGAGATGAATGCATCGATAATTGTTAACCAATACTCGTTGCTTGTAATCACAATGCACATATCAATCAATATCAATCATCATAATAATTTTTAATTATTACATGCTAAAAATTAAACAACATTAAACTTACACTATATAATGATGATTGTTATCTAGTAGAAGTGCACACTTGTGAGGATCAATGACTTCTAGTCCCAAATCTCCTCACTTTTTGGATATACAATGGAAACACCTCATGGGATGTGGGTATCCCAATAATTTGAGGTGAATCTCTAGATTTGAAGGGTTGGTTCCCTTTAGCGTATCCCTAACTAGATTTGACTGAGGTAAAGGTTAGAATGAAACTTTGAAAATAAAGGGGTGATACACCATAAATTTTGGAGACTGCTGAGATGGGAGTGTGCACAAACTGACAAAAACATTAATTTTGCATGAACCAAAGGGGTTTGAGTGATATTTTAAGGAAAAATAACATAAATCTGTGAAGGGATGGCTCACAATACACAATTTTAGTTTGCATGCACACTAAAAAGACACAAAAAAACTATTTCTTGCAATAGAGGTAGATAACATAAGTAATTAGATTAACAAATTCAAGGATAAATATCATGAGAATAAACTATCTTAGTGCACAATACTTTGAAGAAAACTTAGGAAATGTAGAACATTTTATTACCAATAGGGCACTTGCTTTGAATTTTTACAACAACTGAATCCCCCTGGTGCTTGAATAACATTAGTATATATAAGAAAATATGAAAAGAGATGAGAAGAAGAAGTGGAGATGAAGTGCTCAACACTTTCAGATTCAACATCGGTTGAACTATTTGGAGACAATTCCAATGCTAGTTCTCACGCAAAAAAAGAAACTTCATGAAGCAGTTTGAGTCGACCTCCTTTGCACAATTTTTAATGAAATAATCAAACTCTATCTTTATCCTTGCAAAATAATAAAATATTATTTTTCTCCTCCATGCACTTGAGTGGGATCCACCCTCGGTTTGTTTATTCACACTTATCTCCCTCACGGTCAAATTGTTTTGATTCTCCAAATTTGCCTTTTGCATGGAATGAGGTAAAAGTACAGACCCTTAGCATAAGTTAAGGTATTTTTGGAGATTAGGTGGTAAGGATCTGCTTTTGTCTTATCTCAAAAGGTTATTTTTGGCTTCTAGCACATGCATGATAATGATTGAGTTTGTCTTGTCTGCAAGAGTGGTTATGCAGGACCAATTTTTTTGACTCTTTGTTTGGTCTAGGCACATGCAACATGCAAGATGATTAATTATTGGCTCCCTTTGTGGCATTCAAAGAAGTTGATCCATGGTTAAGTTAAATCGATCATGATTAGGCTAATGGAATTAGGGTTCGAACCCTAAAATCACTTCATTTTGTATTTTGCATCTATTGTTCACTTGGAGGATTTTAGAAAGAGGCTGAACTCTGTTGGATTTTTCCCATGGCCGCCATTATTGCTTTGAAGTTCGGCTTTGGCCTTTTTGTGTTTTTCTCTGGGCCTTGCTGTTTGTATTATGCTTTGGAAGTTATGCATTTTTCACTTCCGGGTAGGCCATTTTGCCTTGCTATTGTTTATGGAATCTGCTTTATGTTATTCTGGATCATTCAACTCATTGGTTTTTACATGGATTGGTTGGATTTGTATGACCTTTCTATTGTCAGTCGACAATAACCTTCTAGAGTTGGCCCAAGTAAACATATTGTTGTTGTCAGCTGGTAACAATCATAGTGGTGGTGTTCTTCAACAACTACGAACCGTTACCGAATGGTGAGGAAAACACGTTGTCGTCGGAAGTGTCATGTGTGTTGTCATCGGGTAGCTCATCTTACTTGTGTTCGTCGACAACACATTTTTGTTGTCGGCCGACAACACATTTTGTTATCTGTCGACAACATCCTTTTGTAGCTTTTTTGTTCATAACGACAACACATTTCTGTTATAAGTTGAGTAACGTTTTTGTTGTTGGCCTAATGCAGTATTCAATTTAGACATGAATAAATCATGAATAAAGTGTGGTATTTAATTACTTGTACCTACACATTAAAATAAAGCGAGTTAGAAAAATATGGTGGAGGCCATAGGTCTCTCTTTTCTTTAGTTCATTTCTTGACTTCTTCATGATACAATTCTGATACTTCTTCTTGAATGCTTTCAGATGATGATAATTTGTTACTTTTTTATTATGCTATTTACTTTATCATGTTGATATGATTCTATGTCATGCATCTTGCACTTTCAGATTTACTTATGCGCATGAAAGAAAACTCATATATCTGCATAAGAATGAAGACAACTTGGAACTCTAACAACTTCTTCATTTATGTTTTCAGGTGTTCTGGTTCTTCAATTTGAGAAACAAAAGTTTCGTGAGTTAACCTCTCACACATCATGGCTAATGTGTGAGAAATGTCAACATTTATGGTGATTTTGTGGGGTCAATTACCTATTAGCTGCAATGATCTAGTGTCTTAATACATCCAATGGGCATGGAGTCAAAGCCCAAAACAAACTTTTCCTTAAAACAACAATTTTTTGCCTTTCCCGAAGAGACGAAAATAGGAAAAGATATAGGAAGAAGCTAGATCATGTGCATGAAATGTACTTATTGAAAACAAAATTATTGTAAATGTGCGTAAGCACTTATTGAATTGAAATCCTACCTACCCTACTCTAACCAACTGAAAAGAGAAGTTAAACAAATATTGATACAAATAGAGAGAAATAACATCATTTTCTAAGAAAATGAGGCCATGAGACCAACTTGACAATCAAATCACATGGCAAAGATGGAAACATGATTTGTACCTTTAACTTACTCAAAAGATCAGTCTAAAATATGAAAAATACCTCTATCGGATCTACAATCTATTTTGGGAGGTATTGGGGCTAACTTTTGAGAATTTCAAGCTCATAGTTGTGCTCTAAATCAAACACAATTGTTGGTACCGTTGGCTTAGTCCCAAATTAGCCAAGTATCTGATTGGGCATGGTCTTCTCACAACTAAAAAGTTGTGCTTTCTAACTTGTCCGGCCTATTTCCTTGATTTCCTCTTCACTCTTGAGCACATGAGGAAGATGATAAGAACATTGTTCTACTTCTTTAGAATGCTCTATCCCATCCATGACAATTGGTTCTGCAATGATATCAATCTCTTTTTCCTCATTCTACCATGCACTGGAAAAGTCAAACTCATGCTTCTTGAATCATCTTGCTCTCCTTAGGCGGTTGCGGTGAATGATGATGTCAATGATGGATTATTGCAACCTTCTAAAAGTGCAACAATCTCTAAGCATGCAACACAATAAGGATATTTGCATTCTTTTGTATCATCCTGCTCATTTTGTAAATCTGTTCTTCCTCCTTCATATCATCATTCTCATCCTCATCCACTAGCAAAAAAATTGTTAAGCTAAAAACATGTTGATCTTCATCATATGAAAACTCTAGATCTGGAAATCTTTCTTAGATTGGATCTGAAAATCATCTTCTTTTAAATTTGTTTCATGATCACTTATGGCTAGCTTTGCATGCATGGTTAGCAATTTTTCACTTCTAAAACAACATCCTTCAAATCACCTTCTATCATTGAATCAAGATCATTGATCTGAAAATCAGAATTTGTTGCATGTTTATCCAAAACATTATTTGTACCTTATAACTCAAGAGGATGGAAAGAAATTTTCCTAACCTTCATTTTATGATCATGATCCATTCTTCTTTCGGAAGTCTCCCCTTCTTGCATGCATTCTTTTTCGAATTTAGAATCTAATTGAATTCAAAATTTTGAAACCCATTCCTACAAATTTTGCATAAATTCTAGCATGTTGTTTTCTTGAATCGGTTGCCCCTTGTGACTAATTTTTTGATCATCACCTTCTTGAATTGGGTTTGAGGATGAAGGAGGAGGGGTGGGCTAGGTCTCAACCTAATTTGGAAATGTTTGGACAAGGGTAAGGGTGTAAAATATGCATGTGAGGAAGAGGGAGTGGGAACAACAATAACAAGAAAGTTTGGAATCTGAAAATTGGGCTCAAATGGTTGATAAGGAAGGTATGTAGGAACATCCCATTGACATGGTTCTTCTACCTTGAGCTTGTTGTCCTCTAATGCTTGCAATTGTTCAATTCGTTCATTGAGAGCTTGACATGTCTACTCTAGTCTCTGAATTTTGTTGTCAAACTCATCGTTAGACATGTAACTGCTCTCATAACCTACATAATCTACATAGCCAACAACATATCCCAGTCCTTGAACAACATAATGGTTATAAGGATGACCATATTGATTATCAAGGTTTGGGTCATGGGATATTCATTTGATAAGGGTTATAATACTAATATGGAGGAGGATATTGGTAGAAAGGAGGTGGATTGGGATGGTTCAACTCTTGGAGAAATGAATTCCACCGAGGAACTGACATCGTGAATGCATGACCTCATAAACAATTGAAAACAAAAGAAAAATAGGTCTACTGCTTATGAAAATAGGCTATTTGGACCAACAAAATAACCAAATATGTTTTGAATAATACCTCCAAAAGGCTCTAGTCGAAGACCTTATTGTCACCTTAGGCATGGAACATGTAGTATTGGTATGAAATTAACTTCTCGAAGTCATCAAACGTGTTCTGGTTTGAATCTTCAATTTCTAAACAATCATCAATATTAGTCCTCGTCCCACCGGGTGTGACAAAAATTGTTATCCAACAGAAGTGCACCCTTGTGAGGATCGACAACTTCTAGTCTTCTTTCTCTTCGCTTCTATGGATATACAATGGAAACACCTCATAGGTTGTGGGTATCCCAATAATTTAAGATAAATCTACATATTTGAAGGGTTGGTTCCCTTTATTGTATCCCTAACTAGATTTGACTGAGGTAAAAGTTATAGTGAAAATTTGAAAAAAAAAAGGGTGATACACCATAAATTTTGGAGACTGCTGAGATGAGAGTGTGTAAAAATGAAAAAAACATTAATCTTTCATGAACCAAAGGAGTTTGAGTGAGATTTTAAGGCAAAATAACATAAATCTATGAAGGGATGGCTCACAATTCACATTTTTAGTTATTCCTTGCAATAGAGGCAAATATCAGAATTAACTTGATTCACAAATTCAAGGATAAATATCGTGAGAATAAACTATCTTAGTGCATAATAAACTATCTTAGTGCACAAGACTATAAAGAAGAATAGTTTTGTTCGGCTTATCCTGCTCTCACATATGGTATAGAGCAGAGAAGATTTTGCACATGAAATGGAAAGATAGTTCATATACAGAGGCAACTATGTTACTATTATTTGTCGACCCAGTCGATGAGAGAATAATGTCTGAAAAGTTTTTGCAATATAGATTAAATTTGTAGTGTTTTAAAGATATTTGAGGTCTTTCACTGCACACATATGTGGCCAAATAATTTCTGAGTGTATGCTTTTCAAACTCATATGGTTTTGATCGACAATCCCTGTGCTTTTCATTTTCGAGAGCCGTGGAGTCGTAGTATTGGTTTTTTTTCGGATATCACTCTAACCATCATTGCAACGATATCGTGTAAATCAGATCAAAGTCTCAGGGTTGGAGCATCCTTGTCTAATCCTTTCCCATGCGCCATCTTCAGTATTCATCATACAGCTTCTGAGGGATTTGACACATTTATGCGTCTTAATTTTGTGCATTGATAAATAGATCAGGGATTTGACAGACACGTACCATCTAATTAAGTGTCAGGATTGTGTCTTCAAAATCTGTATTCTCATGTGTCTTCACTTGCTGTAAAGGTGCATCTATTTCTAAGACTTCAACTACATCAACTTTGTGACATTTGTGGAGGAAGATACACGTGATCAGCTTGCACGTGGTTTCAAAGATTTGGTTGCTCGAAGTACAAACCCATTCCACATCTCTGTGTTAAGTTCCAACGAACGTTTCCATATGGTCGTCGACCTTTAGCATTTCATATTTCACAGGGTTAAATTGTAGTGCATGAGAAGGTGAAACATGCATTTTGACGCTTTCAAATGACTCCTCTGTATGTGGTTCGACTGCTTACAATGCGAACACCAACAATTGCATGCGATTCTCCTCCAAAACTGTCCTTTATGTCTCCACATGGCTATATACCATCGGTCTAGATATGTTTATAGTTTTAGTTTGTTAATAGTTTTAGCGGTCATTCTCTATTTTTACGTTGTATGTTTATTTCTTGTCTCAAGACAGAGAGTATATCTGGTATATATTAGTGTCAAATAAGTCGAAGACGTTTAGGACCTAAAATTAGTGAGTCATAGTTTGTTGATGTTTAATTATTTTCTCTCTTGTCATCTTAGAATGGTCTTATAAATAGTGTGTCAAGTATTGTCTATAAAATTATTCTCTTAGTATCTTGATGAGTATAATCAAAATCATTTGTGAAGTTTGTTATAGATGTTGATAGTTATTTTTTGATTCATTGTAAAAGTTGTCAAGTTATCAATGTATGTCATTATAAAAGTGATAAAGTTGTCATTTTCTTGTCATCTTGTCTAAGTTAAAGTGTCATTGTCAAATTTGAGTCATTGTTAAAAGAGTCAAAATATTGTAAAAAAAAAAAAATTGCCTTACGGACGCATTTTCGGTGTTACCCGACGTCCAGAAAATAAAGTGTTTCACATTGCGGGAGGAGACAAAATAAAGTACAATGTGGAAAGAGATGTGCTTCATATTCACATTCTGTTGAGTTAGCGATACGTATACTAGAGGACGGAGGCACAAGAGGCTGGAGGTTGATCAATGACCTCTCCTCGATCCACCGCAGCGAGGCCACACGAAGCTGTGGTGACAATGTGTGTGTGTGTGTGTGTGTGAGTTTGCTTTTTATTTCAAAGTTGTAGTTTGTTTCAGTTGTGTGTAGTATGATTTTAGAGTTCTGTTTTGTGTTGAATAAGTGAAAAGTTCATATTGAGGGGGAACATGGTTTCAATGTTCCATTTTCACTTCTCCCTCTTTTCAGATTTGTATTCGATGTGATGTTTTTCCTACATAATTCCCTGAAGGAAAAACATAGTGGACAGACGAAAGCACAAAGGAAAAACAACATCATGATATTTGGGTTGTTGGTTTTCCTGTAAAACCATCATTTATTGATGTTGTTGGTTATCCTATAAAACCATGTTGGTTGAGGTTGTTGGTTGTCTGTAAAACCATCCTGGTTGAGGTTGTTGGTTGTTCTGTAAAACCATCCTTGTTGAGGTTGTTGGTTGTCATGAAAAACCATCCAGATCATGAGCACACATGAGTGACAAGCTACAAAGGTGTTACGAAGGAAGTTTGATTATTTTTCTCTTGTGTTCACACTAAGGGGGAATGTTAGGAATATATTAATTAGTGCTTCACATATATCTTGTTAAGTTGTTGTATGGTTGGGTAACTGTAGAGTTATATTGGGTTGTATACGTGAAGTTGTTTGGGTGTTATAACAACTCACATAATTGGCATATAACTATCCTATTATTTAGGAGATGAATCTCCTATATAAATGTATTCTATTGAACATATGAATTAATCAAGAAGAATTGTTTTGTTCAACTTATCCTTCTCTCACACTTACAAAAGCTGAATCCCCTAGTGCTTGAATAACACTAGTATATATAAGAAAATGTGAGAAGAGATGAGAAGAAGAAGTGGAGCTGAAGTGCTCAACACTTTCGATTCAACATCATTTGAACTATTTGGAGACAATTCCAATGCTAGTTCTCATGCGAAAAAGAAACTTCAATAGCGGTTTGAGTCGACCTCCTTTGCAAAATTTTGATTGAAATAATCAAACTCTATCCTTATCCTTGCAAAATAATAAAATATTATTTTTCTCCCCATGCACTTGAGTGGGATCCACCCTCGGTTTGTTTATCCACACTTATCTCCCTCATGGTCAAATTGTTTTGATTTTCCAAACTTGCCTTTTGCATGGAATGAGGTAAAAGTACGGACCCTTAACACAAGTTAAGGTATTTTTGGAGATTACGCGGTAAGGATCTACTTTTGTCTTATCTCAAAAGGCTATTTTTGGCTTCTAGCACATGCATGATAATGATTGACTTTGTCTTATCCACAAGAGTGATTATGCACGGCTAATGACTTCGACTTTATGTTTTTTCTCTATGGCCTTGCCGTTTTGTATTCTGTTAGGCGAGGTACACATTCTTCACTTCCGGTAGGCCATTTTGCCTTCTTATTGTTTACTGAAATCTGCTTTATGTTGTTCGGATCATTTTTTCATTTTTTTACATGGATTGACCGACCTTGTATGACCTTTCTATTATTTTTCTCTACAACAACCTTCTAGTGTTAACCCAAGTAAAAGTCTTCTTATCATTGGATGATAATAGTCACGATGGTGGCATCATCAACAACTACAAACTATTTCCAATTGGTGAGGAAAACACATTGTCGTGCAGTAAGTAAGTCGTGTGTGGTCTAGTATCCCATCTCACTTGTCATCCAGAAACACATTTCTATTGTCGGTTGACAACAATCTTTTGTATATTTCTTGTTGTTGGCCGAAACACATTTATGTTGTTGACCAACACCAACTTTCTATTGTCGGCCGGTAACATGTATTCAATTCGGACATGAATAAATCATGAATAAAATGTGGTCTTTAATTACTTGTACTTGCACATTAAAAGAAAGCAATTAGAAACATACAATGGAGGCCATAGGCATCTCTTTTATTTAGTTCTTTTCTTGACTTCTTCTTCATGATACAATTCTGAAACTTCTTCTTGAATGCTTCCAGATGATGACAATCATTGCTTTTCTTAGTATGTTATTTACTTTATCATGTTGACTTGATTCTATGTCATGCATCTTGCACTTTTAGATTTACTTGTACACATGAAAGAAAGCTCATATATCTTCATAATAATGAAGATAACTCGAACTTTAACAATCTCTTCATTTCTATTTTCGGTTCTCTGGTTCTTCCATATGAGAAACAAAGTTTTTAGTTGACCTCTCGCACATCATGCCCGATGTGTGAGAAATGTCAACAATGACCACTACTGTATCATGACTAGGAGAACACCTCTTGGTGGTGCCTCGTCTCCTTATACTAGAGGGGGCATGGCTCCTCCACCTCCATCATCCCATCATGCTAGTGGAAGGGTGACTCCTCCACCTCCCACTATGTCCACACCATGTGATGAGCCCCTTACTATCACTTGGAACCAAAAAAATCATAAAAAACCCATCCACCACTATGTATATACAATTTTACAACCAACATCATCTTATGGTATAAGTACCACTAGTGGGTCCACCCCATCAACTGGTGGTGGGGATAAATTTTCCTTACGAGCCCTAACATATCCCCTATTATAGATTTGTTAATTATTAATCTCTTTATGGATATGGTGCTTGGGACACATCTGGTATGACCCCAATTTGTTGGATCAATCTCACATACCAAAAATGTTCCCCCTGACCCAAGAATCGGTCCTCTAACTATATAATGTCCTCAATATTCCATATATATCTATGGTGCCCTCAACCCAACCTTTGAAATCCAGGTGTAAGCCTATCTAGCATAGCTCGATACTCTATGGTATCAATCCCTCTTCTACATGGTATCACTAACCGCCCTTTAAATATATTTGGTTGGGTCTAATATGCTTATAACCCTCCCACCAATCAAATCAATGTTATATGCTCATAATCCCACATGTGTAATAAAGTCACAGTTCTAAGCCTCTTACAAGACTCTTCAAGGTAAATCTATATAAGTGGGCCAATACCGTTGGCCTGTTGAAGCTCAATCCGGTTCTTTGGATTGAGTTGGTCTTTTTCATAAACTCCCTGTACATTTAATTGATTTTGAGTGTTTTATATTGTTCCTCGTGCTTCAAAGACCTGTTTGAGTCAAAAATAAGTGTCAATTTGTGATAAATTTTGTGCCTTGGCCAAATAAAAGAGAAGATTCAACAAAAATATTGGGGGACTGGTTCAATTGACTAGTAAACCAAAGTATAAAAAGCTTCAGACTTGCGGGTCATCGGGACTGTGTGTACATTTTTCACAAAGAACCTGTCGTCAGCACAAAATGATCTAGACTACTCCCAAAATTTGAAGCTACGAAGGCTCAAAACATGCAACCCGATCACGAAGTATCAAGTTGCAGAATGGTTGAGAAGGCTCGGTTAAAATGGACTTGGCCATTTTAACGAAGACTAAGATGTTCATTTGGATGTCAATTTCAGCACCAACAAAATGTCAAACATGTGGCAATAGATCAACAACTCAGACAGAGGCCACGTGGTAGGATTCTGGCTTTCCTCAAAGTAATTGGGCTCCGTGGACCTCAAGTCCCCGAAATGAGCCACAATGAATAATCTTTCGGGTTTGGATCTCACAGGGTCAAGGTAAAAAAATGTGGCAAAGTTTGGAGGTGACAAGTGACAGAAGAGCGAGGCAAAATATTGGGGTATTGGTTTGAATGAATGGTAAATCAAAGTATAAAAAGCTTCAAACTTGTGGATCATTGAGACCGTGTCTACATTTTTCACAAAGAACCTGCCATCAACACAAAATGATCCAAACTGATCCCAAAATCTGAAGCTACGAAGGCTCAAAAACATACAACCCAACCACGAAGTATCAAGTTACAAAATTGGTTGCGAAGGCTCAATTAAAATGGACTTATCCATTTTAATGAAGATTGAGATGTTCATTTGGACATCAATTTCAACACTAACAAAATGTTAGACATGTGGCGGTAGATCAACAACTCAAACAAAGGCCACGTGGCGGGATTCTGAGTTTCCTCAAAGAAATTGGGCTTAGTCCCTGGAATGAGCCACAATGAATAATATTTCGAGTCTGGATCTCACATGGTCAAGGTTAAAAAAAATGTGGCAAAGTTTGGAGGTGAAAAGTGGTAAAAGAGCAAGGCAAAAATATTGGGGATCGTGGTTCATTGATGGTAAATCAAAGTATAAAAAGATTCGACTTGCGGTCATTGGGACTTTATCTACATTTTTCACAAAGAACTTGCCGTCAAGACTGAAAATGATCTAGACTGCTCCCAAAATTTGAAGCTACGAAGGCACAAAAACATGCAACCTGATCACGAAGTATCAAGTCAGTTGCGAAGGCGGTTGAGAAGGATCGGTTAAAATGGACTTGGCCATTTTAACGAAGACCGAGATGTTCATTTGGATGTCAATTTCAACACCAACAAGACATCGGACACGTGGTGGTAGATCAACAACTTAGACAGAGGCCACATGGTAGGCTTCTGGATTTCCTCAAAGTAATTGGGTTCCACGGACCTCAAGTCCCTGGAATGAGACATAATGAATAATCTTTCAGGTCCCGATCTAACAGTCAAGGTAAAAAAAAAAGTGGCAAAGTTTGGAGGTGATAACTAGCGTAAGAGCAAGGTCAAAGAAGGGATACGTTGCAACCTTTTTAGGAATCCAAAAGTTTCCAAGTCCCCTAAAGGGAAAAGGTTGTGACGCGAATGCTAAACCAATCAAAAGCAAGCACGATGCAAGGAAAACTAATAGACCCGAGGAGCGTGGAGATTTTTTATTAGCTCATCCTTCACGGTGGTTAGTTAGGGGCTATAAAAAGGATAAATTGTGTATCCTTGAAATTGACATGTCGAAAAACTTTGATAATTTAATATACAAAACTCATATAGAAACATCAAATTACCATCTCTGAACTTCACTTTATAGGTTTTAATTCCTTGCAGGGGCCATACAGGTTTAGTCGGGGGCTATACCATACAATCCTAACCTCTTTGTACGATCTTGGATTGACATGTCTTCGAACAACACTTTCAAATTCAGATATTTCTTTGGGTTTTATACTTCATCTAGGTTATTCTTTCTTACAAAAATCATCTACAAACCATACATAAGCAAGTAAACATTACCTCATTTGTTAACTTGGAACTCTTAAGGAAATGCACTAGAGCACTCACTTCATACACTTGTAAAAGGCATCCAAAGCTCCCTAAATCTCAAAATTGCACATCTATAGTCATTAGGGAAATACCCACATCATGTTTGAACCTACAAACAAGGCCAATGCATCCATTTCTCTCATCTACAAGCATCCAAACATCCTCTCTCCAAGTGTTTTAGCAAGATCCAAGTTAAAGCAAACATGGTCAAAACAAGTGCCAAATCTGATTGATCTATCTAGATATCACATGCTAGGTGGAGAATGATGTGTAGTTTGAGGCCTCTTCATAGTAGTGCCAACATTAGATGTGCACGAGTGCCCAAAACCCTTATAATGTTTGTTTTATAGGAGCTTCATCCATGACTAGGGTTTGAGGTGATGTTCAGTCCATTCATAGAGCTTTGTTGCATGTGTGATAACTCGGGTTTGGCAACAGATGACACAAATCCATGAAGGTGAGCAACCAAAAAAGTTGTAGAGGTAAACTCGGAGAAGGTCCAAGACCATATAGAAGGAGCTAGACTCTCAATACGGTCCCGACCGAGTATAATTACAATTCCAATATAGTTTGTGAGGGTTTCTCGGGGTTAGTTCGCCCATTTCTCTTTTGCACAAACCCAAATCTTTCTAGAAATCATTTGAAATCATCTAAGTGCTCTCACATCTATTTTGTACTTTTGATTGCATGTTAAGTTAGCTTTATATGCATTTTTTCCTATCTGTGAGTTGCAAATCTAAATTAGTTCTTGTATTGTTGCATCTTTATTAGATTTGTAAATCAACTCTAATATATCCTACACCTAATTAAATTGACCTAGAAATTAATTTAGGGTAAAACACCAACCATATTCACTCTCTTACTTGTTTAGTTTAATGTTTATGAATACAACCCATAGTTTCCAAATATTTATATCAATGTATATTATCGATTGTTCAATTATTCCTTCAAGATTTTCTAAATTAGTAATATCCCCCTATTATTAATTAAATCAAGAATAACCATCATGTAATAATAATAGATACACTCAAAATGGGTTAAAAAATCTAAAATATATCGTAGTCAACAATCTTTAAATGATCAACACAAATCCCACCAAGCTTTTTAAATATTGAAACCCTAACTCTTTTTTTTTTTTTTTTCGCAAATCTTCACCATGAAAAGCCATTTAAAGTCGATAACCTTCGGTATCAATAGAGAAAACCTTAAGATAAAATATGGTCGTGAATGAAAACACAAACACTTACAAACCACTCATTTCCATGAACAAAGCACAATAAAAAAACCTGTTTAACATAATTCAAGAGAAAAACAAAGCTACTGACTTAAAAGTCATAACATACATGTAATGAGAGCCTTTGGATGAAGAAAACCGATATTGGAACAAAAATATGTAAATCAATGTGATGGAATTATGAAGATTAAGCGGTGTAAATGTAGGAGCAAATAAAATTTCTATTTGTAGGTAGAAAAATGGAGCATCCATGGGCCAGATCACAATTATTTCTAACATCATTCTATAGGGGAAAACATTCATAACCATTGATTGAGTATGGATAGGCTCGCTTGCTTCATTTATAAATGCTTATTGGTGTAAATATAATTTAAAACATCAAATGCCAATGATTGGAGTAATTTCAGTAGTATGGAAACAAGTTTTGTATGGCATATGTTTCAATCAATGCTTTAATGATTTCTTGATTTTTGTCGAGTCCCGATGAATGCTCAATACTTTTTCTATAGAATGCCTAATGTGCTTATGATTGTTTCTTATGAAATGACTTAGAATGCTTATACATTTATAGATAATATGAATTTAAATTAGGAACATGTTGGAACTTAAATTGACCTCCATGTAATGTCCCCTTTCCTACGCCAAAAGGCCCACATACCATGTCGAGTCCAAACCGTGGTCATACCCAAGGGCTTGGACGCTGGAATGTTTTGGGAAGGGACCCCATGGTTCTAATATCCAAGTTTTACATTTGGGGGTCACTTTTGGACCATGGCGACTCAAAAAGGAAAATGTAACTATAGTTACTTTTATTTGATTGGCCCCTCCCTAAAATGAAATGCGCCTAGAGTTAGTGGGGCTCGTTTGCAAGAGAAGTATATAAGGAGCCGGAGAGAAAGGAAATGAACTTTTTGGCATACATTTTACGACCCCTTCACGTGTAACTACTATTTGCGCATCTACACTTGTGAGTCAAATCCCACAGGGACCCTAGCTTTGGTGGTGAGAGACCCATCCTTATCTAGCAAGGCATTCTTTGGTAGTGAGAGATCTACCATAGTATGTCATTTTTTTTAGCCACTTTCGGGTTGTGTTACTGAGATATTATCGAGGGTTCGAGAGGAAGGGTTTTGAGGATTTTGGGGGCATTTGGGAAGATAACCGGAGGGTTCCATATCGATTCATGATAGCCATTTGGGCGGGCATGGCAACACGTTGAAGGCATCTTCATCAATTTCCAACTCTTTTCCAAGCTAGGTGACTTATAGCCTTTATTTGGGGTTTTCATCGGCCATTTCCTATATTTGTTAATGTTATTTCCAAATACCCTTAATTTTTGTCTCTTGTATTTAGAGAGTTACTGAACTACTAAAGTTTTCCAACCATCTAGGGCATTCTGTAATTTTTGGCAGCAATATAGTATTCCAAAATTCCAAAAATAGTTTTATTATGTCCTCTATAATAATATCAAGCTCTCTTTAAATTTTCAAGTAATTCGAGTGGATATTTTGGGAGATATTGATTTTATTTAGTTCGTTGTCCTTCTTTGTAAAAATCTGCATAAATCGATTTTATTTGGTTGCAAACTTTCAATATTTTGTGCATTTTTAAGTAGTATCCCATAAGGGATATTACAGGTGGTATCGTAGTAGTTGTTTCTCCAGCCTGTTGGGATTGAAAGATGGGGGACAGAGACAGTGAGGATATAGGGGTAGAGCTGATGAAACAATTGTTCACCAACATGGTAAAGCGGCAATGAGACTACCAATCTCTATTTGAGCCGACTCCGAGAGATTAGCACATGACATGTTTGATACTCATACGAAAAGAGGAGAAAATAGTAATGGGGAAAACACGGTCAAAGAGGCGAGTGTGGACATTCAGGCAATGGTCCCCCATTCTTCTACCAGGCCTCTGGGTTTCACAAACCTTCTTTCTTGAAGGATCCGAAAGTTTCACAGGTATGACAACCAGGGATATTGTAGATGAGGAGTCTTGTTGGGAAAGGTACCAGACCTTAAGTGATGGCTTTCGTGACAACATGCCATTCTAGGAATATTACAAAATGAAGATTGACAGCAAGCCTAGGAGAGATTACCAGGTACATGTACCAGAGATGCAAAGGAGGTTGGGACAGATTTTTGTTCCACATTTCGATGGTTCTAAGAAGTGTACTGCATAGTCTTGGGTGCAGAAGTTGAAGACATACTTTGACTTGAATCCTATGTGTGAGGAAAATGTAATTAAGTTTGTAATCTTACATCTGAGGGAGACACTTATGATTGGTGGCATCGTGGGTTGATTACATAGGGACACATATACATCACGACTTATGCAGAGTTCACAAAGAGGCTAGTGAGCAGACTTTAAAAGAGGGACCCCGATAAGTATTTTGGAGAGTTGACTCATTTGAGGCAAACCGGTTTCATGGATCGATATATCAATGATTTTCAAAGACTATCGGTCATGGTACACGATGTTACGAGAGATGAGGTTGATTTCCCCATTCACAACGAGGTTTGTGACAAATGCTCGTTGATTTGTGAGGGCATTTGAGCCTTCTTCATGCATGAGGCTATTAGGAGAGCTCGTGACTTGGAGTTATCCACTCCTAAGTCAAGGTTTCCACCTCGAGTGCGACTAAGGGTTTCCCTTCTAAAACCGTGGGTTTGTGGCAGAAAGGTACCTCCACCTAGGAAAGATACAACCAGGGAGACCATTTAGATCTAGTGAGGATAGGGAGGAATTGAGGTGAAAGAAACTATGTTTCGGCCGCACCCCCCTCTTGGGTTCCAAAACGCGATTGCGAGGGTAGAGGAGGGGCCCAATTCATAGAGGTCTTTGAGGAGAGTGATGGTGACGAGGAGTTGGACGCCTGAGGATTAGAGGATGATGATGATGAGGCATTAGATAGTGCGGGTGTTAAGCAAGATCGAGAGACTTTCCCTAGGAGACTATTGCCACCTTGTCAGTACCCCAAGGTATAAGGCATTCGAGTTAGGGGAGTTTTGCAGGGACAATGAGTGGTGGTACTCATTGATAATGGGGCAACCCATAAATTTATTGATGCCTCATTGGTTGAGAGGCGAGGTTACAGATAGAGGAATTTGAGGGCTTCAACGTGGTTGTAGCCAATGGAGATTCTATGAGATGTACACGACGGGTTCCCAATTGAGCAGCAAAGACAATGGATAACTATACAATTACCAATGATTTCTATATTGTTGGTATTGGAGAGACCAACATAGTGCTTGGGGTATAGTGGCTTCCTTCCCTTGGTGAGTTTCAGACTAACTTCCAGATGATGGAGTTGAAGTTTAAGCCTAGAAGGGAGGAATGTGATCTTGAGGGGCTTATCTTTAGGGGCACCCCGAGTTGTTACGACCAAAAGAATTGAGAGGATCTATAGGCATGATGGGGTGGATTGGGTAGTACATTGTTTGGTTTCGACCAAGAAATCGAGGAGGATGGACAGAAGGAGTACCATGTGATATACATGGTTTATTGGAAAAACATAGTGCAGTGTTTGGTGACATACCTCCAGGCATACCTCCAGATAGGGGATTTGAGCATGTGATTGAGCTTGAGGATGCTAGACCGGTGGTTACTTTTCCTTAGCATCACCCCAAATAGTTTAAGGATGAGATCGAGAAGACTATACAGAGCTCATTTATATGGGGCATATTAGACCAAGTTCCACGGCCCTTTTGTTTCTTGATGGTATTGGTGAAGAAGAAGGATGGGACCTGCGGATGTGTATGAACTACCGTGCCTTGAATAAGAAGACAATAAAGAACAAGTATCCCATACCACGCATTGATGAGTTGTTAGACGAGCTATATGGTGCAATCTATTTTTCAAAAATAGATTTGCGTTCTGGATATCATTAGATCAAATTCGGGGATCAAGATGTGCATAAGACAACTTTCAGATGCCATCACGGTCACTTTGAGTTCTTGGTGATGCCTTTCGGATTGTCTCATGCTCCAGCCTTACACATTTTAGTTTGCATGAATCATGTGTTCAACCACCACTTGCGGAAGTTTGTATTGGTTTTCTTTGATGATATTTTAGTTTACAATAGGACTTAGGAGAACCATATCGGGCACTTGGGCGAGATATTGGGGATATTAGAAGCCAATTCGTTATATGCGAGAGCCTCTAAGTGTGAGTTCGGCATGACCGAACTTCTATACTTGGGATATGTAATTAGTGGGGTACATTGAAGGTGGATAGAGAGAAGATATGGGCAATCCTGGATTGGCCGCCACCTAGGACATTGACACAAAATGAAGAGGATTCAAGGGGTTGTGCACATACCACCGAGAGATTTGTGAAGAAATTCTCTCGGTTGACTGCTCCATTGACCAATTTGACCAAGAAGGGGGCTTTTGCTTGGTCAAACGCAACACAACAGGTATTTTATCACCTCAAGGAGGTGATGAGTTCGTGTCCCATCCTCGCATTACTAGACTTCTCCCGCCATTCGATCTAGAGTGTGATGCATCGGGAGAGGGTGTTTGGCCGGGCGGTCCTCATGCGGATATGCATCCCATCGCTATGAGAGTCAGAAATTGAAACCCGTGGAGAGAGGGTATTCAATTTACGACAAGGAGATGTTGGCCATTATGCATGCTTTGGCCAAATTCAGACAATACCTTGTGGGCAACAAATTCGTGGTTCGTATGGATCACAACAGTTTGAGGTTCTTCTTGGGACAGAAAGAGCTCAATGATTGCCAACAAAGATGGGTGAACAAGGTGCAAACATATGACTTTGACATAGAGTACACTAGAGGTAAGAATAATATTGTTGTTGACACTTTATCTAGGAGGCCTTACCTCACTTCTATGCTTAGTTCTATGTCTGAGATTTTAGCGGATTGAAGGCTCATATACTTGTTGAGTATTCCAAAAATTAGTTTGCATGTGAGATCATGGATGGTATTATACAGGACAACCGATATAGAGTAGTGGATGATCTCATTTTCTACAAGGATAGGATTTTCCTTGTACCAGGATCCAAAATGAAGGAGAAGATCCTTCGAGCAGTACATGATACACCACTAGTTGGACATCCTAGGTATTTCAAAACATACAGGTTCATCAGGGAGAGATTTGCATGGAAGGGGATGAAGGACGATGTCCTTAATCATGTCAGAGAGTGTATGGTTTGCCGAAAACCAAATCCGAGCGTTCTTTCCCAACAAGATTACTTCAGCCTCTCCCCATTCCCGAACAGAAATGGGAAAGCATATCTATGGATTTTATCACAGGGCTTCCTTGTGCATGGGCATAAATTTGCATTTATGTTTAGTTGATTAGTTAACTAAGTATGCTCATTTCTTTTCCCTACCCGGGGCACGAGGCAGTGGATGTGGCCCGAATCTTCCTGTGCACTCGGTATTTTTGGGCTACATGGGTTACTCGAAATATTGTTGTGTGGCAGGAGAAAAGATCTTCATGAGCGCCTTTTGGCAAGAGATCTTGACTAGAAGGTATGAAGTTGACTCCTAACACTAACTACCACCCACGAGACATGAGGCGAGGCGACGAAGATAGTCAATAAGTGGATAGAAGGCTACTTGCATGAGTTATGTGATCCGACACTAGAGGGCATGGATTAAATGGTTACACATGGGTGAGTATTGCTACAATACCACCTACTAGATGAGCATAGGTATGACCCCTTTCCAAGCCTTGTATGGGTACGACGCCAGGACATTTGTAGATTTGGTATTACTAGATAGCCGAGCTCCCAAAGCTCGAGATTGGTTACAGGAGAACCAGGATATTTTGAAGGCTCTCAGAGAGAATCTTCAGAAGGCACATAATCAATAGAAGGTATATGCAGATCGACATAGGACAAGAGGTCTTTTGAGGTTGGGGATCTAGTGTTCCTACGCTTACACCATATAAACAAATCCTCATTGAAGCGGAAGGGTGGGTGCAGAGAAATTGAAACCATGATTTTATGGTTCGTACCGAGTAGTTCGTCGAGTTGGGGTAGTTGCATATGAGCTAGAGCTACTGGAGCACAGTAAGATACATAATATCTTCCATGTTTCATGCCTTAAGAAGGCACTCAGACCACATATTGTACCATCTACAGAGTTACCGCCACTAGATGAGGAAGGGAAGTTGGTGCTAGAACCATAATCCATTATTGAAGAGAGACAGAGGGGGCTCAGGAGCAGAGTAATCACCGAGTATTTGGTGCGATGGAAGGGACTGCCACTTGAGGATGTTACTTGGGAGGGAGAGCAGATTTTGCAACATCCTAATTTGCATTTTCTTAAGGACAAACAAAATTTTGGGAAGGGAGGACTGTAATGTCCCCTTTCCTACGCCAAAAGGCCCAAGGGCCAAGTCGAGTCCAAACCGTGGTCATACCCAAGGGGTGTGGACGTTGGGAGCTTTTGGGAAGGGGCCACGTGGTTCTAATATCCAAGTTTTACGTTTGGGGTCACTTTTGGACCATGGCAACTCAAAAAGGAAAAAGTAACTATAGTTACTTTTATTTGATTGGCCCCTCCATGGAATGAAATGTGCTAGGGTTAGTGGGGCTTGTTTGCCGAGGAGAAGTATATAAGGAGCCGGGAGAGAAAGGAAAGGAACTTTTTGGCATACATTTTATTGACTCCTTCATGTGCAACTACTATTTGCGCATCTACAACTTGTGGAGTCAAATCCCACAGGGACCCTAGCTTCGGTGGTGAGAGACCCGTCCCTAGCTAGCAGGGAATTCTTCGGTAGTGAGAGATCTAACCTAGTCCGCATTTTTTTGAGCCACTTTCAGGGTTGTGTTACTGAGATATTATCTAAGGGTTCAAAGGAAGGGTTTTGAGGATTTTTGGGGGCATTTGGGGAAGATAACCGAGAGGGTTCCAATCGATTCACAACAACCATTTAGGCGGGCGTGGCAAAGATGTTGAAGGCATCTTCATCAATTTCCAACCCTTTTCCCAGCTAGGCGACTTACAACCTTTATTTGGGGGTTTTCCAGTCGGCCATTTTCAGATCTGAAGGTGGAAATATTATTTCCTATATCTGTTAATGTTATTTCACAAGACCCTTAATTTTTGGCTCTTGTATTTGGAGAGTTACGAACCTCTCGAAGTTTTCTAGCCTTTAGGGCATTCTCAGTAATTTTACGGTAATATATTATTCCAAAAATTCCAAAGACAATTTTAGTATGTCCTCTATAATAATATCAAGCTCTCTTTAAATTTTCAAGTAATTCGAGTGGATATTTTGGGAGATATTGATTTTATTTAGTTCGCTGTCCTTATTGTAAAAATATGCATAAATGAATATTTTATTTGGCTGCAAACTTTCAATATTTTGTGCATTTTTAAGTAGTATCCCAAAAGGGATATTGCACTCCAACCGTAAAAAGATTGAAAAGGGTGAGATCTAGAAATTAGTGCTTTCTAGCCAAAACGGGTGAGACAAAAGGGCATATGAGTGTCCATATGCTTACGAGATGGGCCCTTGCGTGTACATATGCTCGATGAAAGAGGCGATTAAGGGATTTTAAGAGAAAAAATACGTGTCAAAAGGGTTGGAGAGATGTCATCGAAAGTCAACAAAATATATCAATAATCAAAAGCCTATTTTGGACCAATAATCAACAAATACACAAATATGCTAAAATTATACAATTTACCGAATAATAACTATTTATGACCATTTTAGATAATTATAATCATCTTGAGATGGTTTTAACACAAGTAAAAACCATCAAACATTAATAATCTAAATATTTTTTCTAAAATCCACATTTTAAAAAGAACAATAAAATCATAAGTCGCCGCTTCGGGAGGACGAGGAGGGTCATCTTGGGAGGGATAAACACTCCATTAGTTGACTCGGTCGAGGGAGGATCCACTTGCCAACCATCATGGTCGACATTTGCATTTGGGTGTTTTGTTATTTCCTACGTGACGTTTTAATGGTGCCTACTTAGTGTTTTGTTGTTGCCTTCGTGGCGTTTGGTGAGACCGTGAGTTTTCGATTTCCCCTACTAATGTAACTCTCTTTTATTAATAATAATTTAAGGGCAATTCCAATAGTAAAAGAACAATAAAATAACTTTATATTTTTAACAATAAACTACATTACTACCAAAAATATTCACTTGGTGGTCTTCCCCAACTCCTCCCTAGCTTCATAATCCACCTCCCCTCCCCAAGAATAAAAAAGAGGGGAAAGAAAAAGAAAACTAGATTTACAAAAATGAAGAATGATTATCATCAAAAACTAGATTAACAAGAATGAAGAAGAGTATCATCAAAATTATCATTAACAAAGTCTAACTTGATTTTAAAAATGGCATTTGTACTACGGAAGAATTGATTATTATACACAGGGGGCAGGGACTGTATAATATTCTTATTTTGGCTACCGCACAGTGGTCCCATAGACCTTTTTGGTCTGAAAAATCAATCGTTTGTTCGTTCATTCGACTTAGCTAAATTATTTTAACTGCGTATTCCTTCCACTTGTACTGTGTTGCCTGTCATTGAAATTCGCGCAGGGAAAACCATGAACGGAAAGAAGAATGGTAGCACACTGCTGTTGGTGAAGAAAGAAAGCAATGAAGAAGCTGGATTGTTAGGAGGAGCAATGTCTTTTGAGAGTGCAAACGAGAATCTTAAGGAGCTTGACCGTCTTCGCAGGGAGCAGGATTCCATTATTCTAAAGATCAACAAGCTTCATCACAGGCTTTCTCAGATTCGTAAGTTTCTGTTTTTCCCTGGATTTTTAAAATGAATATTCACCTTTTCCATGCACAAGATATGTGGATAGTCGGGATTGATTTTTCCAGGAAAACCGAATAATTGATTACCTGGGCATAAAAATTAGTACACTGTAAATCATTATTGCAATTATGTTGGACAGAGAATTACGTTTCGAAAAATCTGCGGTAGCCTCGGTGTGAAGTTATATGAAAAATGATTGTTTGTTTACATGGGTCATAACTTGTTATATGTAGAATATAACTGAACTTGAGTACGGCCCAATCCATTCGTTTTTTTTCTTTACTTTTTCTTCCTCAGACTGCTACTAGTGTCATACACACAAGGCATGTGGATACCTAGGTGTAATTTTGTATGAAAGCTGAACGTTTGAGTGCATGAATCAAAACAATTAGGGCACTGTATATTACGATTGAAATTGGGTATGGCCGAGAAATTAGATTCGAGAAAAAATTGTCGATACGTAGGTGTGAATTTATGTTTGATTATATGGGCCATAACAACTTGTTATTTGTAAAATATAACTGAAATTGGGTATGACCCAATCCCTCCTTTTTCTTTTTCTTTATATACTATGGATACTTAGGTGTGATTTTATAGGAAAACTGAATGTTTGATTACACGGGTCAGGGCAGTAAATCCACTGTAATTCATGATCGCAGTTGAGTATGGCTCAATTCACTCCTTTTTCTCTTTTTCTTTATATAGCTGTCACTCTCACTGTACATGAGCTATGGACGCTTAGGTGTAATTCTATCGGAAAATTGAGTGTTTGATTACATGGTCCAGGACAGTAAATCCACGGTACATTATGACTGAAATTGCATATGGCCCAAAATTTAGATTGTGGAGAATTTGTGGAGACCTAGGTGTGAATTTGTATAAAAACCGAATGCTTGATTACATGGATCATAACTGTTTGTTCACTATTTCAAAAAATACTGAACTACCATTGGTATTTTCAATTTTGTTCTTTCTCACTTCTAGGTAATATTGAATAAAATCCAAAAGCATCAAATTCCTACGAGGGTACTACCCCTCTCAAATATAGAAGGAAACTGCAAGTTCAAAGGTTTCCTGCACTGTCACCTCTAATCCTTGTATCTATCTGTTGGGCAGGAGTCGGTTTTATTAAAAGGGTTTCGAGTGAAAGATATTTTGGAATAACATACGGGTTATAACAGTTGGTCAATTTTAAATTATGACTGAAATTGGGTTGGCCCAAAATTTTACAATTGAGGAAAATCTGTGTATACGTAGGTGTGAATTTATATAAAATAATGAATGTTTGATTACACAGGTCATAACAATTAGCTGACTGTAACCATAACTGATTTTGGATATGGTCCAATCCACAGAAAAAGTTCTGCTGTATGATTATTGCGAGGAAGATCAGTGATTATCCAGGTCTGAATTAATATGGAAACTGAATGTTTGATTCCAGGTCATAATAATCAGTACTCTATAAATTATGGCTAGAAATCGGGTACAACCCAAAAATTACATTTAGGACCACATTCTTAAGATTTTTAAACACAGATCATATTTTTAAACAAGGGTCACTCTTGACCGAGTCTTTGATTACATGGTCATACTAGTTAGTCCTTTATAAATTATGACTGAAATTGTGTTGGCCCAAAAATTATATTGAGGACTATGCTCTTAAGATTTTTAAACAATGGTCATACTCAAATTTACTCCATAATTGTTGCACCACAACCTCGCCACATATATGCTGGTGTTGTAGATCACCTTATTACAGTGAGGGGGATATATACCTGGATCACATTCTTAAAAGTGTCCATCGTTACCGTTATTGATCTGCACCATGGGGCCCATCATGGTGGTGCAGAGGACGACATGGCTAGTAAACTGTTATGTTATACTAAACATGTAATAGAAAGATAACTAGGCAAATTATTGCTCATTTATAGAGACAAAGAGATAGCAGAGTAATGCTCTAAATAGGCGCAAATTATGTGTACATAAACCAAAAGATTCAGAATGAGAATTTCTGTGATCAGGGACTAGGGGAGAACATACTAGCTGATTTTTCTCGCTGGAAAAACTATGGAGGATCTGGGAACATGGGAGAACCATGTGCTTATGTGTAGCTCCCATTGATGATGTCCCTCAATGTCCAATGTGTGCATGCACGTGTGTAAGAAAGATCAGCTACAACCAAGAATGGTTACATAAGAGTTCAATTCCATAGTGGTCAATGGATGGCTGTTCATCTTCCTTGTTGCATTGGTACAGATTTCTTGGCGCACATACAGGGCACAAAGGGCAGTTCAACTTCCCATGTGGGGTGGTGTCACACACTTGTGTAGAATTGACTGGAGCAGTGCTGCAAAGCCGATCAGGTTGGCACCAATGGTGCTAGGCCCAGGTGTTGGCAGTGCCATTATCATGCACTGGAATCCTTGGACCGTGTGCCATTATGGGGAGGACCAATCAAGAGAATGCTGATCTATGAGAGCTAATTCGAGTCAATGGGAGAGTGTTGGTCTGAAGATAGCCAACATGAGTGACATATTTCTAGAGAGAGCCCATCGGAATGGCACTTGTGTGAATGACCAACTGAGGTGGTGTCATTATGGAGTGAGACAATTGGAGTTGTGCTAGCCTTAGTGAATGGCAAGGTGCTAATTTGGGGTGAGCCAATCAAAGTAATGCCAATTTGGGGAGCCGAATTGGGATGGTGCCGATTTGGGGTGAGCCAATCAGAGTAGTGTTGATCTTTGAGGAGCAATTGGAGTGGCATTCGTCTAGGATGAGGTAATCGAAGTGGTGTTGGTCAAGATGATTGAATGATATAGTGCTTATCCAAGGAGAGCCAATTGTATTAATGTTGGGCTAAAGATGCTAATCATGGGAGCTCCGATAGGGATGATGCCAATTGTCTTGAGCCTGACTTGTGCTAATGCAATGTTAATTGTGCGACGACCTGGGGAGTGTCAATTGGTGGAGCGTTGGTTGAAGGTGCTCTTCTATGACGCAGCATCAATATGTGAGACGGTTGAGGCTAGTGTTTGGTGCCATGTTCCTTGACATTGGTTTGCATGGGTATGGTGTTACGAGCAAGCTTCAAATGAGAGACTTAGTGTGTGCAAGACAATATAATGTCCAAATAATGACAAAATTACCATTGCCGTATAGTGGTCTTGAGTCACCCTTCTTGTGCTCAAATCATTTGTCACTCCTTAGCAAGCAATGCCTCTTATCACTTATAGATTTGAGACTAACAGATCTTGAGACCTATGGGAGATTTCAAGTTGAATACTATTGCGTAGAGGGACCAATGGCATACTGATGTTGATAAATCCAATCCCTAAGAAGCAATGTAGGATGCCATATCCTTGAAAAGAGTCACACATCTCCTTGTTGATCTTTGATTGTGTCCAATGGTTGTCTTTCATGTCACACAACGTCGGCTAGACTTCCTTGCACATGGTAGTTTAGTGCTTGCATCCTCCTTCAATTGTGAAAACCAAGTTTGGAGTTGCTCAAGAGTGTATAGATGTTCCTTGTGGGCTGGTTTGGAACCTTACATGGATCCCTGTTAATGCCAAGGGATTTATGTGGTATCTTTGTAACATTGAGGAGAGGAGTATGAGCATACCCATGACGAATCCTCCAAGGTTGTGTGAGCACTCCCCGTAAGTGAGTGGATTGCGATTCCAAGTTTGATGGATGTTGTGCTCAATAACATGGTGAATTTGTGTAAGAGGGAAGCATGGAATGAAAATGAAATATCCCTTTTAGGATATCACTCTAAAACTCAGAAATTAATTAAAAATCTGCAGACTGTAATTCTGATTTTTCCAGGACAACAAGGTACAATTTTTTAAAAAAATTATATCTTAAAAAATATTCACTTTCAACAATACCCAAAAGCTTCAAAAGATGTAGAAAAATATAGAGAACAAGAATATCCAATCAAATTTCCGAAATTCTGATAATTGAATTTTTAATGATGAAAATATAGCTGAAACTTACAAAATTAATAACTTTGGAAATACTTGGGATCTGATTACAAATGATAGCTCAAAAGATAGATAAATCCAATATCTATCCAATGCATATTCAAGCACAATTTTCCAATGGGTGGAAGGCACCCAAATTGCTCCATCTAGAATTGAGTGGACAAAACCCCAGAAAATAGCTGTTCCACCTGAAAATTTGAATGTAGAAGGCTGGGAATATGAAATATCCCCAAATACGAACAACAAGCTAGGGATATGGATCTGAAACCCTCACCAAGAATGCTCTACCAGCTAGGGATGGATCTCTCACCACCGAAGCTAGGGATCCTGCAGAATTTGACCTCCACAAGCAATAAACTGAAAATAGCAATAGCTCCAAAATGATTGAATGTCTGAATGATCTCCAAAAGACCCCAAAGGTTTATTTATAACCTTTTTCCTCCAAAAACACAAGCCGCATTTTCCTTGGGGAAATTAATAAAATAAAGTGACTTTATCATTTATTTCTTTTTATTATATCACTTTATTTATTTCTTTTCTTTTCTCTTTTATTTTAACTTTATCATTAATAAATTAATATAAAGTGCTTATAATAATATTTTAAGATGCACTTTATGATTAATTTATTATGACAAGTTTCCCTTGTATTCCTCCCTTAGCCGTCGAGAAACAATGAATGGGCTAAGGGTCTTCGATCGAGAAGGGGACATTACAATCCTCCCCCAAATTACTTGCCCTCAAGCAATTATAACTCATATATCCAATGACTATGTGCAAGAGACAAAACATGCTATAGTGCTCCAAGATTCGGGCTCCTGTACCTGTCAAGTGAGATAGATCTTGCCAAAGTATGTAGCTCTCATGATGCTCACAATCATGAATTAAGAACAAGGGATCCATATGCTCCATATTACAATTTGTATTACCATACTTAGCATGAGAAAAACAAATCTGAAATGGTTTACTATGCAGCAATAAATATGACCCATTATTATCCTCTTCATACCTTGGAGTATCACCAATATCCTCATCATCCTTTGTCTTCATGATAACTTGACTTTGTTGTATCAATTCCCTAGCAACCTTGTCCACAATGGGTTGAATATCATCATGATAATACTGCTGCAATAAAAAAGAAGATGTACCGCTTACCACATAATCCGCATCTTGTGCAATTTGCTCTCTTTTGAAGGAACCTTCCATACTCTTGGCTGCCACCACTTGAGGAGTACCATTCCTCATACCTTGCAAAACAACTTCCGGATCAACATTCTTTTCTTCTTCTTCTTCTATCATCTTTGGATCAACATTATCTCCATCATCTGAAATTACCTCATGTGGAGCTGTTATTGGTTGTTCAAATGAGTTCTTTTGTAATTCAGGTACCAGCAGATGATGATCTCGCTTGGGCTTGCGACCAATCTTCATCCTGCAATAATCTAAAAATGGCATATTATCTTTGAAACCCTTACTCAAAGATTGGTATTTTTCCCAACAAGACTCCTCATCAATCACCTCTATTGGCTGCCCTTTATTATTGCTCTCACCTTTTCCCTATTATTCCCAGATCTGATCTGATTCATGTTCTATGTGAGCTGACTCAAGTAGAGGTTGGTTGTCTCTTGTTGTTTCACCATGTTGATGAACATTTGCTTCATAAAATCCATATTGAGATCTTCATTCACTACCCAACAAGCTAGAGGAAAGGTGGCTCTGATACCACTTGAAATATCCCTTTTAGGATATCACTCTAAAACTCAAAATTAATTAAAAATCTGTAGACTGTAATTTTGATTTTTCTAGGACAGCAAGGTACAAAAATCTAAAAAATTTAATATCTTCAAAAATATTCACTTTCAACAATACCTAGAAGCTTCAAAAGATGTAGAAAAATATAGAGAACAAGAATATCCAATCAGATTTCTGAAATTCTGATAATTGAATTTTTAATGATGAAAATATAGCTGAAACTTACAAAATTAATAACTTTGGAAATACTTGGGATCTGATTACAAATGATAGCTCAAAAGATAGATAAATCCAATATCTATCCAATGCATATTCAAGCACAATTTTCCAATGGGTGGAAGGCACCAATCTGCTCCTCAAATATGGAACTGAGTAGACAAAACCCCAGAAAATAGCTGTTCCAAATCTAAACTGAAAATCTGAATGTAGAAGGTGAGAATATGAAATATCCCCAAATACGAACAACAAGCTAGGGATATGGATTTGAAACCCTCACCGAAGAATGCTCTACCAACTAGGGATGGATCTCTCACCACCGAAGCTAGGGATCCTGTAGAATCTGACCTCCATAAGCAATAAACTAAAAATAACAATAGCTCCAAAATGATTGAATGTCTCAATGATCTCCAAAAGACCCCAAAGGTTTATTTATAACCTTTTTCCTCCAAAAACCCAAGTCGCATTTTCCTTGGGGAAATTAATAAAATAAAGCGACTTTATCATTTATTTCTTTTTATTATATCACTTTATTTATTTTATTTTATTTTCTCTTTTCTTTTAACTTTATCATTAATAAATTAATATAAAGTGTTTATAATAATATTTTAAGATGCACTTTATGATTAATTTATTATGACAAATTTCCCTTGTATTACTCCCTTAGCCGTCGGGAAACAATGAATGGGCCAAGGAAATCCATGCCATTTAGGTAGGGGATCCATTTGTGTAGCGAGAGTTTGAGCCTACTCTTAAGAACTCTTCTAAGGAAGAGTGAGATTGAGAAATAGCGCGCGTTCTCTAGCCCTAATAAAAACCATGGAGCGTCTTGTGTATGCACAAGGCATGGTGTTGTATTTGTCCATCCAGAGTCACAAAGGTTGTATTTTTGCTATGTCGGATGGCTTTTCCTAGAGGTGTTGATGCATATCTCACTCCTGGAAAGACAAGGTGTTATTCAACTATGCATACAGATGTGTAATAAGATGTGTTTATGTTCGGAGCATTACCGATAGTGAAAGCTTTATGATTATAGAAGTGTTGGAGGATGGAGGTAACCCTTCTCCACCTATCAAGGTCCACCCATCTGCAATGCCGTTTCATGGAATGGAAAGTTCTTTGTACAAGGATATCAAAAAACCAAGTGGACTTGCAATGATTAATCCTCCCGAAAGATCACAAGGATGAATGTCCCAACATTGTCTTGATGCATGATCTTGGCACCCACAATGGTTACATAAGGAAGGATCAAGAGGTGTGTGCCTGTTTCTGGGATGTTGTTATGTGGAACGAGGTTGAGATGTGCCTTATTCTTTGATTTCCCAACGTGTGTGATGCAATGGAGATGTTCGTGTCCTTTTTCAAGGTGATTGTTGCACAAAGTGCTGTTGAGATGCTCACACGCTTCCTTTAACACTGTTCAAGAGCCATTGGGTTAGGGTACCCTGTGCATGAATGGAAACACACACACAAATGGTGTGGAGTAGAATGTGACGTGGAAGCATCCTTGGCACATGGTTGTGGAGGGAAGTGTTGAAAACCCTTTGTACTTGTGTTGGAACTGGTGTATCAAATCAATGTTTTGCAGTTTCATCTCATGGCCGAAGGCGATTTATGATGTTTTGGCTATCTTTGCCCAAACCTTTTCCATTGTAGACTAGTTTCTTTAGCTGCTTGGATCTAATGCCTTTGGTGTGTTTCTCAAAGCTACCAAATGAATTTGATGAGGAATTAGGTTTCTTGAAATGACAGGGGCTCAATAGGTGCTCATTTTTCATTATATGTGACATCACATGTGGTGGTTGGATGTGTTGATGCATTGGTGATTTGTTTTGTTGCGTGCAACCATTCACATTTTGCATGAGGTTGTGCTAATTCTTTTATGGAAGTTAGCTCTTGCTATAACTTTTGCTTGGCTTGGTTGCATCTCTCTGCTTGAACTAGACCATTGAGGGCAGGGTTAGCCAGATGAGCACTTCACACGATAAGGTTTACTTACTTCTGTATGGCAAGGTTAAGGGTTTCCTCCTTCGAATGAAGTGCATCTTGCTGCTGCTGATTTCAGCGTTGGAGATATTGAATCTCCTTGGGCAAACATTGGTTCTCATTTAGAGAATCTGAATGTGTTGTTTTCATTTGGTGGCTTGTCAACCTCTTGCTTGCCTTTTTATGACTGCAGCAATGGAGACGTGGACATGGATTTTGTTGGCATCCAACAAGAGCATTAGGTCAAGCAAGAACTCATTATTATATTGATTCTCTGACTTGGTGTTGGACCTAATGATAGGATGGTATGACAAAATTCTATGCTCTGATATACCAATTCCTTGAATTGTTGGAGAAACCAACCAACAAAATGGCATGGAACCTGTTCTAATATCAACTCCTCGAATTGATGGGAAGACCAAATGAGGATTGGCGTGAGGTGAGTATGTGCTATGCTACAGTGCTACTAGTAATCTACACCACATGGCCTAGGATGGTAATGTGAGGACACCACAATAACTTAGCTATAAAATTATTGTGTTATAATGCAGTTCATAACATAAAAATAACATAGTGCCAATCTAGGAGGAGCAACTTGAGTGGTACCAATCTGGGGTGAACCAGCCAGTGGTGCTAGACCAGATGACCGAGTGACATAGTGTTGATCGGAGGAGAGCAAGTTGAATTAGCGTCTGCCTGAAGATGGCCAAACTTGTGGCGCCAATAGTGGGAGTGCTGAAAAGGATGTTGTGAACTAGTGCAGAAGTTGATGAGAGCCATTGTGTTGATCCTTTTTAACTGTGTGCCAACCTGGGGAGTGCCAATTAGGTGGAGCATCGGTTGAAGGTGCTCTTCTTTGATGGAGCACCATTTTGTAAGATGATTGGCATTGGTGTTTGGTGCCATGCTGCTTGGCGCTTGTCTGTGCGGATCTGGTGCTATGAGCAAGATCCGCATGGGAGACTTACTGCCTGTAAGACATTGCGGTAAGAATACAGCTGCCAAATAGTGGTCTTGAGTCACCTCTCCTCTACTTGGATCAATTATACCAATGACCTGGGACTATGAAAACCGATTATTTGGACACATGGGTCATAACAATTAAATAATCAATCCACTGTAAATAATACTTGAAATTGGGTTATGATCCAGAAATTGCATTTTGAAAAATCAATAGATAGTCAGATGTGAATTATTTTGATAATTGAATATTTGACTACATGGGTCATAATAATTAGTCCACTGTATGGTCCAAAATTACATTCAGGAAAATTTGTGGATACCTAGTTGTGAATTTATATGAAAATCCAATATTTGATTACATGGGTCATAGAATCTTAATGTTCGTCAGCGCAATATAACTGAGATTGTGTATGGCCTATAAATTACATTAGGAAAATATGTGCTAGCCAGATGTGAATTAATGTGAAAACAGAATGTTTGATTACATGGTTCATGGTCCACTGTAAATTATGACTAAAAGTTAAAATTGATATGGTCCCAAAATTACTCTCAGGAAATTTTTGGGATAACTAGGTGTGATTGCCTGGGTCACGACTCATAGCAGTTAGTCCAATGCAAACAATAATTGAAATTGGGGATCAATATTTACTTTCAGGAAAATATGTGGTACCCAGATGAGAATTTATATGCAAACTAAATGTTTGATTAGATGGGTCATAAAAACTAGTCCACCAAAATAACTGAAATTGGGCATGGCCCAGCGTTACATCCAGGAAAATCTGTGGATATACTTAAATTTGAATTTATATGAAAATTGAATGTTTGATTACATGGGTCATCACAGTTAAGTTCATCGTAAATTGAACTGAAATTGGGTATGGGTCACTATGTCGCAATATGCTCTCTCCCTCTCTCTCTCCATGATTGTCACTGTTGCTATAAACAAGATCTGAGGACACCTAGTTGTGATTTTATGGGAAAATCAAATGTTTGATTGCTCGAGCCATACCAATTAGTCCACCGTAAATTATAACTGAAATTGGGTTGGCCCAAAAATTGTATCAAGGAAATCTATCGATATTTGGGTGTGAATTTACATGAAAACTACATGTCATAACAATTAGTCCACCGTAAATTATGACTGGAATTAAGTATGACCCAAAAATTACATTCGTGAAAATCTGGGGATACTTGGGTGTGAATTTATATAATACCAAATATTTGATTATATGGGTCATAACAGTTAGTCCACTGTATACCATAATTGAAATTGGGTTTGGCCAAAAATTCATGTGTAAGATGAATATTTGATTACATTGGTTGTAAGTGTGAGTACACTTAAAAATTCAAATTTATAACTTAAAATGGTCATGGCCCAAAATTACATTGAGGAAATATGTTAGTGCTTAGGTTTGAATTTATGTGAAAACTGAATGTTTGATTCCCTGGGTCACAACAGCTAGTTCCCATAAAAATGTAACTGAAAATGTGTATGACCCAATCTGCTCCTTTTTTAAATTTTTTTTTATGACTGTTCCAGTAACTGTACACAAGATCTGTGTATACCTTTGTGTGATTTATAAAAATCCAAATTCCTAATTGCATTGGTCGTAACAATTAGTCAACTTAAGTTATTACTGAAACTAGCTATAGCCCAAAAATCACATTGAAAAAAATCTGTTGATGCCTAGGTGTGAATTTATACGAAAATTGAATGTTTGATTATATGGGTTGTATGTAACAATTAGTACACTAAATTATACTGAAACTGGGTAAGGACGATGAATTACATGTGGGAAAATCTGTGGATGCCTAGTGGTGAATCAATATGAAAACCAATTATTTCTGTTAATGCAAGTATACAGGGTGCAGAATGGGTGTTTTCAATTTATAGACCACAAGCCAGGCTACCATGGCCCAGTTGGCAACCCTGGGAAGATCCTATCAATGAAATATCAGTCATGCCCAGGAAGGAAAAGTCCTCCCAGGGGGAACTCACGTAGCCTTTTGTGGTGATTACATGGTCATAAGATCACCCTGCAAATCCATTGGACCAGTTTTTGGTATGTGTGGAAGTGGCTGGATGGAGATGTTATAGGTTGTTTTCATTGAATGCAGGCAACATCAGCTAACATTTTTTTTTGTAAATACTATGTTCATAAGAGTTCTAGGCTTTTAGGCACTTCTTTCTTCTGGAGTAGGTTGTTTGGTAATGTTATTATCAATGAAGATGCTGTTTGTAAATCAGCATATGTTGCTGTATCTTTTTGAGTGGGGCAGAAAGGATTGTGCTCGTATGTTATACATACTCAAGATCCTTGCATCATAGGTCTTCAAACCTCGAATGGGCGGTAATGCTCTGTACTTTGTACGACCCAAATCCTCTGCACTTCATCCTTGCAGAAATCTGATCTTGATTCCCACTTTTTATCCTTAATATACTATTTTGACTTTATTACAAAAAAATGAAAATTGAATATTTGGTTACATGGTCATAGGAGTTAGTTCACTTTAAAATATAACTGAAATCGGGTATGGCTCAATCTGCTCCTTTTTTCCTTTTTCGACTGCAACTGTTACAATACACAAGATCTGTGGATATCTAGATGTGATTTTATAGGAAAGCCAATTTTTTCATGACATGGGTTAGAGCAATTAGTGCAGTGTAATATATGACTGAAATTGGGTTGGCCCAATTATTACATTGATGAAAATCTATCGATACCTAGTTGTGAGTTTTTATGAAAACTGAAGATTAGATTCCACAGTTCATAACAATTAGTCCATGGTAAATCATAACTGAAATTGGGTATTGCCCTGAAACTGGATTGAGAAAAATTGTGGATACCAGTGAAAATTTTATTTGGGAATATTTTTGTTTTTGCTGGATAAATCTTGGGTGAAATTATGGGCCGCCTTTAATGTGGTGTGGGTAAGATTCGCCACATTTTTAAATATTTTAAAGACTACATAATCATTACACCACAAGCTCGCCATATGTCAGCTCGTGCAACGGTTGCCCTATTGCTATGGGGAGATATGTTCTTCGATTATGTTCGTACAAGTGTCCGCCATTGACATTACACCACAACCGCTTGGACCATGAAAACCAAATATTTGATCACCTGTCATAAAAATTAGTCCATTGTATATTATGACTGAAATTAGGTATGGTCTAAAGATTACATTCTGGAAAATATGTGGATAACTAGGTGTAAATTTATATGAAAACTTAATATTTGATTACATACAAGGTGTCCACTGTATATTATAACTGAATTTGTATCTGGCCTAAAAATTGCATAGAAAGAAAGAAAGAACTTATGTAATGTCCACAGATGACCAAAAGTAGGTCAATGGGACTCGAAGATATATCAATTAACAATAGAAAGTTCTAGGAAGAAAGAATCCTAGAAGCCAAATAAAGGAATAAAAGTACATAAGATAATCTGATTAAGCAGTGTGCCACTAATGAAGGTGTTAATGAACCCGATACAAATAGCAATGAAGGGCGAACAAGAGCCCCCAAAAGCATGTGTTGATGAAGATTGGAAGACCTCATCGAATATCTCTGTCAGTGCTTGAAGTCGATGAGCCATCGTGTAAGATCCCCAAATGGGTCTCTCTTGTTCTCCAACAATTTTAGATCAATTAAAAACACCAAAGGCTGATTTATGACTATTATGAAAAAATCAGATTTTTCAACAGCTGGAAAATAATTTATATTTGAAACCCTAACTGCTGCAATCTTCAAGATAGCATAACTTTCTCTACACAACTCCGATCTAGGCAAATGACATATGCCCGAACTTGGAAAAATACAAGGAACAAGATGATGTAAACCAAATTATAACAGCAACTACCAAACATGCAGATCTGACCCTCCTACTATTTCGGCCCACACATTTAGGGCATCAAATGAGCCCCAAAAATTATTTTCTCTATCCCGGATGATTGTTTATATTTTTAGGAACTCATTCATATAAAAATCAGAATTTGCGGATGCCAAATCAACTCAGAAATCAGATCTGAAATCTGATTATAAAACTGGTAAAAAACCCTTTGAAAAATTATGAAACTAATTGGCTTATTTCCCAAAAATATGTAGATGGTTTAGCAATTAAAATCAGATCTAAATACCTCCAAAATACAAAGCCAAATCTGCCCCAACTGGGTCGATCCAATAGAAGATGAACTGCTGTAATTTTATTCCTCAAATGCCTTCAAATTACACTGCTGGAAATGACTGAAAATAACACTGAAAATCTGATTACCATCAATGGGAATTTCTGAGTGAAAAACCCTCTCAATCCCTTGGGGTTTTCGTCCACAAGAGAACTCTTGGGGTTTTCGTCCACAAGAGGTATAAACTAAGGTTTTTCGTCCTTAGAATATAATTTGCAAAAGCTCAAAGCTCAAATGCAAGAGAAATATCATATAAAAATCTGGAATATAGAAGAGGCAAGTCGACTTTCCTTTTAAAGGAAAAGAGCCAACAACCAACCTTCAAGACCACCAATCAGCTTGTATGATTCTTTCGATGCATTTTCCACCCTCCATTTCTCTTAGGGAGAATACAAAAGGTATTTAATAATTATTTTCTTCTCTCCCAAGGCTGGTCGCTTTTCCCTAGAGGGAATACACAATAGAAATGTTTTATCCTTTCTAAGTTCCCATTTTCCCCTTAAGGCAAGTCGCCATTTTCCCTAGAAAATACAAATTAAATAAGTGCTTTTCTTTTGATGTACTTTTCTAGGTTCTATTTTAATGTTAAGTTTATTAATTTATTATATGTGCTATTATATTGTAATTTTTTGCACAATATAATAAAATTAATAAAACTTAAGTCACCCTTATATTTTTCCTTTGGCCATCGGGTTGACAAAATAGGCCAAAGGTCTTCGATTGGAAAAGGGGACATTACGGTATCCGAGCCATCATTGATTCTTGAATAGATCTCGATAACGCTCATTGAAGAGTACCCATCGTTGGACGGGCTACACTGGGGGATCCGAGGAGGAAGCAAAGCACTTCCTCTAGAATCTCCACTAACATCCAAGGCCGGTTTACCTCCCACCTCCCTTAATAGAAAAGCAATTCGTAATATGAGTCTCGCCCATGTTCCGGGGCGGCTAATAAGTAGTAGATCCATGTTTTCACAAAGGGGCGAGCCACACCGGCGGACAGAGCAAAGCCACGAAGCCGTGGGAGAGAAGGCTTGGGGATCTAAGTAATCTGAGTGGTAGTGGTGTGCGGAGAGAAGTGCCTTCTAACCGATGCATCACCTACGATGTGTGATGTACTTGGTGTCCAAAGGGCCCTTAGAGAAAAATCAATGGATAACCAGCATGGATTTATATGAAAATGTAAATTTTGATTACAGGGGATCATAGCAATAAGTTTACTCAGTAAAATATAAACTGAAATTTGTTATGGTACGATTCGTAGATAAAAATTTTCATTTGAAGACTACACTTTGAGAAAGATTTGTCGAATACCCAGCAGGAATTTATGCGAAAATTGAATGTTTGATTACATAGGTCATAGTAATTAGTCTCTTGTATATTATGCTTGAAATTGAATATGACCAAAAATAAGTACATTTAGGATCACATTCTTTAGATTTTTAAACATGTGCTTCCTTCAATGTACTCCCTAATGGTTAAACTACAACCTTGCCACATGTATGCTAGTGGTAAGGATCGCCATATCAGAGTGTGAGGGACGGGCCGTACATACTTGTATCACATTTCTTCATTATCCCCTTTACCATTATGCCACAAGCCTTTGAATCATGAAAACCACATAATTGGTTAGGCGGGTCATAGCAATTGGTTAATTGTAAACGATAATTGAAATTACATATGATCCAAAAATGTCATTTATACTATGGATGATCGAAGTGGTTCGTGGATACTCCATTATGGAATTATTCGCACAAAAGGTTATCATTGGCTATCCCCACACTTGCCTATGGTGGAGAAACTCAATGTTCGGTGGGGTTTAGTTTCTTCCTTCTCCCCGTTGGGGAAGGAGATTGACACTGCTTGTCCGCATGTGTGGAGCCCAAAATTGCACATTTTCTTTGGTGCATCCTACATCAAGGTCTCCCTGTTGTCTCCCACCTGGTTCAAATTGGCTTTGTGTCCCCAAATGCCCCTTTTGTGGTCATTTGGAAACGTTAATGCATTTATTCTAGTTCTGCCCCAAGGCTCAACGGGCTTGGAATTGGATTCATTCCTTTTTCAAACCTCTTAGACCGAGTGCTTCACTTGGCACCATGTTCTCCTAGGAGATAATCCCAGATTCTGAAAATGTTCTCCCATTTGGCATGTTTTCAGAGGGGAAATTTTATTTTGGTTATGGAAAGAAAGGAATGCTTTTATCTTTGCTAATTCTGAAGTTGATCAACAATTCTTGATTTATAACAAATCGATGGTTCTCTCCAATGTGCTTCTGCAAATTCAAGTGTAGGCCAACAAAGTGGCCCTAGAAGTGGAGCACCTGCAGACTTTGTTGCGTCGGTGGGGATGCCCCTTGTAATGTTGCCCGTGAGCCACCGTCGCCTCCTCGGCGATCTCCGCCCCATGGCACTCCGCCTCCGCGAGGACGCAGGCCGCGCTTGTGCTCTTTCAGCTGCGTTCACCGCTCCTTGCACAATCTTCTACGTAGGAGTGCTTCTCCGCCGCTTTGCTCTCCGCCAAGGCTGGGACCGCCCTCTGCCTTGTCAACACGGTTGGGGCTCGCCGGTCGCCACGGGCCTTTCACGCAGACGGGTGGAACTTGCCACCATTGCCCCGCCACCTTCTGATAAATTCCTCTGGGTTCCGCTTGCCATCTCCCCTACGCGGGTGGCAATTGAAGTTGAAGAGAAGGTCCCGTCTGGCTTGGATTGGGATATCCCTGTTTCGAGCAAGGATCTCCCTGGTAGCGGCTGGCCCGATGATCACGACCCTCCCACAGCTGGAATGTTTGCGGTGGCAGCCTGATCTCGGCTCCTTCCTTTTTTGATGGTTGCCTAGGCTTCGCCTAGTGTTTCGTTGTTCTCTGGCTTGGCCTAGTTTGTTGTTTTTTTTGGGGCGTGCTCGATATCACCCGCTTTTTGTTGAAAAGTTTCTTGTATCGTGTTGCATTTAATATAATATAAGATCCTTTTGATCAAAAAATGTCGTTTAGGAAAATCTATGGATAGCCATATGTGAATTTATATGAAGTTAGTCCACCGAGGATTATATGCTTTACACACATTCTATCCATCCATCCTCCCACCATGATAATCTGCTTGAGCAAGCTTACAAAGAGGAACGGAAAAATAAAGCTCTGAGTGCTGCCTTTTTCTTGTGATGGGTCAATCTTCTGTTATCAATCTTAATTAGGAACTTTTCTACTCTCTTTGTTCTCATTTATTCAAAAAGGGCCAGCATAGAGGCCACCTTGAAGGTTTCAGCATATCTAATTCGGATGCCGCTATAAGTTGGGCACTCCATGATAAAGTGCTTCTCTGTCTCCATCATCTCCATTTTACAGGTTGAGCATATCTTCTCCTCCTACTCTTCTTTAGGAGTCATCCATCTACCTGTTTCATACCTGGGTTTATGCAGATTAATCTTACTCTTGATTTTTGCTCTTAAGGAAGCTTTCTGATATGACTCATAAGTAGGTTCGAATTCAGTGGGGTAGTACTTCTGTTTTCTCCAAACTTATTTGTTCACGTGGTTGCCATGAAATTTTCGCTCACATAAACTTTCCTTTCTTGGTTGGTTTTTGTACCCTTATTCAAGGTAATGCCTCACCCACACATCCACTTCCTGTTCTGTTTCATTGAGGAAAATTTATGGACACCCAGGTGTGAATTCATACGAAAACTAAATATCTGATTACATGGGTCATAAGTCTACCATAAACTATAACTGCAATTGGGTATGGCTCAATCCACAGAGAAAAATATATGCTTTAAGATTGCGATGAGGAAGATCTGCAATTGGGTATGGCTCAATCCATGGAGAAAAAAATATGCTTTAAGATTACAATGAGGAAGATCCATGCATGCATAATTGTAAATTTTAAAGAAAACTGAATGTTTAATGGTTAGTTTAATTACATGGGTAATATTTTTTTAATTATTTGTTTGGTAAATTTTGGGTGAGGTTGTGGGCCTTCTTTAACCTGGGTTAGGGTAATCTTGGATCACATTCTTAAGACATATATACAAGGATATCTCTTGAATGTACTTCATAATCATTACACTATAACCTCGCCACATCTGCTGGAGTTGTGGGCCGGACTACTGTGGTGGGGGATTTAAATTTTGGCTATACTCTTCCTAACGTCCCCTGTTACCATTGCATGTTAGCCCCTTGGACTATGGTTCATAACTACTAGTTCAATGTAAATTATAACACTAGTTATGGCCCAATTCACTCACTAAAAATCTGCTGTAAGGTTGCAGTGAGAAAAATGTCGAACACTATATAAAAATTAAAAAATATATAAATTTCAGCCTTTTAAATAGGAATTTAATTATTAACCACATATTATGCATATGAAAGACAAGATAAAAGACAAGTTATAAGCTAAATAAGTGAATAACCACAACAAACAAGCTAGGATACCGATAAAACTTAGAAACTTAAAAGCTTAAAAGTTAAATTAAAATTTAAAATACTTAAATCGAACACAATGTGAATGTCATGAATCTCATGATATATTAAATTCAATCATAGATCAATATTCAAAGTTCAAACTATCTTTCATTGTCAATATTCATCATATTCCTCTTCATCAAGAGGATCAAAACCAACTACATCATCATCATTATGTGGTTCATTAGAACCACATGGGCTCGAACCACTCGCACTAGGGCCACTGCCAGTTGCACCCCCTTGTGCATGTAGGTCTCGTGGTGCCAGTGCCACAAAACTCCCCTCATCATCATATGCTCCATGGTGGGAAATGGAAGCATCCAAGTCAACTATCTCTGGATCAATGTCCCAATGTCTTGTTGACCCTTCCTTGTACTCCGGCTGCTTGTGGGATAAAAGGCGCAAGTTGGAATGTATGTATACCAAATCTTCAGCCCTTTTAGCCCTCAACCTGTTGCGTTTCTGTGAGTGGATGAAACTATATGTACTCCAGTTGCGCTCAGAGGAAGATGAACTTGCAACCTATTAAGGCAACCCAAACTTCAAAGTCAATGCAAAGTTCAACTTCAAACTTAAACACTCAAACTTAAATTTTAAAAAACTAAAAGAAAAGAGAATAAAAAAATTTAAAAGTTACCTGTGCCAAGACCTTGATTGCAAGAGGTTGCAAGTAAACCGATGAAGTACCATGGAGGTACCACCACATATGAGCATCCATCTTGTATTTGCTCCGAAGAGCGAGAAGGCTATGACCCGTTTCTGCTATGAAATTGCCAAACTCTACCATAACTTGGTCTTGGGCCTCAGGATCAGGGAAGAGCCTAGCCAATGCCGCCATATATCCCTCACTGACTTCCGCATCCCTGTATGGTGCTACCCTCCCTGGCAAGGAAAGGATCTCTGTGCTATAAAATCTAGGAGTCAATGCAAAAGCCAGATAGATGTAATGGGGTGGTCATTTTGTTCCACCGCTCAATGAGGATTGACTTCACTTGTTTGAAAAATATTTCCTCGGGATCTTGTTCTTTTGCATTTATGATGGCTTTTATCTTCTCAATCATTGAGTCGATGCCGTCATATATCTCTCCTAGACATGGCTGATCCGTGTCAGTAAACCGGATCATGCTCATAATGGGCTCCGTAAAACTCAACAGATAATTCACTCTATCCCACCAAGGGTCCTCTAAGATCAGGGTCTTCACTTTTTGAGCCCGTTGAGTGTTTGATTGCCTCCATATAGACCAAAGATTGGATGTTACCATCCTCATGAGTGCCTCTCGCACCTTCACTAGTCGTCTCAAGACGATTGTGTGTGATGCAAACCGAGTCTCAACAACCTAATAAGAATGAGGAACAAAAATTAAAAATAAAATTGAAAGCTAAAAGAATACTAAAAAACTTATATTTAAATTTTAAATTAAAAAGAAAGAAAGAAAGCTTTTCCTTACCTTCAGTAGCTCCAACTGCGAGAATGATCTAAAAATGCCCTGTGACATGTGGTGGTTGGTGACAAACATTTGGATCTCTTCAGCTTCTTCATACACTTGTTGGATCCACTCTATTTTGTTTGCCATTTTCTTTAGCATTAAATTCAATGAATGCACGGCACATGGTGTCCAAAAAATATGCCCATACCGTGCCTCAACTAGCATCCCCGCAACTTTGCAATTTTTGGCGTTGTCTGTTATGACTTGGACAACATTTTCAGGCCCCACTGCCTCAATGGACTCAAAGAGAATGTTGGCTATAAATTGGGCATCCTTCACTTGCCCCTCACAATCAACCGCTTTCAAAAACATTGCCCCCTTAGGGCATACTGCAATCACATTGATTAAAGGGCGGTTTCTTGCATCTTTCCATCCATCAAAAACAATGGACACACTGTTTTGGTCCATGAGTCCCTAATTGGTTGCAAGGAGGTTTCCACATATTTTTTTGTTTATCCAAAAGGGTGGTGCGGATCTTCTCATATCCTTGGTGATTTATACCCTTTTGGTGCCTCATTGATGGCTTTCACCATCTCATGCCAATAAGGTGATCTCACAACATTAAAAGAAAGCCCATTAGCATATACACACCTTGCAATGTGTTCATCTGCAATTGCCCTGGTCTCATTTTGAAAGGCCTTTTCCAATGGCCCTTTTGTCTTGCTTTTCTTTCGTGCAAGGGAAACATCCTCATCCGTGGAGATAGGAGCCACAAATGGATGTGGCATGGCCACAATTGGGGATCCACTAGGTGATGGAGCAACTGGAGGCCTCGTTGAACGAGATGAACCTCCTCTTTTAGCCAATGGATGACCCGCTCTCATAGCCACATTTGCCTCTGCATCTTCCTGCTCTTTGATATATGCCAAAACTTTTGCTTTTGGCACCCCAACATTATTCTTCCCCTTGCATACTCTTATGCCATTACCCGTTATGGCACACAAGTGGCTTTTCACCCTACTGTAAGAGCCTTTGAATAGTCCATCACAATCATTGCATTTCCATTCAAAACAACCACCACCTGCAAGTTGTTGAACTATTGTTACGTGCCTCCATAACGGTGAATTTGGGTCAAAGTCCTTGGCCAAAGATTGCCCAGAAGAAGCAGAACTTGTTGTTGCCATTGTAGAAATACCTACAAGGTTCCAAAAAAAAAAAAGCAAAGAAAACAATGGCATGCAATTGCATTGTGATTGAACAATGAAAATTAAAAAAGTTAAATAGAAAGAGCAAAAAAAAGATGAACATAAGCAAAAAAATCAAAATGTAATGTGTGCAAGATTAAATAACAAAAAAAAAAAAACAAGGTTAGAAATTAAAAAAACTTACCTTCACTTTGTAAACCACAAATCCTTCACAAATCTTCCTCCTTTACAGCTCCTCACACTCCTACAAGCTTAGCAATAGCTCCTCAAACCCTAGACAAGCACAATGCAATTTTGGAGAGCCAAAGGTAAGTTTCTTTGCTTTATGTTTTGTTTTTGTGTTGTTCTTTTGTTTTATTGTTTAGAGTTAGCTTTTAGGGTTTAGATTAGAAAAATATTTTATTTTTTAAAGGAGTGGTGCTTTTAAAACATATCATTAAAAAAATTAAAAAAATGCATTTTTTTAAGTGGGAGCGGATAGGAGTGGCGCTTTTAAAACATTGAAATCATTAACGAAAAAAAAGCCCTAAAAGCCTCCTTTTGAGTGCTCTGTGCCACTCCCAGCCGCTCCCGCTCAGCCGTACCCGGCCGTTTCGCAGCCCTGCTGTCGCTCCTGTTCTGCTCCCATGCCGCTCCATGCCGCTCCATGCCCGCTCCCGCTCCATGCGCTCCCTCCCGCTCCCATGACTTTTCCTAGCCATATCGGCTACCACAGGCCGTAACCGCCATTTCCGCAGCCCTGCCGCTGCTCCCTGCCCGCTCCCGCTCCCGCTCCCGCTCCCACGGCTTTTCCTAGCCGTATCGGCATTACATAGGACATAAGAATTGTCCCCTGTTTTGAAACCATAGCCCTATCAGTAGACAAAATTTATGTGATTTTGTTGAGCAGTAATAGTATTTGCTTTTGAATACAAGTTTGGATGTCTGATCCAGCTGAGCTCATTTTTCCTAATTTCTAATTACTTGTGTAAATTCACTCGGTGTCTAGTCCTGCTAGTCGTCTTTTTTGGTGAATGCTCTTTGAGTATACAATACTACTAAGTACCCCTAAAGGTGTCCACATGTGTATGGGTGAGCATTAAGCAGGTGGTGCTTAATAGACACAAGTTTCAATGCAGTGTACTGTTGCCTTCCGAAATAGAATATGAACTGCTGATGAAAGCATTCTAATGACGCTTAAGTTCTAGTTCGTCTTTGTAGGTAGTACTGGCATAAAGGAAAGAACCGACCTATATTTGTCTGCTAGATTATCTAAAGGAGTTTGGAACTATCATAGATATAGTCTGACAATGATCAGAGGAACGCATGTAGTTTTGATGACAGAAGATCTGATCATGCTTATTATATGATTTATCTCAAAATATAGAGACCTTCTCTGCCCATATTTTGTATTGACTGGCAGTTGCTATTTGTAATCCCCTTTATTTCAATATAATCGCTGCTCTTGTAGTCGAAATGTTTTCAGCAGAGAAATGATCTACCTCCTAAGAAATGAAATATTTTGAAGTTGTGATGCTTTCTTTTGCCATAACCCATGTAGGAGTAGGGCTTTTTATCAGTAGATGAACCGGGTCAACTGGGCCTGTTTATGTGTGGAGGTATGCTATCTTACTTGTGGTATTATCTTGTAGATTTTTATATATTTAACCTTACCGTTCCTGATTGTTCAGGATTAGTGCCTTTAAGCCACAGTGCTGTTATGACTTTTCTACTCCACTTTACTATTCGAAACAATTATGCTTGTTTGGGAATGGATTCCCAGTATTTGGTGCCATTTCATTTAATGCTCATATCATTGTTTTTTGGAAAAGTATTAGATAAATACTTTCAAAAATAAACACCTTCTACTTCTTTGTTAAGGTGAATTAAATTCCATAGTTTTAAGTGTTTAACCCATAAATGTTATCTCACAAAGAGTTTATTTCAAACCATCTAAGTCGATGTTACAAAAACCATGATCGGGAGAAAATTGGTAAGTGCCCAAATAGATTAATTGGGAGGAAAAAAAAAAAAAAAATATACAAGGCTTAAAACTTCTCTGCAGACAAGTTTATGAAAATTTCCTATGTGGTACTTCAATATTTTGTTCTAGTGAGTTTTATGAAATTGGTGAACTTTTTCAGAAAAAATCAGCTAAATCCCAAATCATAGATTAAATTGCAAAAATTGCGATTAGTTACTGATTTTGGTAAACTGATTTAAGTTACCTCGTTTTATAGGCATGTAAAGAATGAATTTCTTTCTTATTTTATCTGTACTTAAAAAAACATTGTATCGATCTTCTGTTTCAGAAAAATGCCCCAAGTTAAAAGCATGTATAGAAATGAAAATGTACTGGTGCATTTTTAAGTGGTTATATCCAGTGCTACTGCAGCATTTGTGAAAAGAGAGCTGTACCCAAATCCACACCTAATCGACATTAACTGTGCATGATGCAATTATTTGCGATTGATCTTAATAAATAGGTGGCCTGGAACATAAAAATATGCCATGTCAAAAATTCAAAATTTATTGTTCAGAGAAAAGTAAAATCAACTCCATAAGAGGTAAATTACTATCAACGCATCAAAAGCAAGAAGGAATTGAGCCACACATTCCTCTAATATAAATGATATTTTTAACTCCTTGGCATGAAACAAGCAGCTTCTGAAGGAAGACCCGATTCAGTTATGCTGAAGTGTAAGATGTTTTCTGGCATTCATCTATTTTCCTTCTTTAACAGAATAGATTGCATTCATACTTCCAGTAACTGTGCCATTCCTGTTATTGTTCCAGATGAATATACACCTAGTATAAATGTCCAAAATTTTGGTGCAATTGCTGTTTTTGGTGTGAGGTGCGTCATTGACATGTTAAAGTCACTTTTCACCGCTTGTATTCCATGTTCAAAGTAAGATTCAGGAGATGGAAAATGCAATATTTGTACTAAGTCCTAATTCTTTGCTCATAGTTTTAAGATTTTCTTGCAGAAAGTAGAAGTGAAAATTTGACGCGGCTAATCAACATATAGATGTTTCTTAGTGAGATATTATGTCCACATCATTTCCAATTTTCGTATGTTCCAAGAATCCTATCCATGTAGTTTTAGCTAGTTTGGACTGAAGGGCATTTAAAACATTCCTTGTATTTGGAACACAGCAACAATCTTATCCTTGTGAGTTAGATATCAAAAGCTTATGAAGCAAACGGCTATGCTACATGAAACGTCCCCTCATGGATATATCTTATGTTGAGCCTGTGAGCCAACTTTTATGAAGTCTAAGAACTAGATAAAAGCTTTTTAGAGGGTGTTTCTCAATTTATTGTCATAGTTTTTGGAGTTGGTGCAAAATCTGGCGAGTTTATACTCATTTATTGTTTGTACAGACCATGTTTCAGATTAGTGCCTTAGTAATAACTCATGAAGGTTTTTATACCGACTGCAAAAATTTATTTTCTGGATCTTCCTTTGTTTTCCTAATGCAGCTCCAGAGGCATCTGAGAAACTTAATGATAATTTATTGCTGAAACTACGTGGACTTTACATGAAAGCAAAGGAGCTTGCAGAAAATGAAGAAAGGTAAGCCCATACATTTAATTTGATGACTGACTTCCATTCTGACAATAATCATATTTATGCAGTTTTGTCCAGAATAATCTCACAAAAATTTGTATGCACAATGGAAAGCTTATTATTGCCATCGCTAATTATTTAGTTTGTTAAATTACAAGCTTCTCAAATTCAGTATGTATGGAGTTTTAAAGCCTGTGTTTTCTAACCCTTTGTTACATGTTACTCATAATCTTATGTAGTTTTTAAGATACGATATTCTATTTCTGTGGGATTTTAATTGCTTATATCAAGTTCTCTTTGAAAGAGAATTCCCACAAGTAGCCATTCTTTGATGACCTCTCTCATGTAGATTGGTAATAATCACAGGGAAAAGGGCCTCACAAAGCATACATGCATCTCTAAGCAATATTTGTACCAGAGAGAAGACATATACATCAACTCAGGGACTTTCATCCCAAAGCCTGTTCTTGTAGTTTGTAAGAGGTTTTTGTAATGATTACAACCGCGTAAAAAATTGACCCTAGCAAAATTTATTTGTGCGACACCAGTTGGTCTTTAAGATATTTTAAAGCAGCGATACATAACATGTTGGTTTTTAGCATTGGTTTATTATATTGGTCCTAGGTTGGTTTTAGTCAATGGTGAAATTTATGTGAAGACCTAATGCTTCATATGCTAACTCCTATCTCTTTAAAAGGGAAGCTGTGTGTACTTTCTACTCAACTCTGAATTCTTTTTATTTGAATATGCTTCTATTCACACTCAAATAATATAGTGAGACTAGTTAACAGTTACTATCATGTGCAAACTCAAAATTAATTATATAAAGTCAAATTCATGTATAAATGGAGGATATTATCGTCGAAATATTGATCATCATAGCAAAAATGTTTCCTCTATTTCTAAACTTATCACTTGTGCAATTCTTTATTTTGCGTGTTTTATCTTTTGTTCTCTTTATGATCGGAAATGGATCATTCAAACAACAGAGATGTATATACTTCCCTTCCAAACACTCAAGTATGAAAACACATTCCAAAATCGTCGAACCACATAATGGTAAAATGAACAAAACATGAAGAGGTAGAAGAAAACACACCACTGAGTTGTTTCTTACCAAGTTAGAGACATTGAGGATTGTCTGCAGACAAAGAGCCAGTGAGCCGCAATGGTAGGTGTTTGAAGCATGATTGGACAAATTCTCACCTGGCATATTTTTGATGGGGAAAAACACAAATTTGGTCGACATCGAATTCATCATAACGTGACAAAATGGCAACTGAACTGATCCAGATGGGAACCAAATCAGTGCTGAACCCTAAACATTCCACTTCTCATGCTTCATGAAAGGTTGAAGTGATTTGTTAACAAAAATATTCTGTTAATATGCATGTAATTGGTCACATATGAGCGTCTAGAGTTGTAGTGCAATAATATGATGATGACGACTTTTAATGTCCTTCAGACCAAATTGGTCAATGGATCATTGAAATATGCATTCTATTTTGTCTTTAACATCATTGCTTAATATATCAATGAAGCTGCTATTGATGTTGTTATTGGCACCCTTTGTGTCTACATGTCCTTTAATTCTTCAAGAGTGTCCATTTATGAATAGCCATCCTTGAAGTTGTCGTCAATGCTGCAATTGTTCTCTCTCTCCCCTTGTTCTTTCTTTCGAATCTTCATGAGTATTGATTATGAAGTACACTGCAAAGATATATTAGAGAAAAAGAGAAATAAAGAATTAACTATTCACAAACATATGGATGAAATAGAAGTGAGGCTAGATATTCTTTATAATATTATTTCTATGATGAACATGGTGGAAATGAAGATAACCAACTCATTTCGATTCTTGTAGGTTAAGAGGTCTTGTAGAGTAGTTGACTTATGAAACTGGGTGAAGTCACTTCTCACTTGATTAAGTGTAGGACAAGTTAAAAGGAAACAATGTTCATCCTTAACTTTATTAGTATCACAAATTTTACAAATTCGCTCTCCCCAAGGTGTTTTTGGATCAGTCCAGTGATCAATTTCTCTACTGAGTTCGTGAGTGTTAGTCCTGATTTTAACACTTTTTTTTTTTTTTTGAAGCTCACAATGTTGGAAAAATAATTTTGGTCTGTGAAAGTACGATTAATACGATCTTTGTAGTAAGACTTAATACTATTACATTATCGATTAGATTGTCATCTTCGATATTCCAATAGTTAAGCCAAGCTTTAGTGTCTCTAGCTCAACCTTCAGTCTGTTATGGTTGCTGCTAATATTAGAAGTGATAACATGAAGTCTATTGTTATTCAGATTGAGCAACTTTTGTTTATATTCTAGGTTTTCAGTCATGGATTTGCACTCCATAGAAGTACAACCAGCTTCAATCAAGAGATTGTGGTATGGAGTATTACCTTTTATTTTAAAGTGTAGGTTATTGATGCAGGAGCATCATCATGTACAAAGCTAAATTTTGGTTTTCAACAAATTTTGGCTTGCATTAGTGTTGGAGGTCCTATTAGGTGTTTAGGCATGGTTACTTGTCCATATGGACCTCTCGTAGGTTAACTTAGGTTGCATCAATGATGTATAAGGGACCAGGGTGACTAAAGACCTCATGTTATGAATTTGAGGTGTTCTTCACTCAAAGAGCCGATGTTAACCATGTCGTACCTTGGTTTGAAAACCTAACTCCTTGAATAACTAAGTCCTTTTTGTATCTTAAAGGAAGTATTCGAATGTATGAGGAGAGAACTGAGGACAATAGGGCAGAAAAGGAGTAGGATAGGTGGTTACAGAGCAAGAAAAGCTCAGAAATTCTGTGTTGTACAAGGGAAGCCATCATAAAGAGTTTCTTGAGTTAAGTTTATACATTATCATGAGATTATCTGTATTTGATAATGGATATATGTTGTATATACTATATAAAGTGTTATTGCAGGTGAAAAGAGACTGTATAGGTCCAGGGAGAACATGAATTGCATATATGAAGGAGATTTCATAACAGTGAAGCCATATTCATGGGGAACATTGGCATTTTGAGATATAAGGTAAGAGATTTGTATATGTTGTTTCATGACTAATAAATTTCAAGGTTTAGAATCATAGAAGAACATTATTGTACTGTGTGAAGAGTGTGAAACACCATTTAGGTGTAAGCTTTTGTATAAATTGATTATCTTTCAAAAAAGGTACTCAAAACTGGTATACAGAGTTGTACAGTCCATATAAAGACGGAGAAGGCAAGTTTGAATTTGAAATCAGTGTTATAGGGTTTTGTTATGCAAGGAGGTTGGAAAGGTTGACCAAGGGTCTGTAGAAGAATCTTAGATCTTGAAGAAGTGTTTAAAACTTTAAACCATGGAAACAAAAACAAACCAAAACTCATTATTCGCTGGTCTGTGTAATCCTGTCTAGGGTTTAGGAGAGGAAAACTAGAATAAAATCATTTTTAACCATTGGAAAAGGCTAAAAATTGGTGAACATAAGGAATTGGATGTGGAGAAGGTGTTTATGGAGTTTCAAGTTAAATGGAGAAAAAATACTAGGTAAAAGATGGAAAACACAGTCCTGACAGTCCAAGATATCCTGTTTTAGGGTTAATGAAAGAAATTTGAAAGTAGATACAAGTCTTCTTGTTTAAACCAGTGGGGATTTTAATATGATGAACACAGACCTAAAGAGGGTTGATACCTAGTGAATGAGAGATAAGATAAGTTTCTAGAAGAGAAACTTGGATTTGACATTCCATTTCCCTGTCTAGTAACAATCAAGTCAAGAATAGAAGAAAGAAACTCTTAAGAAGAGTAAAACATTAGCAAAAAATCTTAAACATTTGTTGAATAGGTCCAAGAGGTGGTGAGATGACCTTAAGAAGTGGTCAACAGGATGAAACCAAGGTGTTAAGTGGAAGCAAACTAGAGAAACTCTGTTAAGAATCCTTTTTGACAGTCAAGAGACAAAGTTGAATGAAAATTATAAAGAAGCCAAGGATAACTGTGGAGGTTTGTATTCCAAGAGGTCACACTCCGAAGAAGGTGAGAGAGAAGTGAAAAGAGGAAATCAAGAAGGATTTGTAACTAAAAACAAGAAAACTCAGTCACAAGACTGTCTAGGTCATTGTACAAGAAAGAGAGCAAAGTTGTATTAGAGAGCAAAGTGAAAGGTCTAAGACCAATAAGGATTGGTATGAGGCAGTTCCAAGGAGTTTAGAGTGTTGAGAAAGGAATAAACCTAGGTGGAAACATAGAAAGCTTAGAAACTCAGTTGAGGACCTTAACAAAGCTTAGAAGGCCTAATTGAAGGAGGGAGAGGTTAGTTGGACAAGTTGTGGGAAGAGATGGATCCTAAAAATTGGTGAAAATCAAGTACTAGATAAAGGGTATCCAGAAGTGTAACCATTTTCTCAGGAGCACTTAGGAGTTGTTCTAAACATGAAGCTTTTGGCCAAAACTGGGCTCATTAAAGGGCTAGTTAGAAAACGGTAAGGAGCAAATTGAAGGAGTTGCTTAAAGAGTTAAGCTCTGAAATTTCTCAGGAAGCTGAAACAGGATAAAGTGTGCTCAAACATGCTTTCATCTTGTCAGGAGTCCTTGTGAAAAGTTCTAGACTATAAAGTTTGCAGTTTTTGAAGGGCTAGAACCTCTTATCAAGGCTTAAGAAGGTGAATGAAGTAAAATGGAGTCTTGATTTCTGGAGAAGGTTCTTATACATGTTTATTTGATAAGTTTGAATTAAAAACATGTGAATATAGCCATGACTCAGATCTAGTTGGAAAAATTGTACTTATAAGCATTTAGAGAATCCTTGTGCTAGTGCATGATTTGAAGTTCTTGGTTATCAAAACTAACATTGTTGTATTTTTAAATTAGCCCACCACCAACCATCTACTTACATCAGTTATAAAATGCTTTTGGGTTTTCTCAATTATAATCCAAGTTTTGCAAGAGATGCTGCACACCTAAACTTCTCAATTGTAAAGAATAACTGGAATGACGAAAGTGTTGAAAATAATTATTTTCTTAGCCCTATCCTAAAGTACAGCATTTCTGCATGTGTTTTCAAGATTGCAGTGACCTTTCCAACCACCAATGGTTTCTCTTTTCAACACCGTGGTTCTAACGGAAATGACAGTTGACGTTGATGCCCAAGTATTTGTAAGTTTGGACCTCTTCTAGGGTATGGTGATCATACACAATTGGAGGGTAAGATATTTATTTGGATTTAATTATCATTACCTTGGTTTTAATAACATTAACGGTATGTTTGTAAATCTGACAAAATTTCTAGAGAACTTTGAGATGATTGTGGAGATCAGTGATAGTTTTGGTTGTAAGAACTATGTTGTCAACATATAAGAGGAGGATAATGGGCCCAACCATGTTAATACTGATGCAACCCACCTTTTAAGGGTGGGAGAGAGGAGGCACCATGTTTAACCTCGATATTGAATTTGATATCCATTGACCATTTGTTGTTACATGTCATCTTGTAAATAACCTTTTCCTAGAGACTAATGGCAGGACTTTGGAGCTCAAGAGGGATACCATTTTCTTTCAATCTTTCTATAGGTTGGCTCTCGAACGGCGTCGATGGCTTTTCTAAATCAATAAAGCAACAAATGAGATTTTTTTTTTTGTCCCTACAATCCTCAACAATAAGTCTAAGGGTGACAAGATGATCAATAGGGGCATGTGTTGCTTTTGAAAACCAACTTCCCCTTGAGCCCTTTTATTATTGTCTCAATCAAATGACTACTTTTTCTTTCAAGGATCAAACTATGTAATTTTGCTAAAAGAGGGCTAATCATTATGGTTTGGTAATTGGATGGGTCATTTTCGTTTCTATACTTGAAAATGGGAACAATTAAACTCTTGAACCTTGGTTGAAAGCCCATTTAAAAAGATGTTTGGTATGAGGTACAAGTATCGAGGCTTTAATGTTTTAGAATCTTAGCTCAAGTATCCTTCGATGTCCTTAGCTTTACCTTTTGTAGTACATTTAATACCAAATTTTATATCCTCATCAAAGAAAACTTCAATGTAGGATTGACTGATTTGGATGATTTAAGAGGATCAAAGAGAGATGTAAATGTTATCAAGATAGGATTTCTAGTTGCACATATTAAGATATCTATATATACCCTCATAGCCGGTCAATCCCAATCGAGAATATTAAATTCAACACATTGGCGAGTCTTGTTTACATTGTTTTCGTGGGTGGGCTTGGTATCAATTTGGGTTGACTATAGGTTATGTAGTCCTCATAGTTCGTCAATCCCCAATTAGTAGGCTCAGCCTTGTATATATAGAATTCAAGTGAGAATAGCTAGCTCTATTTCTATCAATCCCAATCGAGCATAGCCAATCTTTCATTAGTAAGCTTACCATTCCCCAACCTAATTAGAATATAGGAGGCGGCTAGCCGATTCCTCGTTATCCCAATTGCACATAGCGGCCATACAACCAAACACTTAACAATGGATACAAGACTAGACACTAGACACTATGCTCAAGGCACATCCATTGTGGCAACATCTCAACCCCGACGGGGTAGATGGATCTATGGGTACCACTTCCCCACAGGCCATAGAGAAATAAATAGGGCCGTATCCCAAATACTATATATCCTCTTTCTACACTAGGGCGGCAAATCAATAGATAGGATCTCCCAATTCTCTAGGTCTTCTAAGAATGATGTTAGCCTAGAATCTTTTGGGATCCTGTTTACATTAGTCTAAAAGCTTCTTGGTTTTTATTCCATATCGATGTTTTTTTTCCCTTTTCGATAAGAGACTTATGCCATTTAATCTTCATAGCTCTAATGGATTCATCAAAGGTGATTCTTATATCTTTTGTAGCGGTTTTTTCATTCCAAGTCATACCAAGGGATTGATAGAATACGGTTTCCTCTAATATGCAATTTTGGGAATATGTGTGTAAGCACATAGACAAGTTTGAAGTGAATTTTCTATATAAAATTTCAAAAGTGTCATCCTCCTTGTTGCAATTAAATATCCCCTGGAGATCTTGGATAAACTTGGAAGTTTTACTTTTGTCAAAGACAACCCAATTTCCAGTAGTATGCATAGTAGTTTCTTCACGAGCTAGAGTTATATTTAAAGCTGCCTTAATGGGGTGGAAATCATATTCAGGCATGTTATCCTTTGTTATTTCAATGTTCTCAATTTTATTCAGCAAAGGAATAGAGGATATGACTTAATTGACAACTCTTTCACCCATCCCATGGATGCATGTCATATGTGAGAATTGGGCCAAGAGTCCATCCCATTACAAATAATCAGTTCATGATAGGAGGTCAACTTGAGAAGTTCAGTGCCGTATGGGTTCTTTTCGTTAGCTTCAAAGTTTAATTTATATTTAAGAGTCAAACAAGAGCCGTCTTCTATCCACAAAGTTGAGATTAGATTCATATGTCAAAGTATTAAATTGAACCTTCCCAGTTCCTGCATTGAAGTCTCCAAGAAGCAGAATGTCCTCTTTGCCTTTTAGGGCATGGATATTATTTTTTAAATTATTGGAAGGTTGATCACTTGCTAGTTTTTTGTTCTTGTAGAAGGCAGACTTAAAAGGTGCAAAGTAACAAATATTAAGAAAAATGTTATTATTGTGATCGGAGGTGATATTAAACCAAACCTATTGGCTATAAGGATTACTCTTGAATACTTTGATCTTTCACTTGTACTCCTTTTGATATAGGAAGTGTGTACAACAGATAAGAAGTCTAGTCTGATTATGCAGAGCAGAAAGTAGGAGGATGCTGTAGGTTGCTTGAGTTGATGTTCATAATGCTCCATTGGGAGAAACTCTTTGTAACTTGTAGTGCTGATCTCATTTATATTGTGAAGCACCAAAGCCGCAGTCATTTCAACTCTGGAATTTTCCCTATTGGGATTCTCCGGGTAAATAAGGCGTGCAATTGATACTATGATGTAGCTTCTTTATTGTTGTCAAATCGCTTTCTATATTGTTGATTTTTTCCTAGGTAGCCGGTGCGGGTACATGGATCCAATACGCTGATACGACAATTTTTTTGGGGGCCCGGTACGACACTTGGGTACGGCAGTACAATATACATATAAAATATTAAAAATATTTTTAAAAGTAACAAGATAAGCAAAATTCCAGCCTTACACATGCATAGATTAAACAAATTATTAAATAAGTGAAATATACATAAGTGAAATAGTCACAAAAGTTAAAATGTATTGATAATTGAATACATTTTGTCATGATATTCATTGTTCAAACCTAAGTCAACGCATTCGAATTCATGTTCGAATTCGCCGAGTATAAAATTTGTAAGAAATTCGTTGCTAAAAAAAAAGATAAAATTTGTGATTAAATTTGGCTAATAGAAAATTTATAAAACTATAAATAAATAAATATTTTATAAAGCATATATATATATATAACAAAACATGAACCATTTGAGTTTTAAAAAATCAAAATATATATATTTTATAAATTATAATACGTAACTATATTTATAAAACCTAATAATATGAACTATATTAAAAAACCTAAAATATATAAAATAATTAAAGCTCAACTATTAGCATCAAAAGATATAATTTATAAGCTCGTATATATAAAACTAAAAGCAAGCTCGACCGTCGACGGTGATGAACATGGGAAATATGGCAGGTCTTTGCGATGCAGGGAAATACGACAAGGTTTGGTGCACCCACGAATTTCTGATTTCGAGCACAAGCTTTCCAAAGTGCTCCTCATGACATTCAGTTCTACAACCACGGATTACCGTATTTTTTCCAGATTTCAACGATTTGCAGGCACAAAAACCCTATACGATTTTTTTGGCAGATTTCTACGATTTCGAGGGCAGAAAAATGGAAGCGAAAAAGAAGGTTCGAACCCTGCCCGTATACCCTGTGTTTCAACCAGAACCCTGTACCGGGGACATACCGAACCGGTACCTGCTGTCCCTAGGGGACGTACCGGCTACATAGATTTTTTCCTATTCGCTTGTACACATTTAGACAACTGTGCACTTCATCGCATAAGCACAAATTTTAAGAACAAGTTAAACTAGTGATTTTCAGTCTATTATTAGCTAGAATCCCGCGTAAGGAGTTCTTTGGAATATCCAAGTCAATTACCGATCATATTGTTGCCAGAGCTACTGTTTTTTGGTTTATGTGGGTTTGTTTTCAGGTTCATGCATTTGACTTGGTTGGAAAAGGCAAGAGCCTCAGAGAGGTGAAGTAGAATTGCTACCTTTCCAACAAGCAATCTCCGCAAGATGGTGGAAGTTGGAACCAATAAGTAAGAGCAGGCATGGAACAGCATTAACCATATATGCATCAAGAGATGTTGGATTTGAAATAAAAAAAGATTCCTCGAGTTGGAATACAATGTGTGAACTTTTCTTAATCAATGGATGGCGAATTTAAGTAGCATGTTTGGAATCACTTTTGAATCTCCAAAGCAGCAAGCGGAGGAAAGGGAAGGGCAGCCCCAAGTTGTATCACAATCACTAGTATAGGTGGATGCCAAAGTCTTCAAGTTGGAGTAGTTCAAAGAAGTATGAAAGCTACACGAGGTCATTGAGATATCCTCATACAGGATGAGGAAGACCATATACAATACAGTATGTATATTTCAACAGCAAGTAGAGAATAACGCTCTCCCTTTGTAGTCAATACGAAAAGAGATGGATGTTCAAAACCATTAGTGTAGTAATTTTTGTCTCTTTGTGGTCAGAGGCTGAATAAATATGTTTTGGATTGTATGAATGCTTAGCTGTTTATGTATTATCTCTTATGGGCTAGAAGAACAAAGTAATATATCTAGAAACTAATAATATGATTAGATCTATTATTCTAATCTCTTAGTTGTGGAAACACCTGCAAATAAACAACACAATATATCTAGAAACTAATAATATGATTACATCTATTATTTTTAATCTCTTATTTGTTGAAACACCTGCAAATAAACAACACTGAAATTCTCTAGCACTCATAATGTATCAAAGTTGCTAAAGAAATGTTAGGATCCTTCAAAAACAATAATTTCTATCCTATATCTTATAGCTGTGGGATATCAGAACATGAGTAAATTTCCAGATTTTGCTTCCATATATAATGTTAAGGTGTTTACAAATGTAGTACTTTTATGTTTTAGGGAGATGGTTGTTGGACCGTGAATGCTGAGTCAGTCATTTTTCTTAGGAATCCCACCTATATGCTCCTCTAGGACATTCAATGGGCCAATAATGGAATGGGTTTACTTGTTAATGGAACAATCTCAACCTTAACATTCTACAAACAAGACCAGGACTTCAAATATTTCCTGTGTTTTTGTTATTAAAGCAACTAGACCATGTACCGTATATGTGTGTGTTTGTTAACAATAGAGCCCCATTTATATTTTAAGCATCAAAGTTTCCATATCAATAATATTGTTGTGGCTCATGGCATTGGAATATTTAAGGCTCAACCTTAAACCCAAAAGATTAATCATGTAATTGATTATCCTCTTTAGTTAATGAGGAGTGATAATCATAAAATACATATATGTTAAGAGGGACACAAATGATTTGTTGGAAAATTATCTGTTTTGCACACACTTGCAAATTTTTATGGTTGACTTTAGTGGAGGGTTACTTGTGTTGGGAATGCTGAACTGTTGTGTCTATTACTATTTCCCCTCTTATCAGGTTCAAGGTGTTCGGATTTGTATTTTAATAGGCTGTTTGAGGCACTTTTTATGGAACTTTCTCAAACTTGATTGGAGGCATGGAAATCCCCAATTTCTAATATTCACTATATAACATTAACATAATTGCTATAAAAGTGTCCCATGATAATATGTTGAATGATGGACATGCAGGGGAAACCTGCTGTTTGGTAGTATCTATAGATGTTACGACTTACAACAATACTATGAATAGAGTACATACAAAGAACCTCGGTGAGCACTTAACAGGTTTAAAAGATGCAAAGCCATGCAAAGTCCACACAACATACTCAAAGTCTCAAAGACACATTAACATATTTGGTAATTGTTGCATACTTCTTTAGCAGTACTTGAGAGTATGAAGATTGATATGACTACTGACTATTTATTGGAACCTACCCATGCAGTCCTTCAAACTTGTAATAAAATGAATTATACATTATTGTACGTAAAACATTGTCGAATCCTACACAGTTGGCCCATGTTGCGAGATTGCTTGTATACTATTCACAAATTCGTTGTTGCCATTGAGAGGTACAAATTGTTGTGATTTTAATTTTATTTTTTTAATGCATATTGGCAATATTCTCTGTCCTTGGAAATTGCTAGGTGACAAGGTTAGAGAAGAAAAAAAATATGTCAAAAGGAAAGGAAACGTGCTATGTCACACTTTGAGTTGGTTTTTTTCTTGAAAATTTCTTTTAGTTACAAAATTTAAATGAAATGTATCTAACACATTGTTATCTTGCACATACCAAATGTAATGGTCCAAGTTGCTTTGGCAACATTTAATAGTTGTGTTGCAGTGTATCCAGTGCTTTCATTAGTCAGTTGGATGCTTTGTTGCAACCTGGACCATCTTCATCACATCGAAAAAAGTTAGGTGTGTGTTGAGCATAACTCTTTACCCAAAAACTATTGCATTATCTTTTCTTTCATCAAGAGCTAAGATTGGTTTCAGTAGAAAGGCTATATTTTCTTTTCTTAGAGGTTTGATAGGACACTTAGTAGTTTGCATTCGTAATGGTACATATGTTTTGAGCTCTTAATAGGACAGATCCAAATCCTAATAACAAGAGAAACTACAACTGGTAAAATACCAAGTTAGATAATCATGTGTTCTTATCATGACGAATGTGATCAGCACTATGCAGTGAAGGATATTTTTGCCCAAATGATAAATAAATAAGCATTAAAATAATTCATAGAATGCCTTCTTTCTAACACTATCAGAAATTCATCTCATCATATTGCTATTACATTCCTAATTCTATTCTTAGTTTATTCTGTACATTTTTAGCAATATATAGCTGAACAATTTTGAGGTCTAAAAACCCGATTATTTTCCTTCACTTTTAGCCATGTTCTTGTAGTTGTAGTTGCTAATGTGGTTCTTATTTAATCGTTCTGATTCAAAAGGGGCTGATTGTTTGCAGTTATCAATGGGAATCCTTTTAATCCTTCTAGATTAATAAGAATAGCTTTCTCAAAGCAGTTGAGATCATTATAATTAATTTACTAATGAGTTACAACTTCACTTTTAGTTTTAAGAAATGTCTGTCTTGCAACTGGATTTGGGAATTTGGATTTCTTAATTTTATTGATGATATCTTCCTATGTAAATATTAAATTGTATGGATCAAAAGGGCTACTAACACTATCTGGCTAGACCTCTCCCAACAATCGCCAAGAGAGCTAACATTTTGATTATCATCCACTGTATAGTCCTTCAATAATACCACAACTACAGTTCGAGGTTGCCAGCATCACATGCACATTAGATTCTAAGAACTGAACATGTAACACAGTCTAGTATGGGACACACCAAATAGAGAACAGAATGTAAATAGAAGAGTCTTTCTCATTACTCCATAAGACAACTTTTGAAGGTATAACCTAAGAAAAAGACACTCTCTTAGATGGATCCCTTTAATATTATTTTCTCTTCTCATGCATATCCGAGTACAGCCATGGCATAATCAATGCAAGGAAACCCATAGAGTAAATAGGAAACCTAAGGAGACATGACAGTTGGGAACAACTGCCCGCATTGGAGTTCTATAATCTCAAAACATAACCAGTATGTACATCACCATACTGCATACTCTTATTATTTTATATTCTTCAAAATCTTATTACAACTCTTATGAGCCTACTACATATATCTCTCATTTTAGAATAAGTCATCATCCTTGAAGAGTACTAGGAAAGAATCTAGGTGGTGTTGTAGTCCTACCTTTAGAACCTCTAGGCTCATGTACCTCGGAAGGAAACACTATAGGATTAATAATTGGCGTCCTTAGAAATCTAGGAATTTGAGAAGGGGATGATGATGTTGAAGCTCCCCTCTGAGCTAGTCCAACTCCCATCGTGCATAATATGTAATGTCCCCTCTTTCCGAATGAGCTTGGACGAAGACCTTTGGCCCTTTTTGTCTACTCGACGGCCAAAGGAGGTTTCTAGGGTGACTAAGTTTTTATTATTTTATTATATTGTGCTAATGTTTTTAAAATAACATTATAAGTTGCACATATAATAAATAATAAAGCTTATTAATAAATTAAAAATGTCAATATCAAAATACAATTAAAATTAATTGTATTAAAGGAGGAAAAGTGCGACTTGCTTATGGGAGTCATAAATTGGGAAATGTGACATCAAGCCCATAGGGAAAAATGCGACCAGCATAGGGAAAAGGAAAAATGCGATTGGCTGGTTTAGAGGTGGTGGTTGGGCTGTTTTGCCTTTATATGGGCAAGTCGACTTGCTTAGAAGCATTCCAAATTTTTATTATCAGATTTTTGCATTGTTAAGAGCTCTTGCTTTTATCAGAGATTCCAAGGACGAAAACCCTTGTGGATTTCATCTCTTGTGGACGAAAACCCCAAGGGATTGAGAGGGGATTTCACTCAGAAATTTCCAGCGTTGTTAATCAGATTTCCGGGTTCATTTCAGCAGTGTTTGTGAAGAGTTTGAAGGTATTTTCAGTGGTTTTGAGCAGCAGTTGGGTCGATCTATTGTGGGCAGTTTTGGCAGCAATTTCAGAGGTATTTTCCTCAAAAATATTTGTCAAATATTCTCCATAATATTGTAAAACCAAATCGCTGTATTTTCATCATTTTCTGAAGTATATTTTGAGGGTTTCCAGGCAGAATATTAGCAGACTTCAGATCTGATTTTCTGGGTTGTTTTGGCTGCAATAAATTCAGTTTCTTGCATGGTTCAGTCTCTAAATATTTGGGTAATCATTTGAAATCAAAAATATTACTTTTGGGTGTCATTTGCATTAAGATCTATCTTAAACCCTAGTCGCATTTTCTCAAATAAATTCAGATCTGCATTAGGGTAATTGCCATAACATCCATAAATCTGTATTTGCTGTTTTTATTTGATTTAAAATTTATTGGAGTATAAGGGAGACCCATTGGGGATCTTTCATAATATAACTCCATTACGCCCTTTGTATTATCTAAGCAAAGTTTTTGTCTCTTCTTTGATGAATTCTTCTCTCTAGCCTTCATTTCTTGAATTTCCTATCGAGCCTGCTCCTCTATGCTTGCTTTTGGCCATCTCCTTTTTCCATCTCGGCTGCTTTATTGGAAGCAGCTGCTGCCTTCTTCTTAGCTTGCTCGTTCAATGTTTGTAATTTGTAGTTCTTTGATTGGACATTCCACATCTTGAGAATTGTTCCTTTGTTCTCCTTTTAAGTTCTCTTTCCAAGTCTGTGGCCTATGCCAACTCGAGACTGCACTTCTCCACCTTGTCTTTGCACCCTCTTTTCCATGTCCACTTGTAGGATGGCACCCATGTACTCACTCTCAAGAATTTTTCCTTTGTTCTCCTTTCAAGTTCTCTCTCAAGTTTGTAACCTATGCCATGATTCAAGACTACACTTCTCCACCTTGTCTTTGCATCATCTTGTCCATGTCCACTTGTAGGTTGCCGAGTATTACACACACATTAGATTCTAAGACACAAAACGTAACACACACACAACTTTGTAGTATGGAACACACCAAATAGAGAACAAACAATTTGAATAGAAGAGTCTTTCTCATTACTCCATAAGACAACCTTCGAAGATATCACCTAAGAAAAAGACACTTTGTCTTAGATGGATCTCTTTGATATCATTTACTCCTCTCATGCATATCCGAGTATAGACATCGCATGGTCAATGCGAGGATACCCATAGAGTATATAAAGCAATGCTTAATGAGACATGACGGTTGGGAACAACCACCACCATTGGAGTTCTTTAATCACAAAACATAACCGGTATGTACATCCTCATACCGCATGCTTTTTTATTTTATATTCTTCAAAATCTCTTATGAGCCTACTACATATACCCCTCATTTCGAATAAGTTATCATCCTTGAAGAGTACTATGAAAGGATCTAGGTGGTGATGTACTGCTACCTCTAGAACCTCTAGGCTCACGTACCTCGGAAGGAAATACTATAGGATACATAGCACCATGGCATCCTTAGAAATCTAGGAGTGCAGGAAGGGGATGATGATGTGGAAACTCCCCTCTGAGCTAGTCCAACTCCCATTGTGCATAATATAACTCCATTACTACCCGTATTATCTAAGTAAAGTTTTCTGTCTTCTTTGTTGAATTCTTCTCTCTTAGCCTTCATCTCTTGAATTTCCTATCAGAGCCACCTGCTCCACTATGCTTGCTTTTGGCCATCTCCCGGCGCCATCTTGGCTGCTTTATTGGAAGAAACTGCTGCCTTCTTATGATGTTTGTACTTTTTAGTTTTTTGATTGGGCATTCCACATCTTGAGAATTGTTCCTTTGTTCTCCTTTAAGTTCTTTCTCCAAGTTTGTGACCTATGCCAACAATTGAAGACTACACTTCTCCACCTTGTCTTTGCACCATCTTGTTCATGTCCACTTGTAGGATGACTCCCATGTACTAACTCTCTGTCTCTTTGTTGCTTCTCTACCTTTTTGGCGATAAGGTGGCAATCGGACGTCACGATTCATGGTAGGCCAAGCGATCTATGGCATCTTGAATTTTGAGTCATCCACTCGCACTTGAGGACTATTACATCTTGTTCTAAAAATCACTTGTTTACTACGTTTTGCTAGAAACACTCTTCCTTATATTGAGCATCTATGTATGAATTTTTTATCATGCTCATCATTGCATGTGTTTGTCTCACCTATCGAGCCATCTCACCATTCCTTTGTAATGTGCCCAATTAGAAGCGATTGGCATAACGGCCCTATTTTGGTCTTAGCCACGGTCATTCCCAGGGACTAACGACTTTGGAGGTTATTGGGGATGGTTTGCGATTTCTACTATGTTTTTGTTATATTTTGGGCGTTGGGAGGGTCTAATGGGCCCTTTGTGTTCTATTTTGTCGTTGGGATCACTTAAGTGGACACTTTTGGCATTTAATGTTATGTTTCTTCGTTGGGGCCACTTAAAGTCCCTTTTTGGCGACTTGAGGGGATATGTATTGCATTAAATGTTATATTTCTTCATTGGGGCTCATAAAAAGCTATATAAGGAGATGGAGGGTGTAGTGGGAGATCACTCATGCATACACTTATATTTCTTTCATGTGCAACTGCTGTTTGCAACTTTTTAGCTTGTGGAGTAAGATCCCACGGGAACCCTAGCTTCGGTGGTGAGAGATCCATCCCTAGCTAGCAGGGCATTCTTCGGTAGTGAGAGATCTACCCTAGCTTGTCATTTGAAGCTGATTTCAGGGCTGTTTTACAGAGGTATTTTCAGGGTTTTCAGAGATAGGGTTTTGAAGGTTTTGGTGAGTTTGGGTGGAGATTTTCAGCTGGTTTTCGGATCAGACCTACGGCAGCAATAAAGGAAGGGTTTGGCATCATCTACAGAACTTTTCACAAGGGTTTTGGTCATCTACCAAGGAGGGCGACTTGTTTGGGAGATTGCAGCCCTAATTTTTAGGGTTTCCAGTTGGCCGTTTTCAGATCTGAAGGTTGGAAAGTCATCTACTATATTTATATATGTTATTTCCCAAGTTTCATATTTTTTGCACTTGTAATCGGAAAGATATGAATTTTAGAAGTTTGGAGCTGAATTGATGCCCTAAATGTGTTGGGCGACCTACTTTTTAGGGCAAAATTAGGGTTTCGTGTTTGCTGTGCGAAAACTAATTTTGGAATATTATTCTTCATATTTTTGTGGCCCAAGATCCAAAATTTCAGCTCATTTGGACTTCTTTAGCAAAAGATATTAATTTTAGAAGTTTTCGGCTATTTTAGGCACGCTGTAAATTTCTGGCAGCGTTATATTGACTGAAAAATTCCAAAAATATTTCCCTTGTGTTCTTTATATTATTATCTAGTTCTCTTTAAAATTTCAAGTGATTTGAGCGGATATTTTGGGAGTTATTCATATTTTACTGTTCGCTGCCCTAGCTGTAATTTTCTGCATAAAATCAGAAAAAAATCAGATTTAGTATTTGCTGCAAATTTCTGTATTTTGTCAATTTTTGTAAGATCCCAACAAGGGATATTTCAGTGGTATCAGAGCTGTTGTTTCTCCAGCCTGTTGGGGTTGAAAGATGGGAGACAGAGACAGAGACAGTGAAGAGTTGGGAGTAGATCTGATGAAACGACTGTTCACCAATATGGTGAAGCAGCAGGAGACTACCAACCTCTATTTGAGCCAGCTCACTGAGAGGTTAGCACAGGGTAGGATCGAGGCTCATGCGGAGAAAGGAGAAGCTAGCAATATGGGACAACATGGTAATAGAGGTGAGAGTGGACATTCGGGACAAGGGTCCCCTCATGCTTCTACCAGGCCCTTGGGACTCCACGAGCCTTCTTTCTTGAAGGATCCAGAAATTTCGCAGACACGACAGCCCGCAGACGTTGTGGATGAGGAATCTTGTTGGGAAAGTACGGACATTGAGCGAGGGTTTCGGGACAACATGCCATTTCGGAGTATTGTAAAATGAAGATTGGCGGCGAGCCCGGGAGAGATTACAGATACCACAGTACTTGAGTTTTAGAGGAGATTGGGACAAATCTCTATTCCACACTTCGATGGCTCTAAGAAGTGTACCGCCCAATCTTGGATTCAGAAGTTGAAGACTTACTTCGACTTGAATCCCATGCGTGAAGAGGATCTTATTAAGTTTGCTATCCTACACCTCGAGGAGATGCTCATGGCTGGTGGCATCATGGATTGATCACACGAGGGCACATGCATATCACTACTTATGCAGATTTTACACAGAGGTTGATGAGCAGGTTCGACAGGAGGGACCCAGATAGGCACTTCAGGGAGTTGACTCACTTGAGGCAGACAAGTTCTCTAGATCAGTACATTGCAGATTTTCAGAGGTTATCAGTTATGGTATCTGATGTTTCAGAGATGAGGTTGACTTCACTCTTCATGGCGGGGTTGGTGATGATGCTTAGCGGGGTTTGTGAAGGCATTTGAGCCTTCTTCTTTGCATGAGGCTATTAGGAGATCTCGAGACTTGGAGTTATCCACTCCAAAGTCGAGGGTTCCACCTCGCGTTCAGCAAAGAGAACCTCCATCTGGATCGGACGAACTTCAAGTGAGGGGAGCCTCCACCGAGGCAGGAGGTGGCTAAGAAGCCATTCATTTCCCGAGAGGACAGAGATGAGTTGAGGCGAAAGAAACTATGTTTCGATTGCCGCACACCTTGGGTTCCAGGACATGATTGCAGAGGTAGAGGGAAGGCCCAATTCATTGAGGTCTTCGAGGAGAGTGAGGATGACAGAGGTGAGGAGTTGGAGACTCACGAGATGGATGATGGGAATGGAGTTGCGATGGATAGTGCTGATGCGGAGCAGGAGGAGGAGACTTTCCCTCGGGAGATTATAGCCACATTGTCTAGTACTCCGATGTACAAGGCATTTAGGATTAGGGGAGTTATGCAGGGCCAGCGAGTTATGGTACTCATTGACAGTGGGGCTACCCACAACTTTATTGATGCATCATTGGTGGAGAGACAAGGTTTACAAAGACGAAGGACTTTGAGGGCTTGACATTGTTGTAGCCAATGGGGAGTATATGAGATGCACACGGAGAGTTCCACAATTGAGCATCACCATGGGTAACTACACAATTACTGATGATTTCCACGTTGTTGGTATGGGAGTGACCCACATAGTGTTGGGAGTGCAGTGGCTTCACTCTCTTGGTGAGTTTCGGACTAACTTCCAGACGATGGAGCTGAAGTTTAAGTCCGAAGGCAGGAATGTGATTTTGAGGGGATTATCGGCAGGAGCACCTAGGGTGGTTGTAGCTGAGGGGATGGAGAGGACTTTCCGGCATAATGAGGGGTTTTATTATTGCGGATCGATGTGGAGTATGATGGATGCGGGTGTGACCAATAGTGTTGCACATAAGGCAGTTACAGAGATCGGGATTACAGGTTTAGATCATCCGAGTTTATCATTATGTTGGTTGTCTGAGGTTTCGGTAGACTGGAGATCTCATTTGCTTGTTGAGTACTCCAAGAACCGACACACTTGTGAGATTACGGATGGTCACATACGGGATGACAACTTCTGATTGGAGGATGAGATGATCTTATCGGGACGATTGTACCTTGTGTCGGATTCATGGTTGAGGATGGAGATACTGCGACATGTGCATTATTCTTCCATGTCTGGACACTTGAGCTTTGATGAGACCTTCAACTTCATATGGGAAAGGGTCAGATGGCATGGGTTGAGGGAGGATATCCTCAACTTTGTGCAGGGATGTGTAGTTTGTCATGGTGACAAATCAGAGTATGCATGTTCCTTATTTCTGGAGTTGATAGGGGATAACACTCCTATATGTTTTACTGCTTATGTGGATGACGAGCACTTCACCCATGTGCTAGCTAGCCGAGGGACGGAGTCGACAGGAGATGCAGTGAGTGATCACATGATGACAGTTTTGCAGTGGCAGGGATTGGACAGATTGACAGTTTCAGTATGGGTACCAGTAGAGAATCGATGTGGGCATTATTCTACTTCAGGGACAACATTGTTATCTACACTGCATGGAGAGCATGATGACTATATGTGGTGTTTTGGTCACTTCGGATCACATCGATCTTCGGTTGACTGCAGGGTGAGATGGAGGCACTTACTTTGTGGTATTCAGTTTCTACAGCACAGGAGGATAATGCTTGGGGTCAAGCATTTTTCGGGAGGGGAGGATTGTAATGTCCCCAATTCCGAGCAGTTGGCCTAACGGCCCTATTTTGGTCTTAGCCCTGGTCATTCCCAAGGGACTAACGACTTTGGAGGTTATTGGGGATGGTTGTCTGATTTCCTACTATGTTTTTGTTATATTTTGGGCGTTGGGAGGGTCTAATGGGCCCTTTGTGTTCTATTTTGTCGTTGGGATCACTTAAGTGGACACTTTTGGCATTTAATGTTATGTTTCTTCGTTGGGGCCACTTAAAGTCCCTTTTTGGCGACTTGAGGGGATATGTATTGCATTAAATGTTATATTTCTTCATTGGGGCTCATAAAAAGCTATATAAGGAGATGGAGGGTGTAGTGGGAGATCACTCATGCATACACTTATATTTCTTTCATGTGCAACTGTTGTTTGCAACTTTTTAGCTTGTGGAGTAAGATCCCACGGGAACCCTAGCTTCGGTGGTGAGAGATCCATCCCTAGCTAGCAGGGCATTCTTCGGTAGTGAGAGATCTACCCTAGCTTGTCATTTGAAGCTGATTTCAGGGCTGTTTTACAGAGGTATTTTCAGGGTTTTCAGAGATAGGGTTTTGAAGGTTTTGGTGAGTTTGGGTGGAGATTTTCAGCTGGTTTTCGGATCAGACCTACGGCAGCAATAAAGGAAGGGTTTGGCATCATCTACAGAACTTTTCACAAGGGTTTTGGTCATCTACCAAGGAGGGCGACTTGTTTGGGAGATTGCAGCCCTAATTTTTAGGGTTTCCAGTTGGCCGTTTTCAGATCTGAAGGTTGGAAAGTCATCTACTATATTTATATATGTTATTTCCCAAGTTTCATATTTTTTGCACTTGTAATCGGAAAGATATGAATTTTAGAAGTTTGGAGCTGAATTGATGCCCTAAATGTGTTGGGCGACCTACTTTTAAAATTAGGGTTTCGTTTTGTTGTTGTTTTTTCAAACTAATTTTGGAATATTATTCTTCATATTTTTGTGGCCCAAGATCCAAAATTTCAGCTCATTTGGACTTCTTTAGCAAAAGATATTAATTTTAGAAGTTTTCAGCTATTTTAGGCACGCTGTAAATTTCTGGCAGCGTTATATTGACTGAAAAATTCCAAAAATATTTCCTTTGTGTTCTTTATATTATTATCTAGTTCTCTTTAAAATTTCAAGTGATTTGAGCGGATATTTTGGGAGTTATTCATATTTTACTGTTCGCTGCCCTAGCTGTAATTTTCTGCATAAAATCAGAAAAAATCAGATTTAGTATTTGCTGCAAATTTCTGTATTTTGTCAATTTTTGTAAGATCCCAACAAGGGATATTTCATCCTTATAGTTGCATCTAGTTAGTTATGGAGCTAATCAATTGCTTATGAACATATGTTAATTCACTCGGCTTCCTCTTCTTTCACATCCATGTATGCATTTTTGGTCATGCTCGTCATTATACGTGTTTGACTCCTTTGGTTGAGCCATGTCACCACTCCTATTTGTCTCTAGTGAGTTATGGAGCTTATTAATTGCTTATGAACATTGGTTAACTCACTCGGCTTCCTCTTCTTCCTCCGGAAAAGAGGTCATAACTAGATCATCCGTTGGTCCATGCCAACATTCTCTCCTTGATATAACTGTATTGAAGGCTCTCTTGAAGGCCGGATGCATGTACCAATATAGTCTTTTCATACTATCACATTCCTCCATTTGGAAAACATTCACTCTCGATTGGGTTGGCCTCGATGCTCAACTTCTAGTTGCATACTCACATTCTTCGACTCACTGTGGGCATCATTTACCTCATGGCTATGGCTCATTGCTCACTTAACATCATGCTTAGTGCCATTTTGGGTACTTTAATCAAGAGTAACATCTTGATCCATCTCCTTGTTGGTTCAAAAAATCCCTTTAAGGCTATAATCAAGCATTGATTCAATTTATTTTAGACATTAGGTTGGGCTAATCATATTCCATAGGCTGGATGTGGATGATAATGTTGGATATGGTTGGAACTCCCGAATGGCCTTTTTGAGGACCTTCCCTTGTTGGATGAGGGACCACCCCTCTAATGGCCTTAGGTCACACACAAGTAGGTGGGGACCCAACCTCGCATAGATTTGACAGACGTTTCTAATGGTCTTCTTGGATGGCCTCCCCTTGTCAAGCGATCACAACTAGAATTCTTAGACGGCCTTCTGGACAACCTTCTCAGATAGTCTCACCTTCTTGGAGAACCTCACATTCTTGAACGACCTATAAGAATAGAAGGCTTATAATTTATCATTAAGTCTTTATTAGTTATGTTTTAACTAATGAACTGTTGTAACCACTTCAACCATTTTTACACTATTCTTTGCATAATAAAATGACAGACACAATTTATAATGTGTGCCATCCACTCCTTCATTATCTCTCTGTTCATGGTATTAGAGCCATTGGTGCAAGATAGCGTTTGTAATTTGAATAGAAGATTGCAAATCGTGAACATAAGGCTATGAAAACGTCATTTCAAAACTAAATTGCGAAAATTTCATTGCAAGGCACTATATATGCTAAGCGAAGTTGTGATAGTTGTGTGAAGGCAAAAATCGAGAGTATCTTATTTCGAGATCAAAAAGAGCCTAAATCATGTGCAAAAAAATAAAGAACCTAAATCGCGGGCAAAAAAAAAAAAGAAATAGTTGAGGTCATTCAAAATTCGTGTAGGGCACAAGTTTATGCAAACATCACGAGTTTGAAACGTCATTAAAGGCACGAGCTTACAATTGCCATTTTCATTGAAAATGTGAGTTCCCAGGGCTTAAGCTTTTAAGGGCAAATACTGATCATTAAGGACAAATTGCATTCAACAATCGAGGAGGGTGAAATACGAGACATTGTCGTGCAAAATCATGACATAGGGAAGGAAAGAAGTAAATATAGACACGAGGGAATGCAAAAACACCATACACCAAACCATCATTTGTCATATCGTCTTCCCATTTCTAAAGGTTGTTTTGCAGGAGTAGAATGCCTGAAATTCATTCTAATGCCCTTTGAAAGGGAAGACACAGCACTTTCGAGGTCATGTGAGGAGACAAAGTTTTCAGAAATTTCTTTAAACATACAAAATAAAGTCGAGAATACAGTCAAAGACCCAAGGCACAAATCTACTACTTGGTACATTTTCTTGTCTTTACTTATAAAAGTTTAGATGTAAAACTCTTTGCATTGATTTCTTTACGATTACAAATGCAATTGATGAATAAAAATTTGTGGGGCATAGTAAATGGGAAAGAGAAATCACCTACATATGCAAATAAATTACTGGATTGGTATAAAAGATGACAAAGATGCCAAAACTATTTTGTTAAATAATCAGCCTTCTAACAACAACAAGGGAAAGCTCAAAGACAGACCAAATAGGTGAAAAATTTGTTGATAAAGAATACATATTTTAAAGAAGCCCAACACTTTGAAGACAAGAAGGGATCTAGTGTAGATGAAACTCATTATGGATGGCTGCCCTGTTAGTTTGGCTTTTTGTGAATCTTGGGAATTATGCCTTTACGAGGGTTATGAGACAACTTGATTGAGCACAAATGGATGTAGCTCAACATGGATGGTTGCCCAATAATTCGGGAAGTTTGAGTAATTCAGGATTTTGAGGAGGTGGAATCAGGGAACATGGGAATTTGACTCAGGAACTACACCTTTACGAGGGTTACGAGGTAGCTTGATAAAGTTCTACCTAGTCAAGAATCATAGATGGAAAACTCACCAAAAACTCGTCGAGTTTTAAAAACTTGCCAAAAAACTTGCAAAATGGTTAAATCATTTGGAAAACTACTTTTTTGAAAGGAAAAAAACTGCATTGAGCATAGTTGGAATACTCGCCAAAACTCGTCGAGTTATAGTTGGAAAACTCGCCGAGCATAGTTGGAAAACTCGCCAAAGACAACATTTCTTTCCTTTTTTGGCATAAAGAACCATTTTGGAAAGGGTCCGGAAGATGTAATAGCAAAGCTTGCATGTGCCATAACTTTCATTACGTGGCTCCATTTGTTTTGTTGAGCGCAAGATAATCTTTTGAGAGGGGGTGAATCAATATTATGATATTATTTCAAACTTCAATACTTAAACTTAGATCTATAATCACGAGCAATGTGAATATATCAAATCAATCAAAGAACACAAAACTTAATGCAAGTAGACACAGATATATGTGGAAACCCTTTCGGGAGAAAACCACGGAGAAACTTCTTTATATATATTTCTCAAAAATTTGTAGGCACCAACCTCACAGACACCAATCCTCAAATTTCAGTTTTGTAGGCACCAACCTACAGGAGCACCCACCCCCCTTTGCTAAGCACCAACTCAGATAAGAGAGACACCGATCTCTTCGAATATGAAGGCACCATGAATTTGGATCCTTACCAAATTTGCTTTCCACTTTTGAACTTGTTTCCTCAACGAATAATGGAAAATTCTTCTTCTTACTTTCAGATTTGCTGTTCTAAAATTCTGCCCTTACGCTTCCTCTTCTTCTTCTTTTTCTTTCGGATATTCAACTTGAATCCATGCTTAATAAGTCTCATATGAATCTTCTTATATAGCCTTTCGACCTTTTCGAAAAGACACATCGTTCAACCGACACAACCTTTCCATTAACACAACTTAATTAAGTGCATTAGTCGGCTAAAACCAAAGAATAATTAATGCAGCCCATAATTATTAAATGCACATTAATTAATGCATCTAACCACTTGATAGGAGCGCTGCCCCTCCTTAGACAAATCAAATCACATTATCATTAAATTGCTGCGAGCCATCATTAAATCTTCTTTTTCACCATAAAACATTTGCATATGAACACCTTAAAATGCGGATATCTTTCTCTTATGTATAGCTGTGTATATCTCGCTTATACCATGATAATCCTCATGCAAAAAACGCTTCTTTTCATGTATTTAAACTTTCGTTTTCTACCCTTCTATACTTTGCTTGGTTATTTCCGTTACTTTTTTACCATTTCCGTGAAAATCAATAATTTCCGTTTTTTTTTGAGATTTCCATTTACCAAAAACCTCTTTTGACATCAATAACTTATTTCCAACATCGTTTGGTGTGCCATTTTCTCTAGAAGTGCATATTTTCTCGAGCTCTACGCATTGATGGCAATATTTTCTTATTTTCATAAAATCCATTTTTGCACCTTTTTGGACCAAGCAACTTCTTGCAATCTTCTGAAAGAATCATGAGCTTTGATCGCCTATAGACAAATTAGTAATTAAAAATATTGGATAGCTTTTCAAAACTCGGCGAGTACTCGCCAAAACTCGACGAGTATTCTCCCGTGCTCGGACTAATTGTCCAACCTGCCAGCTTGGTCGCAACCTGCTTATTCAAATGTTGACTTCACATATCAACAGATGCGTAGGTTTTTTTTTTGCTATTTTAAGAGTTTTTTTGTTCAATGATAATCACACGAAGAAGCGCAACAAATTGACTCAAAAAAGGCTCAACGACTTGGTTTTTGTGCAATACAATCTCCGGCTTCGCACAAAAAAAGTTGAGGCCACATCAGAGGAGCTCATTGATTTGGATGAGATAGATCCATACAGTGAGTGGACTGGGCAAGAAGAGGAAAACCTGCATTCATAGTGGACGAGATTGCTTCTTTTAAGAGGGAGGCTATGGAGGGAGAAGCACTAGCAGGACTCCGAGGAGATATTGGATTGGATGAAATCTTTGGAGGTGATCTCCAACATGCAGCAGAGGAGCCACCAGCACCACCATCTAGTTCTAGGATCGAGCCAGATTCACAGCCTTCTAGGAGGAGCGTGGAGACGCAGCCGAGTGTGGGGACTAGTAGAGGCACTAGACCCTCTCCCCAATATTTCTCTAGATTGGGGAAGAGGAAAATGTAATTTATTGTATATTGTAACTTGCATAGATATGAAATTTATGATGATATTTTTCAATGTCAATCATCATAAATTCATATTACTTATCAGCCGGTTGTTGTATTCGCATGATGATGCGATTTTGTATTGTATTTGTATTCAAATCTAATAGAAAACACTTCTCCAACATTTTATGGGCTCATTTGATACATTTTGTAGCTATGTGTTGCTTAAAATTTATGTTTTTTAAAGAAATTTGAGTATTTTTAAGTTGCTGAGTATTCCCGAGTATTGGCCGAATATTGGCGAGTTTTTGCTGAGTTTTTTTTTTTGGGGGTCTGGCGAGTATTTGGATTTGGCGAGTTTTCCTACTATCAAGAACTATTTTTCAAAGAGAGCTTTTGAAGAATGTGTGACTTTGTTTAGTTATGTTATTTTAATCTTTTGTCAATATGTTTGTTTTTGCTTTATGTAGTGTAAGCCTTAAGAGTGGGTATAAGAATATAAGGCATATGATTTATTATTATGTTATTATTAGTTATGTAATGGTTGTAACCACTTCAATCATTTTAAAACTATCTCTTGCATAATAAAATGGCGGACACACAATTTGCAATGTGTGCCATCTGCTTCTTTATTATCTATCTGTTCACATCTTCTAACATGACCTTTTGGATGGTCTTCCTAGACTATCTTTTGGACAACCTCCATGGATGGTCTTGTAAGGGCCCATACAAACCTCTAAGGAATCAAACATATGAAAGCTTTAGGCTGCCTTGCTTCTTTAGAGTCCCCCACCCCACAAAGCCATGGAAGGGTCTTCTTGAATTTTTGCCGAAATCAATGTTGTTGGGTGGCCTCTTGATCAATTGAGCCATCCACTTGCTTGTTGATTATTCAATACCGATGCACCTTGTACTAGAAATCCATGTTTGTTGTGTTTTTTTGAAAATTCTCATCTTCTTTATATCTAGCATCCATGTATGAAGTTTTTATCATTCTCATCGGTTCATATTTGGCCATCTCGCCACTCCTTATATTTTCCCTTATTTAGTTATGGAGTTCACCAATTGCTTATGCATGTATACCAACTCACTTGGTTTCTTCTTATTTATCTTTGAAAAGAGGTCACAACTAGTAGCATCTCTTGGTCGATGTGAACATCATCTTCCAAAACAATATAATCTCTATTGTAAATGGCTCTATTAAAGGCTCTTTTGTAGGCCTAGATACATGTCAATGTAATCAAATGTGGTACCATACAAGTATTACTTTCCTCCATTTGAAAAACTTGTTCTTTCTCCTCCAATTTGGGCCTCTTACTCAACCTATGCTTGCAAAGTCATATGCTTCGACTCATCGTACTTAGTGCCATAGGCATCATGTACCTCATTGGCTTCGGCGCCATGTTGATCTTCAACATCGTGCTTTGTGCCATCCTAAGTACTTTGATTAAGAGTAACATCTTGATCCATGTTCTTTTGGTTCAAAAAAATCCTCCGGCACCATGTAAATTTATTTGGATGGATGGGATTTGAGTTTCGCATGTGGATGTGCATGACAATGTTGGATAGGGTTGACACTTCCCGAACAACCTTCTTTAATGGCCTCTTCTTGTTGGATGAGGACCACCCCTCGGATGGCCTATGGCTACACTTGATCGGGCATTGACTGAACCTTGCCTAGGAAAACCGAACCTTCTCATGGCCTTCTTGGATGGCTTCTTCTTGTTGAACAATCCTTGACAAACTTCTCAAATGACCTTCCCAAAAAAACCTTCTTAACGGCCTTCTTGAACAATTTACCCTTCTCGGAAAACCTCCCCCTCTTCTTGAACAATGTTCTTTGATGGTCTTCTTTGATGACCTTTTCAGATGGCCTCCATGGGTGGACTTACAAGGGCCTAGATAGACTTCTTTATGGCCTAGATGAACGTCCTCTACTCAGATAGCCCCATGAAGGCTTTAAACTGTCTTGCCACTTTGGAGACTTGTGAAGGTGCCCCATAAGAGTCAAAGAAGTGCCTTCTTGAATTTTGTGCCACAAACTGATTTTTTTGGGCTTTGGGTCTCCTCTTCTTTGCCTCTTAACTAGTTTGTCAAAAACACTATAAAGTTTGTCACTCTAAGCACCTTTTTTGTCTTTGCACCATGAAAATTGTGCTTGCAACTTTATTGTTCTCTTTGAGCTGGCAGGCCATGCCTTAATGCCTCATCATTTAACCTTTTGTTGTCTTCTCAAGAATTCTTGAATTCTTGTGTTGGAATCCCAACTTATACTTGTGCCCCTGTTGTATTTAAAAAAAAATTATTTGATTTTTTCGCTTTTTTCGCCAAGATCACATCAAAACACTCTAGTAACATTGCTTGGGCATCCATTGCCAAAATATCAAGATAGGGCCGTCACTTCTCTTCCCTTTATTAGATGAACTCCACTTTCTAACTTTACACCGATTGCTTAGGTGTAAAACTGATAGTTGAAAGGAACTAGATTTGTGAGTATCATGCTTTATGTATATGATTTTATCATTATAGGAAATGACAAGGATTGCAGTGAAGATATGGAGGATTTGATGCATGGCTTTGAGATGACAGAATAAGGCCTTTTTCCTTACTACCTTGTGATTGAGATTTGGCCTTAATTTCACAGGCTTACTGTGCCACATGGAACATAGTTGAAGAGATTGTAGATGGAAGACTGCTAACTACTCTTACACCTGTAAAGCAGGGGTGTATTTTTTCTCATGTGGATGCTATCATACTAGTAAGATGGTAGATGTCACTTTGCATGTAGAACTTGTCGGAAGTGTGATCTATCTCATTACCACTATGCCGAATAAATCAGACAGGATAGTTTCCAAACTTGTGTTGTCCCCAGAAAAATTGTTGAAAAGTGATTGAAAGGGTCCTCAGATACCTTTTGTCGCATTCCTCATTATGGATTGGAGTATTCAAAGAATGATAAGTTCCAGTTAACTTACTTATCAGATGCAGATTGGGCTGGCAACAGGGGTGAAAAAAATCCACAATAGGTTACTCAGTTCATTTGGTTTCAACAGCAGTTTCTCAGTGAAGCAAGAAGGAGAGCATAGTCGCACGGTGTTTGATTGACGGGGAGTACATTTCTGTAGATGAAGTGGATTGCACGATAACTTGACTGAGATAAATTTCTCCTGATATAAGATATTTGTAGGGTGGTTCTACCCCATGTGGATTGGAAACCAAAGCACAATCAAGTGGGCCAAGAATATGGTGTTCTTTCCAGGTCCATGCATATTAAGAATCACTGCCACTTCATTTGCATGCTTTTGGATACTTGGAGCTGTTCTACTCTCTGGGTAGATCATACTGCAGATCTCATTCCTAAACCTTTGTGAACAGAAAAAAACTACGAGTTTAGGGATGTCTTAGGAGTCAGAAAAACATTTACTTTCTTAAGAAGGGATATAATAGGAATTAAGAAAATATGTGTTTGTAAGCCCATTTTGGGCACATTAGATGTAGGGTATTAGCAGGCATTAGACCTTAGGCACATCTTTATCATTGATGTAATTATATATTAATCAACGGATTATTTATGGAGGTGGTTCAGGTGGTCAGGCTTTTGGATTTGACACCCTGCACTATTTATAGAGGCTCGTGTCGTTATCTGTGTTAGTTTGTTGGTTCGCACCTTATGGTGTGTGTCCGTTGTATGTATCGTGCAAACATGACTTTGTACACCTTCATTTTCACCTTTAATAAAAAATTGTCTTTATTTCATTTAGAGTTGAATAGTTCTTTTTGGAGACAATTTTGAGGCACTTGTCTTACTTGCTCACGCCAGGGCCAAGGTCTCTAGTGACTACTTCCTAGAGAGAGAGAGAGTATCCCTTCTTTATTGTTTAGTTGAGGGCCTGGTTTCTTTAGGCTAGTCAAGGTAGAGATAACGTTAGTTCATTGAGGCCACTATGCTTGTACAAATGGTAGGTTTATCAATTGAATGCATCAACCATATAATTTTCTTTGATGCTCGTCATCTTCTCCGTTCTAAGCTAAAGATCATTGAAATGATCAAGTAGGACATTTACAATCACTTTGTTTTTATAACATAGCTCTTTCCCGTAGGCCTCTTAGTCCCAATCTTAATTTCTACTTGAATTGCTGGTTGTTTTCTTGGATTTGGCATCAATAGCACATAGTCATAGATTTCTTGTAGGCCAACTTAGAGTTTGTTTCCACCTACATTGAGTTGAGATTGGTCATCACATCCCTTAGGAGAACAGGATCTGAATACTTTTCTCCCTACAAAAGGCGAGAGGCCAAGGAAGATTTCGTTTTGTTGGCGAGAAAATTTGTCAGGTGGACAAATTGGTGGATATCCGCCAATGCTTTGAGACTCTAGGTCCCTCTAGCTTGAATGGTGCAGCTCCATTTATTATGTGTGAATGAAATAAAAATTTGTGGTGGCCTTAGAGGCCGAGGATCCAACAGAACACTCCATAACTCTGTGGCAAAAGCTTGCAATTGCTTGCAAGGGAGGAATTTGCTGAGAGAGTAGGAAAGGGAGTGGGAAAAAGAGGGAGGATTAATATTGTAGGTAGAAAATCAGATTCCTACAACCATTAATCAAAATACTTCAACACACATATATGGAAAGAACACAAATTTGCTACTAACAACAAGACAAGACAAGATTAAGAACACAAAGTTTCAATAATCTCCTCATCAAAAAGGCAAGAAACTCCTTTCTCTTTCATTGATGTTTTAACAAAGTTGTACATAGTAGGAAATGGAAGAACATAAAAGGAGGGAATTAGAAGAAATGCTATCTCTTTTGCTTCTTCACAAGTAGTAATCTCTCATGAGCATACAAAATTGACAACCCCTAAGAATGGGGAAGTCATTACAATTTATAGAATTTGGAACGACTCTTCGCCTACATGACCTTTCGATTGTCCTCCACAACATGTGACTTTTCGAATCCCTAGGGATGAAATTAAGTCCCCTTTTATTAATTAAGGGTGACTTATTACAATATTGACTATAGTCACATTTAAATGAATAAGACAAATGTCATGATTACTCACAACGAAGAATTAGAAAAGGGGGAGAGAAGAGGAGAAAGAATGAGAGAGGGGAAGAAAGAAGTGCTTCCAAAGCATGACTGAAGATGTCTCTGCCTTCGATGAAGATCCGCACTGAAAAAATTGACGATGGTAATTGGCCTTTGATGACCCTTAGTGGCATTGTTATACTGATTGGAAAGCCCTAATGAAGTTCACTTTGAACACTATGCCCTTGCTGATGATGATGATCACAAACTGCCCCTTGCACATGATACACATACACCTCGGACCACCGAATGAGTGTTTAAAAACATTGTTTCAAGACCTCTCAAAGTGAGCTTGAGATGAACACAAGCCTCGCTCATGATGATACATTCCAATTTCCCGGCCTTGCAATGAGAATGAGGATCACTCTCCTATTCCCTAGGCTTTCACAATTGTCATTCATGATATTCAAATTTCTTGACTCCTGCATCCCTATTCTACACATTGTGCTGCAAGATTGCAAACTTTTCCTTTACTGCTTTGAGAAGTGTGAACTCTTTCCTAGCTCACTCATGGCTTACTTGATCGGCTCACCGAGTTCAACTAGTTTGGCCTACTTTGAACAACTCACTAAGCTTGCTCAACTTGCTTCCCGGGGAGAGCGGATGACCTCAACTTGGTTGAAGGTTTACAATGATGGTATTGGGAGCACTTGACCCTTTTTCATACTTTATTAGACTGTCCAATGCCTCGGGATTTTGCCTTGCGCCTTGCAATGTTCTGTTCCACCTTTGTTCACCATTATAACAAAATTGATGTCTCCAGTCCTTTGCGAAGGATGAATTACCTTTTTGGAGCAATGCCATCATTTGGGAACCCTGTGAAGATGTTGGAAAGTAGAGGGAGGGATGAGAACCGAGCCCACCGCTTTTCGTACTTGGAATGAGGATTTACTATTTTTAGTAAATTACTAATTTCACTTTTTACACTTTGGACCACCTTCGATCACCTTTCTTGTTCCTCTGAATGATCACTGTAAATTATGCCTTTTCAAAATCCGCCCTCTGTGAAGGTTTGCTATTTCTTGTATAAAGACTTCCTATTTTTAGAAAGTGACTTTCCCAACCTTGGATTTTGATGAAATAAACTTTTCTGATATGGATTTTTCTTTTTCATCTCACATATGAATGTTAAACTCAAACCGATCTCTGGAGCAAGTGGGAAATAAAATTTTAAAATTTGGTGTAAGGAAACGAGGGTTTCTTTGCTGCAAAAATCCTTTCCGTGCATGTGAAATCCACCACCTAGGTTTTTATGGCCTTTGAAAATGGTGAAAGAAGCAAAAAAATTCACATCAAACCGTGCCCTAGTTTTTTAGATATGAGTTTTTCATTCTCGTGGGCAACGTAGTCATTTTGGTGCAAATCTGAGCCTGGAACTTGAAATTTTGAGATTTTTCTTGAGAAATTTTAGTGTTGAGATCATGGAAGGATGGTGAAATGGATGCAAGAGAGAAAATTACAATGGAGGAATCTGGAAAAATTTCGCTTGATCTTGGGAGAAATGTGGGGGAGAGTGCAAAAAAATGACTAAGTTTAATATATATACACTTTGCTGCCTTGAGGGAGGGGGGGCACATTTTTTTGTCCCCCTTGTCCCATTGGAAAGGGATGACGGGGACACAAAAGTGTGCCTTAACCCTTGCTTGCCACTTGTCACTCATGCACATACGAAGAGGATGGAGGAAGGGGCTGCGTTTTAACACCTCGGGGCAACTTTCTGTCATATGGAGAACTCGGTGGGAGCAAGGGGGCTGCATTTTCTTGTGCCCCTTGTCCCCTTGGAAAGGGACGATGGGGACACAAGTGCGCCCTCATCCCAGGGTGACACTTGGCACACATGCGAGAGCTGAAGTAGCGGTTAAGAAAATGGCCAAAAGGAGCTAAATGAGGTCGTTGGGGTCATATGAGGTGTCCATGATGCTTAAGGTGGGGGCACATTGTTTTGCTCCCTTTGTCCCCTTGGAAAGGGACGATAGGGACACAAAGCGTGCCTCAACCTCATGCTACCATGTGGCACTAGAGAAGAGGTGTACATGATGCTTAAGGTGGGGGACACATTTTTTGCCCCCCTTGTCCCCTTGGAAAGGAACGATGGGGACACAAAAGTGCGCCTCAGCCTCATGCTGCCACATGGCACTAAAAAAATGACTAAGTATCGAACATGTACCTTGGGTGGTGACTTGAAAATGGCATATCTTGAGCTCCCGGATGAATTTTTGACACTTCTTTATATGATCTTGACTGCAAATGAACTTTTGAGAAGGATGGGATGGATCTCATGCCTTGATTCTGCTTGCAACCCTCTCAAAACCCCCTTTTTCTCGGGATCACCAGCTGTGCCTGTGAAGAATGAGTTGTATAGAAAAATGCATGGGGCTTGAGAAGAATCTGAAATTACCACCATGTAGAGGACTGAAATATCTTTCTATTGATATTTTGTTTGGCTTCTAACTCATTTCAAGCTCTTGGAATCATCTCTCGAAGGTTAGTGCTCTTTCGTGGTGCAAGTTCCTTTGGCCTCAAAAACCTGCGTTTGATGGACTTCCTCCTGGATCTTCCAATCTTTCCAAAATCTTCCGCAATCAGTTGCACAATGATCCTGACTCATGAATACATCCTCTTGATGAATTTAGGGCTCGAACTCAGCCTTGAAGGATATGCACCTACCACGAAAAGGCTAAAAATAACCATTCCAAAGTTTGTTGAAAAATTTGCCTCGGGTGGTACTTGTCTTGAAAGTACTCAAATGAACTTGCTTCTCCCAAATCACCTATGGGCAAGGTTAGGACCATAGACATGAACACTTGAATGGATGGGGACAAGCCCGACGAGGGGATGGATTGACTGGAGGGTGCACAGGAAAGGTAAACAATGAAATTTTTGACACTAGGGTATAGGTGTCCTGTTTTCAAGTGGAATTTTGCCCTTGCAAAAGCACAGGACAACTTGTTTTTAAATGTTTGATTTACTATTGATATTCAAGGGAGGTACCATTGCTTCTTTAGAGGCTCAGGAAGAGGGGCTTTATCTATCTTATTTAGATACCCTTATTGTAGATGTTTGGCTTTGTTACTTATAAGGGTGGTGCTCTTCAGGCATTGAGCTCTTCAAAATTTGAATGGGACTCCTAGATTCATTCCTTCATGCTTCTCTCCTATTGCTCTGATTGGAGATTGAAAGTATAGCAGTTGCAGCAAATATTTAAGCAGATAGCATAAGACAAATTGAAATTATACATCATTCTTTGGTTCAAGTTGCTCAGAAACCAGACTGCAACTGGAGATCTGCTGGTTGAGAGAAGATGTAAGATGCTACTTCTCACACCCAGACCAAAGGATTTGTCTGGAGTCATATTACCAGCCTCTTCACTTCATTCACGAATCTTTTTCCCTTCGGTGTCGAGAGGAATGTCTCATGTGCTTCCGAAGATATTTCCACAGTCTTCTATTAGTCTGTGCCTCTCTCCTGATGACATTTTCAGATTCATTATTGACACCTTTTGGTGGAAAGCATTGGGAGACCACTTTTGATGTTGATCAGTTGATGAGGGGTGAAGGTGGGTTTCCTTCTTGTTCTCCTATCATTTCATTGCCCATATTCAATGGCAATGAAAATTGTTCCTCATGGCATAGCTCCTACTATTCATATATACATACACTCAAAATATTATGTTTAAGGTTCATACTTTATGTTGAAAGTTGAAACCATTTTCTTGTGTTTTTAGGTATGAGTGATTTCAAGCACCCCTTTTGTTGTTATCGCCATGCACTGTACTTTTGAGTTCCATTGACCTTTTTTTGTAATCTGTGGATAATAACATCTTATGGGAAATGAGTACTCACGTGAAATAGGTCATCGAAGGATGATTTGACTATTAAATTCTCTATTCAGTTGAAAATCCGAGGAAAAAGATCTAATAATATTGCACTGTGAAGATTCAGAGATAGACTTTTAAGGTGTTACATGCATTAAAAACTTTCCCAATGTGAATGCTGGCTTTGGGGTGAAAGTCCCCAGGTTGATGTGTTAACATTGCTTGGAGATGCTTGTGTGCTTTGTGGGTTCCCTTGCCTTGTATTGACAAAGTGATAAATTGATAATATATATCTGATATTCATTACATAAATTGGTTGAGAACTTAAGACATATTGGAGGTGACACTATATACTCCACTAGAAGCATCAAACCACTGTATCATGTTCTACATATAGGTCAGGAAGCTACAACATTGGTCTTAACTCAAAAATAGCTATGAAGTGCACAAAGAAAAAGGCATAGTTACAGTCAGGGTTATTTTGAGGCGCTTTTGACCACAACAAGATATCAAAAGCTTTTATCATTGGATGGTTTATTTTAGGCAATCTCAATATTGCCAGGTAAATCACTCAAGTAGGCACATGAAACTGGATAGAAGGTATTCTTCCTGAATATTTTTTCTTTTTGTAACATATGATCAAATTGAATGAGTCTTCATTCTATATATATTGTCTTGGTTGGCCATTGGTTTTCTTTTTACATATCATTTCCCAAAGTTTGTGTGAACAGTATGCTCTTTGAAGTCTTACATTTGTAGGGGCCTATGTAGCAATGTTGTCCTCTTGCTCCCTACTAATTTGCATAGCTGTAGATACTTCGGGTGTCTTTTTAAGGTAGCCCAAATCTATAGTCATATTAGAGGTATCTCTGTGTGAGGAAGTTATCTCCTCAATGTTTACTTAGTAGATGAGTATGCTCTTACCCTTGAGCTTTCCCAACAATCTATGGAAGGGATTCTACAGTGTCTTGTCATCTTTGAAGAAATATTTGGGGCAGTGGTCAGTGATAGAAAAAATCATGCTTTGGATAAGATGCCTGCCTAGGTCAGATCATGTTCTTATGAAAGATTATTCAGCTAGTCAGATTATTAAATACCCGAGAACCCTTTTTAGTAGAAAAATGTCACCTACTGATCGTTCTCAGCAATCTCACGTCAGAATCTGCTCCAGCAGAACAACATTAGCACAACCTAAAACTTATGCATGTAGACAACCATTATACACAGAAAATAGGATCAAAGTCTCCTTATTATCGATTCCACAAATATTTACAATCCGTAATAATATACAAGGAGGGAGTGCCTATCAAATAGGCCTGAGAGGTTGTTTTATTACAACTGGGTGGTTGTGATTGCCTCACAAATAGGAAATCCACTATATTAGTGCACTCCACAAATTGTATGTGCACAATATAGTGTCAATCTAAACAATAATACAAATGAATTCCCAACTAAGCTTAACCCCTTTGTGAGTGTGAACATGGTTCAAACTAAGCTGGTTCGAAATAACCAGAACCACTCACAAGTGTGAACACAAACACTCCAACACCCTCCCTTAAATGCAAAACGGCAGTGAAAAAGGAGAAAAGCTAGGACAGATCCAAATATGGGTCCTAACAACTAGGCTTGATGAAGTACCCATTTACAAACAATTGGAAAAAAGTTACCAAGGATGAAACGAGTCACTGCAAGATACCCAAAAAACCAGTAAAAACAATAGCTAAAGTGGAGAGAGTACATATGCCGCAAGGCATCCCAAGAAGCACGACTCAAAAACTAACCACAATGCTGAAGTAGATGGACTTGAAGGTCACAAAAAAATCTGATGAGAACACATGGTGAAAAACTGCTGAAGAGTTGATAGGTGTTGGGAATACGAGATGAAAAATGCTGCCCAGTTTGGATCCACCACTTTTCCCGAGAGCTAAAGTTGTTCTAACCAGGAAAAATGTTTGGTTCATTGTTCGATGATTACAAAATAGTTGACACTCTAATTCACCGAATAGCTCCATGCGAGGAGACTGCCAACAGTGTGTTGATAGTGTAAAAGTTCACCAAATTGAAATTCAATATACTACCCCAAAATGCGGTTCAACAAAAATTGCAAAAAAAGCAAGGGACACAATACCCAAAGAAGCAAGATCAACACCATACACCATCTTTGTTGAATGGGTGGAGGGATGCTACAAATCTGTATGAGTGGATGAACCAACTACTCAAACACTGACAAGTTGACACTAGGTTTCACCAAACTCAAATACAAGCTAAAGGAGATTGTCAATATGCCTAAAAAGTTCCAAAGACAGAGATACTATATACTGTCAAGAAGAAACCAAGAGAGTTGCTCTACTATTGCTAAAGAATATATTTTAAACAACAAAGGAGCATTAAAATGCGGAAGGAGCGATGAGTAGACGAAGAAGTTGAATGGTGGAGGTGCCACGCTCGTAGTGCCCTCTCAATGAATGCATATGTTGCTGCCACAAGTGATCGAGAGATCCATCTTAGATGAACACAAATGGCTGAAGAGGATGTTTGCATATGATTCGATGTCTAACAACTGAAATCTTAGGGTTCGTAGGCCTAAGTGTGGGTGCAATAGAACTCATGTGTTGCTCAAGATCCTCATGAAGAGCAAAGAGAACAAAAATTGGAGCTTTGTTATCAAGTGATCCTAATGAAGTACATGTGTCAAAACTAATATCGTTGCGAGAATTCCACTTAACAGGCTGGATAGGGAAGCAATACCTTGTGAATGTCTGCCAATACCTCCGCCAAGAAATCCCATGGAACGGAGCATGCGAGAACCAAAAGCAGTAGTATGCTTCTCAAAAGAGTCAGGCAGATAAACAAGAGGATCTGAAGTGGGATATGCAAAATGTGCAACTACAATATGCACAAATTTAGAAGCAAAAGGTGCAGCAACAAGAGCACTAGGCAGAGTAGCAAAAGTTACAAGAGGAGCATCGGAAGCAAGGGTAGGGTCAAATACTAACAAATCAAGGCAAGTAGGTGTGGGATTAGTGATTGACGGTGGACTAGGAGCAATATGGTGAATGTCCACATTATGAGGGTGTTGCTGCAAGCGAACACATTTCTATTGCAAGGAGTATATGAGGTCATCCTTATCTCAAATGAGGTTGCGAATAAGAGAATTTTGCTTCTTGAGGCTTATATTCTCTTCCACAAATCTGACCATGTCCTTTTGAAGTGCACAAACTTTGGAGAAAATAATCTTATTCTCAGATTGAAAGGGCTTTCAAAAAAAAGGCCTCACAAATATTAAAATGGCCCTCACTTAAACACCACTTTCCAAAATTAGCTCCCAATTAGAAAATGCCTTTACTTTAAAAATGCTCTCTCAGATTAACTTGCCCTTTTTTGTTTTAAAAAGTTGAATACTCCCCTTCACAATAAAAAGCCCAACAAATATATTAAGGCCCCTCACAAAAAAATTTGCTCCCGTCTGAACATTTCCTCCTTACACACAAAAAATTCCCTCTTTTTATAATAATACTATAGTTTCTTTTCAAAAAAATGCTCCCAAGAAATAAGAAAAGCTCCTTTTACAAATAAAATATTCCTTTACAAAAGAAATATAGTTTCCTTGAAAAATTCTATCTCAAAAATTAGCTCAAAAAAACTTCGTTTTTAGACAGCTCTCTAAAGAATCCTAAAAAAAAGTCAAGCAAAAGGATTAGGGGTTGGTTTTGAACCCATAACTTTTACAAGCCCGATTGCCTTTATCATAGCATAACTTCCAATTGCGATATAGACTCCTTGAAGACTTCAAATGAGTGAATTGGCTTTTAAATTTTAAACAATTCACAAATTTCTTAAAAAAAAATGTCTTACTTTTTAGGGTTTGCGAGTTTTGCTTTGAGTGAATTTTCCTTTGTTTGTAGCCACCGCAAGGGATGTGCGATGAATGCTGCAGGCAAGGAAGCTTGGAAGATCACAGTGTCGAGCCACAGGACTTATAGGAGATTGGGACGGATTGAGGTGCTTACCGTAGCCCAGATTGAGCCACGGGAGGTGTTGAAATGCTGAGAGCAGGGGATCCTTTCAATGATATTTGAAGCCTGAGCTGTGAGGGGGTGAGTGGCCAGGTTTTGTGAGCAGCCGATGCCAAATTGAGTCTGAGCTGAGTTGTGGGGGTTCAACGCCACCTTGAAGCTTCTAGTATAAAGCTGAGCAGGGAAGATTGCTTTAGTTGGGCTACTCGTGAGTTGAGACCAAGAACTGTGTTGCAGTGTGTTGGGGTTTTGCCGGGGATCAATGCGTTGAGTTCTGAGTGCATTCACAATATAGCTCACTGATTTGGATGGATCTGCCAGGTGTGCCGAGGTTGGGCAACTCGTAGTGCTTGTAGTGGGAACTTGCTGAGGTAAGATGAGTTGGAGGCAGGTTAGCTCAGGGGGAGCTTGTGGAGCTCAGCAATGCAGAGGTTAGCTCGAAGGAGCTTGTGAGGAGCTCATTTTCTTTTCAATGTAATTTTTTTCACGACAACTGTTCTCCAAGATCTGCGAATATAATGAATGTCACATTTCTGTAACAATCTTCATGCAAAATTTTGTTTTCAAATGTAATTTCGCCATTGCAGGGACTGCAAATTCAGTCTAAATGCCTGCAACTCCCAGTGTAGTTTTTCTGTATCTGCAATGTAAATACAGAGTTTTTCGCGAATTTCTGCAATTCTTTTAATAATGGCTGCACACCAGGCTGATTAATGTTTGCTGATCCTGCTCTGATACAATGTCAGAGTGCTCAACACTCTCACGTTAGGATCTGCTCCAGCAGAACAACATTAACACAGCCTAAAACTTATGCACGCAGAAAACCATTGTACACAGAAAATAGGATCAAAGTCTCCTTATTATTGACTCCACAAATATCTACAATCCAAATTTATATACAAGGGAGTGCCTATTAAATAGGCCTGAGAGGTTGTTTCACTACAACTGAATGGTTGTTGTGATCACCTCACAAATAGCAAAATCCACTATATTAGTGCACTCCACAAATTGTACTTGCACAATATAGTGTCAATCTAAACAATAATACAAATGAACTCCCAATTAAGCTTAACCCCTTTGTGAGTGTGAACGTGGCTCAAACTGAGCTGGTTCGGAAATAACCAGAACCACTCACAAGTGTGAACACTAACACTCCAACACATTAGAGATGGTCAATAATTTTGAATGAAATTATAGAAGTAGCACTTTAATGAAATTTTCTTGGCAAGTTGGATGGTAAAATCTCACTTTAGACAAGTCACAAAATCTTAGCTACTGGCCATGCGTTTTATTCTTCCTGTATTTTCCCATCCATTGCAGGGTAAAAACAAATGGCAAATGCTTCCCCTTCTTGCCTGGTAAATTTATATCCTTGCAAAGTTGAAACAAGGGACAGCAGTTGACATATGTTAAATCTTGGGGAACAATTCTCTCTGTCAAATAGATGGTTAGAGATACCAGTGGAGATTCTCCTATGCAAATTCTTCTCTGACACTGCCTGGTGATATGTGTACACATTGCTGATGCCAGATGAATATTCTGTTTGTTGATGTTATTGGCGAAGCTACTTCAGTTTAGCAGGCTCTGAGTTTCTTAGAAGGATCGGGCTCAAATGGCAACTCATTTCTAGAGAGCACCACATGGAATTTATGGGCCCAAGAAATGGGTGGATTTTACAGCCAAATCTAGAAGTTCTTGTATCCTCATGGACAGTTAGAAAATCTTTCCAATTATTCTAGGAAAGTGTCAAATCTCAGGTGAGCTTTCAAGTTTCAAATAAAGAACAGAAAAACCATTGTCAGATGAGACAAACTATTTAGAACTGGCAAAGTAATTCTTACCACTAACTTGTTCAAAATGCAGTTGGAGACACAAAAGCTTATTTGGAAAGGTTGCAATTGGAGCTAATGGGATGCATTTCTCTGTGTCATAAGATGAGGCCGAATCCCTGTTAAGCACAAATCTTGGCAGAGGATGTCAGTTGCAACCTAGAGGTGCATAGAATGGTGCCAGGTTGTCTGGTACATTATGAATATCATAGGGTATGTGTCTGTCTGGTGCTTATCATTGCACTGCTCTTTAATCCTGACTGCATAGGTTCAGATTGACTAATTGGAAATGTAATCTATGTCACAGAAGAAGAATGTGTAACATGTTTTTGGAGTTACACTGCTTCACAATATGCTTGTCCTTTTGTGAATTCTCTGTGCTGGAAGGGGGCATTTTCCAAGGGATCAGACAACATCAGAGGATTAGCTGGAGCACAATTCAACTTACAGGAATCGATTTTCTTGGAGATGGATGCAATCCTACTTTAGTCTTTTTGATGATGCCTTTAACCTTTTCTTGAGGTCGCTGATCTGTTTGCACAAGTTATGCATTGTTATGAAAGATATTGGTATGCTAGTCGTTGTTGCTGATGTTAATATGCTGGCCCTCCTAGACTATTTCGGCAGAGATTTCCATTGCATTCACTTGATTGATGCACCTCGTCATGTAATGTTCCTGTTTTACAGTATGATATATAATATATATTATAAGATGAATCCTTTTAAAAGGGCATAGTCCAATGCTCAGACGCAACAAAAGGATCCTCTCTACTGTAGATTTCTTGGATCATATATGTAAGGGTCTTGAATCATTCCAAATGCCAATATCACTCTTGCTGCTTGCATTGAAGTGTATTTCATAATTCAATACATTTTTAATTTCCCTTTTCAGCATTACATGTTTTTTAATTTTTCTTTACCACTTCATTTATCCTTGAATGCCAAAATAAGTGCACATCTACTTATAAGAAAATTGGAAAAATTAAGGGTATATTGCAGATGTCAATTCAGCCATATGTGATCAAGATAGGTGCAAGGTGTCTTAATAGCTTGCGTAGTTGAACACCTGATACAGCCTAGTTGTGTGCTTATGCCGCATTCTTATAAGATATTAATTGACTCTTCCTGGTGGACAGAAGTTAGTGAGCAAAAGAGAAAACGGATAAAAGCTGATGCTGATCCTGCCAGGTTGACATCGCCATCTGTTACACTGCGAGTGCCACCTGAACATCCAAATGTTCTTATTGGAGATCAGGTTGTTACTGCGTGGATGGGCTGGTGTTACTGCATTATATAGCGGAGGCCAAACTTTTAAAAGTTTGATTCTCTGTCGATGTATGTTTTTCATATTTGGTAGAAATATTTAAGATGACAAATGGAAAACAAATTAGGCAACCGTCTATGGCATGAAATTTCTGTTTATAATTTGAAATTGGCCTATTCCTTTCAAGCAGTCAACGTGTTTCTAGCTTCAATGAGCTCTTAGAAGTTCTCAAACATGTGATATGCTGTTAGGTGTAGACCACTTACACTAGATGTAGCAGTAAGTGATCTGGATTTATTTTATTCAGGTTGCTGCAAGAGTTACTCCTGATAGTGCAGACAAAGATGAATGGATATTGGTCAAAGTGACACGTTTTGATAGGGAAGCAAATAAGTAAGTAGTAGTTTATGAGAGGTCACCTTGTTTACCTACATGCTGCTTTGTGTATAACAAATTATGAAATTATCTATTCCTTTAACAAATTTTTCTATTGGTCATTTCAGTTGTGAATATGTAACTAAATTAATAAATTCTGTGCAGGTATGAAGTGATTGATGAAGAGCCCGGTGATGATGAAGAGACTGGTCCAAGGTATTACTGTTATTTGAAACATGTTTGTGTTTATTGTTGCCAGAATTCCAACTTGGGTCCAGCCGTTTTTAATTTTTATTCGAGAACAAACCAACCACCCATTGGTATTGCGGTAGAACAAATAATTGGTCTCCTTCGACTTAGTGGCAAGGTACTGGGGTATCAATTCTGCCAAATTCGTCTGGGACTGAAACCTAGCCTCATCTTGTTTATTCAGGGTATCTCCGAGGATTAGTACTTTGGTGGATAGCATAACATTTGTGACATACCATTGTCCTCTCCAATCAGATTGCAACCCTTTCGATGGTCCAGCTGTTGAAATGTGTAAAATATGTGGAGAGAGAAAGAATAAAGAAAGAATAGAATGTACAAAGAACAAATGAAGAGTAACCGGAATGCACACGTTATTCATTGTGTGTCCGTCCTTTTATTATGTGAGAGATGGTTACAAAATGGTTGAAGTGGTTACAACCGTTTATTAGTTAACTTAGTTAACACGTAACTAATATTAACTTAATGATTTAAGGTTCATATCGCAGTTAAATGAAGAATGAAAACTTCTGGATACACTGCGTAGGGAGGATTAGCACTAATGTTTCGGTTCCCGTCTTTGGAACCATCATCGTGGTGAGCATTTGCTTGACGCTAATAAATAAGCCTTATATTCTAATACCCCTCTTAAGGCTTACACTATAGAACATACTAACAAAAGATTAAGGTAATAGAACCAAATAAGATCACGCATTCTTCAAAAGTTTTTCCCTTTGAAAACAATGCTTTGACCAGGTAGAACTCCATCAAGCTGCCTCCTTGACCCTCGTAAAGATGTAGTTCCCGAGCTCCCAAATTCCACCTCCCCGAACTCTCGAATTACAAAATCTCTCGAATTGTTGGACAACCATCCATATTGAGCTACTCCCACAGTGCTCCATCAAGTTGTCTCATGCCAAACTATCCTTAGATCCCCAAACTATCTGGGGCAACTCGTCCATGCCAAGTTTTACCTACATTGGATCCCTTACTATCTTCAAAGTGTGAGGCTTCTTTTAAAATACATATTCTCTATCAGTGAGTTCATCACTTTCAGCATCTGGTGGATTTTCAACAATGGCTACATTAACTTCATTTGATTTGTCTTTCATCTAGATTTTTACTTTCCAAGTATGAAAGTTGAGGCCAGAATATTTGTCTAATGGAATTTCCATTCTCAGACAAAATACCTCAGAAAAATAACCCTTTCCCAAAATATAGAATGACCCGCAAATTAATGTAGCAAGATTTAAAAACTGTTTTTTTTTTTTTTAAACAAAGAAAGGAAACTATACCAGGCAGGTTTGTGCCCTAGATGACTGGTTGTGACTGAAAATTGACAAATTGTGTGCCCTAGCAGCGAATGACCCTTGAAAAATTGCAAATCTGGAAATGCATGACTATATTTTCTTTGTTTTGCACTAGCTACCTTCGAAAATCACATTTTTCCTCTTCCTTGTGATTTTGGATTGTGTTTTCTGCAAAAAACATGCCCTAAATCATGTTTTTCTCTGCTGCATTCTGCCTGTCACGTTTTGCCTTGAAAATGTCTTATTTTCGTGCCTAACTGCACGAACAACCCCAAAAATTCTTCAAAAATGGCAAATTCCTATTTTTGTGCCCTAGCACTTCAAAATGCCCTAAAATTTGTCTGAAAACACAGCCAAAATTGTGCCCTCAAATGGTGTTTTTAGGTTTTTTTTTCGCACCTTTGCAATGACGTCAACTGTGTTTTGTGGTTATGTTCGCTGTAAGTGCCCTCAAACTAAAACTGGGTTGTTTTCTGCCCTTATTGATGATGTTTTTTTGCCCTACGATATTGCTCTTGCATCTAGCATTTGAACTGGTCTTTTTCTCTTTCGTGCCCTAACAGACTGGTTTGAACTTCTTCCCTTCTCTTTCTCCTTGCTTGCCCCGCTCTAATACCAATGTTAGAATATGTGGAGAGAGAGAATAAAGAAAGAATAGAATGTACAAAGAACAAATGAAGAGTAACCAAAATGCACACGTTATTCATTGTGTGTCCATGTCCTTTTATTATGTGAGAGATGGTTACAAAATGGTTGAAGTGGTTACAACTGTTTATTAGTTAACACTTAACTAATATTAACTTAACGCTAATAAATAAGCCTTATATTCTAATACCAGCTTATTTAGGAGTTGGTGATAATTATTTTTGTAGAAGAGAGTTTTATTTTGTTTTATATGCCAATACACTAAATCCCATTTCCGCTTGTTTTTCGTGTCTATTTTGTAAGAACTCTCTCTCTATAATTCTTGTTCTCCCTTTGTATATTGAAGTTTCGGTTGTCGATGGCATAGTCTTAATTTACATTGTTTGCCCTTAATGCAACATATTTATTCAATTTATTCCTTATAATATGTTTGTCTAAAAAAATGCAATTCTATAATGTCCCCAATGGGACTATTTTTGCCCCAAATGGATTTAAGGCCAATCTCAAACCCCAAATACAATTTATAGAAGATGCAACAATTTATTAACATGCAGATCTGAATTTAATCTGAAAAGTGCGACTAGGGTAAAGTGGGAAACCCAAACAAATCAGCCAATAAAATATAACTTCTCCACTCCAATCTGATCTACCAATTTTATAAAGCCAAAATATGAAAGAACATACATATTTTGATGCACAAGAAGGCTGAAATTAATTTATTTTGAAACCCCAGTCTGCAGAAAATTATGGCAACTTCAAAAATTCATAACTCACTCAAAAATGCTCCGATCCACACAAATAAACTATGCACGGATTAAAAAAATAGGGAGAATGCAATGATGTTACCCATTCATGCAAATGACCACCACAAGTGCCCTAAACAACCAAAACACCAATTCTCCCTAGGGTTTTGGGTTGGAAATTGCAGCAAAAACATATAGAAAAGAGTGGGAAATATAACAACAAACTTTTCTTCCAAACCCTTGACAAAAATCTGCAACCTTTATTCCTTCAACTGCTGAAAAGATACTGAAAATTACGGCTAACTCAATGATGCTCAATGGAATCCCTTGTGTAGAGAATCCTCACAAACTAGAGGAAGGGTTTTCGTCCTTCTCTAGACTCTAGGAGGGTTTTCGTCCTCAGAGAGAAAATGCAAGCCAAAAGCTTTACACACAAATCTGAAATTTGATAATAAACAAGTGATCCTCTCCTAAGCAAGTCGACTTGCTTATATAGAGAAAATGGCCCAACTAACCTCCCTCAACATCCAATCAGCTCACTTGCCTCATTTAATGTTTTCCACTTACTTTATTTAATATTTTCCTTGCTTTCATTTAATATTTTCTCATATTAAATGCTTTTCCCAACAACTTTTCCCTCCTAATGCAAGTCGCATTTTTCTAGAGTGAATAACTTGGCCCATATGCTCTTACATTATTTTCCCATTTCTTTTTGCTCCTTAGTGCAAGTCACACTTTCCTAGAATAAAACAATTTGGCCCAAATGCTTTTCACTATATGTTGCATTTTTCTATTTTTAAGTCACTAATAAATTATTATAAGTGCATCTAATGTTTTATTTTATTTTATTTTTATTGTGCACTTTATAATAAAATATTAGAACTTAAGTCACCCTTATTTTCATTCCTTAGCCGTCGGGTAGACAAAATAGGCTAAGGGTCTTCGATTGGGAAAGGGATATTACAAATTCATGATCATTTGTTGTAGTGGTGCATGTCTTCAACGGAATTAAAATAAGGTCCGAAAGGGACCATATTCAATATTTAACCACAACAGCCAACTTAACTTATTACAGGGCCGACATCAATCGATGTGTGTCATGACTCCATATTCAATTTAAGTTTGCAAAAACATATTTTTGTCTAAGGTATTTCAAGTAGTGAAGTTAAATTTATATTTTTCTAATAAATACCTTGTGTTTCGTGCTTTTTGTAAGCCTCAACAAAAATTGAGTGTAGTTGATTTTTTCATGGAAAAGAGTTTCATCCTTTTATCAAGCCAACATCTAAGGTTTTTGATTGTGCATTTGACGGGTTCAAACTTGGTGATAAATAGGGGAGAAATAAATACTGCAGTTTGTGTAATTTTAAGCTCATAAAGGAGGCAGTCTTTCTATTGTAATTGGATGTATTCTTGAGTCCCGTTGACCTACTTTTGGTCATTCGTGGACATTAATATAATTTCTCTCTTTCTTTCTTCCATGTGATCATAAAAGTAAGTTGAGGACCAAGTGCTTTTCTAATCATTCCTTCATCTCTAATGAATTGGTCACAATGTTAGCTAGCATTTTTGATGTCCTTGTTAAAATAGTTGTTCTTATAAAATTTAATCAAAACTCTGGTGGAGAATATTTTACTGGTGCTAAGTAATTTAGTGGGTTCATATCTCATAAATTGTGTGTGATCATGCACTCAGCAGGTAATTTGTTACTCCTATTGTAAACTGTACGATACAAAAATTATAATGTTTATGTGGTCCTTGCAGAAAGTACAAATTGCCACCCTCATGTGTTATACCTTTCCCGAAACGCACAGATGCTTCTAGCGCTGCAGACTTTCCAAATGGTAGCCAAGTGCTTGCAGTATACCCTGGAACTACGGCACTTTATAAAGCATCTGTAGTTGGTTCCCACCGCAAGGTAACATGTAAAAGAGTTGGTTTTTCTGCATTTGTGCATTTTTAAACAACACTGCTGTACACAAGACTCCTTTTTCATTTGGCTGTCCAAATTACATTGTTTACAATATGGCTTGCGATTGATTCTCATGAATTCCACATCTTTAATTCATTATAATAGAGAAACATACTTTTGAAATTTCTGTGACTTGTCCTGTGAAAGACCTAGATCAATAAATTAATAGAGCGCGAGTTAAAAATGTTTTTAGCAGTATGGCACTTCAGTAAGTTTCTTAGATAATATTGAGACTTAGGAATGAGGTCTGGGTTTGAGTGCACTAAATAGCTTTAGATAAATTAATATGCTAGAGAACTAAATTATTGAATTTACATCAAGGTAAAAAGAATAATGCATGCAAAATAAAGGATATGATTGTTAGATTTTGTCAGAGTTTAAATGCAAATAGGCAAGAAATAATTAATCACACGACACTTGCACTGTATTTTATTCATTCATGCAGGGTATTTATACAATCATAGAGGTAGTTGATCCTATTTCTTATGGTCAACTCTTATCTCTTTCCACTCATCCCTCAACTCCTAATTCTATTATATGGGTGTTATAACCACCCAACAAGCCAATTGCCTATGACTAACAAAACTATCGTGTATTATATAGTATATGCCATATGTAATAATTAATAACATTCCCCTATATTACATATAGCTCAAAGATTAGGAGAGAATCAACTTCGCATGTGAACTGGAACATGCTCAGGACATATGTGCAAGTGGGAATGGCCTCATTACATATCCTCAGTAGTATATGACCTCGTGGTAAAAAAACATATGAAGTGGGATGTATCAACCATCCACAAAAACAGTTGTTGGAATCGGCTGCACAACACTTACATAAAAGAGGACACACCTAACTGTTCATAACAATACAAAATCTGAGTAAGGACACACCCAACTATTCTCTTAGGAACAGTAGTGAGACTGGGCTTCACTATGTTTTCTTAGCAGGATTTGGCCTCACTATACAACAATAACATCAGTAATGAGAGTTGACCATTGTTCATCCACGTGAGATTGGGCCTCACCTCAACTGCTCCTCAGGTGCTCCTCAGGTTGGATTGGGCCTCACTAAACAGTTATAATAATAGTGGTAGTGGTCCTCACTACGCTTCTTCGGTGGGAATCAACCTCTTTGATCATCTTGTGTGCAGCTAGAGTACAATCTTCATTATCACTTGTACTAGTGATCACTGTCTTCAACTCTATAATCTTTTGGGCTCTGAATTGCTAGTAAGCAATAAACTAGTCTCTGAGCTAGTAGCAAGCTCAAGACTAGTAATTATCCTCCATCCTCTAGACTTGGCTCAATTAGCTAGGTTGACCTTGATGGTCACGTGGACCACAAACCGTGTTATGAAGTGCTCTGATGCTTCTGGCAATGTTTTTCTGTTTGTTTGTTTCCTCCATAGGAAAGATACCCCAGGGGTGTCTGGTACTAACTAACATGCACCCATATACAATTTTTTCTGGCTTAAGGGTTTTGACAGATGATTGTTAATGCAATTTTTTTGGAAAAACAGTATAAACTATAAGGAATTAAGCTAAATCCTTTTGGCACAATGTTTAGGCTACAATTTCAAACTATCTGGCAAGTTTCTATCAGAATCCGCCACTTGGATAAAAAACTATGAATTTAATACAAACCCCCTGCAAGGTTTTAAGCATAAAACTACACTACGGGAGCAATAAAACAATTAAATCCCAAAAAGCAAAAGTGCTGGAGAAAAATCCTTTATAGGGCATTTCACGGTGGCTTTGGATATAACTTGGTTTTTTTCTGCGGACAAACTCCTGGTTTAGGAGATATGAAATTAATACATTTCAGCTTCCATAGCCCAAACTATCTTCATTTTTGCTAGTGTAAACCATGCAGCCCCAAATTTTTTAATACTAAAACTATATGCCAAAGCTAAACTTTAGAATAAAATTTATAAGAGCGATAAAGTTGTGCCTAGCTTGGATGAATACCATTCTTCTTGTCTACACACCTCTTTGCATTTGTTGTGTCAGTGATCTGCTTCTTTCAGGGATATGGGTGCCCTCCTTGCTTTCTTGCTTTGTTCTGTTTCTTTTAATTTTATTTATCACTGCATAAAACTTCTGTATGGATTTACAGCTGTGCTTAGAGAAGGCAATGCCACCACGGAGCTTGCTGTAGCATGAGGAATGCTTGAAGCTCTTCCTCAACCCGCACTTCACACTTTAATGAAACACTTCAGTCAAAGATCTTTTATTAAAAATTGCTTACTTCTGGCCATATGTTTTTTTAATTATCGATGTTCTTCCTTCTATCACACTGCTCCAAAAAAAAAAATAACAACAATAATATATCACATGCTCTTCTTTTTTGTTAGTCTCTACAAAAAAAGTTTTAATGTCTTTTTATCGTCAGTTTTTCATTGCTCAATTTCTCTTTCTTCAGCACATAAACTTAGTGATCTCCACACAATTTAAATACCCCAGCAATTACAATCAAACACTCCAGCATTCAGAAAATTGGATCTCACTCAGTAGATACAGAAAACACACAATAATGTCAAAAATGAAAGACTGATGGCTACCTACTACTACAAACTTAACATTGGAAACAATCATCATTCTTGGCAACAAAAATCATAGTGGAGGTGCCCCTTGATCATTTTCAAAAAATTAATCCTCCCATCACAGGCTTTCTCCTTTCTTTTCACCTACTCTGATACCAAATATTCGATTTGGAAAGAGTTTAAACAATGCTTCTAGGCAGGAATTAATTAATCACATGGCACCCACACTATAATGTATAATTAAGGCTTTTGAATTAACTGTGTTCAAGGATCTTTAATTGGCATTTTGAACATTGCTTACACTATATTTTATTCAAACAAGTGGGGTATTTATACAATTGTAGAGTTTGTTGATGATCCTATTTCTTAGGATAAACTCTTATCTCTTTCTGCTCATCCCTCAACTCCTAATTCTATTTGATGGGTGTTATAACCACTCAACTATCCAATTACCGATGACTATAGTAGATTATATATTATACACTACATGTAATAATTCTGAACAATGACTTGACCTAAAAAAACTATCTTTCTCAACCTGTAAACCATCGTTGTTCCATTGATGATTTCTACAAGAGAATGGATAGTTAGTGTAGATGCATATTTTGTTATACACATTCTTATTGACCCCGTACTATGTCTTGCATCAATACCTACAAAACTTGCAGAAATAAAAGCACATGTACTTGCTAGGCCATAAGTAACAGCCACACATGTGTGTCTCCATTTTGTATTCTAGAATAACCTTATTGGAAGAAATTGTGATCTAAGAGGCATCCACTGCTAGGATTTTTCTCATATTGCATAGCCTCTCATCTTTTGTGTGATTCCTTTTACAGCTCAAGTTTTGCCATAAAAACAATTCAAAACAAAGGTCGCATGGAATGACTTGAAGATGAAGATTTTGGTAAAGCTTATAGAAATATGACTGGTTACAATGGCTCAATTGGATTTCAGAGTCCCATTTGAAGTGAAAGGAGACAGTACAATATCCTGAAGTTTTTATTAGGCCCACGATGTCTTGAGGGGCTCAAATCCCATCATAGGCCACCGATAGCGCACTGCGATGACATCATGGTCACAAATGCAACCCGGACAAGCTATTTATATTACTCAAAGCCACTTTATTTCTCACCATCATTGTGATTGATTTCGGAGGAGAGAGAAAACCACGAGGACGACTCATAAACTGCATTGTAACTGATAGCATAACAGTTAATTCTCAAGAGAATATAATCTTCTCTAAGCAATGAGTTTTCAATCAAGAGGAGGAACTATGCATTTTATTTTACAGAGATTTGACTCTTTTTAAAGATATTAATATCCTGTATACTTATAGCAGTTTTATTTATGAGTAGGTTGATCTTAATAACCTGTTGTACTCTATTATACTGTGTTCATAACTTCTATTCTACCTCTCCAATGATGACATCATGATTTTGATAAGGTCTGTTTGGTATAGTACTGAGTTTACCTAGATGCGAAAAAATGAGAATACATCCAATTACCAAGATAAGTGTAAAAACATGCTCCTCACTGCAATAGATACACTATTGTTGTAACTGAGGGTATGGTGACGTGACTCTCATTCTAAAAGGAAGCTTGATCTGTTTGGATGGAATGATAGAGGAAGCCCTTGGGGTTTTTGTCTCATTCGGTTATGGTCCCAATTGCTGCACAATAATGGGTTTTAATTCTCTCTTATACTATGTGCTAGTATCTATGCATTTCTTGGATCACTCATGTCATGTTCATTTATCGAGTTCTTTCAAGCGTGTTTGTGATGTAGGAGCATTCGCGTTCACTTGCAATCTTGCCCCAACTAAAAGAGTTAGGAACCCTTATGCTTCGTGTTTTTCGAATAAGGGGAAGACGAGGCATGAGCAGTTTGAAATTTTGTGCAGTTGGGAGCTCTTGCGTAGAAACTATGTGCAATTGTGCACCGACACATTTTCCAAAATTTATTGCCTCCACTTATCTTGAAGATTTGCAGCCTGCTGGGATGGACACGCTTGTGGGTCCCATGCTCTCTTGTGCTTGCCGATTGTTGTTGATCACTTTTTGCACCATTCATGGTACACGTTCTTTTGCGCTTGTTAACATTGATACGATTGGACTTGCACACATGGGCCTTGATCCGTTTTCTTCATCGATGGACTAACCAAACAACTTGGTATACCTTGATTAGATGGAGATGATTCCATGAGAAATTACCTACAAAGCGAGATGGTGAGATCGACCGCGATCCGAGCTAATTGAAAGAAGAGTTGGTATACTTGGGATTTGTGATATCTCAAGCAAGATTGAAGATGGATCTTGAGAAGGTGTGACCTATAGTAGAGTGGCCATTACCCAAAATTGTTTTTTAAGCGCAAAGTTTCCATGGTTTCACGAGATTTTATAAAAGTTCACAAGGAACCTCAATGAGATTTGTGCATTAATCATTGAGGTGATGCAAAGAGATAAGAGAGAGTTTGCATGGACCGTAGTCATGGAATATGGTTTTTGAAAGTTGAAGAAAGTCACGGAGCAGCCAATATTGGCCTTGCATGATTTCAACAAAGTATTTTAGGTTAATTGTGATGCGAGCGGAAAAGCCATTGAGGCGTTTCGAGTCAAGATGGGAGACCCGCCGTACATTTCAACGAGAAACCGAATGATGCAATAATGAGATATTGAATTTATGATATGGAGTTTTATGCCATAGTGCAAGATTTGAAGACATGGAGGCACTACTTGATGCCCAAGGAGATTTTACTATACACAAACCATCAATCACTATAGTTCATAAATTGTCAAGGAAAGCTAATTTGAAGACACATGAAATGAGTTGAATTGTTGCAAAGTTACTCATTTGTCTTGTATCGTAGAAGCGGAATGTCAAATAGAGTTGCGGAGATGCATCGAGTGAGTAGAAGATGTGTCTTGTTGAAAGATGCAAGTGGAAGTGCTAGGGTTTGGAGCCATGCAAGAACTCTATGCAAAAGATGAAGACTTTGGGGAAGTATGGAGAGCATATGTAGAACTAGTGAGCATTGATCACATGCCTTGGTTAGATTATTTTATGTATGAAGGGTAATTGTTCAAAGGAATCAATTGTGCGTGCCCAAAGGGTTAATGAGGGAAAATTTGAGATAAGATAAATATATTAATGTCCAACAAATGACCACAAAAGTAGGTCAAAGGGACTGCAGAAAACAACGAGCACCGATACAAGGCAGAAAACCAAAGAGTTCCCGAGAAAGATGAAATACAAAAGCCAGAAGAGGTGGCCAATAGGAAGAAGAAACCACATGCACCCAAAATGGGGGTGGAAAAAACAAGTGAGAGGAAGAAGGGGAAAGACGACTAAGGAGAAGAAAAGAGGAAAGCCCATCAAGGGATGGAAGATCCAACTCTCCTAACATCTGAGGCCGACTGGAAGAAGTTGAGAATAGAATGCCGACCAGCCGAAGAAAGAGTCTCATCTATTATGCCGCTTGTTGGATACAATATTATCTCTTTGATGCTTGGTGGGTCTCGTCTGTCTCCTGAGGCTAGGCCTAGTATGGGCATGCTTGTGATGACTCGGCGAACCATGGATGGTTTCCCTGGGCCGAACCAATCTAGAGAAAGAAGAAGCGAGGACGGTCTCACAGGGGTGCTTAGTGCCTTCTCTGCTAGTAACACTGAAGAAGGAAGTGATCCGCTTGGGTAGAGTCCGGTCTAGGATGTGGCTGAAGAGTGTGCTCACGAAGCTTCAAAGCCTCCTGTAAATATAAAGTCACACCTCTGATCCTCAAACCTAAAGAAGTCAGAAAGATCCTGTATCCTCCTAAATAAACAATGAAACCTCCCTCTGATCTCATAGTAAATGGGGCACCGAAAGATAAAGTGTGTTTCGTCTCGGTCTCTTGGAGGCTACACAACTGGCAGATCTTGTCTAAACGATCAAGGTGGTGATCCGTCTCACAACGAAGTCTATGAGAACCAACCCTGAACTGACCAAGGGGATGCGAAGGGCATGCATCCAATGCCGAAGGGTGTACTGAGGGCGGATAATGAGACCGTCCCTCAGCTCTAAAAAATGCTCAACGTAAAAGGCCATCTTGGGACATAAACCCCCAGGGTTTACCCAAGTGGTATGGATGAACTGCCTGTAAATATCCTCTCTGATGATCCTGTTCATCTCCTGTTTCGTAGGTAGAAGGTGGCTTGGAGTGTCCAAGGAGTACAAAAAGGTGGAAGATGGTCCATCTGAATACCAATTGCCCCCAAAAGTTCGGAGACCTCAGCATACCAACTGTGATGCCGGCGAGGGAGTCTGAAAGAGCAATAGCCTTAGAAGAACAATATGCCAAGTATGGGTACCTGTCCCGCCCCTTGCCGTGTCCATGAAGCCCCGAACGCGGTGTAAGAAAGAAACCAAGTCAAATATGGTCTCCAATCTAAAAGGATGGGCTCCAAACTCTGCCAAAATAATGTGTTGGGGTACAAATTGCTTACACTTGATGAAGCGGTGAAAGAGAAGAGTCTGGACCCTCTCAATGGAAGCCCAACCAGTACCTAGCAAAGAGGGACCCCAAGCAATATAGAACCGTAAGAATCGTGGGTCTGATGAGGGATTCCATGAGGGACATTTTGGAGGAGATGTCCTGAAAGTGATGGCGGAAGCACTGTCTCTCAAGAAGAGCTAAGGACCCATAGCCCTTGTTGACTCGAGGTTGGAGAGCATGTCTCAAACTAAAATGAGGGCCAAAAACAAAATCCCCAAGTATGTATAAGAGTTGGTGATCTCAATCTCCTCCCTCAAGAAGAAGTGTAGATGCGAGGTCTTTAAACCATTGAAGACCATAACCTTGGTTTTACCCAAGTTAACCGTCAACTGCCGAAGATCACAAAACAAAGCTAAGGCATCGAGTTGTCTCTGTAAACCCTTCGGAGAAGAAGCTAGGAGAACCACATCATCCGCAAAAAGAAGAATGGATATCAGAACCCAGTGCAAGAGGCACCCATCACTTTCCTAAATATGCTCATGGAGAAAAGACTCAAGCTTGTCAATGTAGATCCCAAATAGAGTTGGGGATAGGGGCACCCCTGCTTTACCCCAATGGTACTCTTGATGAACTCTGACTCTCCCTGGGAGGTGCGGAGGCGGCCCAAAACATTCTCGTACAAACGCATGATGGCCGTGAGAAGGGTCTCTGGAAATGCCAATGTCACGGAGTGCTGAAAAAGTGCCTCACGTGGCACCGAGTCAAAGGCTTTCCGAAAATCCACAAAGCAACAATAGACCTTCGACGAGCGATGACGTGCCTCCTCAATGATGGCCCGAAGAGTGAAGATATGGTCAGTAGTTTGGTGATCAGGCCGAAAGCCAGCTTGCCCCCTGGCTCTAATGTTTCTCCGCTCTAGCTCCTCGATAACTGCATATGTAACATTGTAGCATAAAGCTTGGAGAATGTATGACCCACCATAATGGTCTTGTAGTTATTGGGGTCGAGAATGGGACCCGATTTGTGAATCGGGTGAATGATATGGCGTGCCCAAGATGGCGGAAAACCCGAGCAAACCACGTGATTGAAGAGGTTAGTCAAATAACTACAAAGAACCCCTTGACCAAGTTTGAAGAATTCTGCTTGGAACCCTTCTCATCCGCTGCCTTGCTACAATTCATCATCCTGATTGCCTCTCTGATTTTAGTGTAGGTGAAAAGGTGGCACAAGGAAGGTGGGTTGTCAACCTGGATAAGTGTTGTCCGGGAATATCATAAAGATTGGAGGTGTGAGAGAATATGGAATTGGGGTTAAGCTCGAGGGGAAGAGATGAGTGGCGGGGAAAATGGTGCGCCAGAAATGTTTAGGAGAGTGCCGAAGAGACTCACATAAAGATCGTCTATGCTTTGGGAAATGAAGAGGCGTTTTTTACAGCAAAGGAGACAACGATAAGAGGCTTTCAAGGTATGATAGGAGGGAAGGGCTTGGTTAAAGGCATGTCGTAACTATCTGTGGAAGATTTTGCACTCGTCATCATACCATTTGTTCATGGGGCAAGTATTCCGTTGATGGGAGACAGATGAAGGCCGGGTGGAACTAGGGAAGGACATGAGGGAGGCCTCCCAGATGATGGAGGAAAGAAGGGTGTATTTGGCAACAACATTTCCCATAGAAAAGAACTGGGACTCAGGGGGAGAAGTTGCCGAAGATTGGAGGAAAAGGTATTAGGATCCCCATCGGTGAAACGAAAGGTGGTATGAGGGGGCCATGGAGGGGGAAGCAAGTGGTAGGAGGGGGAATGTCAACATGGAGGGACATAGAGAGAAGGGCATGATCGGCAAGGGGAATGTAAGAAATGGAGAAATGGTTGATCAATGACAAGGAGCTCTGGCTGGAAAGGACATAATCCACAACACTCGACCACCACCATGCAATGGTCGATGTGAAAGAGATCTCGAATCGAAAGTAGCTAATCCCATTGAGGATAATTAGCTCATGTGATTCTCCAAGTGCAGGAGGTGTCGACCATAAGCAGAGAGGCCTTGAGTCATCCTTTGAAGTCCTGTGTAAGCCCACTGTCTCTAGATCAACTATCCAAGTGCGTAAACAAATCCTTCAAGCATGATGATAGAACTTGAAGTGCTCAAAAGTGGGGCATTAATATCACCCAAAAGGATGACTTCTTGACCACCGAGTACTGGGCAATACTGTCATACAAGTCGGTAAAGGGATCACCATCGGGACCATTATGAATGGCTTAAGGGGAGGATGCCGGAGGGAAATTACACACTGCTATGTAGATATCCCTACAGTGGGGACCAACATCTTGAATCCGAACCCATAAGAACTTGGCATACTCGTCTCTGGCAACCAACGAGATCCTACTCTGGAGTGAATCTCTATACAAGCAGGCCACCCCTCCGAACCTTGACGCCACCCAAGCTCCTAGTCTCCTACCTGTGCGCAGAGTACCAATGACAACTCGTGATATCAGGAAGAGGCCTCACCGGACTCTCGTGAGTCTCTGTGATAAAGAGGATGTCTGCGGAACTAAGAGCATCAAGAATAAGACCAGGTGAGGACCAAAAGGAGCCATTACCGTTCCAACATCTAATAGTCATGCCCCTGCCTAGCTGCACCCTTTAGTGGCCCGTCATTTGGAAGACCCAGGACGAGACTCCCATCTAGGAGGGAAAGTGTCTCTGATTACTACCTAGAGGTTTCTGATAACTACCCACTTCCCTGCTTTCCCGAGCTGCCATAACTAGATCCTGGAGTGTTTGAGTTCGGCTACTTGTGACTTGGTAAGATCCTCATCAAGGAAGATCTTATTAGGGAGGGAAAATAACATCCTCTTGGCCCTAAGAGCCTTGAGTCTATCTGCTGCTGACCTGAACCGAAGAAAAAGGGTAGACTCGTAACCCAGCCAAGCTCTATCCAGAGTAATATCCAGCATGCCTAGTGTATCTCTGAGGAAGGAATTCCCGACCGTCGGGGTCCTGCTAACTAGAGGGGAGCCCTCTTACTTTAAGATTCAATTCCCGTTCCCTTCTCGTGCGTTCCTCCACAAATTTAGCATGGACAACCTCCTCCACTGCAGCCATAAGCAGGGGTATCCTTAACACTAGCCACCTGCGCCCAAGATTTGAATTTTGTTTTTGTTTCCTGTTGGATGGAAGCTTGCTGGATTCTAGATTTCCTCATGCTTATTCTTGAGGTCGAGAATCTCAGCATGGATGATGTCACTTTGTGAAGGTTGGGTTTGTCTACGTTGTTGGAAACTGTTCTTTTAAAATAGCGTTCTCTGATTCCACTACTGCAACCCGGTGGGTGAGAATGCACACTTCTGTGTGCAGGGCCTGGTTTACAATTTCCATTCGCTGCACTTTGTTGAGCAGCTCTTGAAGAATTTTGCACCGCCCACGGGGTTCATTGATCCGGCCTCTGGATTTTGGTAACCATATTGTCTTTGGCACTCTTTGGGCTCCATCTCAACTTGGTATAACAGTGTATTGGGAGGATAGTTTGTAGAGGCGAGATAACAAGAGGGATGGAAGATGAATTTTCAGCAGGCATTAGAGCATGGGCATGAACAAAAGGACTTCACGAGAAGAGAACAAAGTCTGGAGATGGGAACCTTGCTGGTAGTCGCAAATTGCAGGTCCTTAAACCGAGCCGAACGTAGACCCTAGAGACTCACCGAGCACCAATGAAGGATGAACCGGTTATTTTGGGATGGATAACACCTTAGCGTAGATAAGTGAGAGATACTATTGGTCACGGATGTCCAAAGATGTGCACGAATACATGTAGAGATGCAATATTTTCCAATTGGCAAAAGGAAGGAGTCGAATGTAGGGTTATACCAATCATTGCCGGTACTGACAAACCTTGGGAGCAAACATGGATTTTGTTTTGAGATTGCCCAAAATGCAATAAGGCCATGATTCTATCCCGGTGGTTGATAGATTCTCGAAAATGGCTCATTTTATTGCTTGTAAGAAGACTAGAGATGCTACACATATAGCTAACTTGTTTTATTGGAAGTTGTGAGATTGCATGGATTGCCACGCAGTATTGTGTCGAATAGAGGCACTAAGTTTGTGGGTCATTTTTGACACACATTGTGGAAGAAGCTGAACATGGAGTTGCAGTTTTGTTTTGTGTATGACCAACAGATAAATGACCAGACAGTAGTTGTCAACAAGAGTCTTGGCAATTTATTGTGATGCTTGATTGGAGAGGACGGTACATGGGATTTAGGTCTTGTGTAGGCAGAGTCTGCATATAATAACTTTGTAAATATGAGCATTGGGAAGACACCTTTCCAAATAGTTTATGGATTAAGTCCACGGGGAGTTGCTGATTTTCGAGACATGATGCAAGAAAAGGGAAGAAGTACATAAGTTGAAGATTCTGCAGTATGTGAAGGAGGTGCACGAACAAGTGCACACACAATTAGAAATGAGCAATGTGTAGATTTGAAGAGGAGAGTTGGAGTTTGAAGTTGGAGACATGGTACTTGTCCACATACGCAGAGAGAGGTACTTGAAAGGAACATATGATAAGCTGAAGTGGAAGAATATTGGACCATGTAAAGCTTTGATTTAATTTGCGCCAAACACATGAGATAAAACTACTGGATGGGATAGGCATTTCTCCTATTTTCAATGTTGCGGATTTGTACCCATACCTTGAAGAGTAGGTAAATGATGAAGTAAACTGCACAAAAAGTAGATTGGAGGAACCAACTACCAAAGCAAGAACGTGAAGAAATTGAGTGCATTTGGACTGAATGCGTAGCAACGATAACGCGAATGAATAATTGCAAAGACTATCTAGTAAAATTTAAGGGACAGGAGTTGAGGATGCATCTTGGCTTAGTGCAACATAGATTGCTAAACTTGGCTGTTCCATAGAATACCTTGTGATGCATGCTTGAATAGGGGTTCAAGTTCTTCTTACCTGAGATGTATGATGCGGGAGCATCCAGGTTCACTTGCAATCTTGCATCAACCAAAAAGATTTAGGAAAAATAATGCTTGCGCAACTTTGCACAAACTTGTACACCCTTGCACTTTGTGTTGTTTGAATAAGGGATGGCAAACTGGGTGGTAGAATGGTAAATCAATATCTAATACCACTAGTATTGTTTGCAAATGATGGGTTATGTTAGATTATGAAGTCACTGGCAAGCAATGCATTAGGGTAATGAAATGGCGACGAAAGACTGAAAAAGCTGTTAGATGTGGGGTAGTATGCAAGATTATAACTAACCAGAGAGTCACTATGAAACGGGTCTCGAAGATGGCACCACAAATATGCACGTTATGAAGTTTAGCAGGGGCTGATTAGAGAAATTGCCTAAGTATAATGGCTCTCCTTCATCTCCTCAATCAAGTGCAAATCTACAGTATTATGAGTGTTTGCTTAACGGATTTTACACTAGCACATAACTTTAATTTGCTTTGACTTGCACAAAATTGGGAGATTCCTCATTCTAAGTCAGGAGTTCTTGCATAGAAACTATGCGCAACTGCGCACCAACACATTTATGGGATATAGCGCCTCACGTTTATCTTGAAGGCTCGTGCCCTGCCGGGTTGGACACTCTTGCAGGTCTCTTGTTCTCTTGCGTTTGCTGATATTTGTTGATCACTTTTTGCACCATTCATGGCACATGTTCTTTTGTGTGCTTGTCAACATCAATACAATTGGACATGCACATGTGGGCCTTGATCCGTATTCTTCGCCCAAGGACTAATTGAACAAATTTGTATACTTTGATCAGACGAAGATGATTCCATGAGAGATTACCTTCAAATTGGATGGTGAGATTGATGTTGATCCAAGCTAATTGAGGAATCTTTATGTCTTCCGTTAGGTTCTATAAAGAGAAAGGAGAGATGAATGTGCAAGGCATTGAGCCAAGAATAGGTAGAGATTGATATGGACAAAAGATTAGTCTAGAGGCCAGTGAGCTAGAAGAGGAGTCAGAAAGGCTATAGTTGTCTACTTAAATGATTGAGTAGCACTGTGAATCTCCATAGTCCAAGAGGATTGAAATTCTTAGGGAATTTCTGCAGTCTTTCATAATACCATGGCAAAGTGGGTAATGTGATTATTCCTGAGACTGTATCTTTTCTTCATATTAGTAGTAGAAGCTTTATTGTTTCTTACGAGTTGTGTTGGGATCTTGACTTGGTGAGATCTAACTGTGAGAATTGTATTGCATGGTCTAAGGCATCCTTTAACTAGGACCCTTAACTGTGATTGCATCAGTTTGGCATGTAAAGTGATCTTGCAAAGTGTTTGGATGGTCTAGTATTGGGTTTGATTGCATGTTTGGGGGCATATAATTAATCTTTGAAATCTATACTTGCATTTTGCAATAGCGTGGGTTGGTTAATGTTTGTTGACTTTTTTGTGATGTCTTTGTAATCATTCACTATTATTAAATAAAATCAATGTTATTACAGCCAACTTAGTTATGTTAACTATTGTATAAGATATTTAGTTTTTGTGGGATTTTACTAGTATGTGTTTAAATCATCTCAAGAAGACCTCCATGAGTTGTCATTACCCTAATGAAACTTTTCTTCATGTATTTTTGATAATAATCACAAGCAAGGCAAGGAGACACACGAAGCACACAAGCACCATACACCCCTCTTAGTAGGGGGAGGAATGATGAATGTATTCCACTGCTTTGAGCTTCTCACCCTCTAGCCTCTTTCCCCATTGGCTTTGGTAGTGTATTATCACTTTTAGTTTTTAGTTATGGTCGGTTGGGTTAAAAGCTGTGTAATTGACAGCCGTTTGGTCGCATATATAGAAAATCGAATGTCAGAGTATGGGTTTTGATACACTACCTTGTGCAATAAAGTATGTTCTTTTCTTTTCTGTTGCGTTACATTTATGGTATGAAGTATTTTTGGCAGTCTAGCATTTTGCTGTAAACATTTTTGGCATTCTTGTTGGGCATTCAAATGTGGCTCTATGGTTGGTCATTCAGGAACCATGTCACCATGTTACCAGGGTTGAAAAAGAAGCTTAAAGAGAAAAACTACCAACACCAGAAACCCTCACATGGGAGAGTTCACTTGCCATTGAATTTTGGACATGGTGGGCAAATGCAATAGATGACCGTGGATTGAAGGCTGTGTTGCCATATTTTTGTGCTAGAGATTTTGAACCTTATGTGGTTCGGATGGTATCCAGTTACAAAATAGCACCGACAGTCATTTTTACTGTATATGTATTATGGATAAAGGAAATAAAAATAACATACAAGCCTGGAGATAATAATAGGGTACAGGTCCAAAAGGCTTATGTTGTACAGATCTTGCGATGAGACTATTTGACTATTGAACCTTATGTGGTTCGGATGGTATCCAGCTACAAAATAGCACTGACAGTCATTTTTACTGTATATGGATAAGGAAATAAAAATAACATACAAGCCTGGAGATAATAATAGGGTACAGGTCCAAAAGGCTTATGTTGTACAAATCTTTTGATGAGACTATTTGACTATTGAAGTTTTGGCATGTATGTGGGTCAAGGAAAACAAAAGGTATTAAGAAGGAACTCTTTTCTACAAAAGAAAGGTGGGGGTCTCTTGGATGTAATCCTTATTGGTTGGTTGAAGCCACTACGGTTCACAATGCAGTTTGGATGACATACCATATGACAGTTTGAACCAGAGGAGAGTTTTATAATTGTGTAGAGTTGTTAAGTAGGATACATGGATTTCTCTGTCAAGCAAAAAGCCTTCTACATGATGTAGCATGCAATTGGGTTGTTCCTTGATGAGGTGTACACCCAGGCAACTTTGGAAAGTAATTTGAGCGTGGACACCAGCTATGACCCATCATGGTCATCTATGTTTTGATGGAAACACTTGGGCATAATGTTGTCTGAAAGCAAAATGCCAAAATGATGAACCAAAAGAATACAAGACAACACCTAAGAAGAGGAAGCAAGTAGTAATTGATGAGATACCTACTTTGGAAAATGAGGATGAAGTGAGAATGAACAAGACAAACTCAACGAAATGAAGTGAGAATAAAGAAGACAAACTCAACAAAAACGAATGATGGGGAAAGTGCTGAGGATGAGGGAAGTAGGACAGCATTGCCATCTAGAATATGGGTGCTTTCTTCTGAACCTTCTCAAACCACACTTATAGATGCCAAGTGTTATAACTTAAATGTCAGTTGATGCTAATCTAGTGCCAGAAGGAGAAGAAGCATTACAAATGGAAGACTGGTTGAGTCAGTTGGGGGCACTAGTCAACCAAGATTTGGCCGACTTTCAAATCAATCCCGTTAGGCCACAATACCGTCCTTTTACAGTCAAGTAGTTGTAGATCCAGAAGAAGAGTATTGAGATAATGTTGGAGGAAGATACACAAATGAGGGTGGAAGAAGGGTTAGACTCTTCATATGCAGATCCTCACAGGTAGGTCTAAGTGAATCTCAAGCCCTGACGAGTTTGGTCCAATACATCTACGATGACCAGGTGGGAAGTAGGGACCTGTATGGTACATTGTATCACTTTCCCCAAAATCTTGGGCCCACGGCACATATAATGCTTGAAATTTGCTAATACCGTCAAAGGTTTGGATGTGGTGGTATGGCAGACACAAGCTCCATCGAATTTCAATGAGGCAATTTGCTTAAGGAAGTTTGTGGAAAAAGAGATTCAATCGGAATTTCTATGCATTTTTGTGAGCCAAGGGTGGTTCGAGTGAAATATCCCAGAGATGATCCAACAGTGGCATCCCACCATATCACATCCAACCATTTTTCTCTTGTGCTTAGGTGTGTTTGAAGCACTCGATTCCATTGAGCACACCTTTTTGTATCATTTCTTAATGTTAACAGTCTGCTTTGTGTGAACAAGATTGACTACATAATCCTGAGGCTAAAGTCCTACAGGAAAATGAGGGTTTGCATGGTTAATTGGAAAATCTGTATACAAGCTTTAGAGAGTAGTTTCACCAGCAGACTCAGTTTACTTAGAAGTAGGCCACTAAGGTTGTTGAGCATGAGTAGAAGTTGGTCCAGTTGAGGGCTAAAGTGGCAGAACTTTAGATGGTGGGAGCGGAAATAGATTAGTTGAAAGGGAGGATGTAGGAAGTAATTGAAAATGGTGATGGGTATAAGAAAACATGAGATCATGTCTTAGCGCCATTTGGAGAAGCATATTGAGGAGGTTTATGCAATTAGAGCTGATGTTAAGCAGCAGAAGCTCATTGAAACAGCCTTTTTGGGATCAGAATCAGCTGCAGTACCAGTATTAGGTCCATCCTTTTTTTTTTTGTGACAGCAAAGAGCCCTTCTTCAGCAGCATCTATACCTTTAGGGTTGTCGTCTTCTTCCCATTCTCCATATCATTCTTCATGATATTGGATTTGGGTTGTGTTGGAGGGGACTCAAACTTGTTTAAAAGAAGGGATAATGTGGTCAGTCATTGTTATTGATTAAAATAAATGTTATTACACCCAACTTAGTTATCTTAATTATTTTATTGTTGGCTTTCTAGTTATAATCGTTTGAGTTGATGGTTGTCTCTTAACCAACAGCTGGTTGGTCTCATAAACAGAAAGTCAAATGTTGGGGTAAGGGTGTTGATATGATAGGTCCTCGTACCAAGCATTGTATGATACACTACCTTGTCAATAAATCTATCAATATTCTCTTGTGTTACATTTATGATATGTAATTCCACGTCTAAAAGTAGTGTCATTTGGTAGTGTAGCATTTGTAAACAATCTTGACTCCGTAAGGCCCTTAGTTGCATTTTATCTTTGCCAAATTGTATGTTTTTGGTTGAATTTGGTTTCTGATGTACTTATAGAACAAACTTTTTTTTCTATTCTAATGGTGATCTCAATAATAGAAATGACATTTCAGATTTAGAGTGCCCCTTGAGCATACTTTGACATCCAATGATTTTCTCAAAGACCTTAGTTTTGTTTGTAGTTAAAAATAGGACTCCCACGAGAAAGAGCTATCCATTATTCTTGATCATGATATGTTCCTATTTGTTGGGATTTAGGGAGTGGCTACAATTCGGTAAGTGTTCGATCTATTGTTATTGATATTCTCTATGTGACAAATGACATGTTTAGAATTTTGCATTTCTGGAATCAACGTGTGATATCTTTTTATTACCAATTAATTTTAAAAATAACCCCCTAAAAATACCACGGGATTGAGCGCCAAATAGTCATTTTGTATTTGGTCAAAATCTCTGCAAATTTATCTAAATGGATCACTCCAAGAGACTCATATCCTTGAACAAAAGGGGGTAGGCCACCATATTATGTGATAAACGTGATCTTCCCCACAATTGTACTCATGAAACCTATCGCATACAACTCACAAAGAGACTCAAATCAACCCCTCTTCCTCCATGGGAGAGAGCCTAAAGGCCCTCAATCTCCTTGTCCTATAAGACAATTCCTCGACATGCTTGTCTTGTTGGACGAGTGCCTAAAGCTATAGGTTGTCAAGAACTCTTCCACTAGTCGAGCCCTTACAATGTTTGAGTGCTTAAAGGTCCTCAACCTCCTCGATCTATTAGTTGAGACCCACATGCTCTTTTCTTGGTTGAACCCTTATGTTGACCGAGTGGCTAAATGCCCTTTCCCATTGGTTGAGTGTGTAAAGGTCCTCAATCTATCAATGGAAATCCTCGCTTTCTCCCTCTCGACCCTAGCCCTCGAGGTAGGTGAATGTGTAAGTGACCTTTGTTAGGAGAGTCCCTCTCCTATGTCAAGCCCCCGCCTCTCTATGTCGTAGGAGTACTTTTGTCGACCAAATCCCTCACCCCCGCCCTCCTTTTTCGTGGGAGAGGGTCTTTAGGCACTTGATTGACGTAAGGACTAAGCCAATGATAGAGCACTCTATTGTCTCTAGGTTTGGAGTCGAGGGCCTTTAGGCACTCCCCAACATTGGACCTCCCCGACATGGGAGTGAAGGGGACTTCCTTGACAAAGGACAGGAAGGACTCCCCTAACGAAGGAGGGGAAGGTCTTGGCCTTTAGGTCAAGGATCTCAAGGACCCTCTCTTGATGAAGAGGAAGAGTGATAGTCGGTGAACCACTCTCCTTATAGTGCTTGAATAATGATAGAGCACTCGATTGCCTTTAGGGTTTTGGTTTGAGGTTGAGTGTCAAAACCACCCTCGTCTCCCTACTAGGTGAGTGCCTCAAGGTCCTTGATGTCTCTTTCGACGGATGGATGAGCACACAAGTGCCACTCCACCGACTACATAGACTTCTCATCATGATGACTTGAGCAGAGTGAGAACTAGGTCAAGCTATCACTTGCGCTATTCCTATGCACCACCACTATCACAACAAATAGTGTGAATAACTAGAACCACTTAGCAAATAGCGATGAACTAGGCGATTCTTGATCTAAGTCGGCTGAATGATGACACACAACCACCGTTGCACGCTACCATTTCCATTATTATACATCTGCCATTGTACCATTGCCATCCACGAAAGTAACATCACACACATGAACAAGTGATTACCATTACCAGGAGGAGAAATTGTAGGATTTTAGCTATTATGGATGAACATAGGGTGACTAGACTATACATCTGCCATTGTACCATTGCCATCCACGAAAGTAACGTCATACACATGCACAAGTGATTACCATTACTAGGAGGAGAAATTGTAGGACTTTAACTATTATGGATGAACATAGGGTGACTAGACTATAGTCATTCACTTGCGGTTTGGGATTCAACCCATTCATTGTTTAGCCAAATTGGTAGAGAATCGGCTCCCGGTCTTACTAAAGCCATGGGGAACACGTCCCTTGCCTTCCCACCTAGCACGAAGATGGGGAACACCTAATCATTATTAACTATGTGAGACACCTAAAGCTGGATTGGTTTATGACAACAGTATGGGGTTGGATGAACTCCTCACCTTGAATCAAATGAGGGAAATTTGGTGGTAGACGAATTTTCGCTATGGTTATGGAAAAGAATTGGTATGAAATGAACACTCTTGATAGGGTTGATGGATTCATTGACCAATCTGAACTAATAAGAGTATTGATTACTTGACCATTGAAGTCTTTGCTATGACTATCTATAGTTATCTCAATAACCGTGCCTTATAGTGATGGTGGACCTTTGATAGTCCTATCGCTCGGACTATTAATAGTTCTATATAGCTGATCTTATTCCTATACACTATGCTTACTGACATTGAACCCACTGAATTAACCTCATTGGCTACTTATCCGCTCAACACCACTTCACTTAGGTCCCAGTTACCTTATGTTGGAACTGTACTCATTGGACAAGTCTACATCACTTACTTCCCACTTTTCGATATGGTTATGGAAAGGAACTGGAATGAATGAACGCTATTGATAGGGTTAATGGATTCATTGACCAATCTGAACTAGTCAGAGTATTGATTACTTGACCAATCTAAGTCTCTACTATGACTACCTATAGTTATCTCAATAACCATGCCTTACAGTGATGGTGGACCATCAATAGTCCTGCCGTCTGGATTATCTATAGTTCTATATAGCTGGTCTTATTCTTTTACACTTTATGCTTACTGACATTGAACCCACTGAAATAATCTCACCGGCTACTTATTGGCTCAACACCACTTCACTTACTTCCTACTTACCGTTTGTCAGAACTGTATTCATCGGACAACTCCACACCTGTTTTCTATGGTTGCTGAAATGTTTCAGGTCTATCTTCTAGACCCCTCATCATGGTTTAGGATGTTATGATACACACAATGAGTCCAGAAATGAGAAAAATTAAAAATGTTTTCATGTAGAAATTTGAAAAATCTAATGAATAGAATTAATACAATTTTGTTTGTACATTTTCATGCATGAGTCTCATAACCATTTAAGCCCTAGGATAGAAATTAGGGTGGTACAAGAGGTCATTATTATTGCATGGAGATGGGTATACTAAGTACACATAGGGATCTAATGAATGCTCTAGTTTATGGTCAATATTATTATAGAAGTTAGTATAAGGTTTTGATTAAATTCACACATGGTTTTTTAATTGAGAATTCTCTTCTTATTGTCTACTCATGGATTGATATACAATGATAATGTGTTTCATATTCTTCTAGTCAAATGGACGGAAAATTTGATGCTAGCTGACAGTTCTGGATTAAGACTCTTGTTTTATTGGTCATCGGAGATTGTTTCGGTTTATGTGCCATACTTTTTTGTTTCATATGCCAATTGAGTGGAAGGAGAAATTAATTCTTAGCCATTATCATAAACAAGCACTATGCCAGTTGAAAAGATCTAGGACTCAGTTATCTCTTACATAACTGGTTGAAAGAGAGTTGTGGATAGTGTCATTCACTAATGGGTTGGAAGATACCTGGAAGGGAAGGCCCCAAGGTGCAAAAGAGATGGTAATTTTGGCTTGGTATTTGGTTATATTGCATAGCATGTGGTGTCAAGAACCGACCTTCCCTCAATAGCACAGGATTAGAACCTGAAATAAATAAGAGTATTTGTGTGCATACATACCTATTCTAGCAGTGTTAAGTATATGGAAATCCAAAATATCAAAGGCAATCCTGTTTTCCTCTAGGAACATGCAAAAGTGGCCAACTGAGACTTTATGAAGTCTATTTTAATGGTCAGTACCATTATTTCACCACTCACTACCGTTAACCTCATTAGGTAGCAATGCCTTGCACATCATTTCAACTCTTTGCCATATAACACTCAGTTCAAGATTTATTTTTCCTTAGAGCCCTTTCTAACAGCATAACCTCAATCATTGTCATTACACTAGGCCCTCCCTTGCTTGACTAGATAATTTTAATGTTATAACTGTAACACCAGTATTTTGCCATTAGAAAAGAGTCTTTCACAATCCATAGTAGGCATCATATCGATCATTATAGTACGACCCATAAACAGAATTTTAATAATTTGTTACGATGTTAATGTCTTTTGAATCCTGCCATTTGCTTCGCCCCAGGGATTTTGTGCTGCAGCTCATGATGCTAATCAAATATGCATGTGCAATCATAGAAAATCATATTCCGCATCAATATATAATAACCTCATGCCAGTCATCAATGTTAGATGCCATGCAGTTTTGTGAGACAGGGTTTAAGGGTACTTTTTAATGTCTGTAAATCACTCCCACTAGCTTATCATGGCCCGCTACTCTCTGAAATATATACCTTAGTGTTGAGACTGATCTTTTCAAAACTTGAATCCCAAGCCTAGTCCCACAAAATCTGTCAGACATCTTGTCTCATGAGTCGAGGCGAGTCAATGAGCAAGTTCTTGATTTTTTGGCAAGTCTGGCATGTTTTGGATTAAAATCTCCGATGTCAACACGATAAGATTTTGCAGTAAATATTTCTTTAATTTACAATGATTTTTCCCAAGTCCAAGTTCGAGTCCAAAAGAGGTCTCTCATGTTCGAGTCAACATTATGGTATATATGCTGACTAGCCTTAGAATAACAATAAACAAATACCAAGCATTTTACCATTGTTCAATTTTGCTTGTTTTTTTCTAGTCAATCCTCTACTTACTACTCAACGGTGATTGTTCTGCAGATAGAAAGCCATCTGATTCTCAATCTGCAATGTGGTTTAGCATATGCAAAGAGAAGAAAGAATTCAGAGAAGGCAAACTGCACTGCTCAAATGTCACAGGCAGAGTGAATTTATTATGTGAAGAGGTGGTTACAGATTGGTTGAACAATTACCAACCAAACAACTACATAACTGCATTACATGCTATATAATGCTCTATATTTTAACACCCCCTCTTAATGACTAAACCGGAAACAATACCAAGTTTGTCCTGAAATTTTACAAATTTCCTAAAGCCCATATGTTTAGTCATTAGATCTACAGACTGTGCCATAGGTTGTACTTCAAAATCAGCAGTCCATGATTGTGTTGCGGTTGTTGAATGGAGAAGAACCGCAAAACAAAAATCTGGTCGTGTGAACAAAGAATATGGCAAGTGGTCCACTGGTTCTTTGTTACGTGATTCATTGACTAGTGATGAATCACCAATGGTCTGAGAGTGTCAGCCCCATCTCCAGAGTGCTGAAATCAGAACCTCGGAGAGGTGGATTGAAAAATCTATTCCAGGCTTGTGTAGCTTGTTGGAGTCTATACAGAGACTCAATTATCCTACGCAATCAAAGTCACCTCGATCATGTCCTTGCAACACCATGTAGTGCTCATCCAACTTTCTCAATAAGAGAAATGTGACCATCTAGGCAATAGGAGTTAGAACCAACTCCGCAATAGTAGGAGAAATAACCATCTCCATCTCATCCATCTCAACAGTGGGAGAAATAACCATCTCCGCAGAGTAGGAGTGAGAACCAACTCCTCATCTATTTGCTCATCTATCCCCTCTCGTTGGGAAAGATCTGTTCACAACACAATGAGCAAATTGTTCATGCTCTACTGTCCTTCGAGCAAGTACCTCTGAGTGAGTGGTTGGGCATGCCATCTCACCATGCACCATCAATGCATCTGGAATAGTGGAGTCTCCATCCACAACAAATTGTTCTTCAGAATGAGGAAATCCATCCTCCCAAGGCATGTCCGCCTCCCGTACATCTGGTATAGTGGATACTCCCTCCACAATAAGTGCATGTAGGTTGACTGTATCCAAGTCAACAAATCTGTGAGGAATGGCTTCCTCCCAAGGCATTGCAGCCTCCTGCACATCCTGTATGGTGGAGTTGTCCTCCACACGTGCATTCATGTTGATCGTAGTAGGATCAACAAGCCGATATTGACCACCTTCCCAATACCAAGGGCAATTATCCGTCTCTATTTCACATCAGAGACAACACACTTCTTCCCACAAAAATCCACAAAATATTGGGATTTTTAGTTAATTGACGAATAGATAGAAGATTCTTTTGTAAAGAAGGTACATATCTAACATTCCGTACCAACAATTTATGAGCATTATTCAATACAATGCATATATCTCCTATCCCTTCTACTGCAAGTGATTCTCCATCAGCTAGTACTATTGATTCAAAACAAATATTTGCAATAAATGAAACATACTAGTCCCTGTGACATGAAAAGTGTGTAGACACACTAGAGTCAATGATCCAACAACTAGTACCATTGTCATGCGAGCATGATGTCGTAAGACAATAAAGAGCATGCCCGTCATCCGAATCCCGTTCTTCTGCAATCAGCCACATGTTCCTCATCACATGGCTTTTGTTCTGTTGCGAAAGATCATACTTCCGCTTCCGACAATCCTTCTTAAGGTGCCCAACCTTGTGACAATAATAACATGTGACCTGATACCGAGTGGATGATTCACCAGAATGACGTTTCCACTTTCCCTTTGACTGAGTGACAAGAGCACTCTCTGAATGGTCACAATTAGATTCTGCCTGAAGTTGTCTCCGCTCCTTTTGCAACAGTAGGAACTCACCTTGTCAAACGCGAGTGTTTGACTTTCAGCCATTAAATGGAGTGCCTCCACAAATGACTCATACGAAGAAGGTAAGTTGTTCAGAACCAGAGCCACCATATCATCATCGTTCACCTTTTTGTTGATGGAAGATAATTGGTCTCTGGAGGTCTTTCATCCGAAGTAGGTGCTCAGACAACGATCCACTTTCTTGTAACTTTACGGAAAAGAGCATATTCTTCAAGTATAACACCCGATTCTTTTCTAACGTCTGATATTTATCCTTCAGACTGGCCCACAACGTGCTTGCCATAGTGGCATTCCGCACTTCCAGTATCATATCATCCGACACCGATAACTTGAGAAGCAATAATGCTTCCTTATGACGTTTGTCATAATCCGTGAAGTTCGTCGCTTGGTCGACTTTCACTACCCGTGATTATTTTATCACAATCACGAAACTCCGCAAGCATTAAAATCTTATGGCTCCATACATTGAAATTAGTGCCCATTAATTTTTGTGTCTCTCGGGAAAGTCAAGTGTGAAATATTTGCCATTTTATTATTCCAAAGTAACGGAAATAATAAAATAAAAGTTTGCACGTACTTAATAAATAATATATTATTTATTCCTCCGAAATTGATTATTCAAAAGCAAGGTGAATAAATATTACTTTGTTAAAAAAAAACAATATTCTTTCAGTGTATTAATTCACCGACCTTTCAAAAGGAAGCATAGAAAGCAATTCTACCTTTGTCTGACTCTATTTGCCACGACTTTCCTGCGACCAAGATGACTTACAAGCCACACGACTTCACGTTTTCCTTTGGTCTGGCCACACAACACATTTTTCTTTTGCCCACACGACTGTGCTGTCACGAACTTCTCCAAGAGTATTTGGGACTGCTCTGCCCACGACTCGTGCTTTTTCTTCCCACACGACTTAGGATTTTGGATTTGCGACTAGGCTTTGCACAGACATGACTGTTTCTCGTGCTTTTTCTTCCCACAATTTCCGCAACCACGAACTGGGTCATGTTTTGCTTTTTGAGCAGCCACGACTTTCTCCTTTCGATTGGACGTTTGCCCTCCTTCACATGTTGGACTTTTGCCCTCGATTTCTCCTATGATTGTATCTGCCACAAACTATTTCTGCCCACAAATGGCTTCACGAAAAACGACCGTATATGCCTTCGTTTTTCTTTGCTCTGCTGAAACAACTTTATCCCCTCGATTGTGGATTTGTGACTGGCTACAAACACGAAGCACGACTTTTCTATGCACCTCGTGACTGGTAAAAGACTTGCACGATTTCTCTGCCCTCGGTTTTCCCTTGTGTCTGGTATTTTTCTCCAAATACCCCACGTTTTACCAAATTCGTGCCCTGTTAGGGCTTCCTCGAATTTCTAGTTCGTGCCTCTTGGAGGCTTCCTCGAACTGCAACCTTGGACGCTCTGATACCAATGTTAGCATATGCAAAGAGAAGAAAGAATTCAGAGAAGGCAAACTGCACTGCTCAAATGTCACAGGCAGAGTGAATTTATTATGTGAAGAGGTGGTTACAGATTGGTTGAACAGTTACCAACCGAACAACTACATAACTGCATTACATGCTATATAATGCTCTATATTTAACACTTTGTCCAACCTTCTCCCTCTCAAATCTGCCAAATTTTTGAACATGCCAACTGCATATTATATTTGAAATGTAAATGATGCATGATTCATGGTGGTCTTTGTCTACTTACCATGTGGTTTGGTTCAGAAAGTACACTCATGGAAATATCTTGCAGGTCAACATTTTAAATTTGTGTTTGTGATTTCATCATCTGTTGACTTCTTGTGTGATTTAACTGATAAGCATTCTAAATGCAGCTGTGGTGATTATGGTTTTCAGCCATCTTATTCTTTTATTTGGTGTACTAAGTGTTGTATCTCATCTAGGTCAACAATTACTTGTGTGAGGAAGCTGTTTTATCATCATTGATGAAGCCATTTTATCATCATTGATCATCCTGGATCCATGATGCTTATACTATTTGGTGCTGCTGCCACCTAATCATGTGAAGGGTACATACTATTGGCAAGTTTAGCATGAAGCCAAGTACATCAAAGATCATGTTGGGTGTTTGTATTGACAGGTGTGCCTTAAAAGCTGCCACTGGGTTCATTTTTATTTATTTATATGTATGTATATCTGTATTTATGTATTGAGATAACATATTTACAAAGAGGTATGCCTCATCAAGGTTTTCAAGACCAGAATATCTAAATACCTATGTTCCACCAAGTTTCGGGGACGGCTATTAATTTATATTAAAAATAAAGGAAAATATAAAAATATAGGAAATTTCAAATATTCATGTGATAACATTGATAAAGCATTCATCACACACAACAAAATTTCAAATATAGAACCTTAATACATAAAATTGGAGCTGAATTGAGATTTCACATAAGGTTGAAGTTTCAATTACAATAATAATTACAATGAAATGCCCAAGGGCTGCAAGTCCCCGTCCCCGAGTTTCCAAAACGTCCCTGGTACGGGGACGAGCCTAAAAGGGCAGGGGATGTGTCCCCGTGGAACATTGCTAAATACGTATCAGATCAACTTTACCATAAGACTTTAACAAGGCTTATTCAAAATTTCCTGCAGAATTCCAAACAAAAAGGGTGGTACAAGGTCAGATCTATGAAAGTCTAACTTAAAATGTCTCGAACATCTTTGTCCTTAATGCTAACAGCAAATTGTTTCTTGGGCAGATTTACAGTATTTTCAACATCATTTATAATGGTATGTTTTTTCAATCATTGGAAGCACTAGTTTGTACAGCAAAGAGAAAGTATCCAACTATAGGCCCCATTGGAACAGCAGTATTGAAAGGGGCATGGAAAATATTGTTATAATTGTCACCCAAAAGTGTGCTGTCACCATCGACAAGAGGAGAGATGCTGGCCGTACTCAATTAATTCAGATCTGAATATGAAAATACTCTTCAATAACAATAAGAGAAAATTCTTGTGTATTATGCATATGACCTGAACTAGGGGCATTACTGATTTGAACCATGCTATAAGCTGTATTAGGGAGAGATTTCAAGCTCATATGAACAGAAAAGGGTGGTCTAGCAATATCAAAACCAATCTCTATTTCCTTGAAGAACCAAATCAGCTGAACCAACAGTACCACATCATACTTATTAACCATTTTGGGAGAGAACCCTGCAACCATCGACATCATAACATAGGGAGGTGCACTGTGGTGTGATCTCAGGGAGCCCCCTGGTGGTCAAGGTTCAAACTCGACGGATGTTAAGAAGCTGGCACAAGCATTGAGCCCTGACCATCACCAGCTCAAAACATAAATAAAAATACACCACTACCTTGCCCAGCAATAATCTAGAAAACCTCTCTTTGTAAGTCCTCATGTCCCTCCTTTAACTCTATTTAAAGGTCTTCTGCCAGCATATTTTGTCTATCTCAATACTGATTCCAAAGTTCAGAATTCAATAATATTCTAAAATCATGCACAATGCCATGCATGTGAAAAGCCACTTCTGCAGAAGTCACCAAAAAGGTGACTGTACGATCAAAGTCAGGAGACCCCTTTATTTTGCCTAAAAAATTTCACAATTTTTATTTGTCATAAATACCATAACACCTCAACAGAGAGTCTGCCAGTAATTTTTAATGAAATCCAACATTTTCATGTCAGTTATCACACCAGACCAAATGTCAATGTTGGCATAAACACAAATGCAACTGAATTCTATACCAACAAAAGAAAGGTTGATCTCTAATCAAAGAACACCCATGAACTAATCTAACATAAGCAGTGAATAATATGATTTTGTTATGGGTACTTTATCATCATATAACTCATCACACGCATATTTCTTCAACACAGCTTTATACTATCATTTTAAGAGGCAATACATCAGTCCATCAGAGATATCTTCCTATTAAATCCTTCTCTCATACATCTTTCTAATTATATTTGCTATCTCGTGCTTCTTATATCATATTAAGGGTATGCGCTATTTTCTATCACCTATCTTTTTATTGAGAGAGAAGGTTCTCTTATCAGTCTCTCATCCAATCTTAGCCTCATTTTCAATTTGTTGAAAAGAGCCCAATTATGATCATTGATGATATACAAAATGGATATCTCTGAAGTTTGTGTTGCAATTTCTTACTATTTCAAAGCTGAACCCTTAAATTTGGCCAAACATTGATCATCCATAAAATATTTCTATCATAAACATCTGGAGGCAAAGATCCGTGATCTAAACACAGATGAGGAAGACTGCACCTGCCCTGTTCCAGATCGTTTGACATCAGCACTCTAGCATGCATACTGTGTGTGTCAACATACACCCTCAACAATGTGCCACGTATTAACTATTATCTCAGCCACCCACAGAGGGAAGACAAGCAGTCTTTGTAATTGAAGATGTCCCTGCATGGCACAGTTCAGCTTTTGTTCTCTGCATGTGGGAAGATGAACCATCACTAGATTATATTATGGAAGACAAACAGTTGCTATAACTGATTTTATATGTACATGTATGAACATGAATCGTAGTCCCACACATAGCTCTCTTAGACTCATAGTAGTTCGAGCATACATAGGAAAGCTCTATTCAATATTGTAGTTCGAGCATACATAGGAAGAAGATTTATGGCAGAAGTGTGGTGAAAAAGAGTTCGTTGATTTGCAGAGCAGAAGCTTTTGTCTTTGCAGAGCAGAGTAGGGGCTTCACTGGCAAGGTGTTCGCATTCGGTGGCTGAGGTATTTGACGACAGTCGAGGGTTTAATTTTTATCATGTTTTTGTCTACGTAACATTATATGTGGTTTATAATATATATATGGTTAAGTATTTAAATTTTAGGTTATAAATTTATAGTTTAATTTTTATTTTATTTTTATAATATTTTAAATTTTTATTTCATTATATATTACAAATAAATTGTTTCTTTATAAAATGTAATGAAATTATTAAAAGTAATTTTATTTTCAGACTTTTTGGGAATTTTGGATTTCTGGATTTTCTTTTGGCCTATCAAACAGATCATCTGAGCTTGTTTACTATGGTATAAATCTGTCTCTCCGCATTTTATAGGAAAAATTAAAAAATCGCTGTATTTGAAACAGTCCCAATAAATTCGTTTAGATTTGCGATTCAAATCCAATGTATGGCCCGCAATGTTTTAAAAATCGGAACTGGACTTGGAACCGCCGAGGGTCGGATCGAACCGGACCGTTCAAACTTTATGAACTGGTTTACTAAAAATACATAAAATTTTATATTTTTAATGAAAACAATATATTTGAAAGGTTAAAAACCATGATTCCAACAATTACACACAAAATATGCAAAGTTTGCTCTTATATATGTAAGAAAGGTGTTTATAGCAAAATGGCACGAACTCCAAGTCCAATACACAATACATATATCATATATGAGATTCAAAACAAAATACATAAACAATGAGGCTCTAAATGGCCTCCATAGTCCGAGACTCCAAAAAACAACATGCTATGATCATTGATACATTACAAATACTACAAGTTACAAAACTCTAGAATAAACTAGATGACATCAATGATCAATCATCAAACTCTGCACCGCTGCTGAAATGGGATCCTCAAGGTCATCCTCATCAATATCATCACCGGCCTTTGGCTCTGACTCGGCTCCATCCAAATCCTCGGTACATCTCTGAACAATCGTATTGGCACGGGGAGTAGCACGAGTGCGACTAGTGCCTGCTATGTCTCGTGACGGTGGCGGCGGTGCTGCTAATGGCTCATCATCCTGATCCAAACCCATCCACCCCAAGTCATCGGGATCAAACTCTACTGGCTGACTCTCCTCTACCCAATCTAAGGTTGGATCTATATCATCCAAGACAATGGGATCAATATCAGGTCTTCGGTTCAACAATTGGTTGCACCTTAGCCGAAGGTTGTATTGCACAAAGACAAGATCATTCAACCATTGTTCCAAACGGTTTCTCTTCTTTGTGTGAATCCACTCAAAGACGGACTAGTTGCGCTCGCACCCAAAAGCACTGCAAGTTTGGCTCAGGATCCTAATTGCAAACTTTTGCAATTGAGGACATTGACTACCAAATGAATCCCACCAATGTGTTGCGATAAAAAATGTAAATGTTTAATTAGTAAACAATGACGATAAAAACACAAAGTTAAAAATTAAAAGTAAAACTTATAACTTAAAGGCTAAAGCGTAATTCAACAAATTAGATTGTCTTATGCTAAAAATTCATGATTATTCATTAAAAAGTTTAATCAAATGAACTTCAAAAAACTTAGAATTGCTTACCTGGTTGGTCCACATCCCTTGCAATCTTTGCAAGGTTTTTCCCAAAGGTACCTGTGGCTCTGCTGAAGAAACTGATCTGTCGGTGAACCTCAAGTTGTTGCATCTCATCAGGGACCATGCGCTCTAGGCACTCGTACAAACCATCTTTTACTTCTCTTGTTTGATCTTCTCCAAGTTGAGCTCTGTAATGATATTTTGGGTTCAAGAAATACCCAGCTGCATGTATAGGCCGATGGAGTTGATTGTTCCATCTATTATCTATGATCTCCCATATAGGCCCATACTTAGTTACCCTGTCTTTGTATGCTGCCCTTATTTGCTCCTTTGCCTGATCCATAGCCTCATAAATATAGCCCATGGCTAATTTTTCCCCATCCACCAACCGCAACACCTTAACAAGAGGCTCGACAACTTTCACAATCTCTGCTGTTTTTTTCCAAAATAAATTGTCAAAAAGTTTCTTCTTTGTGTCTTTCCCATCTTGTTTGCGGCTCCACTTTGATGCATTCCATTCATCACTTGAAAACATCTTTTTCAAGTTCTGTTGTTGGGAAAGAAGAGATTGCAACGTGAGGAAGTTTGTTGCAAATCTCGCGATGGCTGGCCTAACAAGTTCTTTGCCTTCAGTGTTCTTCCTCATTAGGTTCAATGCCCATGAGTGATTGTAGATGTATTTGGTGATGCTTTTGCCATGTCCTATAGTGTTTTTGATCCGATCTTTTTTCCTATATCCTCAAGTATGAGGTCTATGCAATGTGCAGCACATGGAGTCCAAAATATTGTTTTGTGTTTTACTTCTAATATCTTACTAGCAAGAACATAGTTAGAGGCATTATCTGCTATGATTTGTACAACATTTTCCACCCCTACCTCTACAACAATCTCATCTAAAAGCTCAAACAACAAATTTGCATCTTTCACCCTATCAGATGCATCAACTAATTTCAAAAACATAGTACCTTGTGGACAAGAGACAAGAAAATTTGTTATGGTGTGGTTCTTGCCATCACTTCACCCATCGACATAATAGTACATCCAGCTTTTGGCCCATGATGCTTTCAACTCTTCAAATATTCATCTATGGATGCAACTTCTTTCTTCAAAAGTGATCCTCTCAAGTCATGCATACTAGGGCCTTTGAAGCCCTTACCAACAACAACAATGGAATCAAACATAGGCTGGTAATAAGGTGAGCGGACAACATTGAAAGGGATATCTGCATCATACCACCATCTAGCAATGTATTCAAAAGTTGCTTCTTTGTATTGCTTCTTCCAATGGTTATCCAAGGTGGGCTGATTTTCTATTGGCATGGAGGCACTAACAGGTGTGGAAGATGGAAAAAAGCTTTGAATGGTCTTTCTTTTTTGAGGTCGGTTTTCTTGACTATGAGTGGATGGGGGAGGCATATACTGAAAGGGGTCTCTAACATGGACAGAAGGGTCAGAGCAAGATCCTTCAACACTCAAGGCATGTTCCCTCCTTCTCCCTATTTCAGCTTCCATCTCTTTTTGCCTAGCCTTCTCTTCTCTATGTTTTTCAAGCAAGTTTTTCATTTCCAACTTAATGACATCAATATCAGGTGCATCACATGGGGTAACTTGGCCTCTTTGACTAGCCAAGTGTTGTTTCATCCTATGAATCCCCCCCTGATGTGTTTCTTACAATATTTACAAAAACTTGATTATCAATTATGTCTGCATGGCTCCATGTAGGGTCTTTTGTTTTGGGGGCCATTGCAAATGCAAAGAAATCTGAAAATGCAAATAAAAACAAAATAAATTTCAGATTTCTTATTTAATAAAATTTACAAATAAGGGGCAAGTTTAAAATGTAACATACCTTTCAATGTGCACACAAATGAGGTGAAGAAACACTCCAAGCTTGTATATGGGCTGCACCCTCCAAATGTAGATGTGAAGACCACCACAAAGAGCCCACACTTGATGCCAAACAACCCCAAAATCACTCCAAATGAACACTCTTCAATGTGTGGTGCAAATCCTTCCAAATAATAGAGGTGCTCACAAATAGAGGTGAGGTGCTCACAAATGGATGCCAATATCACCACAAAGAGCCCACAAGCAATGCCAAACAAGCTCCAAGCCTCCAACTTCCAAGCTCACTCCAAAACTAAACTCTTCAATCTTATGCTCACAAATGCTCAATGAGAGAGGTGTGAAGTGAATAGAGGGGGGTGTATTTATAACACCAAATTAGGGTTTAGAGCAAATAAAAAATAGAAATTGTATTAAAAAAATGTTTTTTTAATTAAAATCACCGTATTTGGCTGCGCGGGGCCAAAGCAGGCGGTTTGGGTTGAAACCATACCAGTTTGACTGTTTGGGACGAAACCGGACTGGTTTGAGGCCAGACCGGTCAACCGATCTGGTTCTTTGACCGGTTCATGCAAAAATTATTAAACCGGTCGAACCAGCTGGTTTCGGTTCCAGTTCGAGCTGTTTTTAAAACGCTGATGGAACGGTGATTTCAAACAATAAAAACATTAAAAAATCATTTTTAATATTCCCAGAAATTCATGATTAAGGCTGGAAAAATTAATAAAATAATAAAAAGACGTGGCCGCCACTGAGCAAGGAGAAATCGAGAGACGAGTGGAAGGAGAAATTGAGGCTGCAGTCTTCATGGAAAGAGAAAATCGAAGAAGTTTTAAAACCTTGCAAACCGTGTCCTCAAAAAACTGTGCGGCCATGCAAATCGTGGTCGTGTCCTCAAAAAACCCTGCACAGGCCTGCAAATTGTGAAAGGAAACCCTGCAAAATCGTGTCCTCAAAGACTAGCATAGCCAAAGTTGTTTCAGTAACGACATTTTGCAGAGTTGCAGACAGCAATGGTAATGGAAGGAAGAGCAGTGTGATGGAGATGTGTGACAGACAAAGTGAAAACTGGATTTACGGAATACATTAGTAATTAATTTAAAATATAGTTTATAGATTATTATTACATTAAGAGTTGATAAATGTATTCACAAAAAGTTTGTAAAATATATTAGGAGTTTATTTTTTGGAAGGATAATATTGAGTTTATAAAATATAGTTTATTGTTTAATTTTTATGGATGATAATGATATATTAATTTTATATTATTACAGGTGCATTTCTTTTAGTTGAATTTCTTACGAATTTTATCCTCTGCGAATTCAAACACGAATTCGAATGCTGTGACTTAGGTTCTCTCTGACCTCTTTGTCCATATTCCAGTGAAGATGCAATTCATTTCTTATTTAAATGTCTTTCTTCTCTAGGCCATACCACGGACCTTCTTCTGAACCCTTTCCCTTCGTCTCCAATATATCTTGCCAACTCTTTTTGATTATGTTTAAACTTTTAAAAGTTTTGAACCATGCAAGTTTTGATCTTTTGGTACTTAGGTAGTACTCATTTTTCTCTTATAAAGTTGAAAAACTTTTTGATACTTTCTTCTGGTGCAGTCCATCAACCAAGCTGCCAATCTCCTCTTCTTCTGATCAACCTGTTGGTCATTCAGTGATTACTAGTCCAAGGATTACTTCACACAGATATATAATTTTATTTCCATTGAGTAGTGATAAGCTCCATAAGACATTCAGTCATTGATCCACAAGCTTAAACATTTCTTAGGTCTTTTTTCTTGGACAGAAAGATCAAAATTATTTTAGCAATCTCAAAACTATACAATTGTAGGGATTTTTACAGCCTAGGGCAAGGGAAGCACTAAGTACGTGGGAGAATTTAAACAAGTTCTATAATTTTATAATTAGAGTTGAAGCTTTCTTATAGGAATTCATGCTTATATTTTATGTAAAATTAGCTTTGTTTTATCATTGAAGCAGATCAATTGATATTATATAATATTTTATGTAGTAATCCTTAGAACCAAGTCAATGACATATAAAAATGTAGGAAAACACCTGCTTATAAACTTTTATCATTTGAATGCTTTTGTGAACTGCAAATGGATTCATTTTTATCTTACATTGAAAACATATACATGTAAACCAATGAATGGAAAGGACACCAAGATATCGTTTTCTTAATCATCTTGTATGTCCTTATTCTTCAGATTTATATTTATGAAAATAGCTAACAGGATAAGGGAATGAATACATATTCTGGTTTGCAGTTTTGAATTTCATAAATTTGTTGTTTTTTGAATAGTATAGATAAGGTTGTAGATTTGGTGCATGAGTTTATTTTATTGTAAGATTTTTTCTCATGGCTGTGTTTGGTGGTTGTGTATTGCTGGTGGCTTTCTACACATACGTGCAAAACTTCAGAGGAAAAGTGACGAGTAAGTTGGTCTCTGCCTTCTTATTTACTAAGATAATACAATTGCTTTGTGTAGGAAGGAAAGAAAAAAATTAATTGTAGCAATGTCCACAAATGACCAAAAATTGGCCATTTGGACTTTAAAAGATATCCAATTACAATAGAAAGTGCTAGAGTAAAAGGACCCTAAGATGAAAGTTTAACCGAAGCACTGCAAATAAAGAGAGAGCTGAATGTTAAAGTTTGATGACAGAATCCTTTTAGCCTCTAGTATTGTGAAAGAAACATGCTCTCATTCATTCACATATGCATATTATTCAACACTACTAGATTATTAGATGCCAATGCAATGAACGTACCTCCCTATAAACTAAATTATAGACAAGAAATGCCCACCCCAAAGATTGCTTATAATAAAAATGATAACCTGTTAGTGAGCTGACATGTACTAAGATAGTAAAGCCCTGTCCTCATTCTAGGAATTTACTTTTTACTAAGATGGTAAATCTCTATCCATTTATTTATGCTCACTTGAAAAATTAGCAAATTATCTTCCCTTCTCGTGGAGCTTATTGTCTAAGACTGTCCTCTGTAGTGTGCTCATTAGGATGCAGAGAAATTAGTATTTGGGATTTCCTTCATAACACACTGAAGCATATCTAAATTGACGATGATCATCCTGCCACCGGGCTCTTGCCTCTTTTGTGTATCCTTTTTCTTGTCTACCTTACTATGTGGAAGCAGCAATCATCCAGTTATGAAATTGTTTTGATCTGGCAATGGATGGGTCTATGGATGGTGTGAAATATATCATATGGATGTTGCTGCTGCCTTAGAACTTTTCCCTTGCCCAAGTTTCTTTTATTACACTACAATCGAGATTCAAGTATCCTGGTTCTATGTATGCCAATTGAATAATGTGCAGAGACAGATCTGAACACTTCTGGTATATTTCAATCCAGGCTCCCTATCACAATAAATGCACCCAAAGCCTTATAATTTCAAGCAGGATTTTTATACCCACCGAAAGGACAGTACTGGTTCAAATCTATACAAGGTCATTATGTTCTTTCATGAATAAAAATGATAACGATGTTTTAAAACTTAAGCATGCATACGGGGTCTAGGCTTTTTCATGTGACGGCACTGATCAAACTTATCTGCCTCCTAGCCACTTTCCACTATGTGCTTTTGTTATCAAAACCTTAGTAATTCTGAAGAGTATTTGGATTGCATATGTTTTTAGCTAGTAGAATTTGCCTTGGCATATATTGTGGGTTCAATGTAATTGTCAAGCTGTATTGAAATCATTTTGTTTACATTGCAAGCTATGTGCTTGAGTTCGATGATGATGAAGAAGATGGAGTTGATGGACTTCCAAAAAGACCCGTTCCATTCTTTCATGTTGTACAGCTTCCAGAAGGGCATCGCCAGTGATAACGAGTAATGTTGCAATATCAGAGCATATTATCAAGAAGTATGCTCACTGTTATGTATGTTATTTAATATTTTAAGAATCAAATTGGTCGGGGCTTAAAATTCTTTGCCCCAAGACTATTTGAAAATGTAAGTAGTTCTTATACAAAAACAGTATTTATAAAGTATGTTTGTTGTTTAGTTGGTAGGTGTAACATAGATCATGCTTTGAGGTCTTGTGCAGTCCCTTGGCTTTTGCACATAAACATTATTATACCCCAAGCAATTAATGGATCTGCCTAGAGTTATAGACAGAGGTCTCCATTGCCATGGGAGCTCAGCATATAACCGTAGTTTCCTTTGTTCCTCCACTTCAAGAAATGTCAAAACTCGGTAAAAATTCTAGTTGTAATTCTTTTTATTGGGAACATATGTGAAACATATGAAGTAATAGTATCAATTGCAGTTCAAAACACACTCATAAAATCGAAGTGGAAATTGAGAATGGTCTACTCAAGAAAGAAGAGAATCCTTTAGCTTGGACATAATAGTTGTTTTCCTGGGATGATCATGAGAATTTTCATGGTTTCACACTAACCAGTTAGTTCAGTATTTGCTTCACCTTTCTGGATAAACAGTATTTAAAAAGAAACAGCTTGCTGGGTCAGCGAAAATGCATTTATAATCATAACCACTTGGACCAACTTGTTTTGCAGGCTTTAGAGGTGATAGGTGTTTCAAATTTTTTTGATAGAAAAATCCCTTCTGAAGCACATACACATACATACCATACAACAACCACAGTAGCTCAATTAGCTTCTGCATTTACATGGTGGCATGACGCTGCTGAGATTTGAATCTGTCCCATCTTGGTGGTATGCACCCCTACTTACCACTTGGCCACAGCTTGGAAGACGGAGATACTGAGATCAATTATTTATTCTTTATTTCTTGCATGTCTTTGGGGACAGACTATAACTTATTTTTAATTGTAAATGGCATGTACCCTATTTTTGACATTAAACCCCAGAAAATGTTTTCCCATATGGACTACATACTACCCTTTATCACGATTTTGTTCAGCTAGCGACCATTCCACAATGCCCTTTTAATTCATTCTTTCCAAGTACCTTGCTGTACATGAAGGACTTATTTTTAATCATGTATCTTGATTCTTTAGAATCGTCTTGGTTTACATATCATATCAATTAATTTAGGTCCTGCTGACCTTGGAAATGAAATATTGTACAGAATGTGCCCTTTTCAAATTCAAATAATAATCGTTTTGGGGAAAATGGATCACATTTTTGATATGGGTTTTGAGGGGTCAAATGGCTAAGTTGGAAAAAGTGCAAAAGTACACTCCTAACATTTTTTAACAAAATATTCAAATAAAAATTAGCTTTGCTAGATATTTGCTTATAACAAACAAAATTTGGGTTTTGAACAAAAATCATAATCCTCAATTACTTGCAAATCTTAAAAAGTTAGGTGCCATCATTTGAACCCCATACTTGTTATGACCTAATCTGCCTATACCTAGAACAAATCCAATGCCCTCTAAGAAAATTACCATAAATGGTCATGGGGCAAGGCACCATTGAATTAATGTATGGTGTGTTCCAAAATTATCTGCCAATTTGTTCACTATTTATCAAATCACACGTTCGGGTTAGGTAAATCAATTGAGCTCCTTCCCGATTTAGCGGTGATAAGAGATCTTGACAATGATACAATTGTTGTTGCAAAACATGTAGTTGATAATAGTGCTCACTTGAATACTTTTTCATATTTTGAGTTTGAATCTTCAACCAATGCTCAACTTGCTCCCTCAAATGAGTTGAGCAAACTTTGGCATGAGCAATTTGGCTATTTGAATTATCGTTATCTTCAACAACTCATTAAGAAAAATATGTTTAGTAGACTTCCTCATTTCTCTCACGTATGGTTCTTTCCAAGGTTGTGTCCTTAGAAAATGTATAAAGACTAAGTATGATATAGAGAAAGTATGGCGAGTGTTAGACATTCTCCAACTTGTTCACAATGACATTTTAGGTCCTCAACCGTTCATGTCCTACGAAAGGTTTAGGTACTTGTTTACTTTCATCGATGAATTCTTTATAAAAACAGGGTTTACTTTCTAAGGCATAAGAATGAGTCTTTTTATAGAAATTTGTGGAATTCAAAGCCTTAGTCAAAATGTAATATGGAAACTTAGTCATGATATTGATGACAGATAATGGAAGTGAATATGTCAATGGTGAGTTTGATTTTTTTTTGCATCGAATATGACATACATATACAACAAATAGTGTCATATAGCCCACAACAAAATGGAGTTGTTGAAAGGAAAATTGCACTCCTAAGGAGATGGAAAACTACTTGATTCAATCTTGGGACTTTGCTTCATAGCTTTGGGCCAAAGCCATCAAATACACTTACTACATTTAGAATCGCGCACCTCACCGAGCAACACTAGGGGCCACTCCATGGTGGGCGAAAACCTTCAATAGAGAATCTTGAAAGTGTTTTGAGTGTAATGCTTGGGTATATATCCCCAAGGAAAAGCACAAGGCAATACTTAAGCAAACCAAACCTTGCTTTTTTGTTGGTTATCTAGAAGATGTCAAGGGGTATAGATTTTTTGAGCTTGACACACATAAGTTGGTTATTGCTAGATGTGTTCAATTTGAAGAATGACTTCTCACGCAACATTTGGCTCCTAGCTCGGTGTCTTCTAGACAAGATGCTCTTTTCATGCGTTTGAGGACTTTTCTAATTATGATCTTGATTCTAATGAAGAAGAAGATATTAATCCTCCTCCATTATGACCACTAGCTCATAACCCGCTTCCGAAATGGGTCTAAAGAGTAATGATGATGTGTCTTCTAGAGGTGATCCGATTGAGACTTACCATACACAGTCACATTTTCATAGTGACAACATGGTTTATTTTTCTACAAGTTCAGATCTAGCCACCTTCATATAAGGAAAAACAAAGTAGGATTCAACAATGTAGGATGGTGTTCTTCTTTGATAAAGATCAACATCTTAGTCCAACTTTTGAAAAGAAGGAATAAATATAGTTCGATGCAAATGGTTGTATTGGACCAAGTATGTTGCATATGGAAGCATTGATAGGTACACAACTCGCTCAAGGGTTTCTCTCAAGTTGAAGGAGTCAACTATACAAACACCTTTGCTCCCGTGGTCAAGATGAACTTAATAAGGCCTTTCCTTTCTCTTGTAGCTTCTCAAAGTTCAACAATATATTAGATGGATGTGAAGATTGCATTTATTTTCGTGGAATCACAAGAAGAGCTTTGTATGAATAGCCCCAAGGATTTTGTAAGGATTCCTCACTTGTGTGTAGGCTAAGGAAAACATTATATGGCTTAAAACAAGGCCCTTGGGGTTGGTACGAAAGGATGGATCAATTCTTACTTGACCATGTATTTTCTAAATGCCTCTTTGATCCTATTGTCTACACTTTGTGGAAAGATTATGAAATTCTAAAATTGGTTTTATATGGTGACAATCTACTATCACAGGGAGCTCATCATCGTTGATTTAGGATTATAATACTTTACTCGTGAGGAGTTTGAAATGTCTAGCCTCTATCTTTTACGGTTAGGTCACTTAGACTAAATCCAATATAGGTATCTCACAACCCAAATATCACTTGTACATTCTAGAAAAGTTTCACATGATTGCCTGCCCTTGTCTACACCATTTATTTCTAGTGTCAAGTTCTCATCCATGTTCCACACCTTTGGCATATATTATATTATACAAGAGATAGGTTGGTAACACCATTTGCTTGACACACATTAGACCCAATTTTTTTGTAGTTGGTTTTGTCTCTCGGTTTATGGATAAGCCTCTAGAGAGCCGTTACAAATCCACAAAGCATGTTCTTAGGTGCATTAGGAACATTCATCAATTTAGGAACTAGTATTTGGGTAGGGGCTATTGTTGTGCTTATTTAAGTCATTAAACACGAGTCCTACACAAACTAGATGTAGCACAAAAAAACAAAACACTCCTACATCGACATATTACTTAAGTGCAAGGTTTGATACTGTTAGGAAATTAAATTAATGTTTACATTATAAATATTAGGTGTGAAAGAATATATTGTTTCAACAATATATTATTCATGGAGTTTTGTTGTACCCGTAAGTTTATAAACGGGTAAGTTGTTTGGTACACTTCCTATTTTATAGGAAGAGGTTTGTCTATTATATTGGCTATATATTAGCCTAATGTATTGCACAGGATGAATGGATAGAAAATATAATATTGTTTTGTATTAGATCCACTGTGCAATTCTCTACCAAATTCAAGATTTGGTATCAGAGCGAGAATGGAATTCTAAGAATTTGTGAGGGGCAGCTGCAGTGAGCTTTGTCCCTGTGACATAGAATTTATGTTTGAATAAATTTCTCTAGATTAGCTTTGTATTGTTTTCTGGTGATTATTTAGCTTCTATAGCTTCGTACAACCTTTGCAAATAACTGACGCCCAAAGGAGTGCTATGCAATTTATGCTATATCAATTGGAATTGTATTTCCCATTAATCGATATCACAATGAACTGTGATCAGAATTCTAGCAGAGTATAGAAGGGGTGTTTGGTGTACTATATCTCATATTTATAACTCATTTTGGCGTGATCTGCAACGCATCGGCTAAGAATCAAGAATTTTTGCCACCTGTTTGAGTCTTGGATTTGATTCAATGAATCAACTGTATCGAGGTGTTTTCATTCTGCTTCGTTCCTCTCTATCTTGTTCCCAGACGCGTGCAGCTGTTAAAACCAACAGGAGAAAATTAGACCAATAAATCTGTGGTCAACTACATTAGATTTGCATCGTGGCTTATTCAATAGTGTAAAGCTTATCTCTTCCTTATATGGTCGACATCCCAATGCATCTCAGATTACATTAAAGTTTTTTGCATGGATCGTGGTATTTTAGTTTGATGAGGAGCACTGCAAGCGGTTCAGTCAACTAATTGCCTGCAACATCCTTCTATGCATCAGATTCGTTTTTTCCTCCAAGAAAAGTGATCGGCCCAACCTCATTTTACATAAAACGGTTGTAGTTTGATTAAAGAGAAGGTTTTATCAAAAATTGCGGCCTCCAACAGCCACGTGGGATCAAATTTATGTTTAGTTGGACATAGTGAAGACGTCCTGATCTATGCGTCAGAAGTTGGAAAGAGCAGCTAGATTGGAGGCATGTTTAAATGCATGTATGCAGTTACCATCCAAACTGTACACGTTCGAGTATATAGAGCTATTTATGGATAGAGACATAAGTCCGAATTATCCTTTTAAAGTTGGAGTCAAAAATACTTTCTAGTATTTAATTGGTTTTTGTAATCTAAAATTTGAGTCGTAAAAATCCAAAAATTGTAGTGTTTGTGTCAAAATAACGGGTCTTTTTCAAAAGTTGTCATTGTATGTCGATTGTATATCGTCAAAGTCATTTGGTATTGACAAAAGTCAAATTCAAGAGTCGTATTTTGGAAGGTGAAGAGGTCATTATAAATTTTGAATCATTGTGTCAATTTAAGTGTTATTGTCCTTCAATGTCATATAGGTGATTTTAGGATTTTTTAGTTGTTATCAAGAGTTAGAGTCGTCTAAAAATCGTAAAAACAAAAAAAAGGGGGTGCATTTTCGGTTGTATCCGACACCTATCTCACAATGGTCAAGAAAAGAAGAAAACAATGTATTCTCATGGAACCAATTACCATGGAGAGAGACATAAAAAATATACAAGATCAAGAAAATTCAGCTATGCTAAATTTAGAAGAAGGATATGAAGGTGACAGTGAATTTGAACCACCTAGATCTCTAAAAAGAAAAAGGTTGACAGCTAAAGAATACAAAGACCATCTTTTACGTAAAATGAGAAGTTCGGAAAAGAAGTCTGAGCACATTTCTCTGAACTAGCAGCATGACCTGGAGGATGGAGGCACAGGAGGATGGAGGTCATTCAGCGACCTCTCGTCAGTCGCCAACGACGGGGCCGCATGAAGTTGTGGTGACAGTGTGTGTGCAGTGTGAGTTTTCTTTCATTTCTGAATTGCAGTTTGTTGTGTGCAGTATGATTTGAGTTCTGCTTTGGATTGAATAAGTGAAATGTTCACAATGAGGGGGGGAACATGGTCTCATTGTTCCATTTCCATTATGTTTTATTGTTCAGTTTTGAAAGCAGTATTTCCTACATGATTCCCTTTTGTAGTGACATTGTATAATATTGATAAAAAAGTATTGTAGCAATCATGATGTAAAGGTTTTTGGTAAACCTGTAAAAACCAATTGTGTAAGGTTTTTGGTAAACCTGTAAAAACCAAGTGTGTAAGGTTTTTTGGTAATCCTGTAAAACCAAGTGTGAAAGGTTATTGGTGCACCTGCAAAACCAATTTGGTAAGGTTGTTGGTAGAAGCCGGAGAAAACCATCAGTGGAAGAAATGTGCGTTGGCACATGTTCGAGTTTTGTGCAAGCCCAATCTTGCACATTCATGCGGAGTTGATCATGAGCACACAGAGGTGGCAAGGCTGAATCGGTGAGCGAGATATGTTGTACCATGTAAACATTAAGGGGGAGAATGTTAGGAAATTAAATTAATGTTTACATTATAAATATTAGGTGTGAAAGAATATATTGTTTCAACAATATATTATTCATGGAGTTTTGTTGTACCCGTAAGTTTATAAACGGGTAAGTTGTTCCTATTTTATAGGAAGAGGTTTGTCTATTATATTGGCTATATATTAGCCTAATGTATTGCAGTGATGAATGGATAGAAAATATAATATTGTTTTGTATTAGATCCACTTTGTGCAATTCTCTACCAAATTCAAGATGATCAATCACCTAAGGCAACGAGAGATCATCGAGCCCCGGTTGGTTGGACAAGCCACAAGGATACTTATGTACACATATTCAATTTACAAATCCTAGCTAACACTGTGAAATACACATAATACATGATAATCACACAAATTTATGTTCCTCATTACTCATTAAACAACAATCTTATATATGCATTTACAAAAAAACTATACATCTCAACAATGACCAAAGAACCACATATACAATCTCAACGTTTTGTCATGTCTCAAATGAGGGGTCCATGGAGATATTTATAGGGTTCATGGAACCCTTGGCCTACTAAGCTAGTGTACAATCGGATCCCGTTGTCAACCTTCTAAGACCTTCATGAACTTATCTTGTTTTTAGCTTGAAGGAGGTTTTAGAAGTACCCCACGTGCTTCTTTCTACGCATGATCGATCCATGGCTTCTTTCTATTTGTCTTCTCATATCATCGTCACATAGTCTCCTCTTGGCCTTCTTGTTTCGAAGCCATGTTGTTTGGTCGAGGAAAAAGCAATTAGCCATTGCCCTTCCCTCCACAGAGGTCGAGCATAGAGGATATGCCAATGCTTCACCTAATCCATTTGGATTCATCAAGGTTTGTCATAGATTGACATTCAATTGGAGCTACCCATGACTATTTGGTTGAGGTAATCAAAGTGCAATCCACACCTTCAAGAATCCAATGGAACATCTACATACAAAACACATTGAAGCCACATGTACTATATTTGACAATTGATCCATGATGGAGTTATTGACTTGTAGTATTGTTGAACAAAGCAACACGTGGTAGACATCTTAACGAAATCCACTCGACACATGACAAGCTTGTTTAACTACAAGGCACATTAGGGATTAAGTTGTTCTTCAAAGGAGATATATTTAAATTCCTCCCCCCTCCCCAAGATTCCCAAGTAAATCATAAGGGGGATGTTGATGTATATAAATACACATTTTTATGATTTACTTAGGTTAGATGTTTTAGATTATTTGTGCATTTAATAAAATCACAAGTCAATACAATTATTTGGATATTTTAGATAGACACCATTGAATCTTTGTTTTGGGCTTGTTTTATTCCCAAATACCTTTATCATATTTTTCTAATCTTTTCATTTTGATTTCTTTTAAGTTTATCTTGGAAAGTCTTTTCTCTCCTCTATCTCTCCATTCTCATAAACAAGGGAGGGTATTGTACACTTCACAAGTTGATTATATGAAAAATATATAATGGTGTCCGTTAATTTGTCTTAGTATCAATCTTATTTCATGTTGGAATATTAGTAGTGTGTGAAAGGTGGTCTTGGTAAGGTTATGCATCTTGGGTGAATCTGATTATTTTGTGTTAGATTCCATCACAAAAAGTAGGGATCATCTTATGTGTAGCTATTGTCATACTCAGGGGTGGTGAGATGAACATTGAGTGATTCAATCATGATCTTTTACTTCAAGAAGAGTTTTCCTTGGGGTTTATTCTTGAAGGTTGCTTTTATGTGGATATTGTTAGCTACCATCATTTGATATCTAGGTTGCAAGCTAAAAGATAATCAATAAATGATGTTTTGTTTTTGAGCTTAATCTCATTTGGCTCATCCTCATTTGAATCAAGGAGGTTTGGTGGGATTCTCCAAACTAACTAGAGCTGATCACTATGGCATCGTACAAAATTTACAAGAAATTTAAAGCATTGATATTCTCATAAGGGTATGCATGGTAGTTTTTGGTAGGAAAATGTGGGGAAAACACCTATTTTTTTGGAATTGTTTGAAGTTCCATGGGTTGATATCATCTTGACTTTATAAATACCTCCTATGTAGGGGAATTTTAGGTGTTGACATGCAGAGAGAAGCAATGTTCCTGCTCAATGAGTCCTAGGGTGCCCATGCCCAAGCAAGATGTTGTAAGAGCGTGGAAAGTTGAATATCATAACTTTCACTCTAATTGTTCAAGGAGGCATTGTGATAGGAAGCAAAATTCATTCCATGGGGACATTTTTCTTTTGTTATAGCCTTGACACATGCTACGAGTTGACTCAAGGTTGCTAGTGGAGTATTCAAGGGATTTGATGAAGTCCGAAGGGGCAACACGTGTTGGAACATTCATTGATGAGGGCTCTCTTGAATTGCACATCATTGATCTTGATATGGATGGAGAATGGTGGGTCATCAACACGAAATAATATTGTTTGGGATCATGGATTGGATTGTGAAATTTAGTGATAAACCTTAGTAAAAAATTTGGTCAATTTTGATGGATAACTCTTCACCTTGCTTCATGATACTATCAACATTGTCATAAAAACTATGCAATTGGGGATATTGACCCAAAGCGAGTGATTGAGAGATATTCACTTTGATGACTACTTTCATGAGGTGATTACCCATTGTTTGGGAAATGTTCTCATGAACTCAAGAAGGGAAATTTGTATTGTAGGTTAGAGAGATTTGCAATAGGATCCCATTCCTCAAAATTACGCCGCTTTAATGTGGACTCGCACTTGAGGAGATGTAGTTTGATTGATGTAAGTTTTATCCTTAAGAGGGGTTGAATTTGGGGTTTTTTTTTTTTTTGGATTTGACGTCACGAGTCTTGCCAATTACGTAGGTGGATATAAGCAACCTCATCGGCCTTGCCAGGGCGTTGGAGAAGAACAAATATATTTTCCGTCATCGACCACGCCCGATGAAGTGAGATCTTGGTAAGATTTACAAGTTTTCTATTTTTAATGGGGTTTGAGAAAGTGTGTACTTTGTAGGCCATGCTTGTGAAGTTCCATAGTTCTTATGATTTGTTATAAGAGAAGCTTGGGTGTTGGAACTTGATTGGATGCATGTAATAACATGTTTAATGCCATGCGTATGTCGCTCTTCCTCATTTGTGGAGGTATCAAGATTGACTTTGGTTTCTATGGCAATGGCAACTCGAGTATGATTTTGAGGATGTTGATTATTTGTATTATCTTCAAGGTCTTAGTTTGTGTTTTTGGAATGATTTGGTGATTTAGTTTTTATCAATACCCAAGTGGGCATTGATTTGGTGATTAACTTCACATTTATTTTGATTTTTCATATTTTTGGAAGCATTAAGGAGCTCTTAGTTTTGTTCTCTATCCATAACAACATGGTCAAATTTATTACCGAGGAAAGTAATTTCTAGGCCCCTAAGAGAGCAATTGTATTGATTTGAATGACCCCATTATCGACAAACACACAATTGTCTGTGTGTTGTACCATGAAAGGGGTTAGATTAATAGGATATGACTCTTTATAAGGGTGAGGTCTAAGTATTCTTTTTGTAATTTTTTTCTCGTGAAGTTGATGATTACAGTCTCTAGTTGAGGGTATCATTGAAATGGGCTTCCCAAAGTTGGTTGGGAGGGAGGCACATTTTGAGAAGTATTAGGCTTGATAGCATGAATAGTTCTTTTGGATTCAAAGCTATGATCGAGGGTATCGAAACAACACCATCAATAGCATGCCTATTTTATGTAGTTTAGTGAGCATTCAAGTTGTTTGTTTAGATTGAGGAATCTCAAATTTGCGCATGAGACAATCTTTTCGTTTAGCTTGGCCAAATAATTCCTCTAATGTTTTAGGAGAGAGTGATCTTACTTTGTATTAAAGTTGAGGTTCTAATGCGGTTGTGAAGAGATTGAAAGGATTTTTCAGTCATGTTATGGTTGGATTATGGGCTAAGAACTTCCATTGTTTGATGAAAGAATGGGTTGTCTCATGTGCTAGTTGTTTTCAAATTGATAAAGTTAACCAAGTTGTCTTCGGTTAAGTCACAACATTGTAATTTTTGAATTGAAGCATTTACTAAGCCTTCTAATTTGACAATAGAGTTAGGTTTGATTTGATTATACCACTCTAAAACATTACAAGTGAGTGTTTTTGCTAATATTTTGGTTTCCGTATAGGTGTTGGTTTTGACCCAATCCTTATAAAGATTGCCAAAGGTCTTGAGATGTAAGGTGGGGTTGGTGGACTCGTCATAAGTTATGGTTGGGGTGATTCCCCTAATATCAATGGCTGCTATATAAGGCTCTACAAGTTTATTTTGTGTGAATTTTGAAGTGCCTTATTGTGAATGGTAGGTTGTGGCATTGAGTTCCCATGATTATCCATTAGGGAGAGGGAGCAAGGCATTGATTTGGAAATCCCCATTGAATTTGTTGTGGTCTTTTAGACATTTCAAATTGGTTGTGCTTGCATTTGCATGGATTAATCAACACTATACGTTTTCATGTTGGCTATTTGGTCCAAGATGTGCATGATCATTTGGGTGGATCCTCAAGGATTTTGAGATGTTTGATTATTTGCGTGAGTGATCGAAGGGGGCCCATTGCTATAAATAACACTTGTTATGGTTGTAGTTATAAATGGGTTTGTGGATTAGGATAAGACGAGCAAGTCAATTTTGGAATAGATTGGCCCTAGTAGGGGTTTTGAAAAGACCAAGAGTCATGAAATCTTGAATTTCTTTCTAGGTTGTCGCAATATATTGAGGGTTGTCACATAGAAACTATAACATTTCAAGAGTGGATTGGGTGTAGTCTTCTTTTCTCCCTCATGCTCTAAATTCTTAATAGGTGGAAGTTGTTGATTTTATTTGGATTTAGTGTTGACCTTGTTAGGATGGAGAATGAATTAGTATTAACAAAAGCCATGTTGTAATCCACATTGAAGAAAGGTTGTGATTAAAGGAGGCCATTGGGTGGCCTCTATTTTGGTATCATGAAGGTATTCCATTGTAGGAAGGAGAGAATAAGCTTTATGGTTGCTAAAGGGACAAAAATGATTTGGGAAGCAAGGTGTACTTGACAAATAAAACATGTTAAGAAGCTAGGAGAAGGAAAACATTAATATATCCCGATCAATGATGGGGTGAGATTCATGTTGGGTTCAAAAAATGTATGTAGTGAAGCCAATGTGATGATAAATGATGTAAGATAAGAATTGAAAAAAAGATGGTGTGAAAATAACATAAACAATGGTGGGGTAAGATTCATGTTGTCTTCACCAAAATATATGTCACAAGCCTACAATAGTCTCTATTTTAAGGATCCTCTAAAATAGGAAAAGGTAGAAGACCATTCAAGAGTTATCACACACCCCAAATGCTAGCCTAAAAAGTTATCTCGGGGCTTTAAACAAGGGTTGTAAACATATGAGGTTATAAAGGGTCTATACGTTGAATCTACACATACATTGTCAAAGATGCAAGGTAAAGAATCGACAAGATCCAAAGTGTTACTAGATGTTGAAGCCAACGCTCTAAGTAATTAAAGTACCATTAGGTGATAAACATGAACTATCTAATCTAAGGGTTAAAAAAGTTGCCACTAGGTGGTGAGCAAGAGCTATGTATATCAAGAATGTAAAAGATAATAATAAGATAGACCAAACATATGCTAATTTATCTTATTTTATATGTGAAACATAGAACAATCACTAACCAAATTAAAAAGAAAGAGGTTAGGGTTGGAGACACTTACCTTGAGTTGACTTTTTGGAACCTTAATCTCCCCTAGCTTATAACACCTTATATTGTAGGCGAGGTCAAAATGGATAGGTGCAACCTTGAGCAAATCAAAGTTGGAGACTCCAATGACTAAGGTAAACCTTGTTGGTACAACTTATATTCTTGACATTTTCAAATGCCTATATGCTTTAGCTCTTCTTATCCATAAGTCCTCTTCGTCTTCCTAAGATGGATTTGCAATAAGTAGACTAAGCATTTCAATGATCTATATTTGTGAAATGACAAAGGAACTCTATAAATAATGATATAAACGATGAAAGATAAAACCCAATTTTGGATGATACCATCGATTAGGCCTATGGCGGTAGCCAAAATATGGGTATTTATAGGAGGTAGTCGAATGGGGCGATGACGTCGACTATGTGCACACAAAGGGGAAAAGAATGTTAGAAGGTGGGAATTGGAACCTAGGAGGACAAGATAAGTTGATGGCATGATGATTTGAAGGTGGTAATATGAAGGATTAAATGAAGAATCTCTCAAGAAGAGCTACGATCTTGCCCAACCTCGATCACAACGTATTTTTAAGACATACATTCAAGGAGATTAATGTGTTGTCAAGTCTTGCAAGGAAAAAATGTCGGTATGAGAAAACAAGATGTATACACAAAATCACGTAATTTTGTCATAAAACTCATCACGATCTAAATCACACCACAACCAATGTTGGTTCAAGCTCACTTGTTTAGTGATCAAGCTATAGCAAAATGTAGGGTTCTCATGTTAAATATTCAATGTATCAAGAAAGAGCTTGTATTGACATATACATATGCATGCATTAACTCTTCATGTTAATACATATATACTTGTGTATATAAACAACAATAATTTATATGTATATACTACTCACACTCAACAATACCTCATATTCAACAATGTACAATCACCCTCATATTCCAAAACTTGGCAATTCAAATGATTCCTATATCAATCCTAAAATCGAGCCCATAGTGCTAGCTCATCAAAATTTATGTCCACAAATTTCTACTATATATCCCTTCATCATTAAGATTGAAAGGACTTAATATGCAAGAATACAAATTTGTTATTAGACCTCTTCAAGATAACTCATAACTCTACCCTATCCTACATAAACAAAAGTATCATTAAAACTCTTGAACAAGGTACACCATGTGAATGATGCTATTTATTATGTCTTCAATCTAAATAGAAAGCAAATTTGCGAGTTAAGGACAACTAGTTTCATGTCTCCACAATAAATTGTACGAAAGTCAATCAAGGACACACGTCTTAGATGCATTTTCTCTAACAAGAGCATAAATACAATCCTCGTATAGTTTTATGTTGTAATAGCTTTCAAGGTTTAATCAATAGAAATAGAACCATTGTGAAGAACGACCCAAAACATAAATACATCCATTATAATCCAAGAGCCACATTTTAAGCAACATACGGTCCAAACATGTGTGAATAATGAATTACAAAACCCTATGTCAATGCAGTTTTGGAAATTGTGGTATTCCATGGAATATTACACCCTTAATGAAACATTAGTTCAAGTATATGAACGAAAACAATAATGATTACAAATCTTAATCATTCTCTTAATAATAATCCTTCCTCCCAAGTAAGAAGATAGTTGGGCCATTCAAAACAATACACACAAAACCATAACAATGGCACAACCTCATAATTGCCATCCATCAACTGTAGGTATTCAAGCTTATACTCACCCTATGAGTGCAATTTTTTGAAGACAAATATAGATTTTAATATCCATGAAAACCATTAACAAATAATCCTTCAAAAGCATGAAAATGGCTTTGTTGTTCAACCTTATATCCTCACATCCAAACATCCATATATTATGGTATAAGGCCTTATAAAACCAAAGACAAATTTTACAATAAACTCAAACCATGGTCACATAAATCTATTCCTTTTTATTATTTGAGCAAGTAATAACAATGAGAAAACATGGATATCGACCTCTAAATACCAAAGACACTCTCCTCCAATTCTACGTTCTTCCCCAATACTACCTTGAATATCAATGTTTGTGTGCATCCTCTCAAACAAAACATTATTAAAGTTGCCTCAAACCATCTCCAAGCTTCAAAAACAATCATAGATCTCGTAAAATAGAATACCAACTACTCATTACAACATGAACATCGGGTTAAAATGGTTTACAAATGTCAAAAATAAAACCATAGTCCATAATAATTGTTTTCCCCCTCCGTTAACGATACACAACCACAATCGATCCTGTTGAGGGCTTTAAAAAGTAGCCATGAATGAAAATAAAAATGATATTATTTATCCATAAATAGTTCTTGACACAATTAACTCGAGTTTTCAATGATAGGTTTAAATTTGGTTGGAATTACAAATTGCATGACAACCATAACCGCATGTGCACAATGTGTACTAGCCTTGCTAAATGTATTATATGATGTGTCATCGTGTCTTGTTTAATAGCGCGAATTTTGATCAATTTGACATAGTACATGTTGTACCATAGGATGGTCACTATCTAAAGAGGCGTCTAGCAAAGGCACCATAAGAGTTGAATTTATGTTCCTATTGGTCCCTTCTTACAAAGAAACATCGCTATTTATATTGTTTGAATCTTTGGGATTCGTCTTAGGAATTGCAAGGGATGATAGTTGTTTTGGGGCAAAGTTGAATAATCGATCAATATAAAATGTGCTTGAGTCATCACAATATTCTCTTAGGGCAAGTGGCATAAAACTAAGCTTTTGGCCAAAGAGTTATTGATATTTTCAAGTATGTATTCATCATTGTCATCATCATTGTTATTGGCATCATTGTTACCACCTTGTTATGTAATTTCCTCACTATTTTTGTGTACATTAATTGTAATTGTATTATAGTGACCATTACTTTGTTCGTCATTGGTCGTCTTGTTTGTTTCAACTTTGTATGTTTTGATTTGTTCCATTGGTCTAATTTTGTTTAGCGGTTTGATGGATGGTTTTGGGAGACTAATCTATGGAATAAAATTGTTTGTAGGCTCAACTATTGTGTAGCATATCTCGAGGGTATTATCTAAAGGACACGTGTAGACATATCTTTTGTGAATGTATTTAACACATCTATATAAGGTAGATGGGATTGCTACCATAACATGAATCCAAGGTCTACCCCCTATATCATTTTAGTTCGGATCGTTAGGCATTACTTGGTATGTCGTATGCAAAGTGTTTTTGGTCCCATAAAGATATTAAAATTGATTGTACCCAATCATTATCTTGGAACATTATTGAACCCTTTGATCTGCATATCAAAATACTCGAGGGATTCCATGCCAATGCCTATGTGCGGAGACAAAATCATATTACATAGGTTCAATCCCGACCCATTATCTACAAGAACACACTTGCCCCTTTTGTTACAAATTTGTACTTGAATATATAGGGGTAGATGTAAATCAATGATATGATTGGGGAGAGGGAGATGGTTGATAAGGAAGATATGTTTTTTCAAAGAATATTATATCTTCAATTTCTTTCAAATTATTTATGATAGAGGTAAAATATGCAAGCTCAATAAAGACGTGGTAAACTAGTATCCCATGAGGCCACGCATAGTACATAGTTGTAAAAATGTACCTTTCAATTAATTCTAAGGAAGAAATCTTAGCTTAAGTATTCTTGAATTGTTTTATGAAATCATAACCCTTAGTTTCTTATAGAATGACCTTGGGTGGTGGAGATAAATTAGGATGGGTATTTTGGTTCGTGCCACTAGTGGGATTAGGGTTATTTTGATGTCTACCTTGATTGATTGTGATTGCATCTACTTTATGTAATTTTGCAGAGTGAAGTATGAGTCTAGAACCGGTTTAACTTTATATTGGTTAATCCCATCGCTAGGCAAGAAAGGAGGGGTAAATGGAGTCATGAGAGTCTTGCTCTCGGAGTAGAGATATGAAGCATTTTAGATTACCATATGCGTACCATGAATTAATTGAAGTGTACTATTGGAAGCAACTTTATTATCTATGAATGTGGCATTATAATCGTGGATAAATGCATGGTGCACTAAAGTGGTAGCTAACATTCTATTACATGAACATGGGCATGAAACATGTAAATTTATCTACTAGCCATTAGAATTTGTTACGAAATTATGAGAATCAGGCTTCCTTTCCATTGAAAATTTTGATACATGATTTGGAGCTATGAAAAGAAAAAAGTTGTATATACGAAGAGGGATTGAATGAAACCCTAATATGTGAAATCAACCTTATAAATATGGAACCCTAAGAGGAGAAAATAAAACTCTATGTTGTGTGTTCTATAAAGGGCGGGTTTAACAAATCGTTTTAATAGTAGGTGGTGCGTCTCAAATTTCGGCTTCCCTTATTCTGCTTCCAAATCATGTTCCAAGTGCATGTACTCAAACTCCTCTAGTTTGTCTTAACTCAACCCCTTCAAGATATATATACCTATCTCTTCCTCTATCGTCAAGATCTAAGACTAATTTCTTCACTAGATAAATCATGACAAGTGCTCAAGTACTTGACTACCCTCACTGCTCTTGTTCTCACAATCTTCTATATTTGAAGATGTCCATTAGAACCTTCCACCTATCTCATACAAGAGTTGCTCTCTCTTGGTATTGGACTCACAATCCTTTGTATTGATAGATACATGTATATATATTGTCCTCACCTTGTATCAACTTCTTGTAGCCTTTCTTGCCTCATGCATACTCAATTCATGTATGTACTTGTAGGGGTTTCATGCCCTGATGTTATGCTCTCTTGACTTCGTTCACCTATAGGTTCTACAACACCATGTGTGTGCATTGACACTTGAGGTCCATATAGACCTAGTACATGCTTATGTATGAAGACAAAAATATAAGGGTTCCTTGATATCAATCGATCGAGGTGTGATCACCTTGTGATCACTTTGCCAATACCTTCACAATGTGCAAGTCTCCTTATTTCACCTCCAAGATTGTCCTAGCTACAAATGCCATCCAATGAGCTTGTTTTGTATCTCTTGAGTTACACCTTGCCTTGCAGTGAAGTCCTTAATGTGCAATCACAAAACTATTCACATTTGATGGAACATGTTAGAGACATCCAACCAAAGTCTTGTGGCTCTTTAATGAAGACTCAAACGATGGTAAAACCTGAACTCTTCCCTTAACTCTTTGTAGCCTTCCTTAAGATCTCATTTAATGACTTATAAAACCTTCACCGTTAGATTATACTAGAAATGAAGGTATTCTCACCATTATTATACCCCTAAGAGCATTTAATTACATCAAATGTAGCTAGATAGTGTTCTTGAACCTCCATGCATTTGGTTCTTCATCACATTATGCCCAATTCAACCTATCCTGTCCTTCTAGTGATCTAAAACTGCCATAGACCTACACACCAACCTTCTTATACAATGGTAGGCTTTACATGACATGATTCCATATGTTATAGACTTATTTTACACCGATCAAGGTGTTCATGACCTTCTCTCACTTTGGTTCTAAGCTATCTTGGCCAATTTACCATTCTTGACACCTTCTACTTCACACTAGGACAATCATTTGAGAATGTACACTTAGGTTATATTCAAAATGAAGGCATTATCATTATTTACTCCACCCTTGATCATGCAAACATATCAATTATACCTAGATGGTTGTCTTCTATCTCTTCTATTGGTTCTTAGCTCAAATTCTCCAAATTACCTTTTTGTATCCTCTCAAAATGGCTTAGATCTATATAGGCTCGCATGCAAATGGTCTTTTCATCAAATGGTGACATTTTTATGATATAATTCTCCCAAGAATCATTCCTACACATTATTCATACCCACCTCAACCTTCCAAAACGATCTAGATCATGATTCAACTAATTAGAATGCAAGTATGTCTATTTCTTGTGCTAATTGTGTACCGTGTGCTTCACTTGTTTTAGCTCAAAAAGTCTCGATCACAATAACTTTAGTCATTGCTAACCCAATGACAACAAAAATTGGAGGGCATTTAGCTCATGCCCAAACAAAGAAGATTTGCAATTTATAGCTAATTTCATCCGTACAATCGGGAGATCATCGAGGCCCTAGTTTAGGCCCGAGAGGTAACAAAATGCAATATACATCCTTTGCAAGCATTTCAAAGCTTATAAAAATTATGGTGATGTTCCTTGACACCCGCATGAGCTTTCCATGTTAATCGGAGAATTCCAACAAATAAATGCTATTGAGGGTTTGTTACCCATTGTTCTGTCTTACCCTTCATGCACATTCCCCGTATTCTGTAAAACAAGCTTAGTTCACTCTTAAATCATGCATTTTTCACTACTAACATGCAACATTCATGCTATAAGGGAGGATTTAGTAATCTAGGGAGTTAAGAAATCCATTTTTATTTAAAACATGCTCTGCAATCACAATATTTCACCTTGATACATAGTTTCCACACTGATTTTTTTACATTATTGTTCAAAATTCCCTTCTTCTCTACTAAACACACAATTTTCTATCTTCCATATGATGAATTTGAGCTCATCTCCTTGTATCTTGCTAGACTTAGCTGTATTACTCTTCTTTTTGCCTAGAATTCCAAATTAGGCGAGATTTTTCTCAACCATGCATTTTATAATGAAGGAGATTGGTTTTCCAACTTAGAAACAATCTAGATAAGGTTAGGTTGGCTTCCTAGAATTGTGCAACCACTTGCCAACATACCATACCTCACAAGAAACTTGACCTTCACATCTAAAACATTTTATTTCTACTTTTACACTCATGGTAAGAACCATTACATCACAAATTCAAATGTTTCAAACTTGAAACTTAGAGGGAAACTTGACTAACACCTAGTACATGGTTGCATGCCTCATGAAGGCTTATTCGAACTTGGTCATGCTCTTTCAAGCATCATGATGATGCTCCCGCATTAGTAGGTTGCATCACAATCCTAATCAAATTAAAACTATGTCGATTTGATATATTAGAACAATTTGTGTATTTTAGAAATGGTAAGCTAGACATTAGGGTATAGAAATGGAACAACCTTACCCTATGCGATTCTCAAAGTGAAATATTTTTCTCGATGTTGGACATGAGCTAAAATTACAGCCGTTAAGGTGCAAAACAAATCTGGAAATTTAGAAGTGTTGCGCAAACGGGTTCTTGGGTGCTAGATATGTTTGGTACCAAATGTTTTTTTTAATCCAAATACCTCCAATGGACATGAAAGTGCCTTAGGTAGGTCGGATGGAGTTCAATTTTTTGTGTAGATTCACGTGTTTGATTCGTTGTTCTATAAATTTGGAATGTTGTGGTGATTGTGACATAATTTGAAATGCTTTGTCCTTAGGAAAAACCCTAGCTTTGTATGCTTTCCTAAAAAAGGGGTTAACGCTTTAGGTTGGGTGAGCTCAACACACCCCCATGATCATTGAGTTGCATACATACGACTATTCTAAACATGGAATAAACTAAACATAGTTCTTCCAAGTCCTATGATGAAATGCAACTAGCAAATAGAATATGCAAGTTGCACTTTGACACTTTGCAACATGCACTTTGAGACCTTGTATGTTTTAGAATTTTTCTCTCGTTGATCTAGGGCTGCTCTAGGAAGATTTAGCAAGGATATGCTTTGTGTAAGTAGTGACCTCCAAGGAGTGAAGTGATACATAGATGGGTGAAATGGTTTAAGAGTCATTTGTATTTATGGAAGACATTTTTATAGTTTTCTTGCTTAATTTTCCCTAATATCACGTCTATGCCGACGAAGACCACTTACTCATTTGAATATATCCCCATTGGAAAGGGAAATGACAAGTATGTAGTAATGGGATATAATTTGGATTGAACATATCCAAAGGTTACAAACTGTCATGAGGTCATGAAACTCATAATTGGAAGTGAAGAGATGTTTGTGAAGGGTGTAAGGAGTTTTTTTGCATACGAGGCTTTAAGTGGTTTTGATATTGTTGAACCGTAGAATGGGGACAACCTATTGGATTAGAGGGTGTTCAAATTGGGAAAAAAATATGTAAATAAGGCCAAATTAATAGATCTCAAGAAAAGGTGCAAAAGGTATTGTTGTCGGTTGCTTTAGACCAAATTTAGGGTGCTACACATTGCCCCCTTTAATCTAGTATTGACAAATGCTAGATTAAAAGGATAAACGAAAATGCAAATATGTGAATATAGATCATAGGAAGATGTAATTGGACGTCATGACAATCAAGTGTGAAATCATGTAAACACATGGAAAGTGGAAGTAGGTTAATGGTCAATGAAGATGTTTACATTTGTTTGTTTTTGGAATAATTGAATTTTTGAAAATTTAAAAGTCTAAGTGGGCACAAAACGAGTACACCTAATTGGGATATCAAAATGTTGTCATAGTATTAACCACTTGAATAATGAAATGGGATGTACATGCCCCAAATGCAATAATCAAGCTTACTTAGAGTGGGGTGCACATGTTGGGCAATAATGAAATATCGTAAATTGTGCTTGGAATGGAGATTTGACCCTTGTTAGGAGGAGGTTAGGCAAACTACACATGAAGAGGTGATGTTTAATAAGGATGAAGTCTCACAAAGTACTTGTTGGTATAAAGATATTGACAAATTGGATATTGTAATTTGTGCTTAGTGGGAAAAACGAGGCAATTGTGTCCAAATAATAACATAGGGCCTCTTGGTAAAATGGTGAAAATTCGGTAAAAATTGATAATAATGGTAAAAGTTTACATAGGGATTGGAATTGGAAACATTGAAAGTCATGTCGGATATTGTTAAATCCAACTTTATGTGACTATTCTCTCTTAAATTTGTCTGAATTTTTGAAATAATCCCACTATATGCCCCCCTTTCGAGGTAAGGGAAGGAAAATGGTCCATGCGTGTGACTCATCTTAAAAAATGAGATAATTGCCTCACACATTAAGTACATAAATATAAACCATATACAACTTGTACAAGAAGACATGGTTAGATGTTGTAGACACCTATAATTGGTCTTTAACACTTTAACGACATCAATTTCAACACACTTTGACATACTTGTTAGTGTAAACCTAGTTTACCTAGGTTAATTTAGCATAGGTAATTATATTATTACTATTGTAGGTTGTATGGTTATGAGATTAAACCATTATATTGTTTTATATTCACGTAGGATGATTTGTTACATAGTTGTAACAAATATATTTGTTTGTATTTTATTTTGTTCTCGCTTCCTAGATGTTGGCTAGATTTCTTGCATAGCTAAAAACCTAGGCAGTCATGAGATAAATCTCCCTCATTTACCAGTGAGGCTCTCGTGTAAGATTTGTCAATAAAGTATGCTAGTATCTATTTAGGGGTTTTACTTTAACCATGCAGCTCATGAACCATAGTTGTATAGTTTTGCAGCAAGTAAGCAATTGTTTAAAGAAAGGAAATATCTAAAGAAGAAGGAAGTAATAAAAACACAGGAAAGAAAGAGGGAAGATGTGCAACCCAATCAATAGATTACAGAGTTGATTGCATGCACATAGACAAGACCAATAGATATTAACACTCAAAATTTTAAGCAAAAGCAACTTTCAAATCTAGATCTAAGATAACACAAAGTTTATAAATAGATCTAAGACAATAAGCTAGAAACAAAATGCACCGTGACACAAAGTTCTCCGGAAATCTGCTCCTTTCTATTCCTTTGCTTCAAATAGCTATCAGGGGCTTCAGCACAAAGTCTGGAACACAAGAATGTTGCTTACAAATTCCGATCCTTAACCCGAAAGTTCTTCCTCTACTTATAGAATGTAGAAGGGAAAATATAAATGGGAAACTCAACTGAACTAGAACATAAACAAGAAGTAAAGATAACATCCGGTAATCATCTTCCTCTTGAGTGCCTGCATCCTTTTCGGTATAATTCTGCAGATCTCCAAACGGAAAGATATTGCAAACTCAAGTTGCTTCCCCTTCTCAATTGATCCATTGGGCACAATTCGTTCCGCAATCAACATCTTTCTCGGCAACTTATTTATTTTGGCCAAAATACTCAGGTTACTCTTAGCAACTGTGTTCATATCTATCGTGCTCGTTACCACTTGCTTCAACTGATCTGATGCATCTTTCATAACCTTTAGATGGGCTGACACCTCTCCGAGTTGTATAGAAGCTTGGCGAATGATTAGACTCTTCCATTCATCGATAGCTTTAACCTGGTTACTTGCATCTTCCACTTTCTGCATCAGATGATCACTCACCTACTTTTGTGCTTAAAATTGGTTGAGTGGAAGATTTGGCAACCTTGGCAATGATCTCGCACAACTGAGATACTTGCTTCTAAAGTTCAACTTTCTCCGCCTTTTCTTTGTCAAGCCTAAGGAATAAAACATCTATCAACATCTGCGTGTCCTGCTTCAATCCTTCTATGGTGGCTTGACCTATGGGTACTCTGGTCACTGTTATATCTTCTGCTGTGAGCTCATCCTTCCTCTTTCCTTCTGCTGGAACAGACATCTTAGCGAACTTCTGCCCTGACTCCTCAATGATCAACTTTGAAGTTACCTTAACAACTTTAGGTTTTGTGTCTTTTCCGCCTAGATTCAAGAACATCTACATTTTGTGTTCTTCCAAGTTGATCTCTTCTATAGCCTCTGGAACTAATCAAGTGCCGTTAACTATTCCGAGAAATTACTTCTCGAGAATGACAAGTTACTTGAGTGTACCACTATATTGCGCTCTCGATTACTCTCCATCCGAAACCTTTCTGATTGTGTATCTCGTCATCCTCCGAATTGTCTAAAGACAAAACTCTTTCAAATTCTCGCCATCTACAACTTTAATGTTTCTTCAGAGAGGTGCCGAACGAAGTGGCTAGGAGAAAAGATGAATGTTTCCGATTCAACAGACGAACAACAATGATATCTTGCCGAGGTGCGGCAATCGGTGAAGTAGCACTTCTGCTAGAGAAGTCGGGACTAAAACCATAGTAGTAGAAGTGATCTTCTCCATCGAATGAAACTTTTTGTGCAATTTAATCTTTTTAGGCCTCCTGCTGCTTTCTCTTTCGTGCTTCCTCTTAAGGGAATCACCTGTGCCGAATTTACCCATGATTTGATTCATCAATTCTTCATCAAGGCAATATCCCTTAGTTAGCAATCAGTTTGAAGTATTGACCAATGGCGGCAGACTTTTCCTTGATCTTATGACAACCGCCTATGCTCTCCTGAAGTACATCTCTATCTCCTCCCATCCGATGGTATGCGTCGAGTAACATAGACCCATCATCTTTAAGATCCGCAGGTATCCGTGCTAATCCAAAATCAAACAGATTGCCGCCCGATAACTCCGCTGAAATATTTCTTTCTAACCTCATACTCGCTTCTGCACTTTATCCAGAAATCTTCCAATGAAGGCACATGTGCGTACTCCTGGGAGATTATCTTCCTTGCACTGACTCCAAATGGATCAAGTCCAGCCGTCTTTAGAAGAACTTCTACTCATACTCAAAGAACATTTTCACTTCAATTCCTTGGGCTTTATGAATACTCGCGGTAGGCATATGCCCCATAGTGATTGGGAAGAACCCTGTAGACTTGTGTCGTTTTGACTGTAGGTCATGCATCTCCACGAGTTGTTTGCTCAACTCTATGATGACCAATTTGTCACTCGGATATCTGGGCAACTTAACTGGTTCTCCTGAGGTATGTAAAGTCCGCAAACCGGATGAAGATACGCAATCTTGGACATAACTTCCCAAACTTCCTTGCTTACCTGTTAGTCTTTAGATCACCATTCGAAGTGTATAAATGAATCCGTAGAAAAATCCATCGTTGACCACCTTATAATCTTTGTAGTATGCGGGCACAGTAAGCTGTGGATAGCACTCAAAAATAGGATCCTTAGAAAGCACACCACATCTATCCAGCTTGGAGAAGACACCTTGTGAAGCTACCGCATATACCAAATACGAAGTCATTTTGAAGTTGTAAGTACACCTCACATTCCGGAGCTACTCACCAATGTTGTCACTAATGATTTCCGACCAGTTGATTATTGAATATGCTTTGTTGATTTCAATGGTCTTGATGAAAGCATACATCTATGTGTGGAAGTTTAGAGCATTAGCTTTGCCATTTATCCTACATAAAAACTTGACAATATCATCCACCTCTTGTACTAGATTGGATCGTGGAAGAGTTCTCGGGAACTTGGATGGAGATCTGGGCTTCTTCATGTATCTGTTGTTCATTATGCCCACACAGTCAACTTTATGCTTTTCCCATTTGTTGCTAGCATCATGTATGTTAATAGTAGTCACCACCTGTTGTGTTGGAATCTTCAGACAATAATTGATGAACTGTGCATCCAATCGGATTATTGTCTTCCCGCAAAGATCTCGCTCGATCCGGATAATGGATGGTAAGACTTAGCACACTCCATGACGAATTCTAAAGCTTCGTCTTTGTGAATGGAAATGTTGTAGCTCGAATGATTCCACTGCTTTTGACTGCATGCATGAGGAAGTCTTTCCAGCTCTGGATCTGTCAATCAATTTAGAAAGAGGTTCTGGACCTAGATTTGTATCTCCAATGTCAACAAACTTAGAAGTGATGCATGACTCTGCTGAGCTTTCTTTTTCATCCCGCTTTGCCATGGCCATATCTGTCTTTGTTTGAGCAATTCTTTTTCTCTTTATTCGGCCGGAATTCTTTACAACCAGTGCAGATCTAGAGATTTCTTCAGATTCGGAGGATATGTTCAATGTATTGGACATTGATTTAAGCTCCCTTTCTCTTATAAAAGCACTGTAATGAATTCCTACAATTAATTCGCATACAAAGATAAAGAACTTAACATGAACACTTGATTTTAATTATAAAAATATGTATATATCAAGCTTGCTGCCCCAAAATTTGATGTTTTATTTGCATGCAAAGCAAGCATGAATTTTGTCAATTTCACTGAGCACCTGTACCACTATGCAGACAATTAATCGAACACAAATCAAGCTCCTTCAAACCTAGGCGCCAAACTTTGAAGCTTTCTGGCAGTGAAAACACCTTCCCTGAGCAAAATTCCTCAATCGGGCACCAAAATTGCCTGGCCGCTTCTTCCTTGCTAAAGAATTAATTAATTCATCCTTATGACATGGTAGCCCATGCTTATATAACCTTCATCATTCTGTAATTAATTATTGCCCATTCTATTCCTGACAATTAATTAATTAATAAACATGCTTTTCTCTTCAATTTGGGCTCTATTTTGTGCATGCTCATGGCTGCCATTAAATAAATTAAATTTATTTAATTTTAACTTTCTACTTCCAGTCCACTTTGACTTCACAGTGTGCTTTGACCTTATGCACCAAAAATAGGAATTAATTCCATCAATTAATACTTTAAAAAGTATTATCTCTCCTCCATATGGGTCACACTTTTTGACATAAGAGGGGGCTGCATTAAATAAATTATATTTATTTAATTTTAGAATTCTATTTCTAAATTCCTTTATCCTCTTCTTCCTTGTTGACTTTTCCTCATGCTTGGGTGCCAAATTTGGAAATAGAATTAATTAATAAATGCAATTAAAACCGCCCCTCTATTCCAAAAGGGGTCGCACTTTTGGCATAGCCCATTTCTATTTTTAAAAGCCAATTTTCAATGGGATTATTCACCCTGCACCGTAGGTCCAAAAATGCCATGATCTACTTAAGCTGTTTGACTTTCATAACGGGATTTTTTACCCTTAAAGGAAGGTAAGAAATTCCCATCAATGCCTTAAGTGATTTTCTTTTATTTCACAATCGAATTTTCACCTGCAAGACAATTAAAAATTTGCGCTTGCCTCACGCCTCTTATTTTTCCATTGTGACTTAAGTGGTTTTGCTTCCATGGGAAAAAGTACCCTGTAGGTAGGTACAAAATTCCCACCTACCGCCGCTACCAAAAATGCCATCAGAGCTTAAAACCTTTCTTTCCCAAAAATGCGACCTGCCCAGAAGAGACCTTTTCTGTGCACGACTTCATCTTTTAGAGAGAACCACCTCCATGGGTAAATTCCTTTTGGCATAACGCTCATAGATGATCTCCGATACTTCGTGCAAGAAATCAAACTAAACCGACAAAAGAATTGACTCTAGAGAATTTCACGAGAAAATAAAACGGAAAACTACCAAAAACACAAAACTTTGCCAGAAGTCACGAGATAAATCCCAGATTCATCTCTGGGTAAAACCCTACCGTATATGGGAATATTAACATGTAAGACCACAATAGGGTTAAACCGGAGCACAATTTACCTCAAACGGGGCTCAAAATAATTAAATAAAAATTTCCTGTAGGCAAACCCCAGTGACAGAATATAACGATTTTGTGAATTTGGGTATTTGACAAAATTGGCTAATATGACTCTCTGGGAATATCTTGACACAATACAGACACTTTCTGGCAATAAAAACATAAAACGACCCATTACTTTAAAAGTTTGATTTTTTTACATAGAGTAGTCCCAAATTTTAGGGTGAAATCTGGGGACACCACTATATGTATTTTGGAAGCTTATGTAATAGTATTTATTGTTATCTTGGACATTATATTTAGATATTTGATTATATTAGACATGTGTGACATTCGGGCGTATAGCGCCAATTTAGCCTAATTTCTTTATTGTCGCATTTTCTTGTTATGACATGGAAACTAATGAATATGATGTGCTTGGAACCTAATTATATTGATGGATAGTTGTTGCATGGTGGGATTATATGTCACTTTATCATCTTGTCTAACTTTTGGAATATATAATTGTGCACGTTGTCATGATCTTGATTTGATAGGATGTTAGGTTAGTTTAGCATGCATTGATATCTTACTATGTCATTTAATTATATTGTATTGGACGGAGTGCGGTTAATGTGTGCAATGAGTGTGCGGTGTGAGTTTTACGGGAGAACGTGGGATTCGGGCGATTACTCAAAACTTGCACAAGCAGCCCACGGGCTGAGTCCTAGCCATGTTCACTGTGTGAAGCCCTAGGATAGATGATTATTAATTTTGGGCACTTTGAGTGACCCCAATGTATGTAAAGTATTTTGCTTTGATTTATTAATTTTGTTTAGGGTTGTTAGTAAAGTTGTAAACTTGTTTTGGGAGTTAATAATCCCACTTTCTTTTAAATTGTTGATTTTGTTAATTAGTCTCTTAATCACAAGGGTTTAGGGTCACATGTGAGACCCTTGGGTGGTCCCCACACCCTCTACCCTTGTGCCAAAATGCAAAACCCGAAATTAGGGTATTTTGGGCATTTTTGGGGACCCCTTTGTAGCTTGGGAGTCCCCCTATCACAAAAATGAGCCCTTGGACCCTACCTAATGGGTAGGGGGGCTTGTTTTCAAGGCTAGAGGGAGTTTTCCCTCCCTTTCTACCCTTGTTTTGTCACATCCATGTAAGGGATGTGGATTTGTGTGTTTATCAAAAGTGCCACTAGTTTTGTCTTGCTAACATTTAAGGAAATTTGGGAGAAGAGGGCAAAAAGATAATTTTACCCTTTCTCTCTTTTGTTTTGGCATCTTTGACCATGAGGAGGGAGAGGGGTGACACATGTCACCCCCTCATTTGTGAGGATGCTTGCTTGCTCCTCTTCAAATTCTCATTCATGGGAAATGAGAGGGACTTTTTCTTGGATTTTCTTGCTTGGATGCTTGGGTGATTTGGAGCTTGGGATTTGCTTGGAGCTAAGAGTGGAAAACTTGAAGTTAGGAAGCTTTTTGGAGAGCTTTCCTTGAGGTAGGCTCTTAGATCTTATTGTTGTGTTGCTTTATTTTAGTTGATAGATTGATTTGCTTGAAATTGTTTTGTTGAATGTAGCTTGTAGTGTTGTTTGTGTGTTTTTACTCCCTCCATCATATGGCATGATGGAGTTTTGGAGTGTGGGGGAAGAGAGAGGGAATTTTCCCTCTCAATCCTCAAGGCTTGATGGCCAAGCCTTGTAGGACCTTATTGTTTTTCCCCTCAATGGTTGAGGTGGGGAAGTTGATTCATTTGGCTTGAATCTCCTTCCCCATCCTTGGTAAGAAACCCCTTTTGGGGTTTGAAAATCCTTCCAAGGAGGACTTGGAGAAAGGGGGAGGAATAAGGAGGGTTTGTTTTGAATAAGGAGCAATAAGGAGGTTAAGAAGATGTGTTTAATGTGCAAATAATATTGATGCTTAATTTTGGAGAACTTTCTCCTCTCTTCCCCATTTTTGGAGGATGAACATGGGTTCTCCTCCTTGTAAGTTGGAGTCTTGTGTTGTTGTGAACTTAATGTTTGTGTGTTTGTTTCATTGTTGTTTTACCCTTCACCTTGTGCAAGTGTTGGTTAGCTATCCTCTTTCCCATGGGCTTGGGGGAGGCTAGCATGCATCCCAACCTTGGGATAGGCATGTGATGATGCCTAAAGGTTGGGTGGTTAAACAAGCTCTTTTCTCCTTGCATGGTTTTGGAAGACATGGAAGTTGGCTCTCAGTTTGGAATTGGTGGCATGTTGGGCTCTCATTATTCTTATCCTTGTGATACTTTCTTGTAATGTAACCCTCTTTCGAATATAGTATGTGAGAGTTTACATCTCCTTGTAAATCCTCCATTTTGTACATTTTGTGTCACTTGTAAACTTGTCTTAGAAAAGTTTGATTGATGTTGTTGGGAGTTATCATCCATGTAACTCAAGCTTGTGAAGTAATGAAGTAATTGTAAGTAAATAATTCTATCTCCTTGAGTCTTGTCATAACTCTTGCATTTGTATTTATAAAAGAAAATAGTATGTTGAAGGAAGGTTGGGTTCTTACACCTTTTTACCTTGCAAACATTTGATAGCAATATGTCAAGAAAAGAAAACTGTATTTCTTTTGTTTCCTTGCACTTTCTTGCTTATGTGAAAACTTAAGAAAGCATGTTATTTAGAAAACTAATTGTTTATTTTTAGTTAAGGAAGCATGTGGCTACTATTAAATGAGAAATACTCCCCTTTTTGAACTGCAATATGCTCCTCTCTTAAAAATATTAATAAAAATAATACATGAAAGGAAAGTTGAAAATTTACATTTCATTTCCTTGAGAAGTTTAATGTTTTTTGTTGTAAAATATTCATACTTAGTTTAAGTTATCTACTTTGAAGATTTCATTTTAGAAATAAGTCTTATTTATATTGGAAAATTCTTGTTTATTTTATTTAATGATATACCCAATATTATAAATATCATTAAGTCATTTTAGATATATATATATATATATATATATATTTATTATTTTTATATATATGACATATATATAAATATATATTATATATATATATATATATATATATATATATATATATATATATAAATATATATATATATATATATATATATATATATATATATATTATATAAATATAATATATATAAAAAAAATATATATATACTATATATATATTTTTATAAGTAAATAAAATATAAAAAATAAATAAAAAATTTATTATGGGGGGGTTCGGCCCCCCCCCAAACTGCACCTTAAAGTTTATAAAAAAAAAAAAAAAAAAAAGGGGGGGGCTGCCCCCCCCACCCCCCTTCCGTGGGGCCCATGCCCACCCACCACGGCCCCCTCCCCTCTCTCTCCCCCGCCCCCCCCTGCCCCCCCCCCCGCCCCCCCCCGCCCCCCCCCTCCCTCCGCCCCCCCCTCCCCCCCCTCCGCCCCACCCCCTCCCTCCTCCTCCCTCCCCCCCCTCCCTCCCTCTTCCCTGCTCTCCCATGCCTCCCCCCCACCGTCCCCTCCCCCCCCGCCTCCATCCTGCCCCCCCCCTCCCTATAGTTATAAAGCTAACCTAATAATATATATATAAAACAAAATATATATATATATATAAAAAAAGAATATATATATATATAATAAAAATAATAATAATAATAATATATAAATAACCAAATAATCAAATGCATAAACATAAAAATGTGTGTGTATAAAAAACAAAAAATAAATGAGATATAATATGTATATGTATTTCATAAGAAGAAAAAAAAAAAACAAAAAAATAAGAAAGTGGAAGAAAAATGAAAAAAGAAAAAGAAAAAGAGGATATTAGATATCTAGGGCAAATTTAGGTCATATCTAGGGCCCTAGGGTTGAGATTAGGCATTTCTTAGGGCCCACAATGGGAAACACCTTTATCATGGGAATATTGATGAACCTAAGGAGATGAATTTAAAGGGGTGTGGATTTATTTATTTTAGAATTATTCGTTTAGGACCTTAGTAAAATTTAAAATATAATTAAATAATTAATTTTGAGTTAGGGTTAGTGAACAATTTAGATTGGAAAAATTAAATGGTATATAATTAGTAGTTACCAGGAAAAGATACAAAAGATGTATTAGTATTTAAACTAAACACTTTAAAAAAAAAAATTTACCCTAAAATTTTAGTCATTATTGATGTGTTTTTCGATGTCCCGGAGGGGCATTACAGTTGGTATCAGAGCTTGGGGTTCGCACTCGCGGACCACTGGGTAACTAATTAAAATAATTAATGTCAATTTTAACAACACAAAATTAACTAAATGAATAAAAATAAACAGTTAAAATAAATCACCCACTACCATTAAATTTTAAATTAATAAATTGCTCGCTCACCTCGTGCGCAGGATGGCGCCTAAGCGAGGACGATCAGCTAGAGGTATGGGGCGTAGCGCATCTACGCAGGAGCCGTCGGCGCCCGATTTTGGGCCTCGGATATTAGAGGCCTACGCCAGCTGATAGGCGTTGTGGAGCAGCGCCTACCACAGCCACCGCAGGAGACGAGAGTGGAGGCACCTTTGGGAGACGAGGAGCCGATAGGCGAGGACGCGCATTCGGAGCCGCCAGAGCACGATACACCGAGGCGGGAGAGGTCACGCAGCCCTTCCGTTCATCACGAGAGGGTAGCCTCATTCCGTCGTAGCCGATCACACAGTCTCGAGGGACCATTCGAGGATAGGCGACTCCCTTCGCCTGTTGGACTACATCGCCAGGATCGAGATACAGGCAGTGTGATCAGGGATCTTCTTCGCTTGCAGCCGCCCACTTACACCGGCTCTACAGATGGCTTTGGGGCTGAGTCATGGCTCCTTAGCTTGGATAGTTGCTTTGGCTTGCACTCTTACGAGAGCAACGTCAAGGCGAGGTTCGCCATACACCTCCTCCGAGACGCAGCAGGCGTTTGGTGGAGGAATGAGGAGCGGAAGCTCCATCTGACTCGAGAGACAGTGACTTGGGAGTTGTTCGAGGAGCGTTTCAGGGCGCGTTATATGTCAGAGCATTTTGTTCAGAAGAGGATCGACGAGTTTCACGACTTACGACGGGATCTGGCACAGTAGCGCAGTATGAGAGCAAGTTCCTGGATCTTCTACAGTATGTGGATTACCTGCAAGATGAGAAATTGCAGGTTAACAGGTTCATTCGAGGGCTCAATGCAGATATAGCAGGAGCAGTTAGGATGTTATCTCCTCCCACACTTGAGAAGGCCGTTGAGAAGGCCTACTTAGCTGAGGAGAACAGGACCAAGGCACAGGAGCACCGTGATAGGAACAAGAGCAAGTTTCAGGAGAGGATACAGGCCTTTCAGAGTCAGAGGTCACGAGGTTCTGCACCACCCCCTAGAGGAGGATTTTGGCCTCCGCCAAAGAGCGCGACCACGAGGGCTCCACCGCACCCACGGCGACAGACACACGGCGCGCGGGCCACCCACGGCGGGGGGCTAGGCAGACACAGGGATTTCAGAGAGGGTGTTTCTAGAGGTGGTTTTAGTGGAGCCAGAGATAGGAGGCAGGGCACTCAGCAGACACAGCCAGCTCGCACTCAGCAGTCTGCTAGGGTTGGACCAGCAGGATCAGTACACCAGAGTACAGGAGGGACCCCATCTCAGAGGGGTACAGGAGGTTGTTTTATTTGTGGATCTCCAGATCACTATGTGCGCATGTGCCCGCACAAACCCAATACCATGGATGCACAGAGAGCTGCTAGATCCGAGCAGACGGTGGGTGATGTAGGACGCGCTCATCGTGTATATGCAGCGGTTGACAACCGCCAGGCCGAGCATCAGGCCACGGTCATTGAGACGACAGGTACTATCAGGGGTATTTTTGTCTCAGTACTTTTTGATTCAGGTGCTTCAGATTCCTTTATATCACCTTCTATAGTGGACCAGTGTGGGCTAGTGGTGGCTAGGCAACCAGATAGTTGGCAGGTTGAGTTGGCCTCTGGAGCCAAACTCGCCGTGGACTCGTATGTGGAGAGTTGCGTACTTGATTTAGGAGCCTTCTCCACTACTCTTGACCTCCGAGTTATCCCTCTAGGTTCCTATCAGGTAGTTTTGGGTATGGATTGGCTCGAGTCTCATCGAGCTAAGGTGGATTGCAGAAATAAGGTCATTGAGTGTCAGGATGATCTTGGGAGTGCAGTTGTTATATCAGGGATGCAGAGACCTATCTCCTTGCGCATGATATCGGCTAAGCAACTCAAGCGGAGCATGCGTAAGGGTTGTCAGTTGTTTGCTATCACCATCAGTGATCGATCTGAGAGCATTCCAGAGCATTCACCTTTAGATGATCATGCAGTTTTGAGGGAGTATGCAGATGTTTTCCAGGCGAGCTTCCAGGGTTACCACCCCGCAGAGAGGTGGATTTCACCATTGATTTAGTACCTGGATCAGCACCAGTTTCTAGGGCACCTTATCGGATGACGACACCAGAGCTTCATGAGCTCAAGATTCAGTTAGAGGAGTTGTTGGATAAGGGTCTCATTCGCCCTAGTGTATCTCCTTGGGGAGCGCCAGTCATATTTGTGAAGAAGAAGGACGGTTCTCTCAGGCTTTGTGTAGACTTCAGGCAGCTCAACAAAGTCACAATAAAGAACCGTTATCCGCTCCCTAGGATTGATGACTTGTTTGATCAGATGCGGGGAGCGAGAGTGTTCTCCAAAATCGATCTCAAGTCAGGATATCATCAGTTGCGCATTTCAGATGCAGACATCCATAAGACAGCATTTCGCACACGATATGGGCATTATGAGTTCACAGTGGTTCCATTTGGTTTGACCAATGCCCCAGCTGTCTTCATGAGCCTCATGAATGGTGTATTCAGGACATTTCTGGATCGCTTTGTCTTAGTGTTCCTTGATGACATATTGATTTATTCTCGTTCCGAGGAGGAACACGAGGAGCATTTGAGGCGGTACTTGGGTTTTGAGAGAGCGCGAGTTGTATGGGAACTTGGAAAATGCGGCTTCTTTCTTGACAGAGAGATTCGATGCTTGGGTCATATCATTTCAGGCGAGGGTATCTCTGTAGATCCCTCTAAGATACAGGCTATCTTGGACTAGCCAGCACCCACATCAGTTACTGAGGTGAGGAGTTTCATGGGTTTGGCAGGGTATTACCGCAGGTTTGTACAGGACTTTTCTAGGATTGCTCACCCTATCACTTCTCTTCAGAGGAAAGGGAAGAAGTTTGATTGGTCAGAAAAATGTGAGCAAGCCTTTCAGTTGCTTAAGGAAAGGTTAACCACGGCGCCCATCTTAGCAGTTCCAGACCCGACAGAGGATTTTGTTGTTTGTACTAGATGCATCACTAGAGGGTTTGGGAGCAGTTCTTATGCAGGAGCGTCGGGTTATTGCTTTTGAGTCTCGTAAGCTCAAGGACTACGAGCTTAATTATCCTACTCATGACTTGGAGCTTGCAGCAGTTGTACATGCTCTAGTGCGTTGGCGACATTTCCTTTTGGGTAGGCCTTTCATTTTGAGGACAGACCACCGGAGTTTGCAGCATATCTTCTCACAGCCAAACCTCAACGCTCGTCAACGGCGTTGGATGGAGTTCCTATGTGAGTATGACATGGAGGTTCAGTACATCAAAGGGAAGGAAAATGTGGTTGCAGATGCTCTTAGTAGACGACGACATGTGCTTGCTTCTTTGACACTTCAGTCAGATTTGAGAGGCAGGATTCTTGAGCACCTTCCAGAGGACAGATTTTATGAGGGAGCTAAACAGATGTTAGAGTCTCAGGGTTCTTTAGAGGGCAGATATTCGGGGTGTGTTTTAGAGACAGATGGTTTGCTTCGATTCCACAGGCGCATCTACGTGCCTAAGTCAGGTGATCTGCGTAGCTTCATCCTCACAGAGGCTCATCGAGCCCCATATGCGGCACATCCAGGAGTGAAGAAAATGCATGCCGATTTGAGGGAGTTATATTATTGGCCAGGTCTTCGACGGGACATAGCAGATTTTGTTGCACGTTGCCTTGAGTGTCAGAGGGTCAAGGCAGAGCATTCCCATCCCGCAGGACTTTTACATCCCATGATATTCCCGAGTGGAAATGGGATGTGATCTCCATGGACTTCATAGTCGGACTTCCTATGTCATCTTATCGTCATGACGCCATTATGGTCACCGTGGATAAGTTGACTAAGGTTGCACATTTTTCGCCAACCAAGGTCACCTATAATGCACAGGCCATTGCCAAAGTATTTATGGAGGACATTGTTAGGTTGCATGGGATTCCGAAGACCATCATTAATGACAGGGATACTATCTACACTTCAATTTTCTGGACTTCTTTTCAGGCCGCTCTGGGTACTCAGATCAATTTCAGTTCAGCTTATCATCCAGAGACAGATGGGCAGACAGAGAGGGTTAATCAGGTGTTAGAGGACATGTTGAGAATGTATGTCATGGATCAGCAGAGGAAATGGGAAGATTATTTGCATCTAGTTGAGTTTGCCTACAACAACAGTTATCATAGTTCCATTGGTATGGCTCCTTACCAGGCTTTGTATGGACGACCTTGCAGGACACCTTTGAGTTGGGATAGACTAGATGACAGGATCATTCTGGGACCAGCCTATCTTCAGGATTTAGAGCAGCAGGTTGTGTTGATTAGACAACGTCTTGAGCAGGCCAGAGCACGCCAAAAGGCGTATGCAGACACCAAGAGGACTGATCGTCACTTCTCAGTGGGTGACAAAGTCTTCTTGAGGGTTCGTCCGCATAAGAGTCCTATCCGTTATGGAAAGGGTTCTAAGCTATCGCCTCGTTTTGTGGGGCCTTTTGATATTTTAGAGGTCATCGGTCCAGTTGCCTATCGCCTAGCTTTGCCACCACGCCTTGCACGGGCCCACGATGTTTTTCATGTTTCTGTACTACGTAGATATGTACCTGATGCTTCTCATGTCTTGGATTGGTCGGCATTACAGGTAGAGGACGGAGGACAGTGGAGATTGGAGCCCGTACGCATACTGGAGCACCGGAGGTTGGCCCTTCGGGGTCGAGACTTGGACCAGGTTAGAGTACAGTGGGACCGGTACGACGAGACAACAGCTACTTGGGAGGATGCGATACCTTTGAGGGCTAGATATCCCTACCTCTTTCAGTGACTTCCAGGAGGAAGTCTAATTTTAGTAGAGGGGGATGTAGTGCCCACACTTTTATAGCTCAGTAGCTTGTTGTTTATTTGCTCATAGACATGTTTTGACAGTGATTGGTGATATCTTGGACATTATATTTAGATATTTGATTATATTAGACATGTGTGACATTCAGGCGTATAGCGCCAATTTAGCCTAATTTCTTTATTGTCGCATTTTTTCTTGTTATGACATGGAAACTAATGAATATGATGTGCTTGGAACCTAATTATATTGATGGATAGTTGTTGCATGGTGGGATTATATGTCACTTTATCATCTTGTCTAACTTTTGGAATATGGAATATAATTGTGCACGTTGTCACATCTTGATTTCAGTAGGATGTTAGGTTAGTTTAGCATGCATTGATATCTTACTATGTCATTTAATTATATTGTATTGGACAGGTGCAGTTAATGTGTGCAATGAGTGTGCAGGTGACAGGTTTACAGGAGAACGTGGGATTCAGGCCAGTTACTCAAAACTTGCACAAGCAGCCCACGGGCTGAGTCCTAGCCATGTTCACTGTGTGAAGCCTTAGGATAGATGATTATTAATTTTGGGCACTATGAGTGACCCCAATGTATGTAAAGTATTTTGCTTTGAATTATTAATTTTGTTTAGGGTTGTTAGTAAAGTTGTAAACTTGTTTTGGGAGTTAATAATCCCACTTTCTTTTAAATTGTTGATTTTGTTAATTAGTCTCTTAATCACAAGGGTTTAGGGTCACATGTGAGACCCTTGGGTGGTCCCCACACCCTCTACCCTTGTGCCAAAATGCAAAACCCGAAATTAGGGTATTTTGGGCATTTTTGGGGACCCCTTTGTAGCTTGGGAGTCCCCCTATCACAAAAATGAGCCCTTGGACCCTACCTAATGGGTAGGGGGGCTTGTTTTCAAGGCTAGAGGGAGTTTTCCCTCCCTTTCTACCCTTGTTTTGTCACATCCATGTAAGGGATGTGGATTTGTGTGTTTATCAAAAGTTCCACTAGTTTTGTCTTGCTAACATTTAAGGGAATTTGGGAGAAGAGGGCAAAAAGATAATTTTACCCTTTCTCTCTTTTGTTTTGGCATCTTTGACCATGAGGAGGGAGAGGGGTGACACATGTCACCCCCTCATTTGTGAGGATGCTTGTTTGCTCCTCTTCAAATTCTCATTCATGGGAAATGAGAGGGACTTTTTCTTTGGATTTTCTTGCTTGGATGCTTGGGTGATTTGGAGCTTGGGATTTGCTTGGAGCTAAGAGTGGAAAACTTGAAGTTAGGAAGCTTTTTGGAGAGCTTTCCTTGAGGTAGGCTCTTAGATCTTATTGTTGTGTTGCTTTATTTTAGTTGATAGATTGATTGCTTGAAATTGTTATTGTTGAATGTAGCTTGTAGTGTTGTTTGTGTGTTTTTACTCCCTCCATCATATGGCATGATGGAGTTTTGGAGTGTGGGGGAAGAGAGAGGGAATTTTCCCTCTCAATCCTCAAGGCTTGATGGCCAAGCCTTGTAGGACCTTATTTTTTTCCCCTCAATGGTTGAGGTGGGGAAGTTGATTCATTTGGCTTGAATCTCCTTCCCCATCCTTGGTAAGGAAACCCCTTTTGGGGTTTGAAAATCCTTCCAAGGAGGACTTGGAGAAAGGGGGAGGAATAAGGAGGGTCTTGTTTTGAATAAGGAGCAATAAGGAGGTTAAGAAGATGTGTTCAATGTGCAAATAATATTGATGCTTAATTTTGGAGAACTTTCTCCTCTCTTCCCCATTTTGGGGATGAACATGGGTTCTCCTCCTTGTAAGTTGGAGTCTTGTGTTGTTGTGAATTTTATGTTTGTGTGCTTGTTTCATTGTTGTTTTACCCTTCACCTTGTGCAAGTGTTGGTTAGCTATCCTCTTTCCCATGGGCTTGGGGGAGGCTAGCATGCATCCCAACCTTGGGATAGGCATGTGATGATGCCTAAAGGTTGGGTGGATAAACAAGCTCTTTTCTCCTTGCATGGTTTTGGAAGACATGGAAGTTGGCTCTCAGTTGGAATTGGTGGCATGTTGGGCTCTCATTATTCTTATCCTTGTGATACTTTCTTGTAATGTAACCCTCTTCGAATATAGTACGTGAAAGTTTACATCTCCTTGTAAATCCTCCATTTTGTACATTTTGTATCACTTGTAAACTTGTTTTAGAAAAGTTTGATTGATGCTACTTGGGAGTTAACATCCATGTAACTCCAAGCTTGTGAAGTAATGAAGTAATAAGTAAATAATCTATCTACTTGAATCTTGTTATAACTCTTGCATTTATATTTATAAAAGAAAAATAGTTTGTTGAAGGTTTTGGGTTCCTTACACCTTTGTTACCTTGCAAACATTGATAGCAATATGTCAAGAAAAGAAAATTGTATTTCTTTTGCTTCCTTACACTTTCTTGCTTATGTGAAAACTTAAGAAAGCATGTTATTTAGAAAACTAATTGTTTATTTTTAGTTAAGGAAGCATGTGGCTACTATTAAATGAGAAATACTCCCTTCTTGCAATATGCTCCTCTCTTAAAAATATTAATAAAAATAATATATGAAAGGAAAGTTGAAAATTTACATTTCATTTCCTTGAGAAGTTTAATGTTTGCTGTTGTAAAATATTCATACTTAGTTTTAAGTTGCCTACTTTGAAGAGTTCATTTTAGAAATAAATCTTATTTATATTGGAAAATTCTTGCTTATTTTATTTTGTGATATACCCAATACATATAAATATCATTAAGTCATTTTAGAAATATATATATATATATATATATTATATATATATATATATATATATATATATATTATATATCACATAAATATATATTATATATATATATATATGTGTGTATATTGTATATATATATATATATGTATATATATATATATTTTATACAAAATAAATTTAAAACAAATTCTATATAAAAAAAAGTATATATATATATATATTTCTATAAGTAAAAAAATAAATAAATAAAAAAAAAAAAATGGTGGGGGGTTCGGCCCCCCCCCCCTGCATTGCAGATATTAAAAAAAAAAAAAAAAATTGGCGGGGGCGGGGCCCCCCCACCCCCATCATCCCGTGGGGAATGCCTTGCCCCACCACGGCCCCCCCCCCCCACCCCCCCCCCCGCGCCTCCCCCCCCCCCTGCCCGCCCCCCCCCCCACTCCCCACCCTCCCCCCCCCCCCTCTCCTCCCCCTCCTGCGCCTCGCCTCCCTCCCCACCCTCCTCCCCTCCCCCTCGCGCCCCCTCCCACCCCCCCGCCTCCTCTCCCCCTCCTCCCCCTTCCCTCAAACCCCCCTATGTTAAACAAAATAAATGCCCCATATATATATATTTCATAATATATATAGATATAATAAAACAAAAGAATAAGAATAACAAATAAAATATAATAAAAAAATATCTAAAACAAAGAATAATCATAGGGTATGAAATATATAATATATAATATAAAATAATATAAATAATATAATATAAACATATATATATATATATAAATATATATGTATTTCATATAAAAAAAATATAATTAAATAAATAATATGAAAATGAAATTTTAGAAAAAAATAAAATGAATATAATAAGAATAAAAAAAAGAATGATATAGATATCATTTTAGGGAATTTAGGTCAAAAATTAGATCTAGGGTTTTAGAGATTAGTGCATGATCCTATATGGGGTCCACATGTAATTTTAGGTCATGGGAATCAAATTGATGGAAGGGTAGATGAAATTTAGGAAGGGGTGAATAAAATAAAAGATTGTTTATTATTTTTAGGACCTTAGTAAAATTTAAAATATAATTAAGTAAATAATTTTCGAGTTAGGGTTAGTGAACATTTTAGATTGGAAAAATTAAATGGTATATAATTAGTAGTTACTAGGAAAAGTTACAAAAGATGTAGTTACACATCGATCCGTTCGAGCCCCGCATCTCCATTGGTGGATTGAGTTGTGTCTTTGATCCAAATCGAGCACTCTACCAAGCCTAGGCAAGTCCATCCTTGTATTGGGCGTATCTCAAGTTGTGCACAAAGTTATAGTGGTGAGCAATTCAAAGTCCACCTAGTTGTGAAGATCGAGCCACTTTGCCTCCCACACCGGCCAGACCGAGTTACTTGTTGAACGCATCGATCTACAACCTCGTGCATCAAGTTCCATCGGATCCTACACAGAGCGACATAAACATTACTTTGCTGCACTATTGCTAGACAAATTCGAGCCTCTCGCTTGATTCACGTTGCAAAACAATGGGCCGAGTTATCCATTGATAAGGCAAGCCACTTGTGTACAAAGCCCTACCTCACCATAATTGGGCCATTCAATAAACCAACATTCTGTGGTAGGTAGGGACAAAATCTATTCAAAAGCCAAAGAAAACAAAAGTGTGAAGATAATAACAAAGCGTCGGTTAAATAGAGGAGATCCTGTATTGGCAAAAACCTAAATCGCCCCCTCTCCTAGCCAAAGCCACGCGACTACACCGCAGCGACACGTCATCTTTCTTCAAAGGTTAGTCCAGTTTATTAAGTTTATATATAAATATCTCCTCGTCATATTATATGTGCTTTGGCGTTTGGTTGATAATGGAAAGGCTTTTGGGAGGTGAGGTCGGCAGAATTGACCCCCCCAACACATTGGTTTTTAAAACTATTTGCATTTGGCATAGTTTTAGCAGAACCACCATACATATGGGTACATATAGCGAGAAAAACCCCACTAAACCCATTAGTTACATTAAACCCCTAGCTAAAATTAGAGGAAAAAACCCTACTCTTAGGGAATTTTTTTCTCCCATTCTACATATTTTTCAATCGAGCAACATTTTCTAAAGGGGGACATCTAAAAATTGCAATTTTAGATGTTTTTTTGCAATGATTCCACTGAGCTTCGAGAGGCCACGAAGGCCTCACAAAACAAAATGTTTTTGCACATCATTCAATTTTTCCGCATATTTGGATATAATTGTATTTTTAATGGATTGTACTAATTTGCAGGTTGCCATATTCAATCGCAAACATTATAATTGCTAAAAATTGGCAGAGATTTGTTAACAAAATTAGTTAAAATTTTGGTTCTGTAACACTCACAAGATCTTTAGATCTCTTTTCAATGTTTGGTATAAGCAATGCCCGTGGGAAGCACTTACGGGTGAAATCGTTGCACTAGTATTGCACTTAACGCCTAATATAGCTGCAACAACGTCGTCTAGGCATTATCCCTATAAATCGATGGGGAGTAATAAGGACATAGTGCACACACTTTGAGCCACCCCATCCATCTGTGAACGATTGCATGACATAAATCCAGGACATAATGAAATTATCTGAGTATATAGCGAAGTTACGTGCGCGTATGAGGATTTTTCTTTGAGCTGGTGTCAATAATCGCACAGACCCCTTTTAATATTGTCTTGGTACCACGTATCGAATTCTTTCACATATGTTAACACCTCTTTCACGTATTTCCTAGTATATCGAAAGGGAAAGCTTCTTCCACGTACCGACAGGTATATTAGAAGGGCGCATATACAAAAAGGTTCGGTATATCAGACTGACAACATATGGATTGAGAGACCTTATACCTCGAGTAATAAGAGCCTTACTCTTGTCGGTGAGTTCGGTAAATGGGCACCAATTCCCCAAGTTATTTCTTCCAGACTCACATGCTCCTCGAGAGGAGATAACTATGCTTTGCGTGGAAGACAAAGATCAAAACACAACTTGAGTTTGAGGAGATATGGCATGTTGTGAATGGTTCCACAACCAGATCACAAGTTGGCGTTGCATGTGACAACAAAGACAATTTGACAAGGTCAATTAGAAAGTAAAAGTTATTATCTTGTTTGCATAGATTAGACGACGTGCGGACCCCACATTTGAGATGCCAAAACAACCAAAGAAGCATGGAAGAAGTTGGGCATAGTGTACGGGGCCAAGAACAAAAACACAATTTAGAATTTACAGAGTTAGTTACACGCACTGAAATTCAAACAAAATGAGAAAGTAGAATCTTTCTTAAGAAGAGTTGCAAAATTGAGGGCTTCACTTCTAGCCTTGGAGAAGAGGTCACTGATACAACTGACTCATTCCCATTGTTCTAAAATCTCTTCCTCTTTCATACAACATTTTTGTGACAACACTAAACTTGTTAGATCAGACAATTAGTTTTGACAAGCTAGTGAATCTACTGCAACAAGAAGAAGATATGTATAATAAAGATGATGAAGAGGAGCATGCACTATCTTCTCATTAGAAAGGAAAAGGAAAATGAAAATCTCATTCCTCTCAAAATTCCCAAAAACAACATCAACATGGGGACAAGAATAAGAATAAATGTCCTATCTACAACAAAGGACATGATATAAAAGATTGTTGGTACAATACATATAAGAAAGGTTCATCAAGTCATTCTGGACCTCAAAATCAACAATCTCATAAGGGACATTCACACTACAATCAAGGGCAGAAAGAAGGGGAACTGGCAAAGAAAACCCCATCAACAAGGAAATATAGTTGAGCAAGAAGAACATTTAGAACATGAGGACTTCTTGTACACTACTCATTCCAATGAACCATCCACGTCATCTAGTGATATTTGGTATGTTGATTCGGGAGCCACTCGACACATGATCATGCACAGAGATTGGTTTACCATAATGAGGGACACACCTTCGAAAAACCATGTTTCATTAGGTGATGATTCTTCTTACATAGTACAGGGGATTGGGAACATTTCTCTACCTCTTGGTTCATGAAATTGTAGACTATCAGATGTATTATATGTCCCTAGGTTAACAAAGAATCTACTATTAGTTAGTTAACTTTTAAATCACAATTTGAAGATTGAATTTGATAGTCATTCCAATAAGAAAGTGTGTTTGATTCGAGATAAATCAAGAGGCTCGAAAATTATTGCAAAAGCCTCCAATGTGGGACGTATGTTCCAACTTGATTTTGTCCACAAAGATGATCAGGCACTTGTGGCTAAGAATTCTTCATCAACATAGTTGTGGCATCGAGACTTGGTCACATTAGTTTCAAGTATCTCAAAACACTTCACCGGTACAACATGGTGAGAGGCTTGCCATCTCTCCAAAAGGATACAGATAAGTGTCCTCACTACCTAACAAGAAAACAACACAGAGCTTCATTCCAAAAGAGTACTTATCGAGCTCATGGTAAGCTTGATCTGGTTCATGTCGATCTTTGCGGTCCGATGTAACCAAGTCATTTTGGATTTCAATACTTCATGCTTTGTGTTGATGACTATTCAAGAAAAATGTGGATATTTTGTCTTCGTAAGAAAAGTGAAGCTTTTGAGAACTTCAAAAAGTTCAAAGTGGTTGTAGAGAATGAGAATGGTTGACACATCAGATCTCTCTGCTTTCGGATCAAGGGGGAATTTGCCAAGAATGAGTTCAAAGACTACCTACAAGCTTACGGGATTCGTTGATAGATGCCTCCTCCACACACACCACAATAGAATGGTGTTATTAAGAGAAGAAACCATACTATCCTTGAAATGGTGCATTGCATGATCAATGATTATGGACTAACGAGGACATTTTGGGCAGAAACAAAAAGACAACAATTTGTTTATTGAACAAAGTGCCCACAGTTGCTCTTGATGGAGTAACGCCATATGAAGCATGGTTAAAAAGCAAGCCATTTGTTGCACACCTCAGAGTATTCGGGTGCAACAAAAGCATGCACATACCTAAGTAGAACAGAAAAAAGTTGGATATGAAGTCACAAAAACTCATGTTCATTCGCTGTAATGAAGAGACTCTTGGGTAGAGATTGATGGATTGAAAGACTAGGAAAGTCTACACCTGCAGATATGTTGAGTTCTTTGAAAAGGAAGCTGAGACTTCTCCGAGACTCACCGATGTAGATATTCCCCTGTTATACAAACGGAAGATGATGTTCTCATAGAAGATGATAGTGATGATCGAGATAGAACCACGATCCACGAGAATAGTACAACATATGCCCAACTTGGTATACTAATATGATATGAGATGCAAAACTAGATGCTCCAACGGATACATCCACCACTAGACTACAGACTGCATCGCAATAAAGCACAAGAAGTAAACTTTTCTTTGATGAGTAGAGTTATTGAATCTGATAAGCCCTTTATAGTCTAGGAAGCCTTACGATCCAAAAGCTTGGAAAGATGCCATTGATTATGAGTATTAGTCAATGATGAAAACAAAACTTGGTAGCTTGTCGATCTTCCACCAGGGAAGAAACCCATTGGTTACAGATGGATATTCAAAACAAAGTACAAAGTAGATGAGACCATAGACAAGTATAAAGCGAGACTGGTAGCAAAGGGGTATTCACAAAAAGAAGGCATAGACTATGAGGAGACATTTTCTCCCACAACTAAGATCAAAACGACCAAGATGATATTTGCTCTAGCTGCATAATTTTTTTGGAAAGTCCATCAGATGGATGTGAAAAGTGCCTTTCTGAACGAAGATCTACAAGAAGAAGTCTACATGACTTAACTTGAGGGATATGTTGTACACAGCGAAGAAACAAATGTATGCAAACTCAGGAAATCTTTTGTAGTGCCCACTTCCATTTTAACACTTTAAGATTATTGATTTTGATACTATTGATCATATTATGGACACTACTATGTTTTGCTTTAGTAGGATGGTTAGAGGTTAGGTCATGGATTAGTACTGATCTGGATTCAGTTATTATGGTTGATGATTACTAGAGACATTTTCTATGTGTGGTTGATGATATACATTGTTGTGACATGGACATATTATAGATGTTGATTTAGACTTATGATATTGGATATTTGAGTAGATCTATATGGTAGATTTTGATGATGATATAATTGATTTATTTAATTAAAAATGATAATGTTGAATTATTGATATTATTCGATCTGTGTGTGTTTGGATGATTTTGAGATATTGTTTATATCATTTTGGATGTTCGATATGACCACGAGGCCGAAGAAGGTATTTATATTTTGCAGATTAAAAATCACAACAATGTCGGGACCGTAGACTAACCATATTGAAATTCCAGGTGAAATCAACAAGGTCACCATGACAACTGTATTGTGTGTTGTGTGTTGAGTTATGTTAGGAATTCCCATGGGGGGAATTTCCATTATATGTGACCATGAAATATGTGTTTTAATTATGTGTTCCTTTTTATTATTGTTGTATGTATTTTTATTTGTAATGTGTTTTTTAATGAATTTAAATGTGATAGTTTTAATGTGATAGTCATATAGTTAAATTTTATTTAAAATAAATTGGGATATGGAATGTAATAAATAAAGTTGTTGTCTTTAGATATTAATGTTGGAAGAGTGTGTAAGTTAATGTTGTAAGGATGTGTAAGAAATATGTAAGAGTATGTAAGGCTGATTTTGGAAGGTCAAACACTCCATCTTTTATGAAATTCGAATTTGACCTTGGAGGCCAAATTTGGAGGCTTGTGGGACAAGTTAAATTTGTCACACACCTCTTGAATGATCCACCAACCATGCCTATGGTTTGAAAGTTAAATTTAGGTATTTTTAATGCTTTTTGAAATGACATATGTAAGTTTTAATTGCACTTGTCTTACATATTTTTAATGCATCCTTTTGAGTATGGGTTGAATTGGAGTATGTAAGTGATTTTGTCATGTTTATTTATTGTGATTTGTTTGTTGATGTTGATTTATTCTTGGGGATGAGGAAAAATGATGTGGCATCCCACTTGGATCCACATCATCCTCTCTCTTTCCTTTCCTATAAAAGTGAAGCTTCTTGCTCATTTTGGAGGTTGTTGAAACTTGGTTCTTCCTCTTTGGGGTCAAATTTTTTATTGTTGTGGGAGTCTTGCTTATGGAGGGAGTTTGAAAATTCATTTGCATGCTTGGTGTTGCTGTTCTTGGACATTCTTTGGTCATTGAAGAGCTTGTTGTTTTGGGAAACAAACTCCATTATGGAGAGGTAGGATCTTGCCCTTTTTAAATGTTGTTTTCTCTTTCCTTGCATGAGAAAAATGGTGAATGTGTTGTGTATTGTTGGCTGGTTGGGTAGAATGCTTAGGGCATGGTGTAGGAGAAGGCTATGGGGATTTCATATGGGGGGCATAAGGGATTGCCAATGGCACTGTTTTATTGAGGAGGGAGTTTTGGTTTTGGGATCCACCTTGAAAAAGAAACTGCTTGCATTTCTTACTATGGGGGCATAAGGAGGGGGCATAAGGAGGTTGAGAGATATAAGGTTTATGGGGTTGATATGTATATTGGCGGTATGCATTTTGGTGGATGCCCAATTCCAAATTGGGAGGCATAAGGAGTTCCCCATAGTTCTTGCTCTTGTTGGCTTGCTTGATCAAGCCTATGTTCTGTGTGAATGATTTCAAATGCAGTTGTGAACTGTTGTCCTTGTTTGGAATGTGTATCTTATTAATCTGTGCATGTGAAAAGAATGCTGCTTGTTATTGTAGAAGCCATTGTTGCCATGAGTTGTCTCTCATTCTTTATTTCAATATGGTTGGGGCTCGGGGCCAATGAGGAAGGACGACTTCTCCCTTCTCATTGGATGTCTTGGTTGGGTGGAGAGCATTGCCTTTCCCCCTTCTTTGTGATCAAAGTTGAAAAGATGGAGAAACTAGCATGTCTTTGTTTGAGAAGGAACATATACGCTTTGATGACCCCAATCTTTTGAGCAAATTTATTGTAACCTTTCCCACCTTGAGTGGATGAGTTGTATAATGTTTGTAATGAGAAACCATTCGTATTGATGATGGAAGTTTGAATTGAATTGAGAAATGTAAAGAGATGTATTCCAGTCTCTGTTTGTAAAGAAATGAAAAGAATGTATATGTATGGTTTATTGTATTTCAAAGTTAAAAGAAAGAGATAAGTTGTATAGATGTTCTCTGTTTGAATTCAATAAAGAAATTGCCAGCTCATTCTTATTCACACTGTTATAATTGAAATGGGAATATCAAATGGTGATTGAGGTTGTGTTTTATTGCAATGGAAGAAAATACGTATGAGAAAGCTAAACTGTATTGTTCTCATTTGAATTGTGCATTAGAATTGAAATTTGAACTGTAATTTAATTTAGAAATGAATGGCTGTTTAATCAATTAAATGTATTTGACTAAGTTTAGGAATCATATGCACATCCAAATTACAAAAATTGATAAACAAATTTAAAAGAAATAGCTCACTGTTTTAAAACTTAACTCTGGCAATGTACATTTTAATAAAATGAGCAGTTCAAACCTATACTCAACAATAAGTTATGAAACTTGAAATTCATACTTAGGAAGACTTAAGGAACCCAAATTCAATAAAATAGTCAAGAATGAATCTCTAAAACTCAAGGAATTTCAAATCGGAGCTTGCACGGTCGTTTTTCCCATCAACTGTCAGAAAAATATAAACCTGTATAAATGAACAAATTGACTTCACTAAAACACTCTAAACCCTCCCTAGACTGATCCTCCATGTCTGTTTGACATGTTGAGTGAAGGAGGAGTTCTAATTTTATCAAAATTATAAGTTGAAAAACTGTCAGTTCACATATTAAAAGCCTGCAGATCGATTTCATAAAATTGACCCTTTAAACTTCATCAAATTTTAAAATTGACAACTCTTGTGCGAAGAGGGCATCGAGAGCTTTCCAAAAGTCCTCATTTTCCCAAATCTGACATTCCTATCAAAAGTTATGGCCATTTGAAGTTTTACTTCAATTTGGCATACAAAAATAATAATAAGATTTAATCTAACTATAGAAAAATTTAAATTTTGCCTTGGGAAATTTTCCGATTTTACCCCGCCAGCCCGCGGCCAATCACATGCTGCCACATGGCATGGTGGAAAGGCAGACTCTTTTCAAACTCAAAAATTATTCCTTTGAAAATTTTTACTTGGGAAAAATTTTCATTCTCCGTCTGCCGGCCCCAGCCAATCAGAGGATGCCACGTGTCCCCTTGTGGCTAGGGTGGAGGCACGGGTTCTTTTAACCCCTTAGTTTTTTTAAAATTTTGTTTGGGAAAATTTCCAATTTTCCCTCCACCGCCCGCAACTCCGCTTCCCCTTTTTCCTTTGTCTTCCTAGGCAGTGCGCTGACCTCGCACGTCCTTTCTTTCCTTTTTCTCTTTGGGCGCTAAGCGCTAAATCGGTCTACGCCCGACCTTCCCTTTGCCCTTTTTTTCCTTGTGCCAGGACCTGACACGTGTCCCTTGGGGACCCGCAGGGGTGCGGAGTGCAATTCAACTTTGAGGCATGCAATGGGAAATATTTCCAATGCCGCCCGCGACTTGTTAACCCGCCCAAGGTGCACTCCTCCTTTGCCACGTGTCCCTTTGGGAAAATTTGACCCTAGAACTCTGCTCACTCATAACTTGAGTTCTTCTTGGAGTTAGGAGGACTTCTTTATATCACCGGAAAGTTGAAAAAATTCCTATCCATTGGGAATGGTTTAGGAAAATTTTGAAAGCGTTGAATAGGAGAAAAATCTAGTTGAAGTTCTGAGCCTGATAGAGAGCAGGTATGGGGTAAGATCACTTCTTGAATCTAACTAGAACATCTAACCCTAAAATTTAAACCTTGTAAATGTGTTATAAGTTCATAAAGGAAATTTGTGTTTCGGTAAGCAAGTTTTGTTTCGGAACCTATTAGTGAAAATTGATGTCTTGCAACTTAGTTATAGACACTTCATATCAAAAAAATTATCCCATAATTTTCTAGCTAACCCTAGGTTGTTTCTTGGGTCTCAAGTGGTTGTTTGAATGAGCACTACATCTTTGTATGGCCTTAAACAAACATTCTGGGCTTGGTACATCAAAATAGATGAGCATCTCATACAACATGGATTCGCCGAAATCCATATGATCTCAATCTCTACCTCAAAAAGTAAGGGGAAGAGATTGTCATTATGTTGTTTATGTCGATGATCTTGTCATCACTAACAGTTCAATTAAGATGATTGATGCAACGAAGAAATATCTTAATCGATCATTCAACATGACAGATCTCGAGCTCATGCAGCAGTTGTCTTGATCGGAAGTATGACAAAAAAAAAGAATCACATATTTGTTACTCAAATGAAGTATATCACGACAACACTCGAGAATTTAGGATGATGGATTGCACACCTATTGCTACACCTATGGAGATGAGACTCAGCTTATCTCATTTAGATCCATCTCCTGTGGTAGATGTAACTCTCTATTAACAAGTTGATTGGGAGTCTCATTTACCTAACTTACACTAGACCAGATATCAACTTTGCAGTGAGCTATCTTTCCAGGTTCATGTAGGAACCCAAAGTTTTTCATTAGAAGGCAATAAGGTGAATCTTGAGATATCTCAAGGAACAATAGATCTTGGTCTAGAATACGAGAAGAATGATCAACTCTTTTTGATCGTGGATATTTAGATTCAGATTATGCAGGTAACATTGATGATAGGAAATCCACTTCTGAATTTGTATTCTTTTTGGGATCTGGACGGATATCATGGGGAAGAAAGAAATAAGACTTTATTTCTTTCTCTTCTACAAAGGCTAAATATCGTGCTGCAGGTGAATCTATCTATGAAGCGATATGGCTACATCGCATAGTGGAAGGACTAAGAATACCACAACACAAACCTACCACCATGTATGTATAAAATGAAGGTGTTCTCAAACTTGTTCGCAATCTAATGTTTCATGAGAGAGCAAAACATATCGAGGTACAAGTTCATTTCATACGCGAGTATGTCTTGAAACACAACATACAATTTCATTTTTGCCTAACAACTGAACAATGAGCATATATCTTCACAAAGTCACTTGCACGTGACAAGTTCAAGTTATTTAGAGAGTTTCTCTCCTCATCCCTCGAGGTAATAAAAAATGAAGGGGGGAATGTTAGGGTAAATTTAGTTTACCTAGGTTAATTTAGCATAAGTAATTATATTGTTATTATTGTAGGTTGTATGATTATGAGATTATAACCATTATATTGTTTTATATTCACGTAGGATGATTTGTTACATAGTTGTAACAAATATATTTGTTTGTATTTTATTTTTTTGCTTCCTAGATGTATTTTGGAAACTTATGTAATAGTGTTTATTGTTGTAGCACTGTCTGCAACAATCCATTTGTTTGTACTTGACTTTACAATACCTATAAGTATTGCAGCCCGTTCATTGTAATTTGATTTGATTGAACATTAATATAATTATGAGGCTTCCGTCCCTCTTCTACAATACATAGACAATTGACATATATTTAAATCTTTGACACTTTCCCTGTACTCAATTTACCCATCCACTATCTCACCACCTCTATTTACTAGTCATATTGTTTCAAGAACAATTCAATCTACATACGATCAACTTTAGAATAATATACATGCATTCTCCAACCTTTAAATGCACATTTGCATTCCTTGCATAGCAATGGAAAACCTAGACAATGTGTGCTACTGTAGGAGTCCCTCTCCTTGGTAATGTGGGTAAGTGCATGAAGATGGGTTATAAAAAGAGGATCTTAAGTGGACATGTTTTTTCTTAAAAATTGAGTAACTTTCACTTTCACTGATTATTTGTGGTATTTACACTGAAAATTTGAACAAGGTATATTAACATGAATTGTTGCATTTTGAGTCCAGTTTTAAATCATTTAAAAAAATAGTGAAGTATAAAAAGAACGATAACTAGATCGTACCAAGCCAAGAACAAAAATGCTAATCAAACACCACGATCAATAAGATGAACGTAATTTTCCGAATAACTTTACATAAACATTTGTAAATATAGAACAATAATATCATATATTATTATGGAACTCAATAAAATATAATGAGAATGAGCTTTGCTTATATAGGCAAGAATAACAATTTAAGAACCACCAAGGTCATAGATCAAGCCATAAATCAAGGAAAAAACTAGTCAAGACCATAGATTTAGAGAGTACTGTACATCAAGGATCTAGTCAATACCATAGATCAAGGAAAGAACTATACCTAACAACTAAATAATATCCCCTAATATCTAAATAAATAAAAGAAATATTCACACACATAAGTGAGTGATAATAAATAAAATAAAGGTAAATAAAGTACTTAGGTGAATATGAGCTAAGGTAAATACCTACTTTAACACCTCCCCTCAAGTGAAGCTACGGGCCAAAATAAAAGTGGCATGTCCATAGTATGAGTCTTGATAACTAGGTCTCGATGAGGTACTCAAAGACAATATATCCATGAAGAAATCTTGAACCAAAAAAAAAAAAATTCTGCTATAAGGAAAGAGAAAGAAGAAGAAGGAAGATGTTCTCATGAACACCCCAAGAACAACTTCAAAACCCCAAGCATTCCACGCAAATAAGGTAGTGAGGTGATGCAAAAGGCTTCAGTAAAGATGTCCACAACTTGATCCGAGTCGAATGTAATCCAAGTAAAGAACTCCATCCCGAATGCCCCGACGATTGAAGTGAATGCGTATCTCAATATGCTTGGTCCGATGGTGCTCAATTGGTTTGAAAATGTGAATTGCACTTTAGTTGTCACACTAAAGTATAATCGGAATCATGTGGGAATCCAAACTCACAATAATCCTGTCGAAGACAAAGAATATGCTAACTCATTGTAATCATTACTTCCGTACTCTACCTCTAAAGATGAAAGTGCAATAGCCTATTGTCTTTTATACACCCAAGCAACTGGAGAAGAACCAAAACAAAAAAGATAGCCAATAGTGGAACATTTGTCATCAATATAACCTACCCAATCTGAATATGTATACCCAACCAACTAAGTAGAACCCTAATGTAGTGTAGGCCAAAGTGGGAAGTGCCCTGCAAATAGTGCAAAATCCTTTTAGCATCATGTCAATGACTACTATGAGGAGAATGTGCAAACCGAGATACAAGCCCTATTGCAAATGAAATATCAAGGTGAGTATGGGTCAAGTACATGAGACTTCCAACCAACTGCCTATACAAAGTAGGATCACAAAGTGGAGTGGTACATGTGGAAGTAAGAGTAACCCCAGATTGAAAAGAGATGGACTTGGCTTGCAATCAACCATATCAAAGTGAAGAAGATCATGGGTGTACTTTTGCTGAATCAAATGAATCCTTGAATTTGTCTGAGAAATCTGCAAACCAAGGAAATAATGCAATAACCTTAGATGCGAAATGTCAAAATTTGTAGAAAGAGCCCTCTAAATAGTCTGAATGTGGGAAGAAGAGTTGCCAATAAGTAACAAATCATCAACATACAAGACAAGTATCACAATATTCTCACCAACATGCTTTGGAGATACACCGTATGATCGAGTGATAATGAAAAAAACCAATAGATAGAAGAAAAGAATCCATCTTCTCATACCAAGCCTAAGGGGCTTGTTTGAGACCATAGAGAGACCTTTGAGCCTACAAACAAGAGAAGAATTCTGAACAAATCCAGCAAGTTGCTCCATGTATATTTCCTCTTGTAAATATCTATGTAAGAAGGCACTCTTCACGTCCATCTGGTATATGGGCCACCCATGTGATGATAACAATAGCAAGTACAAGGCATACATAATCCATCTTGGCAATAAGTGTAAAAGTCTCAAAGTAATCAATACCTTCAACTTGTGAAAAACTCTTTGCAACAAGATGAGCCTTATACTTGTCAATGCACATATTAGCTACGTATTTGGTTTGGTATACCCACTTACACCTAACCATGTTTCTTCCTTTATGAAGAGATACCAAATCCCAAGTATGATTTTTCATCAAAGAAGAATACTTAGTTGCTGTCATCGCATCATCCCACTCTTGCATCCCACGAGCCTATGAAAAAGATTATGGATCTTTAGAAGCCGCCGGCTCGACACAAAAGTCCAATACCGGTAGAATGTGTGTGATGATGCCTAGTGGGTGGAAGATCCTGTATGAAAGGTGTTGCCTCAGAAACTGTAGTACGAGCCCACTTAGGCATAGTGAGAACATCAGTGGGAATAAGATCCTCAAAGACATCTATAACCTCCTCAAAGAAAAGATCCTCAAGATGAGATGAAGAAGGATGCATAGAAGAAGATGAAGAATCACGAGGAGTGAAGTGCTCATCAAACTGAACATGTGTTCGAAAAAACTGTCATGAGTATCATAATCTAGAAGTCGATAAGCTCTCATGTCCTCATAATGCCCTACAAAGATCAAGGGCTTTCTCTCTTCTGTCTAAAGCTTTTCTTTTCTTCTTTAGAACAAAGGCCCAAGCATGGCTCCCAAAGACTAAAAAAATGAGACATCCGGCTTAGTGTTGGGCCAAACTTCCTCTGGAGTCAAATGCTCAAGTGCTTTATGTGGTGTACGATTATGAATGTAGTTAGCAAAATTAACTACTTCTACCCAAAGAGATAGAGGTAAATCTCTAGAATGCATCATACAGCTTAGCCATTTCCTTCAAAGTTCTATTCTTCCTTTCTACTAAGTCATTCTCATTTGTGAAGTATGATGAAGAAAATGTTGGTGAATAATGCCTTGAGTTGCCAAAAAATCATAAAACTCATTGTTGAAGTACTCCCCCCATTATAAGTGCGAAGGTTCTTTATGCAACTAGAAGATTATTTCTCGACCAAAGTCTTGAAGACTTTGAAGTGTGAAAAACATCACTTTTGTACTTGAGAAAATAAACCCAAGTATGCCTCGAGAAATTATCAATAAAGGTAAGTGCATACTTAGCTCCATTGAAAGGTGGGTAGGAAAAACCATCAAGTCACTATGCACAAACTCAAGTGGTAAAGAAAATCTCTTAGAAAAATTCTTAGGAAATGGATCTTGATGTGGTTTCCTAATGCACAAACCAAAGTAAACTCTCTCAAGACAAGAAACTCTAGAATACCATCTACCATACCATGAGTGCTCAACTTCAAATATCCATAATTGAGATGTCCAAATCTTTCATGCCAAAGCTTACTCTCCGAATCTGCATGAGAAACCAATCTTGTCCTTATAAAGGAAGTGTCATCAAGACCCTCAAACTATATAGTCTAGAACTATGATCAACAAGTGAATGAGGCTCCAACAAAGTTCTTACTTCTACCCCATGTGGTGTAAAAGTCACTATTTTTCCATGACCAAAATGAAAAATTTGATATACAATTTTTTGTGTGTGGTAATGTTAGGAACATACAATGCATCTTGGATACTACCACCATCAAAGTGTATACCATATTTTTTCTCAACAGAAAGGAAGGAAGAATCTCCAATTTCAATTGTGGAAGTAGAACTCAAACCTAGAGAAACAAAAGACTCCTTGGAAGAAGTCATGTGATGAGAAACACCCAAATTTATAACCCAACTGTCTGCAAGTGGTGACTGAGATCTCCTAACAACATTAAGTGCTTTGCCATGCTGATTAGAAGGAGGTGGAGTGGAGACAAAAATTTTGTGTTTCTTAATTGTATCCTCTAAGGCTGACATTCATTTATAACACCTATGTTTTTCATGACCACTATCCCCACAAAAAGAGCATGAAAGGCTAGACTTATTATTGGACGTAGAAGACTCCTTGGGTTTATAGTTGTTTTCTTTGGGTTTAGGAGCACTTTGAGATGGAGACAAGGTGTATTTGGTTTTACTTTTGGTTTTCTCTTGCCCTTAGGATTAGATGCAACTAATGCCTTTTGAAAGGTGGAAGACTCAATGTGAGACAATTTGGATTCTTCCCTAGTAAGTCTTTCACAAAATGTTTCTAAGTCGACATTTTGAATGTGTCACCTAAGACATCAATGCTAAAGAAAAAGGTAGAAGAAAATACTTGAAATGGTCCTCTCAACTTTGATATAATCAAGTAAACACACTCTTCATCTTTCTTATCTCTTCCACTCCCCTTCAATCAGTGTTAACAAATGCTTGAACTTAGTAAGATAGCCTATAATAGTTGGAAAATCTTCAGGATTAAGAGAGGTGATCTCAATGTCAAGTTGCATGGCTCTCATATAATCTACCTTACTAAATAAATCATCCAATTTCTCCCATATTTTGAAAGGAGAGTCACATTTTCCAAATGAAACGAAAATTGTCACTTACAAAAGTTCCTATGAAACCCATAAACTCATCAAATTTGCACTGTACTTGATATTTCTCATATTCTCTAGTGAACACTTTGGTTTTTCTGAAGAAATTAAAACCCATACATGATCTAATGCAGAAGTAGATAAAAACGTAATCCTTAAAAATCACCAAAAAATGCAAGAACCAAACAATTTAACAAGACCCCCAAACAATGCAACAAGAGCCCCTAGATTTTAACACTTTACAATGAGTGCATGTTACAAGATGACACTTTATAATTATAGTGTAATTCTCAAAATAAATATTTCCAATGGAAAGAGCATGGGAAAACAATCATTTTGTAAAAAACGACACTCAAAACCGAGTTACCGATCAAAAGATGCAAACTTTTCAATATCATGCTCTACCATTTATTTTAGTTGCCACTAAAATAAAATAAAATACTCTTGCCTTTACCACACAAATAAAATGAAAGGGGGCTGAAATTAAGTACATACTAGTAAGAATGATAAGCTTTAAGCCCTTATATGACCATACCATATGACTAGGGCTAAGGATTTAAATGGGAGAATATAATTTTTTTCAAGTTTGGATGTGGGCATCAAAAGTTACATACACAAATTTAGACATGTATTTTCTTTCAATATAATGGCATAGGAAGACATATTTACAAATATTTGAAGTTAGTATGCTTACAATTGTTAAAAAAACTCATATCATCAAAAATAAGACAATTTGTTCTTCGTCAGAGTCACAATTGATAAAATTTGTGTATGAAATCTTCTATGCCCACCATGCTCAAAGTCGAAATTAGATGTTGAAAACATTATACAGTAAAATGACAGTCCATGCCTTTGGCTTAGAAATCCAAGCCTAAAGGGATGCCTAGGGAAACTAGTAGAAGGTAAACATACACATTATAACATGTACGTTTTATATATCGAATGCAATAAGAGATAATTTCCTAATGGACATTGTGGGTTCTTAATTTATATCAATCAATAATGCATACACATTATATGCTTAGTAATTTCCAAGCCTAGTCAAAATAACACGTACGCATTATTATTATTTTTGAAATGTGTTTGGAATATTGTAACCCATCTTTGTGCATTGGTCCGTGTCTAAGGGCCTCCAATGGCTAATTTTCAAATTGGGCGATCTCCACTCGATCAACCTATACACGTTTCATGGGATATACAAATGATGCCTAAGCTCATAACTCACCTTGGAGAGAACTCTCAAGCACCTCAGACCTCTCTCACTCCCTCAAAACACTCTCACTTACATCAAGGATCAATATCAAAAGCATAGACATATATGAAATCTTCAAGGAACAACCCTCTAACAGTGCCATCGAGTTAAATTTGTAGTGCCCACCCATGTGGGACCCAAACACATGACCAAATACCATGATAATTTTTTTGACATTCAATTGCTTGATCTGACTATGCGACACCAAGAAGACACAAGAGATTAAACAACACCACTTGCAACGTTTACACCAACATGAAGGACATGCAATTAGCAAGATGACATAGGATGCAAACCAATGCCACACTTATATACACGAGCAAGAATGAAACCACGACCCAACGACATCCCGAGCTTCATGGATTGATACTTTTCACAATATTACATCTTCATGGTTAAATCTTTATCGTATTCAAATTCTAGTTTTAGCCTTAAAGATTTGCAAAGCATATAACATGAAAACATACATTTTCCTTTTTCTAGTCTGCATTGCTTTTATTTCGTATTACACTTAACTTAAAATAGTTCCACCTTAATGCCATTTAAAACTCTCTTATATAACCTTATAGGTCTCGATATCATTTATCATGTAAGAATATATTCTTATTCACAACATTACAAATTATTCATTTCATTTCAGATTTAACTTGTAACAAGTACACTTAATTGGGTTCTTTTCTCTATTACTATCATTTCCATAACTCAAAATTAAATTGAAACTCTTTAACGCACTGTGAGAGTCTCTTAGCTCTCGGTATCCAACTAGAGTTTTCCGTTTCACCTAAAATCACATTTTCCCGACATTTAGTCGTTATGGTTTAATAATCGATTAGTGTCATTTCCAAAATAGTTATATGCCATAAGTTTTGTTTTCTAGACAAGAGATTAAGATGCTCGAATACTCAAACTCTCGTAGAGTAATTTATAAGAACTTTCAATAACAAAATAAGGCCTAACTAAGTATAAGGTAATTCCAAGTTTCACTTGTGTGTCCATTTTGTATCACTCACAATTCAAAGAGTCGAATTTTATTAGAGGTACTAAGTGAGATACCACCTCACTTTATGGTTTTCCAAGGTATACTTGATCACATTTTAAAGAATAAACATTACCTTCCTTATTACTCTTATGATCCCATACACGTACAAATATAGGTCATTCCCGGGAGACTTAACATAAAAGGAAACCATCTAAAACGTTGATACACAATACATCAATCATGCCACAAGGGGTATTACACCCTTAACTATAACAACATGTATACTTTCTACGAACATAAGAAATTCTTTTTGACACACATGCCTAAAAGTACTACTAAGCCTCTAAGAACACATGAGAAGATTGGTTTCAAGGAATATCTCGAACAAAGGTGGTTTCTAACACTAAGACGCCAATTAACAAGACAATCCCTTTGAGAAACATATAGAGATCGAAACTTCACTTAAACCCAACAAGGTGAACGACACACAAATAACCCAATGCTCAAGGGTAACCTTCTTAAGGGTTGATAGATTGGGATCAATTGGGTAACATTTAAAATAATAACCTCCTAAAAGTGGTCAACCATAACCATTCTTAAATAAGGTAGTTTCATTACTTCTGAGTGTTCCAAGCATTTTAGTAACACATGCAAGAATACAAAATCACTTCATTCACATAGGAGCACAATTATAACATTTTCATTTCATTTCTAGTTAAAATGTACATCTACACCATTAGCAAGATATATACCTATAATCAAAATCACCCTACAATAGAATGCATGTTTTCCAATACACCAATATAACCCAATTTCCCACTCATCACAAAATAATTAATAAATAACATTCATGTTCATAACAATGTTGTTGATACATCTACTTAATATTACATGTGTATTTCAAATAACAAAAACACTAACAACGCTACCCTTTCCTTCTTGTCCCGCGTACCTACAACCACCTGCATGGTCAACACAACTGTTGACATGGCATCAAACTACAACCAAGCACAATATATGATTTCACAATTCTCTAACAATAATGAAATTATATTTATCACACTTCCAAGAAGAGCAAGAATTGTAATGCCATTTCATTTCGTTTCCAAAGCCAAGGAGAGAGATAGAGAGAGGAGAGAGAAAACACCATTTTTCCACATTCAATTTATTTTCAAGCAAGTGTCAACAGAAAGTTTCCTACAATCATGTATTTGTGTTTACAAGGTTTCTCTATCATTATTTTGCTTGGATAAGTTCATATGACAATTTTCACCAATTAGTCACAAGTTTCCAAAACTTGAAATTTAGACAAGTTGCTCACAAATCAACGTGTAAAAACCATCTTTGAGAGTCAAACACACAAAAGAAGCAATTCTACCTATTCCCTACATACAGGGAAACATTCAAAGTTGACGGAACCTGAAAATGGCAAATAGGATGAAAATGGTGCTCGTCGTTTAGGAGCTATCGATCGTAAATGCACCCAAGCGAACCTTGTTGCCCAACAACCAAAGGTCTACAAAACTTATAAGGAAAAATAACTTGTGGGATATTTTTATCCAAAATGAGGATTTGTAGCAATTGTCTCATATAAATATTAGAGGTATACGCAAGCCAAAATCCATTTCGACACCCAGGGCCAAAACGACGGGTTAAAACTAAACTGTATTTTTCACTTTCAGCAGTTGTTTGAAGCTGCGAAGTAGCCCGCTGGGCTCCTAAACATGTTACATATTAAGGTCAAATGGACATCCACAGGGACAACTCAGGGTTCGGTTCAATTCTCCACATGATAAGGTAATCGTCTAAAGTTCACTTTTCTCATTTTGAGGTTTGTAGAGATATTTTACGCCTCTTAGAAAACAAGTTTTATTTATATTTTACAATCCTCCAAGGAGTAGATTTGAGCTAACATTCAAGTATAAAACCACCAACCGCGTGGCTTCCGTAATCGGTATTGATACCATGTTTTTACAATCATCTTATGAGGTAAACAAGTGTATTGTTTACGTTCATGCTTATTTATCCAGCTATGTACAAAACAAAGGCAAAATTTACTAAAAGATAACATGTCCCATTTAATTCACCTAACCAAATGTTTTTATCTATAAAAAATTACAATTCCTTTTAAATCAAGAAACAAGAGATGTTAAAATCATGCAAGAGAGGGTAAGATGACCATGCCTGGAATTGAAATGGTGAGTGACTGAAGAACACAAGGTACACATTTTGCGGTTGTCCAAGAATTCCATCAAATAGTTTGCGGCCTTGAGCAAGTTCCCACATTTTTCAATATATCTATCGGGGCATTTGCAACTACAACAACTGACAAAAATTCTCTATACAGAATGCTTTTATGACTGTCCATACTGTGTTCCAAAGCTCCCTTTTCGGCACAGGAAATGAGGATGTTGGAAGAGTTGTGGTGCTTAGATTTACACTAGCTAATTGCAAGAGTTCAAAAGTTTCCAAAGCCTTTTCAACTAAACCATTTGTCTAAATTCTACCATTTTCACCGTCCACCTGACGATATAATGAGGCATTTTGATAACCAGAACACAGTCCACAGACTTGCGCAGGTGAGGGTATGATAAACTACACTGCAACAATCTAATATTTTCCAAGCGTCCAAGAGACCACCATCCTTTCAGGATTTTTTAATAACCAGTTTACTTGCCATGCGTTGGCCTCGCAGCAACAACCAAATAAAGAAACACAAATCAAATAAAACAAAACATCAAAACCAATATTTCTCCTCTTGGCGCAAATTAGAATAATATCAATAAAGGTTGTGGTGTTTGGCTTTACACCTGTCACCAATGCATTTGCCAGAAAGTTTCCAAGGTCTTTTCAACAAACCATATTGTGTGCATCCCCCAATCAAGCCACAACGCACCCAAAGACACTTGTAAAAACTAGTGGCTCTAAACGTTTTCAACAAATCCAATTTGCACATACATCAATCATTGCTGGCCCAAAACCGCATTTTCCTCAGACATTTTATCAAACAAATCACATGCCTTGTGTATGCTCTTATTGTGCTTAGAGGATGCCCAAAACTATTGTGAAACTCCAATTTAGGCGCAAGTTGGGAGAGAATTGGCAAAGAAAGTGGTGTCTAGCTTGCACCAGACAAATTACATTTGATGAGACAACACTCTGCCCTCCATAGCCCACATAACACCATTTCTTTGATCCATTTTCCAAACCATTCCAGAGCCTTGCACAGGGCATGCTGCTCTTGTCTGTGGCACCAATTTTCAAGCGGATGCCACATTACCTTCCACTCACACGACAACCACAACAATTCTACTCCAAGTGCCTTGTGTAAACTAACACATTGCAAAAACAAACTCACCTACAAACTAATGCCATCCTCATCCAAACTTAATCCTACAACACAAGATAAATATTCACCTCATATGCTCTCGATGGGTGACCAAAAAAATAGTTTCGAAAAACAAAACACCAAATTAGGAACAAGATGGGTGGCGTTGACAAGGGCGAGGTGTCTGGCTTTACACATGTCAATTACATTGGATTTAAAGGTATTTAAATCCCTTTTCAACCCATCTGATTTGTTTATATCCTGCAACCAATGCGCCCAAAAAATCCACGCTGCGTACCATGTGTTTGCAAAAACAACATCAAACAAAACTCTCCCTCCCTAAAAAATTTGTGGGAGGATGTCTACGCTCTTTAAGAAACTCCAGTTTTATCACATGATGAGAACAAGTTGGCAAGATTGCAAAGGACACCAAAACATCTTCTGACCAAACTGGAACACATTCATCCTCACACAGACAAAAATTCCCCAAAATCCTTCTCACGTACACACCACACAATACCCAAAACTTCATTAATTCCTTCATGGTAAGAGTTTTGGCACAAATCTTCTTTGGTAGAATTTTGGATTATTAGACACAATTAAAATTTAATTATTTTCATTTTACTTTTGTTGTGCACCATCTAATATCAAAACAAAATACTATATTATTTATTATTTTAAAAATTGCTTTAACCAAAACCTCCACTGTTCTTGATACACTCCTTATTTATCACGTAAATATCTTCATTGAGAATTATGCAGATTATGTTTATCATTACGTGTATTACAATTGCTTAGGTTGACTTTAACGTTAAAACCAAATATACATATATATGTTTCAACTTCAAGATTTGCAAGGTTCTCTGGTTGAAAAGATCGTAAGAAAAACAACGTCACCACGAATCACGAAGGCACGAAGGCACTTCAAGGGTTCTAAAGGTTAGTCCACGAATGGACATCTCCCAAATCGCCCTTAATACTTTATTAACGCAATTGCCAATTTTATTTATGATCTCTTTGCCGATGGTCAAAAAGACAACTCGACACGAGCCCAACATTCTACGACCATCTCGTGGTTCTTGGTAAAGGTTTCTAAACACATTTATTCGACAATCGGGATATGGTTACCTTGGTCCCCATGAAACACGGGTATTGATGACAACATGAGCACGAGAGGGGCCACTACAAAATTGTAATAAAAATGTCGAGTTGCATGTTGTCAAGTGGTATAGTCCAAAGGAATGATCACATGTTTATTCGTATGATTTTGTGCACATTCATATAGATCGGTGTAGTATGCACAATTTGAACCCTCTTTAGAGTAATGGTATGTAAACAATGCTTGACACATCACGAATGTGCAGAGGTCAATCTCACCCAAAATACTAACCCCCTTTTAAGGTGTTTTATGGTTTAGTGCACACAATTAGGGTTCAAAAAAAGGAGAGACAAAACATGCATCATCACATGTAATATCCCCTTTTAAAATAAAGTAATTAGTAATATTTTAAGATGGGCCTGATCAATTATCCATTTTAGGGGCAACTTAACATTATACAAAGATTTTTAATACTCATTTCTTTTTCGCAAAAAAAATTAAGAAATAAAAAGAAGGAATGGGAAAAAGAAAAGAAAAAACCTATATTTTCATAATGAGGTCGGTCTTGTGGAAAACATATGTTGAAGATAAAGGAGAAATAACTCTCCCAAGGAGGTCGGTCCTCCAACAAAGAGCATGCATTGAAGTTGGTGCCACATAGAGGATATATAAGGAGATCATTTTGGCTTGAGAAGGGTATGCATCATTTTATCATTAATACTTTCTTGAAGTTGGAGCTTGTGAAGCTTCTCTTTCTTGCCTTGAAAGATGAAACCCTTTCTTGGCCTTGTTTGAGGACAAAAACCCTCATTCATCTTGGGGTGATCTCACAAGGAGATCACAAGTGAGCTACTAAGGAGATTTCTTGTGCAATTCCTTCATTTCCAGCCCTAGGTGACTTGTTTGGGTATTGTGTTTGGTGCCTTCTAGGGCACATTTTGGCATTTTGAGTTGATGTAATTGTTCCTCATAATTTATGAGGTTGAATCCACACTTTGGAGTGATTTTTGGGATTCATTAATCATTATTTCCAGCCCCATGTGTTGGTTGTACTTTTGTTGTCATTTAATTAATTACAATTGTGATTTATCTCTTCATTTCTTATTTATTTTGGAGTGTATTGGCTGGATAAATATTTCCATGGTTGAATAAAATATTTGGAAGCATTCTATGTCATTTTCAGCTTGTGTTGCATGGGAATTGATGCCATTGAAGTGCCATTACAGTTCGCTGCCCTAGGAGAATAAATACTAGTTCACAACTAGGGTTTGTGTGGAATCATTGTTGGTTGTCTTCACAATTCAGGTTGTCATAATTTTTAGTTTCCTTCTTGTTGCTAATTGCATTTTCAGTTGTTTCCATAAGGGTTTGAAGTAAATTATTGGTGGTTGTCATAAACATTAGAGTTCGTTGGTTGGGGTTTGAGCCCAAACCCTTATCTTCAATTTCAGCCCTAGAAAGAGACATTACAGTGGTATCAGACCATTGATCTTTTTAGCTTGGAGGGTTTCATTTAGGAGTAGATAAATGATGAACATACATTTTGATGATGTTATGGTTGAATGGTTTGCCTTAGGGAAAGAAAGAGTTTTGAATAAGATGACAGCTTGATATATGTCATGGAAAACCTAAATGGTGAAGTAAGCTCTTCAAAGACATGCACTAATATTCACCTGCCAAAATCATGAGAGATTCTTCATCTAGATCATTTTGACCTACCTTTCTCACAAGAAAGGAAGTCATTTTGGTGGTGTAGACACAATATTCGATGGGTCATAACATTGCAGACAACTATGAGGAGTATAGGGCCCTTCCAAAAATATTTGTGATGCCATGTCACTCACCGGGTTCGTAGGGTTGAAGTAAGGTAAAGTAGGAATTGGACCAAGGTCTAAATCATGAGCTATGCCCAAGGAAGATGGGAAATATGTTCTAGCCCTAAAGGGAAATGTAATGAAATTACTTGTATAATGCAGATTATGAGCAACAATAGAACACCAAATAACACAATATTTCGAATAATGATCTCAATATGCAATTAGAATAGCTTTGCCACTACGAGGCAACCTCCAAACCATATAATAAGACTCAAATGCTCAAATGATAATGAAATACTATCTATAATCCCATATATATACTATTTATATGCTATGGCCATCACCAAGGCTGACCTATTAAGTATGAGAAAGTATAAATGATATAATAAAATGATATGGTAAGCCTCAAGTCGGCTACTCATATCCTAATACAAGCAATAGGTTAAGGGCATAGCATGCCTTTCCCCTTCAAACCAACGTTTTCCTCAATGTTGAATAATCCTGGATGTTGTTGCAGAAAACCTTCATCCTCCCAAGTTACATCTTCTATGCTCGATTCTTCCACTTGATTAGATATTCCTTAATGTTTTTGGTTCTCGACCTCTTAAGTACGTGTTTGTAGAATCTTCTCTGGCTCCAAAATGATTCTTCCTTCCTCTTCAAGTTCTGGTAACTCTGTTTGGGCTTCAAATTTCTGTCCAATAACCTTCTTCAGGCATGAAACATGGAATATTGGGTGTATGTGTGAAGATGGAGGCAACTCTAGTTTATAAGCAACACTGCCAATTTTCTGTAGAACCTGATAAGGGCCATAATATTTAGGAGCAAGTTTGTTGTCCTTTTTCTCATTGCTTAGGGACATCTGTTTGAAAAGGCCGAGACGTACAAAACCTAGTTACCAATTTTAAAATGTCTTTCACTACGATGTTGATCTCGCTTGTTGTTTCATCCTGTTATGTGCTAATGCTAAATTCTCCTTCAAACTAGCCAAAACCTGTTGTTGATGTTGAATGTGTTCCTCAACATCTCTTACCTTAGTTTGCACCCTCAAGGAGGAAGTGATAGAAGGTGGATGGTAACCATATAATGCTAAAAATGGGCTTATTTGAGAAGAGCTATGAAAAGATGTGTTATACCACCATTCTCGCAAGTGGTAGCCATTTCATCCACCTTTCCCGATTATCCGATACAAAACAATGTAGATACCCTCTAAGCATTTGTTGACCACTTTCATTTGTCTATCATCGGTTTGAGGATGATAAGATGAACTGTGAGTTAGCCGAGTACCCAAACATGAAAATAATTCCGTCCAAAAATTACTTGTGAAAATAGGATCACGATCACTTACAATTATCTTTGGGATTCCATGTAGCCTTTGAATTGTCTCCAAAAAATAGTGGGTATCAGTACTTTTTGCAAATGGATGTGATAGGGCACAAAAATAGGCATATTTTGTGAGCCTATCCACAATCACGAAAATAACATCCTTACCCTTTGAACAAGGAAATCCGGTGATGAAATCCATGGAGACCTCCTCCCATCTCAAAGTTAGGAATTGGTAAGGGTTACAACAGACACAGTGTCTTAATTGTTTCCCCTTTGTTTTGATGGCACACTAAACACTCGATACAAACTTTTGTACATCCCCTTGATTCCTTCCCAAAATAATTCTCTTTTTATTATATGATATGTCTTCAAAACCCGGAGGGTCCTCCATATAGGCGAGGCATGTAGCTCTGCAAGAATCTTATGCTTCAACTCGAATCTTTACTCAAGTATAACTTGTCCTTTTACCATAGGGCATTACCTTTCCACTCAAATTTATTAGATGTCATAGATCCTTGATTGATATTCTGTATTAGAGATTGCGTATCCTTGTCTTGATCCCATTCCAATTTTGCTTCATCCACCCAATCGACCGTCAACATGGACATTCCACATAGTAAGGCATCGACGGATGTATCCCTTCTGGACAATGCATGAGCTACTACATTTTCTTTACCCTTTTTGTATATGATTTCAAAATCATAACCCAACATTTTTGTTACCCACTTTTGTTGTTCCTCAGATGATAACCTTTTCTCTAAAAAGTATTTGAGACTATCATGATCAGTTTTTACCTTGAAGTGTCTACCCATGAGATAGGGCCTCCATTGCTTGATTGCATGAAGAATAGCCATCATTTCTTTCTCATAGACATGTTTGAGTAGATCTTTTCCTTTGAATTGGTGACTCTCAAATGCAATTGGTCTTCCTTCCTGCATTAGAACTACTCCCAATCCTGATCCTGAAGCGTCACATTCAACAATGAAGGTTTTTGAGAAGTTGGGAGTAGCCAAAATTGGGGTGCTGCACATGGCTTCCTTCAACTGCTCAAAGGATTTAGTGGCTATGTTTATCCAATGGAAGACATCATTCTTTAGCAATGTAGTGAGTGGGGTTGCTATTCTACCATATCCCCGCACAAATCTTCTGTAGTACCTTGTTAGTCCTAGGAACCCACAAATATTTTTGAGAGTTTTGGGCCTTGGCCATTCCACCATAGCTTTGATCTTCTGAGTATCAACTTTACGCCTTCATGGGATATAATGTGACCAAAGTACTCAACCTCTTGTACTTCAAAAGAACATTTGGATGGCTTTACATAGAGAGTATGTTTCTCCAAAACTTCCAACACTTTATTTACATGTTGTAAGTGTTCTTCTCGTGTCTTACTCAGTAAATCAATGTCATCAAAGAAAACTAATACAAATTTCCTTTAAAATGGCCTAAACACAATGTTCATCAAGCTTTGAAAGGTTGAGGGCGCATTTGTAAAACCAAAAGGCATTACCAAATACTCATAATGGCCCTCATGACTCTTGAAATCCGTTTTATTAAAATCTTCCTCTTTTATTCTAATTTGATGGTACCCGAACGAAGATCTAATTTTGTGACATAAATAGCACCATGCAATTCATCAAGTAAATCATCAATTATTGGAATAGGAAACTTATCTTTGATGGTGTACTTGTCGAGTTCTCGGTAATATGGACACATCCTCCATGTTTCATCCTTCTTATGTACCATGACCACTTTGTGAAGAATATGCACTCTGCTATGTCCGATGATACCTGTCTTTCAACATTTATTGAACCATTTTCTCGATCTCACTTTTCTCGGGAATATGGGTATTTGTATGGTCTGATGTTAGGTGCTTGGCTCCCTGGAATCAACTGAATGGCATGACCATGATCCCTAACTGGTGGTAGTCCCTTTGGAATTGCATAAAAAACAAATGAGTGAGCATCGACAATCTTCTAAAGATCGGGTGGCATCGAAGACTCTGTATTTTGTACTTCTATGGAAAATAAATTTGCTATAAATCCATCTACTCATTTTCTGAGAACCTTCTGCATCTGATGAGAGCTAATAATATGTGGAGACTTAGCTACCATCCCATTTAACTGTATTGTCCTTCCATCTGAATGAAATCACATGAACAATTCTTGGAAATTCATCTCTATAGTACCCAAGGTTGTGAGCCATTGGACACCCAAAACAATATTTGCCCCTCCCATAGAAATAACAAACATAGGTGAGTCTAACATGTAGTCTCCCATGGAAAGCTTAATACTATGGCACTTTCCTGTGCACTTGATTGTCCCACCATTCGCAATCATAACTTGCATTTCTGGAGCTAGGTAAATAAAACAATTGAGGCGGGCAGCTAACTTACTATTTATGAAGTTATGAGTACTCCTCGAGTCAATCAACACCGTCACCTTCTATTTTTGAGATAGCCAATAACCTTGAGTGTTTGAGGAGTACTAATACCTAACAATGGATGAAAAGAAATTGTAGGTTGGTGATCCTCTACTTCATCTTCTACTGGTTCCTCAACCTCTCCTATAATTTCAGCTTCATCATCATCCTCATTACCTCCGTCAATATAGAACAAATTCTTCTTAGCACATTTGTTTCCCGGTCCATATTTTCTATCACACTTAAAACATAATCCTTTTGCTCTCTTTTCTTCCATTTGTTGAGGAGTTAGTCTAATTGGCCTAACAAATGAAGGGGAAGAGATACTATGGTCTCTGGTGTTAATGAAAGGCGGCTTCCTACTACAAAGAACTTTTTCCTCTACTCGACGTGCCATGATAATAGAATCAGAAAGCTTGAGTGGATTAGACATACGTACCTCATGCTTGACGTGGTCCTTAAGACCCCCAAGAAACATGTCATTCGATTCTCTTTTGGAATATTCTCCACCCTTAAGGATAGGTTCTATAATTGATGCACATAATCTTTGACTGATCCTGTTTTCCGTAACTTTGCTAATTGACTAAAGTAGTTCTCTGAAACACTTTGGAACTATAGTGAAATTGGAACTCCTTGGTAAAAACTGTCCAAGTGACACCGAGACCATTCTTCTACCTCTGATCACATAACCATCGATACCAAACGAATTGGTTTGGTTCAAGATACAGGGATGCCAATGTCACATTTTGTCGTGATGGTGTTTGATGTAATTGATCCATAGGGATCCGAAATAACTCTACTTCATCAAAAATAGTCAGCACAAAGAAGGAAAACAATGAAACAAAGGTTCTGTCTATTAAGTAACAAGACCATTTCCTCACTGCCTTGGGCGGTGGTTATAGAACCGTCGCCTAGCCAGGGCGGTGGTCCCAGGACCGCCGGTTTACACATGGCGGCGGTCCTGGCCATTACGGACAGAAAACTAAATTCAAAACGAACAACCTCTGAATTTGAAAGGATGTTCGTTTCTCTTCTCCTTCATGACCTTTCCCATTCTCCAGTGCACGGGAGGACATGAGAAAGGCTATAAATACATGATTGTAGAAGTGTAGAATATCATCGAATCATGTGAGCAAGTGAACAAGAAATCCTAGTGTTGGAAATTGTATTTTTGTAGAAGAAAGGAGTGTTGACAGAATGCAAAGTAATCGAAAGGAAGTGTTGAGATATTATCTACTTCCTTTTCTTACTTATTGTAAATTTTGTACATGTGATTTGAATTGGCCAATAAAAGTGGGAAGAAAGAGCAATTGCCCTTCCCGACTGGTTTTTCCTCCATTGGAGGTTTTCCAGGATAAAATTGTTGGTGTTATGAGCTTATATTCTTTCCTTTACTACAATTGTTGATTCTAAGCACAATAGTAATTCATTCACTAGTTATCTCTGTTATTTTCTAATAGAAAGTAAATAACAACAATTAATTTGTGATTTGTGAATAATTCCAAAGTTGAGAGTTTACATATCATTTTGGTATCAGAGCTAACAAGTATCCAGGAATGTGGTATTTCATTCTTGAATTTGTATGACATAAGCATGTGATAAGATCTAAAGGCAAAAAAGCTTTACCTTATGATCCGGAGATTTCTACAAAGAAGTGGAAATAGAGAATTCAGGGAGAAATGGAGGAAGAGAACTTGGTCTGTAGAATCGAGATGCTGGAGACCATGATGGATAGGATGTTTAGAAGGCAAGAGGAACTTGCAGATTTGCGAACACACTTCCGTCAAGCAAGACTCCATGGACTTGGTGGTTCGAGGCTTAGCCGAAAATTTTGGTATATGCAAGAGTCACCATGAGGAAGATTATGGAGAAGAGCATGAAGAAGAGATTTCTAACACGAGAGAAAAGGTAAAATCTGAACATACTCCTTTTAAAGTTGAGACTAAAGTCAAAATCAAAAGCTTTGAAGGACAAGTAGATGCGAATTCTTTGGATAAATGGTTGAAACAATTAGAATTCTATTTTAGCATCCATAATGTCACTGAGGCACAAAGGATCACCTTTGCACGTCTCAAAATGGAGGGACATGCTCTAGTTTGGTGGGAAACTCATCTAACTACTTGTGAAAAGAAGAAATGTCCTATTGTGAAATCTTGGCAAGAATTTAAGGAATTACTTAGAGCTAACTTCTATCCTATTGGCCATAAAACTGACCAAATGATTAAATGGTAGTATTTTAGACAAGGTAGTGGTCAAAGTGTGTAGGACTATACTACGGAGTTTCGGAGGCAAGCCATGTTGCTGAACATGGATTTGGAGGATGAGGATATTCTGACCAAATACTTGGGAGGACTTCACACTCACCTTCAAAGAAAATTCATCTCCACAAAGCCCAAGGATCTCAATGAAGCATGTGTATAGGCATACTACATAGATGATGAGAAAAAGCAAGGAGAAGCAGAGCCGAGGGTAAAGCAGTCAACAAATCAGCAGAAAAAGGATTATGGGAAAACAAGTAACAAGAGTAAGTGGAAAGGGAAAGGTAAACAAGCTGCCACTACTTTAAATACTTGTAAAGATCCCAATAATTTTTTCAAGAATTGTGATATCAATGGTCATACTGACGCTACATGTTGGAAGTTGCATCCAGAGTTACATCCGAAGAACCAAACCAAGGACTCCAAGAAGTCCATGACAGCTATAAAGATAGAAGGGGAGGTGGAAATTGAAGATGACTCTAATGTAGACGAAAGGCTTGGATGCATGGCCACCAACATGGATAGCGAAGAGGAGATGAGTAGACTATTCCAAATCAAAATCCAAATCAAGAGGACTAAGGTAAATGCTTTGGTTGATACCAGTTCTCAATCTAACTTGATTTCTGAGGAAGTTGTAAAGAAGCTTGGTCTTGAGACTTTGAGCATCCGCACCCATATCCTTTGGGTTGGGTGAAGAAGGGTGTTGAAATTCAAGTAACAAGAAGATGTAAGGTCAAGTTTGGGATAAATTCCCAATATATAGATGTTTTTGAAGCTGACGTTATTCCACTTGATGCTTTTGATGTGGTATTCAAGAGTCCTTACTTGTATGTTAGGGATGTTATCTTTATGAGAAGGGAAAACCGGTACAGATGGGTCAAGGATGGGATCAGCTACAACATTTGGGCACACCAACGTAAGACATGGGTTACTATGGTAAGTGCTAACCAAGCAAAATGACTTATTCAGTCAAATCATAATCAGTTTTGTTTACTTTTATTAAAGGATAAACAAGATGGGGTAGAAGTTTCAGAGATTTCTAACCAAGGAAAACAAGATTTGGATAGTATTATTCAATCTTTTCAGGAAGTATTTCAGGCTCCTAGTGGATTACCACCAAAACGGGAAGTAGAGCATGAGATTCAACTATTGCCAGAGTCACCTCTATTGAACATCGGGTTGTATAGGCAATCCTTGCTTGAGAGTACTGAAGTAAAGAAACAACTTTAGGAACTAATAGACCAAGGGGTGATACGTCCGAGCACCTCACCGTGTGGTTCGCCTATTGTGATGGTGCCAAAGAAGGATGGTTCTTGGAGAATGTGCATCGACTATAGCTTTGAACAAGATCACCATAAAGAACCGATATCCACTTCCCTGTATAGATGATCTCTTGGACCAACTTCAACATGCCAAATTTTTCACGAAGTTGGATCTTAAGTCGATGATGAAGGAGGAGTATATATGGAAGATCGCCTTTCAAAACAAAACAAGGTTTGTATGAATGGTTAGTACTTCCTTTTGGATTATGTAATGCACCCACTACATTTATGAGATTGATGAATGATGTATTGCGGGATTTCATAGATTCATGTATCATTGTGTATCTAGATGATATCTTGATTTTTAGTGCCACATGGGAAGAACATCTAACGCATTTGCAGTGAAGTCTTGTAAGTTCTCAGGGAGAAACAAAGTTGCTTTGTAATATGAAGAAATGTGAATTTGTCAAATAGTCACTTGTCTATCTTGGGCACGTGGTTGGAGGAGGAGAGCTACGAGTGGATCCAAAGAAGGTGGAAGCCATCACAAATTGGCCAACACCAATGAGCCACAGAGACTAGAAGCTTTGTGGGAGCAATACATATGCGGAAGTTCATTCTGGGTTTCTCGGCAATTGCAACACCTCTACACATAGTGGCCGACAAGAGTAATGGTTTTGGTTGGGGTAAGGAACAAGACACATCCTTTGAGTTATTGAAATACAAGATTAGTCATGCTCCGTGCTTTGCTCTTCCTAGTTTGCAGCAGCCTTTTGAAGTAGAGACATATGCCAATGATTATGTTATGGGTGTCGTGTTGCTTCAAGGAGGTAAACCCGTATGTTATCATTCTGAAACTTTCACTTCAACAGTTAAAGGATATTCAATATATGATAAAGAAATGTATGCACTAGTTCAAACAATTAAAAAATGGAAACATTATTTGTTGGGTAAAGAAACTATTGTGCACACTAACCACAAACCTCTCCAATATTTGCAAGCACAAAAATTACAACAAGCAAGGCACTACAAGTGGATGTGGTTTCTTCAGAGAGCAGCTTCCATTTAGTGATCAAATACAAGAAAGGTAGTACAAATTTGGTGTGGCGGAATGTTGTCTAGGCCACCCACATAGAAAAGTTTTAATGTTTGGCCACTATCTCTCATATCGATCCCTTCACGAAGGAAGCTTACGGAGAAGCATATGCCCAAGAAAAAGACTTTGGGGTAACATTTCCAGTTGTAGTCCCAAGGGGCTGAAAAGACGGGGATTGAAGATGAAGGGATCTCAAGGAGGGGCTGCTCTACCGATGGGGGAAACTTTGTGTGCCTAAAGAAGAAAGACTTCTATCGATGAGGGAAGCACATACCTCGAAAGTAGCGGGACATTTTGGTGTTGGTAAGACCCTAGCCCACTTGCAAAGGTATGTATATCTCCAAACATGCAAGAAGAAGTATCAAAATTTATTCGTGGATGTAAACTTTGTTGTCTAGAAACCTAAAACTAGAAAGGAAGGTTTGTATATGCTTTTACCAAGACTTAAAGAGTCAATCCTGGGAGGACATTTCTATGGATTTTGTAGGATGATTACCTATGTCTAAACATGGACATGACTATCTCTATGTTGTTGTGGATAGATTCAGAAGCAAATGTGTATTCTTATGGCATGTAAAAAAGACAAGAAAAGCACATGACGCAAAAATATTTTCTTTGCTAATGTATGGGTGCATTTTGGTTTGCAAAGTCTATTGTCTCTGACAAAGGATTCCAGTTGTTGGTGAAGTTTTGGACTACTTTGTGGGACAAGATGGATACTAGGTTATAGAGGAGAACAAATTTACATCCACAGATAGATGGACAAACAGAGGAGCCCGGTAAACATGACTTTGGTAGATTTGATCGAGGGTATATAATCAAGAAGTACCCAAGGACTTGGGACAAGTCCTTAGCCTACATTCAACATTCTTATAACCGGGCAAGCATGGACACACATCCACTATGAATTCACCATTCCTGAAGCATGCTTGGGATATCTACCTACAAATCTGCGCTGGACATAAAAAGGTTGGACGATGATGAGGAGGATACATGAGACACAGAGGTGACTAGAGCCAACAAGTTCATTGAGAGGATCCGACAAATCCATCTCAAGGTCAAAGAATAGCTAGAAAAATCTCAAGCAAAGTACAAAGCTAGGCACGATCAACATAGGAGGGAACACAAGCTTCATGTTGGAGACAAAGTTTGGCTTTACTTGAGCAAGGAGAGACTACAAGGTCAAGCATGGAAGCTCAAGCCACTACGATATGGACCCTTCACCATATTGGAGTAGGTTGGGAAAATGCTTTTCGACTTGATTTTCCATCATTCATGAGGATGTACTCTATAGTAAACTGCAAGAACTTGCACCTATATGAGCCATCCATGCTGGATGAAGATGAAGAACTACAGTTGCTACCTTCCATTGAGGATTGTGTCTTGGACTCATGAGGAAAATTAGAGGAAGATGTAGTGCTTCACGTCAGAAGGTCAAAGAGATTAGGAGAGGTCCGCATGAGTCTTGGTAGATTGATAACTGAAAGGAAAGACACCAAGGCGGCTCGGTGGTACTCGAAGGAGCAAGCGAGGAATTGTTCCTCATCTACTCCCCACTAAGATTTTTGGGACCAAAAGCCTCCATCGCCTAGTTGTAGTATGATTTCAGTCTCTCAACCCCAGTGACTTGGATATGTTAAGAAGGGGAGGTGTGATCCATAGGGATCCAAAATAACTCTACTTCATCGAAATAGACATTCCCATGTTAAGGAAAACAATGAAATCAAAGAGGTTCTGTACTTTTTAAGTAACAAGACCTCAAGGATGCCCGGCCAAAGTGGCGGTCCCAGATTAGGCCGATGCTTCCAAAGGCGGTGAACCTCCATTACGGATAGAAAACTAAATTCAAAACAAACAACCTTTGAATTTGAAAGGATGTTTGTTTCTCTTCTCCTTCATGACCTTTCCTCGTTTCTCCAGTGCAGGAGGACATGAGAAAGACTATAAATACATGATTGTAGAAGTGTAGAAGATCATCGAAGCATGGGAGCAAGTGAGCAAGAAATCTTAGTGCTGGAAATTGTATTTTTGTAGAAGAAAGGAGTGTTGGACAGAACAAGCAACGAAAGGAAGTGTTGAGATATAATCTACTTCCCTTTCTTACATATTGTAAATTTTGTACTTGTTGATTTGAATTGGCTATGTCAAAACATGGCAATAAAAGTGGGAAGAAAGAGCAATTTCCCTTCCCGACTAGTTTTTCCTCCATTGGAGGTTTTCCAGGATAAAATTGTTGGTGTTATGAGCTTATATTCTTTCCTTTACTACAATTGTTGAGTTTAAGCACAATAGTAATTCATTCACTAAGCTATCTCTATTATTTTCTAATGAAAGTAAACAACAATTAATTTGTGATTTGTGAATAATTCCAAAGTTGAAGAGTTTCCAGATCGAACTCAAAGAATTTATCCATTCAGGGATCCTTACCATCAAATTTGCACATATCCACTTTCGGCCTCATGTTCCATGGTTGCGAATAAGTTGGATTCTCGATTGATTCGGAAAAGTGTTCCAACATGGTTATTTTGTCCATGATTTTGAAGGAAGATCCTCCTTGGTTGATATGGGCCGGATTTGGGCCATACTGGATTAAATGTTGCATGATATCATCCAACCGATGATTGATTTGGTCTATGTCTCCTTTAGAGGCCATCTCAGATTGTACATTTTGCAGCTCATACTCAAGTTGGCTCACCTTATGATCAACTGAGATAAACCATAGTGACGAGGAATCAGTATTTACCCTTTTTGACTCCATCTCTTCATCACTACCCCATCTTTATCTGGAGTTTTACAGAGTAACTTGATTCTTTTTTTGATCTTGTGAAAGGCCCCACCATGATGTCAAACCTTAGGGTTTAGGGTTTCGATACAAATTCGACCCAAAACAGAAAAAACAAAGACAAGATACTAATACTATTTTTTAGAGCTTTTGAAAGGTTAAAGAACTTGAAAATATTCCACAATTTGCACCCTAGGGAGCAATTTTATGAAAAACCCTAAATTTGTAATAAATTTTGCAAAATAAATTAAAAAGTCTGAAATTTTTAGGGAACCTTACTTGAAATATTTCGCAACTCTGGTGAAAATATCTCGCACCAATTCGCTCTGGTTCACAATATATGGCGGAACAAAAATTAGGGTTTTGCCCTAATTTTGGCCTCTCAGATCGCAGCTACGATACCATTTGTAATGAAATTACTTATATAATGCAAAGATTATGAGCAACAATAGAACATCAAATAACACAATATTTCATGAATAATGATCTCAATATGCAATCAAGATAGCTTCGCCACTTTGAGGCTCAACCTCCAAACCATATAATAAGACTCAAATGCTTAGATGATAATGAAATACTACCTACATATGAGCATATATACTATTCATATGCTATGGCCATCACAAGGCCGACCTATTAAACATGAGAAAGTATAAATGATATAATAAAATGATATGGTAAAATGTAGAGCTACAAGTCGGCTACTCATATCCTAATACAAACAATAAGTTAAGGGCGTAAAGGAAATATGTTTTAGCCAAAAGGGAAATAATCCATCAATTATGATCATTAAGAAGAAGAAAAATCAAAGTTGTTCCGCATTGAGAAGGAACAACCCATGGAAGCCCTAGAAGTACCTATCACTCTTCCTAGGGATGAGCCATCATCATGAATGATTTTCAGGAAAAAATGTGAGGGGTATGTGTTTGATGAAGAAACCATGGAGCATGAGCCTAAAAAAGAAGGGAAATAGGACACGCCAATTATGGTGGGAATTGGTGGTTAAATCCCAATTTCGAATGATGATGTTGATGTCCCGCTTGTTGGAATTTTTGAACAAAAATCAATAATATGTAAATTGATGGTGTACATGACTTCAAAAGGACCATGAAGATGTTCCATGTGGGTGTCAAAAATATTGTTGAAGCCAAGGCAGAAAGAGCTTCACTTGTTGAATCTAAGGTGAAGGAGAAGGCTGATCCTAACTCAGAAATTCTGAGTCACAAGGTCGGAAGTGTAGAAGATATCTCAATCATTCCTCATCCGGAAAAGGAAGGTGAACATGTTGAGGACAACCTAAGGTATGATAGTAATGATCATATTTCAGATTTGTTAATTCCTCCTATGTCGCTGCAATATATTTCTTATCTTGATCAATGCATGGAAATTGATGGGAAGATGAATGGTAAGCAAACTAGGTGTTTTTTAATAATCAAGATTATATGAATCAACTTGCTATGGTTTTATGGGACTCAAGTTACTTTCAAGATTTCCACTTTTGGATGTATGTGAAGGTATGACAATTCATCTATTAAAAATACAAATTCAGCTTCATGGAATATAAATTCAGCTTGCTACAAGGTATGCAATAATTCAATTTTCATGAACCAAGGTGAAGTAATGTATCATGCCATTGTTTGGGATTGGTTCTCTAAAACATACCTAGCAAGAATGCCTAATGAGACATGGATTCAATGGGAGTTTTGTGGTGTAAGTCATCCTTCTAACATGATTGAGATGAGCTTGGAAAATGTGAATCATGAACCCCAAATCATTGTGGGAGTTGTCTCGAATCTTGTGGCTGTTATGACCAACATGTTCAATTGGTTCCACATTCTATTTGCAACCATCGAGTGGATTTCAATGATAAGTAATATGTGCTCTTTTTCTAGTGAATTTGACCGTAAGGGTAACTATCACAAGATGTTTTTTGGCCACTACAATTCTAAATTTGAGTAATGAAATGCAATGCTACAACTATGATGAAATGCTCTTCCCAATTTCATGTGTTGGGTTGTGCATATATTCTATGGCAAACAATAGAGGGGCAAGTTTGTAGACATTATTTTCATTTAACATTATATGTAAGAGCGTTCACTCATTGAGATCAATGAAGGCCAATGTTCTAATATATTTGGTATTGATTGGGAATAAATTATGGGCAATGTATGGTTATTATACTTACATACTAACACTCATAAGTTTTGATCCAAACCAAAATTTGAAGAGATTTGTTTGGGACGATATGGTTGGATTTTGGGATTTCATCACTTTAAAGGAAATCATGAGGAGCATACAAGCCATAGAAGAAAGTTAGCTTTCATACCTATGAGGCATGAAGTAATGATATTAAGAGATCTTATTTATTTTAATGTGTTTATTCTTTGTGTAGGCACATTAATAAAGAAGAAAGAGCATCTAAATTTGTTAGCCACCTGAGTATATGATGAAGAGTATGTAATTGCAATTGAAAATGAAGATACCATAATAGAGGATGGAAAGTTTGTGATTGCAAAAGGTTTCATTTTACATAGAAATAGAGTCCCTCCAACTTGGATTGAGAGTGAAACAGAAAGGCTTTGAGGAAGGTAAAACCCAACATAGGACAACATTAAGAGGGAAACTTAGACCATGTTTTGGAAAATTAAGGAGGCCACTACAATAAGGTAACTCTAGGTGTTTGACTTTGGATCAATTTTGCATGATGTTCAAGTTTGTTTTTTTGAGTTTTTGTTGGGTGAAGAATGCAATCAAGAGTTAGGGAATGAGATTTTATATACCCCAAGTGAGAAAGGAAGAGTTTATAGATGAGATAAACTACCATCATTGATATTGTTGTCATCATTTCTACTAGCCCGCACCTGATTTCAGATTGTTTTTGTATTTGGGAATATGGAGTGTTCTTCCACCTTAATTGAAAAGGATGGAACGAAGAATGAGGATGCCATATTGGGACATGGATTAGTTTGTCAAGTTGTTGATTATTCATCAAATTATTGCTATATGAATGGATTATAGTAGTTTGGAAGGTCTTTTATATTATTGAGTATGCAAAGGAAGAAGTTGTTATTGTTTTTTTTTGAACTTGAAGATGAAGAGGACTTCAATGAAGAAAGGGGAAACAAGTGTCTAAGTTTGTTTAGGAAAAAGCTCCTTCATTTGACAGGCACGTGATCCAGATTATGGGAGCACTAAAGCATGTTCCTTCAACTTGGTATGATGGCACTTGGGATGAGAGCTTGCATTTGTTTGAGGGAAAAAAATTGGGAAGGGAGGATCTGTAATGTCCCCTTTTCTAAAATAAAGTAATTAATAATATTTTAAGTTGGGCCCGGTCAATTTTCCATTTTAGGGGCAACTTAACATTATGAAGGTATTTTTAATACTCATTTCTTTTGTCAAAAAAATGATTAAGAAATAAATAAAGAAGGAATGGGAAAAAGAAAAGAAAAAGCTTATATTTTCAAAACGAGGTTTGTCTTATGAAAAACATATGTTGAAGACAAATAAGAAATAACTCTCCCAAGGAGGTCAGCTCTCCAAGAAAAAACATGCACTGAAGTTGGCGCCACATAGAGGATATATAAGGAGATAATTTTGGCTTGAGAAGGGCATGCATAATTTTATCATTAATACTTTCTTGAAGTTGGAGCTTGTGAAGATTCTCTTTCTATCCTTGAAAGAAAAATCCCTTTCTTGGCCTTGTGTGAGGATAAAAATCCTCATTCATCTTGGGGTGATCTCACAACGAGATCAAGTGAGCTACCAAGGAGATTTCTTATGCGGTTCCTTCATTTCCACCTCTAGGTGACTTGCTTCGGTATTGTGTTTGGTGTCTTCTAGGGGAAATTTTGGCATTTTGAGTTGATGTAATTGTTCCTCATAATGTAATATCCCTTTGGGGATAAAACTGAAAATTAAGGAAATTAGTTCAATTCCCAATACAAGCAAATATGATTTTATGACAACAATTAATAAAGGACCAAAAACACTCTCAAACCCTAACGCACTAAGAGAGAGAAATCCACCATAGAAACACTAAAAATTATGAGAAGTTATTCCTTGGATTTCCCTTGATTTTAGAAGCTAGAAAATGTGATCAAATCATCAAACTCATAATTCTGGAATTTATTATGGCACAAAAACAACTGAAACTTGTAAATTCAATAACTATTAGAAAACAAGGAATTTCCTCATAGACAAATCCTCAAAATGATCATAAAAATACCAACAATCAAATGAGACCAATATCATAATTTTTCAACCATGGAAATCCTCTCAAAATTGATCCCAAAATCTCTAAATGAGTAGATAAAGCTGCCCAATACTAATAAAAATCTGAATATTAAGTATTCTCCTCAAATCTGCAATAATCTTCACTCTCAATCAATGTTGAAGGGTTTTGTCCTTCTAGGAAGCCACACAAGAGGGTTTTCGTCCTCAAGTGGAAGAACATGGAGCAACAAACTCACAATGCCCAAATAGGAAAATGTGCCAAAACCCAAATCCTCCAAATGAGCTCTCTAATCTTCTTTTATAACCTCCTTTTGGCGCCAAAGCTCATAAAGGTAAGGCCGACCCCTAATAAGTCATTATAATATTTTATTAAGCCTCATTAAAGGCACTAAACCCAGCCGACCTCATTAAGAAGGGAAATACAAAAATAAAACATGAATATGAATGATGAAAACTGAAATATAATCCATGATCTTCCCTTGTTCAACCCTTGCTTGCCAAGGAATCCTTTATTTCAGATTAATTTGAAAAAAAGACATTACAGTCCTCCCTTCCTAAAATTGCTTGTCCTCAAGCAATTGTAAGAACCCGGATCCCAAATGAATCTTAATTGCTTCTTCTTCGACATACCTGCACATGAAGCAAACATATTAAAGAAAACAAGAGTGTTTAACAACACTTTTACATTCCCCTTGTCATGCCTTAGAAACATGACAGCTAGCTCTCTTTTGTTGCTTGATGCCACTTCATGATTTTCATTCAGATGATGGCTTCCCAATACTTTAGCAAGGTTGTCCCAAAAATAGTTGTGAGCATGCATTTTTCCTTCAAAAATCAGAATCTTCAAATCTGAAAATAACTCACCACAACCTGATTTCTTTCCTCCTTCCAACTAGAATCTTCCTTCCTCATTTTTCCATGAGGGAATGCTCTCAAAAATGTAAACATACTGCTGTTCATGACTGAAAATGGCAGCCCAAACCTGATTTTTGTAATTTCAGTCTTATAATCATGACAAAACAACTAGCAAACTGAAATCTCATGAAGAATGGAAAGTCCATGAGTAATATAGGGGCTGAAATTTGATTTGCATACACTGAAAAACTATGAGCAGCAGGCCTACAATTGAAACCAACAGACATATTGACCGTAATCTTAAGAAAATCAACTTTCTTATTACCCCTCTGAATTCTGATTTCATCATAATTGCTTCTCTTTTTCCAAACTTCTCTTGGTTCTCTCATGGAACCATAGGTTAGCAAATCATGGAGAGAAAAATCAGAATTTCCCTTGAGCTTATGTTTTCTTAAACATGACATGCTAGCATTTTCTTTCATCCAATTCCATAAGCAAAGAGGAAAACTGAAATTTTTACCTTTGTCTTCTTTGAGCCTCAAGGGTTTACCCGGATTCCAAGGATGCAAGCAATCTTTGTAACTCTTCATCATCCCTCTTTTTCTCTCAATCATCATATGCATGGCAATCCCTATCTTGAAATCCCAACTCGTGACAAAGAGTTTGTGTTGATCAGCCCAACAAAATGATAAGGAAGGAAACAATAGATCTGAAATGTGTGAGTACCTTGGACTCGTCATAAAAACCCACTTTATTGCTTGGAAAATACATAGTGAGTCCTTGGCAAAGAGCCTTCTTCCCACCTTGCCCCTTATTAGCATAGATATGATCACCCAAACATGGCCATGATACATAATGATGAAATAGACCTTTGACATGATCAAATAAGACATCATAGGACTTACCATGGGCTGCTGATCTGAAATTTACAGCGGGTTGAAAGAGGCCATGGACACCCAGAAATGCTCTTGTCTCATGTGTGCACCTCCTAACATTGTCCCTTGGAAGATCCACTTCATCTTTCCTTATGTGTTCATGTTTTCACCCCTTATAACCCCTTTTCTAGCTTGTTGATCCATATGTACCGCCACTTGCCATGTTTTACAAGGGGGCCTCAACAATGTCATATTGTTACCAAATGGCTCAAGACAACAAAACTGAATTGGAGTAGAAGAAAGCAATGATTTTAGAACACATTCATACCTTTGGACATCCTTGATGTGTTCAATTCCCTCTATCCCTTGAAACTTGCTTGGCATCTTTTCAACATCCTCTTCATTCTCTTGCTCCTCATGCTTCTTTTCCATCCTTTTGCTTATGCCTCCAAGATCCTTTAGTATCTTGCCACATGCAACCATTAAAAAGCAAAGGAATATCATGAACAACCAAAAGTCTTTTACCTTCTTCTTTGCTTGATGCTTGCTTGACAATTTCCCCATGTTCTTGAGCTTTCGTAGGGCTGTGATTTTCCTCAAACGACCTTCTTTTGACTGCTGTTAGGAACAGACCAGCCACTTCATTTTGTCTCTTATGGGGTGTTTCATTACATTAAAATTTTCCTCTGTAATTTCTATTTTATTATGTATGTATTAGGAATAGGATGTTGTTAAGTATGATTAGTAGTGACGTCTGATAGAAGATAATGGCGCCATCAGTACGGTGCCACCAATAAAGTAGAGTATGGTAACATTCAAAGTACAATAGGAATGTTGTGGTAAAAAATAAATATTTGTCGTAAGTGGTCCGGTAATGTTAAAATGTCAAAGTTGGGGTAAGTAGAGAAGTAGGGTCTATATGATTAGGAATTAGAAATATATTTGTAATAAGGAAAAAAGTGATGTCATAAATATTTTGTGTATTTTATTTGTGGAAAAGTCTAAAAAGGTGGAACCCATGTGAGATGATAAGGTTTATCTTATCTTAGAAGATAAGCCTACATGTAAAAGCAAGAGTTTAAGCATGGAATATGATTGGCCGGAAGAGATTTCCTATCCTATCTTAGAGATAGGGTGGATAAGCCTGAATTCCTATAAATAGAGAGGCCATCCCCTCTCATTTATTATAGAACAAAGTTGTAATAATTATTTTATGAATAAAAGATTTATTGTGAAGGTATGTTAAGGAAGTCATCAAGAGGAGTAATTATGAAGTTTCTCCCATAACTATTGTTAGAAAACAAGTGGAGTTGGTAACACTTGGAGTAATTCATGGGTGAGATTGTAAAAATTTCATGTTAAGAATATATTTTACAGTTGTATTTCAGATTTGTCATCATTCTTTTACATCGTAGTCTGTGGTATTCTTGTGTTATGTTTGTTGTTGTGTTTCTAGATTACTACCACCAAACCAAAAGCTGTGCATTACTAAAATAATCATAGCACGAGGAGTTCTCGGTGAAATATTATCGAGTGTTGGATTCATGTTGACATTTTGGTTCCGTTTCCGGACCATTCCTCATTGGTGGATTTTCTGGAGAAATATTCCCACTTAGTCAGAAATCATTTGGAGGGTAACCTTGTTTTTACTGTGCATAGTAGTTACCATGGTAAAGTCATTTTTACCGTAAATAGTATTTACCACAGTAACTTTACTTTTTACCATGAATAGTATTTACCATAGTAACTTCACTTTTTACCGTAAATAGTGTTTACCACAATAAAGTCAGTTTTTACCGCAGTAAGTCAAATTTTACTATAGTTTAATGTGGTCATTCCTATTTTACTGTAGAAAGGTGTAAAGTCACTTTCTATTGTAGTGAGTCCAATTATTTGTGCACATAAGTCTTACTGATTGTACTTGTGAGTTGGTATTTCACTATGGTTACTTTTAAAAATGGGAAAGATTCCTATTTTTTCAGCCCAATCTAATGAAGATGCTTCTTCTTTCATTCAAAATTTTAAAAGATCTTGCATTTGTAATGGCCTCCTAAGAAGGGAACAATGGAATGATTTTTTTCCTACCTTTTTGGATGGTTCAACCCTTAGGTGGTTTGAAACACTAGGTGATAATGTGAAAAACTCATGGGATTTATTAACTGAAATTTTTCTTGAAGAATTTGGTGAACAACAGAAATATGCAAATGTCATGATCGATATCACAAAGCTATCCCAAGGAGAGAAGGAAAAGATAAGGGATTATTATGCTCGTGTTCTAAAGCTAAGGAGGAAGCTCGATGCCCAGATTCGGAATGAAGGATTAGCAAATGGGTTGATGAATGGCGTGGATAATCTCCTCTGTAAGCACTTCATTCTTGGGATGAAGCCAGAGATTAGACAACGAGTGAAGTATGACCACCCAGCTACCATTGAACAAGTAAAAGAGATTGCAAGAAGGCAAGAAGAAAGCATGGAAGAGGAGCCCAAAGAAATTGCTACTAAGGTAGAGCCTACACCAACACCTTTGGTCCAGAATCCACAACCACTCTCGGTGAGCACAAATATTTCCCCTAGTACATCTACTGAGTATGAAGATCTACTCAAGAAGATGGGTCAGTTAACTATTAATCTTCTTCAAGGAAAGAAATTTAGTTCTTAGAGAGGAGATAGAGGTTCAAAAAGAAATATAACTGAAGTTGTATGTTATGGTTGTCATAAAAGAGTCATTATAAGTATAATTTTCTAGATAGAGCTTCTACATCACAAGTGCGAGATAATGATAAAGGAAAAGCACACCTGTGAATTCTTTTGATGTAGTAGATAAGAGCATAAATAATGAAGTAGATGTGTTTGTAACAAAAAGAAAGAAAGAAAAAATAACCAAGATGGAAATGATCCTAAGAAAATGAAAGGATAAACTAGTAAGAAACATAGGAGAAGAAAGTTGGGTGTGCAAGATTTTCTAATTTAACAGGGACAAGGACCATACTCCATCTTAGAAGATCTGTCCAAAAGGCTTGCAAATATTACATATGGTCAACTTTTGGCTGTCTTCTGAGAAGAGGCGGGAGTTGCGAAGTGGACTCAATGCTCGATGAAGCAAGGAGGTTGAGGTCCCTGTTTTGAAGGCAGAAGCGGATCCCTACGCTCCACAAGCTGAGGTATTATGTAATGGTATTTCAATTCATAATGTCTTAGTTGATGGAGGTGCTGCAGTTAATGTAATGACCAAGTCTGTAATGAATATGTTGGGTTTAAAAATTGATCACCCTCAACACTTATGTTAAGGTCATTAAATAAGGGAAAAACTAAACTAGAAGGTGTTGTTTCAAATGTGGCAATATCTGTCATGGGTGTTGTATGTGTGGTAGACTTCCATGTGATGAAGAATGTTACTGTTGCATACCCAATGTTGTTGAGAAGGCCATGACTAAGGAGAGTTCATGCAAGAAAGTACTAGAATGAAGGCTTCATGACACTTGGATGTGGCAGAGAGAGGGTAAAGATAAACATGATCCCTCGGCATCATAAGGAAGAACTGTGGATTCAAGTGATGAAACCGATGATTGGACATCCTCTAATTACTTTAGTACCAATGAAGTGGATACAGAAGATCAAGAAAGTGAGGTTGATGTTTTAGTCATGGATATCCTTCCAGTCACACCAACTCATTAACCCATAAAATTATCTGAAGAAGAAATTGATGATCGTCTCCAACAAATAAAGATTAGTGATGCTTTGTGATGGAGAGTGAGAAAGAATCCTACCTTTAGCTCTTTCGAATGTACATACACCTATTCATTTGATTACAAGGAACTTCGTGAAGTAAGTTGGGTAGAACATTCTGTTGAGTGGTAGATGGTGCTAAGCCCATAAAACAAATGCCATATAGAGTGAATCCTAATTTTTCCAAGACCGTAAAAGAAGAAATATATAAGTTACTTAATGCAGATTCATATTTACTATGGAGAATTCGAGAATGAGTTTCTCCCATTGTGATCTTAATAAAAAAGAATGGGAAACTACGTATTTTTGTTGATTATAGGAAGCTCAATAAGGCAAAAAGAAGGATCACTACCCTCTTCCATTCTTAGATCATATCTTGGACGAAGCGGTAGGGCTAGAGTGCTATAGTTTCTTTGATGGATATATCGGATACAACCAAGTTCGTATAGCAAAGAAAGATCAGCTGAAGACCACGTTCACCACTTCTTGGGGAATGTTTTCTTATAGAGTTATGCCTTTTGGGTTGTGTAATGCTCCGGAAACGTTCCAACTTTTGATGAATAGGGTGTTTGGACCATACATTGGAAACTTCATCAGAGTATTTCTAGATGATTTTTGCATCTATGGGAGTAAGATAGACCACCCGCACTAGATGGAGACAACATTTCAAAGGTTAGATGAAGCGAAGCCACATTAAACCCTCAAAGTGTGTCTTTGGATGTTCTAAAGGCGTTTTGTTAGGGCATGTTATATCTAGAGATGGTATTGGTATTGATCCTGATAAAGTTTCAAAAATCAAAGAGTTACCATTTCCTATGAATAGAAGTAAGTTGAGATCATTTTTAGGCCATGTGGGTTACTATAGAAGGTTCATCAAGAATTTCTCAAAGATTGCACATCCACTAACCTAGTTTTTGAAGAAGGGTGTTACTTATGAACCATGAAATAAGGCGCATGAAGCTTTGGTGTCTTCACCTATTTTAAAGAATCTAGATTGGAGCAAGCCATTCATTGTGTATACTAATGCCTTAGATGCAACACTAGGAAGTATTCTGAGCCAAAAGGATGAAAATGGGAATGATCATCTAGTTTATTTTGGGAGCGAGACAAAAATGAGCAAAGATCTTGAGGTAAATTATACTATAACTCGAAAAGAGGCTCTAACTATCATTTTTTTGTAAAGAAGTTTAGAAATTATTTACTTTGGGGTAGAAATTTATAGTTGTAATAGATCATCAGGCTCTAAAATATATTGTAAATAATCCTAACCCATCGGGGAGGATAACAAGATGGATAATTTTACTACAAGAATTTGAATTTGATATTATAGATAGGCCAGGAAAGAAGCATGTCAATGTAGATGCACTCTCTCGAGCCTATGATGGTTTAGGTTCATCTTGTGATGATAATGATTTCCCGGATGCAACATTGTTATCTCTTGACACAATCCCTAGTGAATACATAGATATTTGGAATTATTTGAATAAATTTAAGTTTCCTGATGGTGCCAATTCAAAGACTAAGAGGAAAATTACTCAAGTCGATCATGCCATATCCTATTCTGCATGGAGTATTATTTTGAATAGGACCTAATGCACAGTCTAAAGAGGGCGATTGGACGTGATCAAGGGAGGAGCTAATAGAAGAATTCCACAATGGTACATGTGGAAGACACTTCTCTAGACAACTTACAACAAGAAGGATCTTGGATGCGAGTTATCATTGGCCCACTCTTTTTAGAGATTGTTATAATTATTGTAAGACATGTAATATTTGTTAAACACATGGTAACCGTAAGACTTCATCACTCATTATCCCCTATTCTTCCACTTGGTCCCTTTGAAAAGTGGGGAATAGATATTGTAGAGGTCCACTTCCAACTACTCCACGCCAAAATAAGTATATTATAGTTGCCACATATTATTTAATCAAGTGGGTTGAAGCTAGGCCATTGAAAACAACTTCCATGGATGAAGTGGTAAGGTTCATATATGAACGCATTGTCACCAAATTTGGTTGTCCATTAGAAATTGTAATGATCAAGGAAGCCACTTCATTAATGAGGTGGTAGAAGCCCTAGTCAACAAGTTTTCTATTAAGCACATGAAGGCAACAACATATAAGCCAAGCACAAATGGACAGGTGGAACGAATAAATTTTGTGTTGTGTCAAATTCTAGTAAAAGATGCAGCCTTGCAAGTACATAAGCGGGATAAAATGATTCATGCAACATTGTGGGCATATAGGGCAATATCAAAGTCAGCAACAGGATACTCCCTATTTTAGTTGGCTTATAGCATTGATCCAACTCTTCCTATTGAGTTTGATTTTCCCACTGTGAGAGTTATGAAAAATGAAAGGATGGATGAAAGTGATTCAAGAAAAGAAAGGTTGGTACAACTTCATTTGCTAGAGGAAATGAGAGAAATAGCAAATGATACAAGCTATAAGAAGAAAATGAAGTAGAAAGAATACTTTGATCAAAAGATTTATTGGTCTCCATTTCATGTGAATGACTTGGTTCTAGTATATGATTCTAGATATAAAAAGAGAAGGTAGAGAAAATTTCTTTCCAAATGGATGGGTCCCTACAAAATAGTAAATTGTGCATGAAAATGGTACATATTACGACTGGAGGAATTGGATGGCACTCCCATTACGAAATGGGTCAACCATGACAAGTTAAAGATTTTTCAAGCACTGAATAGTCTACTCAGGACGGAGTAAAAGCTAGAAAGGGGGAAAATGTCGACATTAAAATTTTCTTCCGTAATTTCTATTTTATTATGTATGTATTAGGAATAGGATGTTGTTAAGTATGATTAGTAGTGGCATTCGATAGAAGATAACGACATCGTCAATCGATGCTGCCAATAAAGTAGAGTATGGTAACAGTCAAAGTACAATAGGAATGTTGTGGTAAAAAGTAAATATTTATTGTAAGTGGTCCGGTAATGTTAAAATGTCAAAGTTGGGGTAAGTAGAGAAGTAGGATCTACATGATTATGAATTAGAAATATTATATTTGTAATAAGGAAAAAGAGTGATGTCATAAATATTTTGTGTATTTTATTTGTGGAAAAGTCTAAAAAGGTGGAACCTATGTGAGATGATAAGGTTTATCTTATCTTAGAAGATAAGCCTATATGTAAAGGTAAGAGTTTAGGCATGGAATATGATTAACCGGAAGAGATTTCCTATCCTATCTTAGAGATAGGGTGGATAAGCTTGAATTCCTATAAATAGAGAGGCCATCCCCTCTCATTTATCATAGAACAAAGTTGTAATAATTATTTTATGAATAAAATATTTATTGTGAAGGTGTGTTAAGGAAGTCATCAAGAGGAGTAATTGTGAAGTTTCTCCCATAACTATTGTTGGAAAACAAGTGGAGTTGGTAACACTTGGAGTAATTCATGGGTGAGATTGTAACAATTTCATGTTAAAAATATATTTTATAGTTGTATTTTAGATTTTTCATCATTCTTTTACGTTGTAGTCTGTGGTATTCTTGTGTTATGTTACCACCAAACCAAAAGCTGTGCATTACTGAAATAATCATAGCACAAAGAGTTCTTGATGAAATATTATCAAAGTGTCATATTCGTGTTGACATTTCCTTCCATTTTTGTCCATAAAAGGCTTGTTGAAGTACCATCAATACAAATATCATTGTGACCCTTATTTCTTCCTTCAAACACAAGCATATCAGATGGATTATAAACCAATTGGAAAAAAGAAGTAGTTACCTTAATATGCATACTGCTGGCCTTGGAGAGAATGTTATCTCTTATCAAGAAAACTTCAGTTTCTGAGCCTACTGTGACATTTGTCTTGATGCATGTATAACTTGAGGGACACCGGAAAGGGTGCAAGTACCCCTTACTACTCGAGGTGCTCCTTGTTTTGCCCATATTTGTACCAAACTGATTTAGATGACCAGCTCCATGTGATGGTGAACTAAAGAGCAATAAATCTGAAATATATTGGTTCCTTGGGATCTCAACAAGATTTTCCTTCCCTTTTTCTTTTCCTCTTCGATCCTCGGTGCCACAACCACCGTACCTTGTTCATATGTGCTTGGAATGTCCTTGTGGTTCTTACCCAAGTCTAATTCTTCGTCTTTGGGCTCTTTATTGTCTGTTGTTATAAACAGACCAGCAAGTGACTGTTATCATTTCCACTTGGGAAATGGGTTCCATCCATCCCTTTCGCTACCTCTTCTTGTTCACAACCCTTTCTTTCACCTCTGAATTCATCATATGCAAAAATATCATCATTATTAGTCAAACAATGATCACTAATTACCTCATAATGTTGACTATCCGAAGCAATAATGGAAGTAGGGGCTGAATCATTCTTCATGGCTCCCTTTCCTCCATGGTGCAAATCTTGAATATTGTGCTCCTTCTCCTTCCTTGGCTCGTGTTCCACAATTTCATTAAACCCTTGTGTCATTAAAGTGTTGTTAGGAAAACCAACCAAGAGATCAACCGTGGCAAGAGGATTGGGGAGTTCTAACTCTCCCAAGGGTTGCTCCCTCTCAATAACCAAGCTACTGCAATATACCATCCGCTTTCTTGTTCTTAGGGCAATAGACATGCCCATCCTCCTCTAGCAAACTTGGGGGTTTGGTCCCTTCTCCAACAAACTCCATAGCCACTCCTTGCTTTTCCAACAAGATGGGGCTCTTTTCCTCAAGGGTTGGGATGTTTCTCCCATTACCCTTGTGCATGGCTCGGGGCTTGGACCAAGTTCCAATGCCCACTCTATCTTTTTCCAAATTCATGAATTCTGAAAAGGTTAGGGCATCACGGATCTTCTCTGGAAGAGCTTGATATTCCTCAAAGCAAGTTGCCACCTTGTTAACGTACGTACCCAAAATTATAGGGTACTGCATCGTCAAACAACGTAACACGTACCCCAATGATGATACAGGTCTCCTCGTAAGGTGTTCGAGATCTGGAAAATCTCTCCAAGTATGCGTTATCATCCCGCATGCCCCGCTTAGCCCCACATGCTTTGTTTTTCTCTTTTCCCCTCTTTTCTTGGCCTTTTGCTCTTGATTCTGGAACCGCCGCCCGGCCAGGTGGCGGTCTCGTGATCTCTGCCCTAAGCGGGGCGCGATCCTGTAACCGCCGCCTTTCCGGGGTGGCGGTCCTTTACGCGTTTTCTAGAATGCTCTTTTAACACGACTCACGTAAATTTCAATGTTTACTAGCTTTTTTTCACCGCCATGAGCTTGCATTAATGATTCTGGTTCCCTGGAATAGTGTTTTGCCATTGTTTATAGTTTAAGAGTTCTATTTGGTTTTTACCTTGGGTAAATGCAAATGCTATAAATAGTTGGCTTGTGCTCAAGCAAATGGCCCCTCAAAATTTGCCTCTGAATTTCTCATTGCAATAGATTAGTCTTTCATTTTATTTAGAATTCTTAGTTTCTTTCATTGCATGCCTAGTTAGTGTTGTTTTTCTGTTAGGAAGCCACATATCCATCTTGTGCAAATGTTGTTGATATTTCATCCAATCCATTGGAGTAAAATAGTTTGTTTTCAATAGGAAGCCATTAAAGTTGCAGGTTTTGTTCTTCAAATAGGATAGTTTCAGGTTCTGGACGTTTTATGTTGCATGACTCATAATAAATCCCGCTAGGAATTGCATAAGCCAAGCTCTGTACTCTTGCGCTATCCCTCTCCTACTCGCATCGCATTGTATTCGATCTGCATCCTAAGCTATCTTTGTCCCAATATCTAGTTACTCATTGATGCTTTAGCATTACACGCTTTTACGGATCCACGTGAACACGAAGGAATGAGGAGATCACACTTTGAGGGGACATAGCCACACACACCATCGGATTCGCCAGCATTTGCTGCGAGAATCCAGGTTCTAGCTTTCAAAGTTCTAATTAGAAACATATCAAATAGAGTAGCCAATCACTTTATTTCAGTCAATTTTACTTTCGATATTGCCAGGGAAGCTATGGGGATTGATAGTTTCTGAGAAACTATGATTCATTTCTCACTTCTGAGGTAGGATCGAGAGTCTTGCAAATAGACTAGATCAGTTATTTCATTGCTTAGAATAGATTTACAACTGCACAGGCAAGTAGCTATACTCGGTTACTTTGTTTGTTTTAAAATTCGACACTAGGTTAATTGTTAATTTCTAGATATATTAAAATAGCTGCTCTTTCAAATTCATTTAAAATTCATCAGAAAATAACAAAAATATAGGAGTTATACATGTTATAGACATACTTCGCATAGTTAATTTTATCTTGCTGCATTTAGTTTACATTATTGCTTTTGTATGACAATCACGGGACCTAGAGAGCCCAGGGAATATGTATTCGAGCGAATCGTGCCCCAACCCAATCTCCTCACAACCATAACTGATATAGATCAGAATCTCAGGATCCAAGTCTTCCAAACAACGGTAAACTTACAACAAATCAGTTTCCAACTACATGGGTTAAACATAGAAGACGACCAAGCACACACATTTTGGTCAAATCAACCAAACTACAGATTACCCTAGGTTCATACCCGCATGGTTTGTAGAAGGGTTTGAAAGAGAGCATACCTTTGGTTGTGATCCTTTGGTCCCAAAACCAGACGTAGGAGACACTCTCATAGATATAGATACCAGCTTGAGAATTCCGTTGCCAAACAAACGCCGTAAGATATTACGAGAAGATCGCACAATTATTGATTTTGAATATAGAAGCTGAAAAGGCATATGACTATTGGATACTAGGGATTAGGGATTGATTCTGCACATGGCCATAACAGGACCACAACAACCACGAATCTACGGTTGTGACCCACAAATCCCTCAACCCAACGAATCTACTGATTCGGTCGACATTGGCCTTACGTACACTAGTATTCAGATCTACTCCACTTCCACCTATCATTATTGAACAGTTATCCTTGTTAGACATAGCAGCTAATGAAGCTAGGGAATTCTGGACTAAGCCAGAGAATCACCCATAGAGTCAGATATAGTTACCATCCACCCTATGACCTTATCTCAAAAACATACACGAAACTATCCTGAGGTAATTTTCCACGTATTTCACAACCCATAGGGCGAATCACGCGAGCTCGATATTGATTGGAGCCTTCGAGAGTCATCCTTGCTGATCGATCTATCACACTAGTTCAAGTTAGAAGGGCCTTCTTTGCCTTAGATTCACAATTTCCACTAGTGCGTGTCGAAGACATCAGATTTCCTAACTAGTTTGTCTGCATCCCACGCATATTCAATCCCCACCGGCTGTCTCGGCACGACCTCGGGAGGTCGGGTGCGAGGAAGAGTTGCTTGTAGATTCCCACGCTCGCTTGTCACTTTTCCATCGTACAAAATTGGTGAACCCGATGTGAAACTTTCTACTTTACGGTGCAGAGTCGATTTCTCTTTGGTTCTTTCAAAAATTAAAATGACTCTTTCATCTTTACTACCTCATTAGCTTTCACCATCACCTTCACTCCTTCCCATTATTCTGCGGGTATTCATATACCCCCCGAATATGTCGGGATTCGATGCATATGGTAGGCCTCTCTTAGGTCTTGAGGCATACTACGCTCAACTAAATGGACAATCATCACCCTCGCTCTCAGTATGGGGTGACAACTACTCAACTAACCAATTATCAACACAAACTCCATCTCTAAGGATCAGATATAACTCATCTTTCCAAACAGAAGAGTTGGATCAGTTTGCTCAAACACAACAAATAGAGCCTTCAGGCTCAAACAATATGACGCTCACAGGAGAATCAAGTTCATCTCCTCAGGTACTACTTAGACCAAAAATTAGTAGACAATCAGACTCATACCTAGGTTTAGATGATGAACATTCGGTACGTTATGCTAGGAATGAACAACGTTCTCAAAGTATGTACCCACCTATAGGAGGTTTACAAACACAACCCGAGGTCTCTTTTCAAGGAAATACCTCCATGCCACTACATATAGGAAATGCCCTTGGGGAAACTTGGTAGGGAAGCGATCAATTCATAGCAGGATATCACATGCCTATACAACACCATGATATACAACAGACGCCGCTAAGGCAAAACACCGTGACTTCACCAAATGAAGTCATTTCAACATTAGTAGAAAAAGTGAGGGGGTTAGAACTTGCCCAGGCAAATCACCATTCTCAACTCATGCAGGCAGGAAATTCCAAACCTAGCCAAATAGACCTCCTCACAGGAATAGGTACGTTAGGCATGACCCCTCAGTATTCACAACAAACGCCGACTAGAACCACCATTTCTAACACCGTTCCAATACCTCCCGGTCTAGTACAAAATAATCCATTCTTGGACAATACCCCTTCATACTTAAACATGTACTCCAAATCACCACAAGGGGATATGTTCTCCTCTCCCGGTATTTTTACTCAACCACAGGGGTTCCCTTATGCTCCTACCAATGCATATGCAACGCCATATCAACAACCCATTCCACCTCCGCTCCCTCAGCAGGCACCATCAATGGTCGAAACCTATGCGATAGGGACATATTCAGAATACTTGAAAGAGCCCTTAGATTTCACCATACGAAGCGTCATGCTTCCAAGACCTCTTCCCGATTTTCCCAAATACAAAGGTGAGGAGATCCAAATGCCCATATCAAAGCTTACGCTACGGCCATTCGAGAATTACTCCCTTGGGATGGGGTTGTTGCTAAAATATTTCCCAAAACCTTGGAAGGTATCGCTCTCGATTGGTATTATAGAATACCTGAGGCTTCCATCCATTCATTCAAGCAACTCGTGTCAGAGTTCATCAAGGCCTTTGACATGAACAAACTATTAAGAACAGGAATCAGGGAATTCTTGCACATTAAGCAAGAACACAATGAATCTGTCACCCATTTCATCCAAAGGTGGCGCAGAGTTCTCTATTCTTCGGCAAGTGCTCCGAACATGGATCAGATGGAACTATGCGATCTATTCCTCCATTCTCTCGGCGAGAGAGGTGAAGGAAGAAGTCAGAAGTTCCCAATAAGAACTTACGATGAAGTACTTGAGAGTTCTCTCCGAATAGATCAAGCGGCAATTGATAGTGGTCATGAAGACATATGGAGCAAACGGAGGTTAATCACCTCCAACCAAAACAATACAACTTATCCTACTATCACGAATGTCAATCAAGACCTAAAATTCTTAACAAAAATCACGGAGTGACAACGGATAAAGTAACCGATCAGGCTAGAAAGATAAATGTTGTGAATACTCCACCACAAATAAACAATCAACGAAACAATAACTTTACTCCAACAATCAATACAGTGGATTTTAATCATCCACAACAACAACAATGACAAAACCCTACACAGGGTCAAAATCAAAATTCAACTAGGTATCAAAACCAGAATTCAAACCAAAAACAACAAACCCAAAACTTTAATAGGCGCGGTTTGATCAAAGTTTTAGGCCACGATATACATCAAGCCAACAACCTAGGAATTACAATCCTAACTCCTATTGTGGTTTTCACAAAATTCGAGGCCATGATACTAGAACATGCCATGACTACTGATAAATTCATGCAACGTTTGCCGATGAACAAAGACAACTTTTCATAGATATGTTCTTGGTAGATCCTACGTCACCAAAGCACGAAAATTTTACGGGGTAGTTTCCCTCAAAATCTACCCCTCAAGATCTTGATGATCCGCTCCCAAATCACAACAATAACAAGTTAAATCCAAGTGGGACAAACAAGGGTGTGATTGTAGGAAACAATGATCATGAAGCTTCAACTTCGCTGAATCCATTACTTGCGCTACAATTAGGAAGTCAACCACGACCTAAGATAGTCGGATTAGTGGAGTTAGATGCCGAACTACCCATAGAAGATGTAACAAGGACACGAGAGTATTCCTCTCAGCTAAGTCCAAGCTACTGCTAGAAACAGATAATATCCAACAAGTATTAACAAAACCCGTAGGTGCTTATGATTTAATTAATGATCTAACAAAAACTTTCTCACACATCTCCTTTTTGGATTTATTGAAGAACTCCCTACTCACAGGGCTTCTCTTTTAGAAGCATTGGGTTTAGGTCATCTAATTAGCATCACTCCACCTCCCGAAACACAGGTAAACCATATAGACTTTGATATCCATCCTCAGGGCAGCCAGATAGGGATGTCAAATTCATATTCAAAATAAACAAAATGCCAACAGACGCTGAGATTGCACACCGAGGTGATCCGGCCTTACACTTGTAAGTGTGGGTTTATAACAATTATGTGAAACACACGATGGTTGACGATGGGGCAGCAGTTAACATAGTCCCTTTTTCTTTCCTTCAAAAGCTAGGGTACGGAGAAATGAATTGTTCCACAACCCGGAATACACTAAGAGGCTATGATAGCCTTAAAGCCACTTCAATTGGAAATATAATACTACTAGTCACCTTAGGACCCAAAACAATCCTGACTGAGTTTTATATTATAGATCGGAAACTAACTATAATATGATCCTCGGTGACCATGGATACACCGTATCAATCCCTTCTAAGTAAGGTTCTTGCATTTAGGAAAGGTGTTCATAGCCAAAGGTGATCCAAAACCATTCGATGTACACCTGGCTGACCTAAAGAAAAGACCAGGCATGCACTTGGAGTTTGAACTCCCAACGAACCAACTTAATAAACCTACCGACGCGAAACCAGAAGAAAAGTTGGTACCTACGACAGATCTTGAAACTATGAGCCTAGCCAAGGCAACCCCAGCCCCCAAAGATGAGGCTAACACTATAGAAACAATATCATTAGGAACTACTGCAAAAATTGTTGAATTACTAGAACAGGATCTACCAATGTTCCTACCATTTGATTCTGTAGGCATGGGGTACACCCTAGGTGTCGGTTCTCTCCCAGTAGTAGATCTCTGCATGGTAGAGGTAGAAGATGTTAACACAACAAATATCCCAGCGCCCATATTCCCAGCTAAGTATTGGACTCTCCATTTCGATGGAGCTAAATGTCATTACGGAGCTGGGGCAGGAGTAATCCTTACTTCTCCCAAAGGAAAAGTCCTACCATTTTCCTTTAAACTAAATTTCAAATGCACAAACAATGGCGCTGAGTATGAAGCCCTCCTCCTTGGCCTCATCATAGCTAAGAGAATCGGTGTTGATAACATCAGAGTGTTAGGAGACTCACAATTGGTAGCAAATCAAGTTGCTGAGATGTATGAAACCAAAGCTGAGCACTTACAACTCTACAAAACAGTTGTACTAAATTTAAGCAAAGAGTTTGACTTCATATCAATTGAAGCAATCCCGCGAGAACAAAATCTTCTCGCCGATTCAATAGCAACCTCAGCGTCACGCTTTACTCCAAACAGTAAGTTAGAGGATACCCATTTCATGGTATCCCTTCGTGATGAACCATTGATAAAAACAATGTCAAATCCTCTTTTAAATAGAAATGAAAACAAATCTGCTATCCTAGACCACATCGATAGTGATACAACCACTCTTGATTTCTTAAACACCTATGCGGCATTACATCTCGCCCATCACGCAATAGATTTATCTTTGATCCCACATTCATCTTCTTATTACGGGAATCCCATGACAGAGCTTCCCCATAAAAGGAACTTAGCATATACGCAGTCGAGAATGGAGATGATCTAGAACTACCTCCGGCCCCGAGTTTGAAGAAGGTAATGCTTCTTTAATCGAAGAAACAATTGATATTAACATTGGAACGGAAGATGAGCCAAGGATATTGAAGTTAGGATCCTCGTTAACTCCATTAGAAGTAGAAATACACACTCGGATCCTCAAGGAACATCAGAAGGCATTTGCATTTAATTATAAAGAAATGACAGGGGTTGCACCACACATTGTGGTGCACAACCTCGTCACTAAATCAGATGCAAAACCGGTTAAGCAAAAATTGAGACCAATGAAACCCAAGGTAGCTCTCATGGTAAAAGAGGAGGTAATAAAGCTCCTCCAAGTAGGATTCATCAAACCAGTCGATTACTCTTAGTGGGTATCTAATATCGTTCTCGGTTCTCAAAAAGAATGGAAATATACGCATCTGCATAGAATTTTGAGACATTAACAAAGCATGTCCTAAAGACGACTTCCCATTACCATCCATAGACGTCATTGTTGATGCAACAACTGGATTTGAGCTTTTGTCTCTCATGGATGGATTCTCGGGATACAATCAAATCAGAATATCCAAACAAGATCAAGCTAAAACCACATTTATAACTCCTTGGGGAACCTATTGCTATGTTGTTATGCCATTCGGACTCAAGAACGCTGGCGCTACATACCAGTGGGCTATGACGTATATATTTCATGATCTTATTCATAAAATTGTGGAATCCTACGTAGATGACTTGTTGGCCAAGGCCAAGAAGCGTTGTGACCATCCGGAAGTGCTTCGCGTCATTCTTTCATGTTTGATAGAATACGAGTCACGCTAAATCCAGAAAAATGTGTCTTTGGTGTGACAGGAGGGAAACTCCTAGGTTACATTATATCATCACGTGGGATCGATGTTGACCCAACCAAAATTAAGGTTGTTCTCGAAATGGTTCCACCTTCGGATGAATCTGGAATCAGATCATTTCTCGAAAAACTTGGTGCAATCCGGAGATTCATCCTAGACTTAAGTTTCACCATTCATCCAATCAACAATCTACTCAAGAAAGATTATAGCATTGATTGGACCGAAGACTGCAATGAAGTTTTCAACACAGTTAAGCGTTTCTTGTTATCACCACCTACGCTAATGCCACCTAAGCCATATCGCCCGTTAATTTTATATTCACGAGCCACCAATGTCTCGCTAGCCTATCTGTTGGCTCAAGAAGATGATGACAATAGAGAACGTGCGATCTACTTCACTAGCCGGACATTGCTCGACTATGAAACATGCTACACACAAGCAGAACGAGAATATCTCGCCATAATCTTTACAACAAAACGCTTAAGGCATTACATGTTAAATCAAGAAACAAAGGTCATTGTAAAAACAGACCATTTACGAACCTTCCTCACGCAAGGGTCCTTGTCTAAAAAGGCTGGAAGCTTTATAACCTTAATGGGTGAATTTGAATTAAAGTTCGTAAATTAGAAGTTGGTTAAAGGACAAATCATCGCGATTGGTTAGCTGATAATCCATTAGACGGAGGCAATCTAGTAGATCTGGACTTTCCAGATGAGTGTGTATACTACGTCGAAACCCGACCTTCTATCTCTGAGTGTCCTTGGTACACTGATATCATTAATTATATCATGGACCGTACATATCCAGAAGGTGCTACACCACAATGAAGAAGGCGGTTACGCATTATCGTAGCTAAATACGTCATCATAGAACAAGTCCTCTATCGGAAAGCGTTCGATGGAATGCTTCTAAGATGCGTCGACACAGAAGAATCCAAGAAGATTCTCCATGAATCTCACAGTGGAATGTGTGGAGGTCACTTTGGTGGCCATGCCACCACTCGAAAAATACATAGAATGGGCTATTTCTGGCCTACTCTAGAACACGACACAATAGAGTTTGTGCGAAGGTGTCATAAGTGTCAAAAATTCTCCCACGATACTCACATGCCGGCACAAGCTCTCTGACCAATCGCTACTCCATGGCCCTTTTCTACGTGGGGCCTAGATTTAATAGGGAAATTCTCTCCCTCGTCTACAGATGGCCATAATTTTATAATCACAGCCACCGAATATTTTACCAAGTGGGTAGAGGCTATGCCTCTTACTACTTTGTCTTAGGGTTACTAATCGCCAAGAGTTCATTTTGAACCAAATCATTTGCGAGTATGGTGTCCCACAAATCATTATCTCGAGATAATGGGACTTCTTTTAAGAATGATGAAGTTCACAAATTGTGTAATAAATTTAAAATAAGCCATCATATGGCTTCATTATGTTACCCTCAAGCCAATGGACCGAGTGAAGCGACAAACAAAACATTAAAAGCCATTCTCCTTAAAACGGTGAGAAAAAACAAATGAGATTGGCATTTGAAGTTATATCCGACCTTATGGGCCCACCGAACCTCAATAAGAACACTAATAGGAGCGACTCCTTTCTCGCTTTGGTATTCAGGGTAGAAGCAGTTCTCCCGCTTGAGGTTGAAATACCCAGTCTCCGCATTTCATTACAAGGGATTCTAGATGAAGACGCTTATAGAGAAGCACGTCTCTCCCAACTAGAAATCCTATATGAAGCTAGGTTAGATGTTGAACAACGGCACACATATTCTATCTGACCGGATGTGTCGGCAATATAATAAAAAGGTCTATGAGCGTGACATATATGAAGGTGATCTAGTTCTAAGGCTAGACAACCGGATCAATAAAAAGACCAGCGAAGGAAGGAAGTTCCGGCCCAAATGGTTGGGCCCATACCGAGTCATGAAGGACTATGGAAATGGTGCATATCTCTTATGCACACTAGAAGGTGAGGAATTTGGTGAAACAGTCAATTCCCTACACCTCAAATGATTCTACGCGTAAGTAGCTAGCATTATTTATATAATTATATCTACATTGCATCTTCATATAGTTAGGATCATTTTGTCTGCTTGTTTCATACAAATTTGTGATCAAGGAATTTATTCTCAAAGCAATTCATTACAAACTCATGATGTTGTTGGCATAAACGCTCTAATCATACTTCTCTATTTCCATGATATCATCAAACTATTTCGGAATCATTTCATCAAATAAAGCTAGATATGACAAGGTCTTAACGGTAACCATGCCAAGATCTGTGGGTTTGTTCTCACTTTTGGTTTCTTCTTAGGATAGGTGTCTTGCCTATGGTCTATTCTAGAAGCTTCATGGTGTCACATCTATCCCGTATATATATCTCTTTGGAAATAAAAACACACTGACATTTTGCTCAAGTAAACAAGTCAAATATAGAATCAAACAGAAAATTTTAAATTTACACATTTCCTTGCCCCACCAACCTTCGGTGATGAGCTTGTGTCTCTTACTAGTGACGTAGGGTTGGGAAAGGATGGAAATGCCCTTACTCGCCTATGCCTTGCCTATGGTGATAAACCCACGCTTCTTACTAGTAGCATGGGGCAAGGTGTAGGGGGTCCTCATGACAAACAAACGCAAAAGGTCATAGACAAACAATTCAAATCTTAAAGTCTTGAGTCAAAAACAAATGAATCAGATGTCCAAATTCCAAGAGAATTAAAAATCCTAAAAACCTAGATTTTGTCTACCATGTGGCCATCTAAGGATCTAAGTCTAGATAAACCGCAAAGCAAGTTACATCCCAAAAACTATGAAGTCACTCGAGTGGAGTAGGCTTGTGGCATCCTAATTTGGTTCCGCTAAAGCTTTGTCTATCTCTCATCACTACCATTTCAACACATTTCATAGCTTGTGCCCTTTCTAGCTCTTAGTGATGAGCCCTCGCATCTTACTAGTTGTGTGGAGTTAGGAGTAGGGGCAAGTTTATCTGCTCATCATATCAGCTTATCTTCACCACTTTGCCAAAACAAATATGAAGTATCCAAAATTGCTTACAGAAACTAAGATTCAAAATCACATTGTATCTACATTATCATATATTAGCATCATGAAATACAAAATGAAAGTAAACATTTGTATCATTTGTTCTCCATTTCATACATTCTAAAGAGCATACAAGCATAACATCATAATCTACATGAGGAAACTGGAAAGGAAACAAAGCCATGAATGCCAAAAGTCTGATCCAAAAGAATATATATATATATATATATATATATATATATATATATCAAAATTCCTGTACAATGCCATCATGCGCTAAGCATGGTCAAAACGCTCAAAGAGCCCGAGATATACAAAAATATCATAAAAATCTAGGGGAGCCAAGTGGCTTTTCAACCCCTATGAGACCCCTCTCGAAGGTGCATGCCCATGCCTAGGACTCAGCTACGCCGGCGCTCTGAGTGCATGGAGGGCTCAGGATCCCGAGGGGCAGCCGCAGTCTCGCCACGAGAATGACTCCTCATCAGCGCTCGGCTGTCCTATACCCCGCTAGCTCTGTGTGGAGAGTCGATACCATCTTGGCCACATGCCAGACTGGGGCAAAGACGTCATTGTGTCTACCAGCTGCTGAGGGCTCCCTAGCGTCCACAGACAACTCTGCGCGGGTCCTCTCCATGGGGATCATCAGGGTATCGGTGCATACCCTACGAATCAAGTCCCGCCACTCATCGGCGGTCTCTGCAAACAAAGGAGAAAAAAAATTAGAAATAAAACAAGAGGAGAAATAGTAACTAAGGAAATCCTAATAAAAACAAACATTAAAAAGAAGGGTGGTAACTTACTATGACCTTATCTCAAACATACACGAAACTATCCTAGGTCATTTTCCACGTATTCCACAACCCATAGACCGAATCACGCCAAAGCTCGATATTGATTGGAGCCTTCGAGCAGTCATCCTTGCTGATCGATCTATCACACCAGTTCAGGTTAGAAGGGCCTTCTTTGCCTTAGATTCGTAATTTCCACTAGTGCGTGTCGAAGACATCGATTGCCTAACTAGTTTGTCTCCGCATCCCACGCATATTCAATCCCCACCGGTTGGCTGTCTCGACACGACCTCAGGAGGTCGGATGTGAGGAATAGTTGCTTGTAGATTCCCATGCTCGCTTGTCACTTTTCCATTGTACATTAACCCTTGAAACCCCAGAATCTTTCTTGAATGTCCTTCCTCCTTGTAGGCTTTGCATGGTGTAGGCAATAGAATCCAAGGTACCTGCTAGTCTTTCTTGCACCTTTATCAATCTTTCCATTGAAACCCTAGGCCTTTGAGAATCCGAGCTCTGATACCACTTTGTAATATCCCTTTTGGGGACAAAACTGAAAATTAAGGAAATTAGCTCAAACCCCAATACAAGCAAATCTGATTTTTATGACAGCAATTAATAAAGGACCAAAAACACTCTCAAACCCTAGTGACTAGGAGAGAGAGAAATCCACCGTAGAAACACTAAAAATTATGAGAAGTTATTCCTTGGATTGCCCTTGATTTTAGAAGCTAGAAAATGTGATCGATCATCAATCTCATAATTCGGAACTTATTATGGCACAAAAACAACGAAACTTGTAAATTCAACAACTCTTAGAAAACAAGGAATCTCCACATAGGAATACTCAAAACGATCATAAAAATACCAACAATCAAATGAGACCCATACTTTTAAACCATGGAAATCCTCTCAAAATTGATCCCTAAATCTTAAAATGAGTAGATAATGTTGAGAACAATTTTACCTTAGTGGGTTGGTTTGATACTTGAAGGGGTTAATTTTTCTCAACCTCAGTATGGCGGGGTTTTCAAGATACCCATGAGATGTGATGGGTGTATGATGTTTTGTGCTCCATGAAGAATGAACTAGACTTCTTTTCCCTGCAAGTAAGCCTGCAATCAAAAACACTTACACAAAATGGAGTTAGTAAAATAGGGCGGGCAGGTTTCTGAAAAAGACCAATTCCTAGAAGTCAAGGGACTTCCTTACATGGACGTCAACTTGCTTTTGAAACACTTAAGATTTATTGATGAGAAAATGGAGTATAATATACGATAGATGAAAAATGTGATTAATGTTTATCACTTATTTAGCTTAATACATACATCAGCTGCTAGTAATGAAATGTAAAAAAACAAGTTAGAATCCTAAGTCAGAATCTAAGTTAGTGTCAAGGTTTTCGAGAAGTTTGAGCCTACAGAGAAGGAAAAATCATCATCTTCGGTGAAGTATGAATCATTCTATGAGATGTAGTATTCCACGAAGAAGTCGATATCTCTTCTTCCGTGTCATATAGATGTGCGAGGATGGAATCAGTGTATGGAAGGATGATGTTTCTTTTGATGTTAGTTTCATATGCGGTGTGGTTGTCCTCGGGATGTTCATGCCTACTTCGTAGTTGTATTCATACCATGCGAGGTCAGCTTGGATCCTCTAAACCTCATAGTGGGCACACAACTCGATGTCTTGTAGGATATCATATTCCTCACAGTACAAGAGGTGTCGAGACAATTGGTAGCGAATCAATACTAGTAATGGGATGACTAGTACCTGATATGGCCATCTACAAAACCCATACTTGATAACATGTTAGAAATAAAAATAAATGGATATGGATTGTTAAACAGATTTGAACAAATCTATGAAAGAAAAATATTGTGTAGGAATTGTAGGCGATTCTAGCAATCGCTGACGATTACTGTGAATTCTAACAGGCTAATAAAACAAAGAGTATAACTTGATTATTTTCATGACGTGATTAATTTTAAAGCTTAAACGAGATTAGTAATTGAAAGACGAAAAGATACCTAAAAATGGAGGCAGGAATTAATAAAAACAAAGCTTACCTTGATGGATGATTGACGAGATATCGCAGATTGAGTGACAAATGGGTGAAGATGGTTGTCTTAATTATTACGCCCGATGATATGATGATCGTCTCGATGGTGCGTGGATACAATGGTGCCCTGTTAAAAATATCGACTCAAAACATTCATGAATGGTCGTGAGTTCCCTACAAATTCCAAAAATCCTCCCACAAAGAGGCTTAGGAATATGTTTATATAGATCACCGACGATTGGGATAATCACATATTTCGGTGATTCGAGTTAGGGGATAAAAAGAGTGATTTTCTTGCCATTTCAAACTTGATTTGCAAAGGATTTCGAGAGAGGTTGGGATACTAAGAGGGGTGAGCTTGGATGAGGACCACGTTAGTTAGGATAAATGTAGAGGTGTTTTTAGAAGGTTTCTAATTTAACTTAGTTCTAACTAGTTAGGGGTGGGAAGTAGTTATAGGGATAAGTTAGAGGTGGTTAGGTTATATTTATGGAAGGTTGCTAAATTAACTAGTTACAACTAGTGAGTGTGGATGAGTTCACATGGTGAGGTGTGAGGGTGTAATTTATTTAATTAATTATTTTAGGGATAGGGATGTGGTGATGTGAGTATTAAATTAATTTAATTAAAGGGTACAAGTGGGTGACCTAGGTCATGGAGTTTTGTGAGTGGCACGTTTTAATTGTTTTGACGATCATGAATGAGTTTAGATATTGAAGGTGAGAGTGTAGATTTTTGGTGTCTACATTTTCCCCTTTTTATCTGCGATTTTTTTGGAAAATTGTTAGACAAAAAACAATGAGAAGGTTTGTTTGTATGGGTGTTTCTAATGCAATGCAATATAATGAACACCAATTTGTTTTGTTTCAAAGGCTACCCTACCAGTTTGGTCGACTTTCCACATCCGCCTCTAACTTGTATAAACATTCTTCTTCATTCTCACATGCATCTCCACTACAAGCCATGTTTTGGATTCCTTGCTTCCACTTCTTGGTGGAAATATTTTCTTCAAAAGGAATGAGGATACCTTCACCACTTTCACTACCCTTGAAGGTGGGGTTATCTAAATGAAAATGTCAAAACAAGTTAAACCACATAAAAAATAATTTGATCTATAAACTACCTCTTTTAAACAATAAATAAATCCTATCTAGTGAAAATGAATGAAAAATTACCAAATTTATTATTATCCAAAGATGTTATGCAAAAATCATTCACACAATATTGAAAATGAAAGATGAAAGACAAGGAGACAAGGATTTTATCCTGGAGAAACCCAATGTGGGAAAAACTCCAACTGGGTAAGCAATTGCTTCCCTTCACTATGTAAATCTCCAATACAATACAAGTTTATTGTCAATAGATGACCTTCAAGAAGGATTCAAGCTCCTTCTACTTGCATTACTTGCTTACAATCCTCAACAAGAAATAACTCACTCACTATGAATAAAAAAGAATAATTTCAATTTCCTCTTTTCTCACACTAGAATTCACTCAATTCAATTCCCTAAAATGAGTAAATTCACTTGTATTTATAGTTTCTCTGCCCAAGGACAAATGGAAAGGCGAAACGAACCAATTTGAGAAGCCCAAACATTTGTAACTATTCGGATTCCTCATTTTGGATCGTCGATGTCTCGTAGAAAGATAGTTGCGGGACCGTCACCGTAGTTGCACAACCATCGGTGCCTATAGGAACTAATTCCACAACCAGACGATAAGTTAATCGGCAAAAACCTCCACTCTGTGAAGAGCGAGAGATTACAAAACCATTGTGATGGTTATGTGACCCCTATACTGATTATGTGAATGTGTTTGGATTACTGTCAACCTAAACCATTTTCAAAAAAATGAGGATGTTGCGGGTATGCAATGCAAGTTCCAATAAGAGAATACATATAATTTGGTACTTATAGATCCTTTTTGGATCAGTACTATGCCCCTAGTATAGATGTACATAAAGAAAACAAGAAATGGAAATCATGCATAAGCATCCATGTAGATGATCAAACAAAGAATAGAGCATACAAGTGTAACAATAAAACACAACATGAAGCACAAAAATGTACAACTAAAACATATTTTATAATATTCAAGCAAGAGAGAACACAAAAATAACACATAATTGCATGGAGCAGTTAGATCAAACAACATTGGAGCAAACAACTGTTTACACTTATAAATGATGGAAATATTGCATAACAATCACACAAGGGCATGGATTAGTCAATGTTAGGAAATGTTTACAAAAATTAGTGGCATACAACACAAAAATTCATAGAGTAGTGAAGTTAATCAATGACACACAATAATCAAAACATGTAATACATGCAAGTACAAATAATAGTCAAATCAATCAATTTCCTAAAGAATTCAACAAATATAACACAAAAGTGCATAGAGAAGTCAAGTGAAGAAATGTCACTAAACAAGTAATGATGTACGCAAGAAATTTAATGTGACCACTTACTTATGTAAATAAGTCGTGAAGTGTGAGAAATAAATCATGTGAGATAGTAATCTCATGCAATCAATCAGCTACGTAAACAAGTAGTGTAGTGTGTAAGCAAGCAAGGATAGCTAAAATAGTATCCCATAACCTATAACAAAGAAATATTAAAAGAATTAAAACAAGTAAGCATGGATCATAATCGAGTTTGTGTCTAGAAGAAATTAATGTGATCATAAGATAAAATCAAGGTATAACACACATTATGAGTAATCAAGTAGTATAGTGCAAACAATGGACTAGTATAGAGAGATGTGATCCTAACAAACTCAACATATATGCTTCTAGTGTAGATATGTCCCAATTTGGTAGGCATCCCTAGATATAAAATTGTAAAAATCCATAAGGTGAAAAAGGTGTAATAAAACTAAGCTTAGTATGTACCCCCTAGTGTGGATATTCCATCAAGGTGGTAATGTGCATAATGTCCACGAGTTTTAACCACTTAGTGTGTTCTATGTAATAGTTCTAAATCCAAATGATCAAAAGGATTAAATATAGGAAAGGAATGTGTATATCACATATAGGTCTTGATTTATATATTCATAATGTTATATTATTTTTATGTTTTGAGACTAAATGCTTGAAATGTAAATGAAATCTAGGTATGGCCTCCACACCACATCTCCCACCTGTAACCTTGATACCAAGTCTCTATAATAACCAGGCCCTTGGCCTTCCTCACTCGACCAGTTAAGCTCCATCTCATGAAGCCAAGATATCTCACATCAATATCACAAGGTAAACCTAATGGACGAGCAATCACAATGTGCTCATGTGCCCAACACTGCAACAAGAATCCAACATCAATACCATAGCGCTTCTGGGATTTCTAATCCCACATCTCGTGAATATTTGTGCCAATAAAGTAGGTGCCCACTTGAACACTGTATGGTGCTCCATCATCTCGGCAACAACACTAGTCATCATCCAAGGAAATGACCACCTCCTGGCTAAGCAAAACATGAAATGGCTATCATCATCATGGTCATCTGTGGACAACTAACTCTCACAGGCATCATATAATGTCCGTAATCAAATGCCCCTGATGAGTACCTCACATCCCGAGCATGCTCTCCATATAACCTCTGCATAGTATCTTCTCTCTCATCCTCAATAATACAATAAATCACCTATCTGTGAACCAGTAATCTTGTAATACAATGAATATCCTCAAGGGTAATGGTCATCTCCCATGTTAGAAGCCAGAAATTATTGGTGGAAGGATTCCACCTCTCTAATAACACCAATATCAAACTGCAACATCTGTGAACCCATCTATAAAACCTCATACCACTAAAACTCACTGCCTCAAGATGCTCCCAATGCTCATCTATTAAATCTGCCCTCAACTCATCCAATATTAATGGAATAGAATCATGGATAATCAATTTTGCATCCACCTACAAAATTCAAACACACAAAACAAACATAAATATCATTCATTCCGAGTATTAAAACATCAACTCTATTGTCCAAAATCTACTAACAAAAAAGTGACATTATAATATCAACATCAATAATATTGACATCCAAAATATACATATAACATCAACAACAACCATAAACATTCTAAAAATTTAAAAACATTCATCAAAATCCATTCCTTTTTATTTAACATATAAACTATTTTTTTCACAGGTGAATCGTTGGCGATTCACCTCAATCACGAGCGATTGCAGGAATCACCAACGATTCCTACTACTCAAAACTAGGGCGTGCGTGCGCTCCCAATACGGAAACGAACACCATAAAATACCCAAAAATTCACAAAAACAACACAAAAATGGGATTAGAAACCTACCTCATCCATCGAAGGCTTATGTTATCTGTTGGAGGACGCCATTTTGTCGAATTTTCACTCCAAACTATGTTTTCATGCCAACAATTGCTCTCACAATTTTTTTCACCACACTCACAATATGGTAAAACAACATTGGTTTTGGACTATTTGTATCCCTTTTTTATGCGATCTAATCGCATGCGATTACACTAATCACCGACGATTAACTTCCTTTAGGCATACATGCCCATATTTCCCTAAACCGTGACATTTTCACTTTTGCACAAGTGTGTCATGTTTTCAATGGACCTTAGCCCTTGAAATTTTAAATCAAACAAACATAGTCAAAATTGGGATTCACCATTTGTCTATGGGATGCGAGCCCTTTGCCCCCATCACTTGGTTTTCTTGTTTGTCAATTAACACGGCAAGGATCATATGTCTACAGACGTCAAACCTTTGGTCACTTTGTCAATTGATTCCCCGGTAACCCATTTTGTACCCCTTCGACTAGGGCTCGTGCACATGCATGAATAGACGAGGACTTAGACAATTTTGTACAAGGGATAAAAATAGGTAAAAGCATAGTTGGCGCAACACACAAGCAAGATCTATAAATAAGAAAACACATGTAGATAAGGATAAAAGGTGGTACATGGAAACAACCTATTTATAGGATTAAAGAAGGATAAAGCTGAGCTATTTATAGATCAATCTATAGTTAAGGAAAGTTGTAAAAAGTATGCGATTAAGAATAACACATCTATTATTAGGAATAATGCATGTAAATGGTGAAGGGAATGTTCCCATTGTATATACATAGGTTATGCACTCTTGTATTTAGTACTTTGATGTGAGTCGATGCTGAAGTTTATAGCTAAGTTTTGTATGCATGCATGGCCTAGCACATGAATATAAGCGGTTGTTATGTAATCAACATGTTTGGTATATAATGCAAAGTATTTAAAATGGATAATTGTGATTATATTGTAAGGTTTACCGTATCCGAGTATGGTATTGTGGGAATTCAAGTGTTACGAGATGATTATTTTGTTGTATGCCTTTATTATTATATGTGTTTCCAATATTTCATGTTGTATTTACTTCATATTGTGTTGCAATGGTTATGATGAATATGTATGTTCTAACCACATCTTGATAAATGAAGAAAATGAGGGATCGGTGGTTGCGTGCACTTTGGGTGAGCATTTAGACCTTGTTTGAATGAAGTTCCAGTACACCTAGCTAAGTATCGGTTGACAAACAAAGACTACATTTTGGTTCCATTATCGGGACTTATTTTCAATCCACTCATCGGGATGTGGCATGCACATGGCATTTTGACTATCTTTGGAGAACATTTAGCTTTTGGTGCATGACAACTGAGAATGTGTTTTCTCGAGAGATATAACACTAGACCTTATTTTAATGTGTGCAAGTGGGTAGAAGACAACCTATATGATTGTTTGTATGAAACATTCTTCACTTCTTCCCAATAGAATTGTATGAGTGGTTAGCAGCTTACGCTGCCAACAGATGTATTTAGATAGGACGGAAGCAAGTGCGGAGACAAAAATATTACCAAGCACTCTTTTATTTGGACGCACCGTGGACTAGAGTTGTAGGTTGTTAGTGGGAAGGTGAGTTGTGCATTTATACCTACAATTTTGACATACTCGTGCACTGGAGGAAGAAAAGTTCTAGTTTCGTGTAATCCAAGGGGATCTTATTTATGCGTGACACATTTAACTATCAAAATATTGATGATTGAGCTCGAGATGGAGAACATTCCTATAGAAGGATAAAACCCCCTTTGCGTGTGGGGAAGGGAGTAAGTTTAGGAAGGATGGTGTTGGTACAAGCGAATAAAGTAAAAGAGAGAATAAAGATAACTTAGATATAATGATGCACAGGAGAGGGAAATTGAGGAGGCACCGAGATTAAGGGGAATTATGACTAGTTGAAGTGATGAGAACCACTGAAGAAGGTGAGGGACCAAAAGATCATGGCCTACCAATAGTGGGAAAATTCAATAGAAGGACCCCATTGTCATCGGATGAGAGTAATTATAAGGATAGAATAAGAACTATTGGCACACATCTGACCCATCCTAGCCACCTAGCCCTTGCGCATGGTGTTCAAAATCTGAAAGTTGTTGTAGAAAATCATCATAGTGAAGGTGAGCAAGAAGGTAATAGAGGCTCACTATGTTGGGTTAGAGAGACAGTAGGCACGTATTGGTATCAACTAAGGAGGAAAAATATATTAAGGAAGCACATATGGACATGCAACAGTGCCTATTTTTGGACAAACTTTGTTTGGGACCAATTTTGTAGGCACATCATCGGAGACAAAGCAAGGTGGGCACAACTCATTGCAATTAGTACTATTAGTGGAACCAAAGATAAATAGTTAGTGTGTATTTTAGCACTAAGATAGTTATTCTATAGGTCTCTAGATAGGCTGTGGGAGGTTAAGGACCTCCACCGTGCAAAGGTAATTCAAGTGGGGGATCATGTTCAGGATCTGGCCCCACTCTATGAAAATAACCACACCAGCTATTACAACAACCTCAACAACTACGTCAACAGGCACCCCTTATATTTTTTTTTTTTGAGATGTCACTTCACTTGCCATAGTATAGAGGTGTGGAAGATGAAATTAAGCATGTGCATAAGTGTGAGTTATTATGGAGAACTAAGGGAATAACAACTCTAGACTAGAAGGTAATTCAATTTACCACCACACTTCAAGGGAGCACATACAATTGGTACATGAAATATGATCCGCATTGTATTCATGTAAATTAGAAAGCTTGAGAAATGAAACTAGAACACTTAAGTTTCAAAGCTTAACTAACCTAACAAGAATCATCAAGATAAGAGATAAACAAGGTCTACTCCTATGCATGTATTATAACTTTGAAATAACATCAAACTAACATGTATATAATACTCTCTACTCTTCAAAATCCAAAAACATGAACCTATGAAGATCCTAGCAATCAAATTTGTTTGTTTGATGCTCAAGGGTTTGGGAGTGAAGGCTCACCATTAATGGCTACAAGACCATATGGTTCCCCTCATTTACCCAAGCTTTAGTTTGGAATATGTAATGGAAGATAATAGCTCAATAATAACGAAAGAAATGCTCAAATCCTAATTGCATATACTAGTTATGCTAGATAGGAGAAGTGTTCTTAGAAATGATGAGGAGGAGTGTTCTATTTATAGGTTTCCAATTCCAAAAAGGGAATGATTTTGGTGCATGTGGGACAAAAGGTTAGTCCAAAAAGCACTTTTAGCAAGTCAAAGCAAGATTTTGACTAGGTTTAGATGCTAATTAATATTTTAGGATTAATTAGGAATCCCAAGTAGGCTTAGGAAGATTTCTAGGAGCATTTTGAGGATTTTATGATAGATTTTGGATGCGTTGAAGTGGAGTTAGATAATAATAAGATGTATTAGTTAATTACAAGATAAAAGGTTTAATAAATGTATAATGGTAAATTAAGGGGAATTGAAAGGAAAGTGAGGCCTAATTTACAAAGTGTCATCAATTTGCGAGGAGTAGAAATAACTAGTGCAATTTTAATAATAACATTGCTTTGATCAAATTATAGGTGTCTACATTTTCCCCTCTTTGGGGTGGCGTAAGTTATGTCACTTCAAAGATAGTATAAGCATAAGTAGATAAATTTTTTGATAGGGGTAGAAGAAAAATTAGTAGAATGAAGGATGCCCCCTTGAGTGTTGATGGGGTTATGAAATAAGTCGATCGATGATTGAAAAGAAGATAAATAAATTACCAAATTGGGGTAAGACAAATGGTAAGATACCGAATATCAATAAAGAGGAAAATATGCTTGTGAGCGTTGTTGTTGAGTAAATTTTCTTTTGTTAACGAGATCCCGTTAGAAATGTTCTAAGAGAAGGTACATAAGAGTGAGATACATAGTTTCCTAGCTTGCATTTGTGTTGCTCATCTTCCACGTTATAATGAATAATTGATTTAACAGGGGAGTTGCCCACTTGAATGGTGAGACATTAAATATTTTAGATTTATATTGAGAGTAGTGTGCATAAATGCGGAGAAAGAATGGCGAAACCCGATGGAGAGAGAAGAAACATTAGTATGAGGAAGGGGGATATAGATAAAATACATCCAATGTCGTTTAAACAACTTTATTTTCATCATATTACTAATGATCTTCATCATCGGTCCTTATTAAAAATATAAGCATATGATGGAAGTGTAGAATGACATGAAAATCCATAAAGTACGAACAACCGTCCATTACTACAACAAAAACCCCATGCAACGTATAGAATGTAAAGTAATAATACGAGAAATTAAACAAGCCAACTTAACAGGGAAACAAGTACAAACACACATACTTAAACTAACAATGTCTAAGATAGTTGTACAAATGTTTTGTTATCAAGCTCTAGTTTCCAAATGTTTGTATAAAATGTCAAGGGTTAAAAGTGGTGCCCCAAGAAAATATGTATGTGAGGGGAAATACGATGAAGGACACGGGGGTCCAATGAAAAAGAAATTGTGCACTATGAAACAATACCAAGCTCTTGTTATGCTAGGAAGTATAGGCAAGCAGTAAAGACTAGCTTTGTTAATGGGGTAGAATCCAAATGATTTGCGATCATTGTTTAAAAATGTGAAAAAAAGCATATGAGATATTTTGAATATAATGTGTTTGACACATATTTCAGTTGCATATCCCACATTTTTACCAATTTTGCAATTTTTTTGAATTTTACGATTTTTGAATTTTTGAAAAAAATTATAATTTTTTTTTTGGAAATTATGATTTTTGAAAATTTTAGAGTTTTTGATTGGTTAGAAGAATTAATGGTTTGGAAGATCACCTAAAAGCACGAAAAATTCCCCAGGGAGAAGAAACGGGTGACAGGTAGCAAAAATATGCCCTAATGGGTTAAAAATGAGTGAAAAACATTAATTTATTAAAAATAAATTATGTGAATGGTTATAGAAGAAGATAGATGACCACGGAAGGTAAAACATGCCCCGGCCACAAAGGGTGGCATAGATTGATGGGGTCAAATGACCCTATATACCCTCCAGGGGGGGTAAATCATCACGAATAGTTCATTTGTTACCAAACCTTTGCTGATTTTTATCGTGAGTGCCCCGAGCTATGAGAGAGATGGCAAAGAGTTCTAACCATAGGAGGAGCACAAACATGATCAAGATAGTACACGGGGGAGGAGGATGATGGACCCTTCATGAGTGCCCTATCCTTCTCTGTAAATTTTGTCATTTAATAGCATTTATTAGCATTTTAGGGCCATGAAAATGTGTGTGCGCGGGCGTCATAGGCATCATCAGCGTGCATGCATTGAAAAATCATGTGCACACACGCATATGCATTGAAAAAACATGTGTGCACGGGCGTAGGTGATAAAATAGGCATGCATGTGTATGGGGTGGGGAAAACATGTGCACGTAGGCACATGTGTCAAAATGTGCGCATGCGTCCTGAAGGATGCACATGCGTATGTCGAGAGGGGTGGAAAGTTTTGCTAGCGCACACGTCATGATTGGCATGTGCTTTAGGAAGAATGTGCACACATAATGGGCACGTAGATGCCAAAAAGGTAGTGCATGCAGTCCTTAGGGCACGCATGTGCTTGAAAAAGAAAGTTTTTAGCCAACACTTAGAAGAAAATAGGAAAAGTGTAGAAGAAAATATGAGTTAGTACTTAGAATAATGTTAGGGATAAAATAGAAGAAGATAGATAAAAGAAAATAAAGTCTTAACAAATGTTGTGTTATCTTACAGAGACGGTGACCAAATTTACAGATGAGAGAGTGACACGACCGTTTGGCCACCTTGGAGGCGAGATTCTCTCGATGAGATAGGTAGATTCTGGATATCTTGTTAGAGGTCGATGACTAGCTTACGTGGTGTGGATGCCACATATTAACACTCTAGACCATGTCCTACTCATAGCTTTAGTTAAGATATGGAACAATGAGAGCCAATGATTTTGGCTCCCGACTAGGGAGATGACCATTACTTTGGAGGATGTCTGGCGCATATTGTGTGTGCCTATCTAGGGTAGTTGATAGAGTATATTAGCGAAAAATTTCAGATTATTATTTGCATGGTTGAGCTATTTGGTTGTGAGATACCTCGTCGAGGTATGATGGTGCGGATGCACCAGTGTATTACATATCTGGGACTATCCTGAGTGGTAGTCTATCTTATGGCATTTTTCGTGGCATCCTGCTCACTTGACAAGATAGGGACATCTTTTCCACTTGGCCTCATTAGCGTGATACGTGGATTAGTTTGAAGTGAGAGATATTATTGGGGCCAGTGTATGCTAGCACACTTGTCTTAGGGATTTACATTTGATCACATACCATGGTCAGAAGACCATGGGTCCAACTACTTTGTTATAAATATGGGCCTGGGACCATATAGTTGTTGACCCCGCATGCATTACGAGTTAGGGCTCCCAATGAACCATCGATGGGATAGGTTATGATGGTGATGATATTCATGGACACATGGGGGACACATATCACTATCACCGAGTTTTTTGATGATATCCAGCAGCACATGATAGTATGGAGGCCATACCAATAGTATATGTGGCAAAGGATGCATATGAGCTTAGTATAGCTATGGTTGAGCACTTTTTGATTGGCATCTAGGGCTATATCACAAAGTTATACAAAGTAGACTAATGTCGGTGGCATAGTTTGTGTAGTAGAATGATGTACCAGGGCTTGAGATGTGGTATGCATGCACCGAGCCCAGAGACATTTGATATGGGGCCACATATCAGGTAGATAGGGCCCGAGCTAGTTTTGATAAGATGGTACCACAGGTATGGGCTCCGTTGGGATAGATTAGGGATCCTGAAGTGATTACGACATATAGACCATGGTATATTACAGTTTTGACTTGTCGTCTCACTATTCCACAAGACACATGGGATGCAGGGGTTAGGCCACCAAAAGAATTTAGTGGCAGTGATGACGATGACTCATGTGATGATGGATTTGATGGACAGGGTCATGATGATGGTGGTGGATAGGATCATCCATATGTTCAACCATAGGGATAGGGGTAGAGATACCGAGACAAGAGAAATATGCACATAGCTCCACAGATATAGATTCCTTGAGTGGGCATACCAATTGGGATCCGAGGTACCATTATAGTAGGTGCCTCCTCGAGATAACATTTTCATAGGGTCCTCCGTAGGGAGGTGTATAGCAAGGGCTATTGCTAGCCCACCACATAGTCCAGTAGAGGAAGAGGAGATGGAGGAGATGGTGCCTTGTGGCGATAAAGATTCAGCAGATGGCATGGTGGCTTTGATGTTGCAGGTTATGTCCCTACTTCAGCAGGTGACTATAGAGAGAGACCGAGAGCCAGGGAGAATAGGTCTAGGTGATCACTAAAGAGGGATCAGCTGACGGTTGACTACTGTAGCCATGGGACACAATGGGATAGTTAGAGATTTCTAGGATGTTAGTAGATGTGGCTCATTTCAAATGTACTAATGGAGTCATGGTGACATCATAGATACATATGGAGTTGGTGACAACCAATGGGAGGGCTTGTTATTACCACTCTTTGTATCACGATGTTATCCCCGAGGGCCCATAGAGCACCCAATTTTAGTCAGCAATTAATGAGAAGGACTGCGAGATCACAAAGAGTAGTGACATCTTTATCAATTAGATCGGTCCCTGAGAAATTATTTGAGCAAGGCAGGCAATAGGTACACAGTGATGGGACCCCACCCACCGTGGAGGTCGGGAGTCCCCACGAGGGATCGGGTGAAACATGACTCTATTTTATTCATGATGTATTTACAAATGTATACACTTTTTGATGTACGCCTCTTATGAAGGCTCATTTTTATCGATGTATATGTATTATTTTTGGCTATGCCTCATTGGAAGGCACATTTTTGATCCATGCCCATGATGGCATACTTTTTATCCAGATGATTATGTACAGAGACACATTGTATATGGAAATTTGATTTTTGATAGATATATATATATATATGATATGGATATATTATGATATTGATGATGTGACTATGGATATCACATGTTTTTGATTTATGAGATAGCATTTTAGATGATATCACATGTTTTGATGATTATGTTCATGTTCTACTTTATCATATTTTGTGTATGAGATAGCAATAGATTATATCATGTTGTTTTTCATGTGATACTTATGATGATCCACGTTTTTATTATGGTCTATGTTTGAGGGGGGGACAAAGGTGGTCCCTCTTGCCCTCTTGGTGATATTATATGATGTAGCTTAGCATACATGTTTAATTTTCATGTTCATGATGATGTAGCTTAGATTTTATTGATATATGATGTATAGATGTGATGATAGATGATAGATGATATGATGATGACAACAAACTGTACAAAAAACAACAAACACAACTTAATCAAATCTAATTAACACAACACAATTATATACAAGTATGCAAGATAAAATGAACTCAATGCCTATATACAATAGATTAAAGTAATACTTTAAACTAAGCAAGTAAACCAATTTTAAAGCACACAACAAAAGATAATGCAATCAAAACTCTACAAACCAACAACTAAAAGTAAGAAAACACTACTTTGTTTTTGCGGGACAGTTTTGAATCATTTTTATATTGTTTTTTGGTGTTATCTCAAAGATAATTTTCAAGGCTACTATTCACATTGTTTTCAGATTTCCATAAGATGTGTTATATTGTTTTGTAGCTTTTCCCTAAAAGGGTTTTTAAATGTTTAGGGTTTTTCTAACATATTTGAATGTTTTTGTGTTTTCTAAAATATTTTTCAAAGTATGTACAAAAAAAAAGAAGTGGATGCCCCAGTGTTAGATGGGAATATACAAAGGTAGGATTCCACGTGCTATGTGCAAGAAGGTGAAGATGTGAAGGTGCCCCAGCATTAGATGGGAATATACAAAGGAATCCTTCACATATATACAAGAATAGATTATTAGTCAGATCAAGGCCAGGAAGGATAAGTTCAACAACACTTTACAAATGTAGGAAACCTAACTCCTATTTTAAAGCAAGTGTACTCTCTCTAGATATGAATTGTGCTTGTGAATAAAAAATCCTCCCAAGGTGCCAAAAACTGGTTTTCACCCAGGGACCTATCCAAAGTGCCACAATTGCGTGGTTTTCACATTTGGATGACCTATTTTCTTTTTACTTTTTCTATTTTTATACTTTTTAATTTGTTTTTCTATTTTTTTAAGAAACTCCATACTCAAGCATAGAACCGCTTGAGATGTATTGCATTCATGGGTTCCTTGAGTTCCTCACCATCTGAATGAGAAAGTTTTGTAGGCCCCTGAACCATATTTAGCAATTACCACATATGGTCCTAACCAGTTAGGCTCAAACTTTCCTTTCTTTTCTTGGTCCTTGGTGGTGTTGAATTGATTTTCTTTTAATACTAGATCTCCTACCTCAAATTGGTGAGGTATCATCCATTTGTTGTATCCTCTTGACACTCATTCTAGTAGACCTTTAAATGATTGAGGGCCCTCATATGTTTCTCATCTAGTAGCTCTAACTTTGCTAGTCGAGCCACTCTATAATCCTCATCTTTGTCTAGATAGTCCCTGAGGGATATTCTTAGGGAAGGAAGCTCAATCTCTAGTGGTAAAATGGCCTCAGTGCCATAGACTAATGAATAGGGGGTAGCACCAATAGGAGTGCGGATGGAGGTTCTATAGGCCCAAAGGGTGGGATGGATTTGCAAGTGCCAATTACGACCTGTTTTACTTACCATTTTCTCCATGATGTGAACAAGGGTTTTATTAGTGGCTCTTCTTGTCCATTACCTTGAGGGTAATAGGAATTAGACCACTTTAAATGGATTTGAAAATGTTGACATAACATTTTGACTATCTTGTTCTTAAAGGACTTACCATTTTCATCTATAATGGTGGATGGAATGTCATAATGGAAGATGAGGTGGTTCATAATGAATTTGAAATCTACGCACCGGTGACATATGTGAGAGGCACAACCTCTACCCATTTTGTGAAGTACTCGGTGGTTATTATGTGTGTATGGCCATCTGAGAATGTGGGAGTGAGCTTCCCTATGAGATCTAACCCCACTTTGAAAATGGCCATGGAGTTGTGATTGGCTGCAGAGTTTGTGCTTGGTGCATGAATTAGATTTCCATACTTCTGGCATAGTTCACATTTCTTGACATGATTACAACAATCTGCTTCCATTGTGGGCCAATAGTAACCCATTCTCAACAATTTTTTAGAAAGTACCATCCCACTTGTATGTGCCCCACAAAATCCTTCATGTGCTTCCTTGATCACTTGGACCGATTCAGCCATATCAAGACAACGTAACAAATTCCCATCATAGCCTCTGATGGTAAAGGGTGCCTCCTAGGAGGGTATAATGGTCTATTCGGTGAATGAGGGCTCTTTTCTCAGTATGGGTAATGTCTGGAGGGAAGGTGTTGTATTTTAGGTAGGTGTAAATGGGATCATACTAGGGGGAAAAAGGACCAACAACTTCACATACCAGACATGATTCCAACATGTCATATGCGGGGTTCTTGAAGATGTTCAATGAAGAATGGAATTTTCTTTGTCTAAGGTGAATACGAAAGCAAAGCCCCAATTGTGGCCATAGCATCTATTGACTTATTTTGTGCTCATGGCATCTGTTCAAAATTTACATGTACAAAGTACTCCTTTAAGGTCTCAACCATCTTTTTGTATGGGATGAGCTTGTCATCCTTGACCTTGTATTCATCATTGACTTGTTTGATGATTAGTTGTGAATCACCCATGACTTTGAGTTGTCTTATATCCCATCGAATGGAAATTTTTAAACCAACAATGAGTGCTTCATACTTAGCTATGTTATTTGTACATGAGAAACCTAGCCAAAAAGCATGTGGAATGAAGTCTCTTGTTTGGGTGATGAGCACCACACCAGCTCCTAAACCATGATAATTGAATGACCCATCAAGTGCATCTTCCATACAATGGATTCCTCAATGTACATTATAGATGCATCTAGGAATCTAGACACAATGGTTCCATCCCTAGTAGGGGAGCTTCAACTAGTTGATCAACAAGTACTTGTCCTTTAAGTGAATTTTGGTTAACAAAATCAATGTCAAATTCACTTAGGAGGATGATCCAATTAGCCATCCATCCTATAAAGCATAGGTTTTGATAAAAGGTATTTGAGAGGGTCAACTTTGGAAATCAACTTGGTTTTATTGTTAAGTAGATAGTGGCAAAAATTCTTCTAAAAGAAAAGACCATGACTAAGCATGATTTTTTGATCTGAGGATAGTTCAATCTCATAGGTGATTAAGGTGTGGCTTAGGTAATACACAACTCTTTCTTTTTGGCTCAGGTCATATTGGGCAAAGCAAGTGCACCAATAACACATTGGGTAGTTGAGATATACAATATCAAGAGGTTCACCTGGGGTAGGTGGCATGAGAACTTAGGGGACTGGTTAGATATTTCTTAAGTAATTCAAAATCCTTTTGGCACTCAAGACCCAATTGAAAGCAACATATTTCTTCAGAAGATGTGTAAAGGGATGGCACTTATCCAAGTTGTGATATAAATCAGTGGATTGCATGAATTTTACCTTGTAAACTTCGTAGTTGTTTAAGATTCTTTGGTGGTGGCATCTCGGTGATAGTTGCAACCTTCACGGGATCTACCTTGATCCCTCTCCTTGAAATGATGAAACCCAAGAGTTTACTTGATTATATGCAAAGATGCACTTCTTAGGGTTCAAATGAACCTTGTAGTCTTTGAGGCATTGAAAGATACACCTTAGCACTTCTGGGTGCTCTTCTCTAGTTTTGGATTTTCCCAAAATATCATCCACATAGTCCTCCATGATGTCATTCATCATGTCATGGAAGATGATTTCATCACTCTTTGATAAGTGGCTCCGAAAATTTTTAAGGCTGAAAGGCATCACTTGATAGTAGAATGTACCCCAAGGGGTTATGAATGCAGTCTTATGTTGATCATCCTCTATATTTTGATCTAGTTATAGCCTAAAAATCCATCCATGAGGGACAACATTTCATAACCAGCAGTGGAATCGATGATCATGTCAATATTAGGTAGAGGAAAATCATCCTTAGGACATGCTTTGTTGATATCTCTGAAGTCTGTGCATATTCTAATACCAACCGGCTTCTTTTGGACTAACACTATGTTGGATATCCACTCTGAGTAATCAATAGGTCTGATGAAACCTACTTCTAGTAGTTTTTCCAACTCTTCTTTAATGAGAAGCACTACTCTTGGGTGCATCTTTCTCAACTTTTGTTTGATAGGTTTGGCATCTGGGTGCACAACAAGGTTGTGTGTGACTAGTGTTGGGTCCAAACCTAGCATATCTACATATGACCATGCAAATATGTCTATGAATTCCTTTAGCAATGTCACAAATGTTTTCTTACTCTTGTGTTGAGAGTGAAGCTCCCAACTTGACCATTTTGGATCCTCTTCGATTGATGTTAATGTGATAGTCTCCTCGAACCAACATTTTGGATGTATCTTCCATGCGTGTAGGATCAAGGGGAGAGTAAGATCCACTTCTATAGGTGGCTCAAAGAGAGTTTTTATCTTCACATGGGTCAACTATTTGTCCATTGATTTTTCTTTTTGTTCGTCCACAAGTGCCTCAAAGAGGTTTTCACTATGGGACTTGGACTTATTTTTTCTGCAAGGATTTTCTAGTAGTAATTTTTCCCTTTCTTATTATTTTTTACTAAGCGACCACACAATTCTACCTCTTCCCCAAAGTACGCACATGCATCCAATTTGATGGAGAAACCTTTCTTATGGTCACTATCGGAATAACATGCCAAATGCCCATGAACTCCACAATTGCCCTCATCATTTTCAAAGAAATTGACTGGCACATGAAGTTGTTGGTCCCAATCAATGAGGTTGGGATATATGAGGGTAATCTTGGGAGTTGGTGGGGATTGGACTATGAAAGGGTAAAGATGGCAGAGTCTAGAATAGGTTAGTAGAGGCAAGGTCCTCGTACATGCTACAATGGGAATCCGTGTTACTGTCTCCTTGAATGAGGCGAATCGTCCCACGTTCCAAAGAAGTGTCATCATTTTATGAGGGTGGAACCTTATGAGGATTAATGCCTAGGCCATGTTTATTTTCTTTCCGAGGGAGGATTAGGGGAGGCTCTAGTCTGCCTTGTCCATTTGTGTGCACATCCAAATCCTGATATCCCATGATGTGCATCATTTTGTGTGCTTTGGTGTATTGTGGAGCTTATTTATGAAGCTTTGTTCCTTTAGGTGTCCAACTTTAGGTGTATCTAACATCTTCTCATCGATGATAAGAGGTCCATGGGGAAAACTTCTCAAATGGACTAGACAACTATCCTGAGAACTTATGAACTGAAAATTGGGCCTTCCACGTGTTTTAGGTGACAATGAGAGGTCGAGAGACCAAAAGGGCATGTTGAAGATTAAATCTTCTATTGGGCCATATGATCCTACTTTCATCTCCCATGAGGCAAAGGGATTCAGTGATGAAGAAGGGTCTTTACTAGCCTCGTAATGTGTTAGGATCAACTCAAGCTTTTAAAGCATTCTATTTGTAATGGCATAAAAATGTCCATAAAGGACATTCATATATGCTTCGAGAGAAACTATGTAGTGCCCTACAATGTGCGAATGGTTCAGGATCTCTAAAATGGTGACCATCTTCCCTTCATGATATAACTTAATACTTTGATGGAATGTGGAGGGTACACCTGCATGGCATGGATCCATGGGTGGCCTAGGAGCATGTTGTAAGGAAGATCCAAGTCTAGGACATGGAACTTTGTGTCATGATTTTTCGGCCCCACCTCCATAGGCAATACAATGGTATCTTGTTGATTCCCTCTCAGCATTATCATATGTTGTGATCGTGATTACATGAGAATCCAGATCTCCTTCAGTGTGACCTAGTTGTTTGACTAGCTTTAAGGTGCAGATGTTCAAACATGATCCATTATCCACAAGCACTCTTTTGATCTTGCGATGAAGTAACGACTACCTCTATATATAAAGGGGCAAGTTATGTTTGGGGTTGTTGAGTGGGATTTCACTTTGGTTGAAGGAAATGCAATCATCATAAATAAAGTTTGTGACCATTGCTTGGAGGTGTGAAGGATCAATATCAGTTGACACTCCTGACCCTTGAAGGGTTTTATAGAGAATGTCTTTATGGATGTTTGATATTTTGAGGAGATCCAAGATTGAAATCTTGGTTGTGGTCTTCTCAAGTTGATCTATTAGATCATATTGGCTTCTCGAGGAGTAGGTAAAAGGAGGTTGTGGGATTACTAGATGAGCACATCGTCATGTTTCCATAGTGCAATCATTGCTAATGATCCTAATGGTATTTACCTACTCATCTGATGAGTGAATACAACCTATGAGTGAATCAATGGGTTATCCGTTGGTGTATATACATAGTTTGTGGCTCTATAGTCATTAGAAGATTGGTCCTGATCCGGATTTTCCCCCTTGTCTATCATGATTAGGAAAAGGTTTGTTTGAAGATCCCCATTTTTTCATTAGGTCCATGCCCTGATTCAAGTGAGTCCACTTCAATCTTTCCATCATCAATGAGATCTTGTATGAAGTGTCTCAATTTCAAACATTTATCGGTCTTGTGTCCCTTGACATGATGAAATTCACAATACTCATGATCTTTGTACCATCCTGGTTTAGGTGTGTCATCTGCATAGGGCATCATGGTTGGATACTGAACCATGTTTACTGCCTCTAGTTGTCTCAAAATTGTGGACAGTGAGTCCGTAAGGGGAGTGAACACCGTCATTTAATCAGATTTTGAGTAGGTCCTTTTGTAAGTTTTAAGATAGGACCACTTTGCTTTGTACTATTTGGACTCATTTGGAGTTAGTGATGCCATCTCCTACGACATTCTTGTTCTTGTTAAAGAACTTAGGTTTTTTGTAGGTTTGGACTCGTGTCTATCTTTTGCGAAGGGTTTTAGCATTCCTTTTGCTATCAAATCCTTCTCGATTTGGATTCCCTTCTCAATAACTTCTTTGAAGTTATTGACACAATGCATTTGTAAGTGAAATGCAATGTCTAGGTTCAAATTGGGTACGAATATGCTAACCAACTATTTTTTAGAACTACGCAAGGAAGCGGATAGCTAACCCTCACCATCATTGCAAGAAACTGGAAAAGGTTTCATTTGGTATTTTTTTGGCATTACATAGATCTAGCATGGTTACATCATTCTCCATATTGAATGAGAAATGACACACAAATTTCTCGGCTAGCATGGGCCATGTAACTATCGTCCCTTTGGGTATGTGTAGAAACCATTCTAATGCTTGTCCTCCTAAGCTACGAGGAAAAAATGTATTAGATAGTTGTCACTAAAAGCTACTTCTTGGCAAGCCATGTAGAAGTATTTGATGTGATCACGAGGATCACCTTTACCTTTATATTTTTCAAATTTAGGACAATCAAAGTTTTTTGAAATGGTATTAGTAACATGTCTCTTTCGAAAGGATATGGGACATAGCTCCTCATATTGATATTTCTTTTTATGGCCCATGTTACTTTCTTGGAGGGTTGTAAGCATGGTTTTCATTGATTGTAACTCTTGCGTAAAGAGTTTCTCTTTGGTAGGAGAAGATGACTTGGGTATTTGATTTTCTTTAAGGCCTCATCTTCTCTATGAGGTTCAACTATAAAGTTCACTAACCTTAGTCTAGGTTTTCTTGATGTGTACCCTTGCTTGTGTTCTTACTTACATAAGAAGCTAAGTTTGTTAGTTGTTGGCTAAGGGTTTGTATTTGGATTTGTATAGTGACTTCTTCATTTTGAGGGTCCTCTTCTTCGTCATTTTGATGAGGGGGTAACTCCTCATGTTTGCATTCTACTCTAACTCGGTGATACATTTTAAGGGGTGGCGGTCGAGAACCACCTCTTTGTCTTGATGTTTCACCTTCCATGTGGGTACCGGAGGTAGAAGCATGTCTTCCTTCAATGTTATCATCCATGGGAGGTCTTTTTGTTTCTTCTTCCTTCCTATTAGTATCTTGGCTAGGGGCTTCTCATTCTTATGGCACTGTGACACCTAGCTCTAGAACTCGTGTAAGAACTCAATCTCTATTTTAGAATAGGAAGTCATCTAATTGAGAGACATCAACATTGTCAATATCTTTAAATGAATCACTCTCATGTCTCCACTATGATCCAACTAACTCATCTATGTTTCCTTTACTTCGGAGAAGAGGGGACCTAAATTGTGTCCTAGAAAAGGTTTAAGCTCTACCTCTTGGATTCCATTGTCGATATGTGGACCATCGTAAGTTTTGTTTACACAAGGTTTTGTCTAATGTACTCAAGGGTATAACAAACCTAGGTGTATTGTGTAACAATTTCTCTATGGTTTCAAAGTATGTCAATAAATGGACCAAAAGAATAAGGAATCAATCAAAATTGTATGAAATAATCATGTAAGTTTCCAGTAAACCAATCAATCAATCAAGAAACTACACCCTATGTTAGTGTTTTTCAAAGGTAGTTCGATGTTATATGATTAACACAATGGTAATGCTTAAGTCAAGTTTGAAATGAACAAGGCGTAAGCATTAACAAAAAGGTTAATGTGATCTCCGATCAAAGGATACTAAAGGTGAGCTTAGAGCCAAGAAAAGACCCAAAACCCTAAAGAAAATGGAGGTTACCCATGTGAGCCACGTAACCACACTACTAGGGTACATTACCCAAGCTTTACAAGAAAGCGAGGTATTAGTACCACAAGTAATATCGATACAATGCCTAACAAAGTAACCAACACCTTTTCAAGATATAGGTAATGTTTGAACACCAAACCATGTCAAAGTATACTAAGGATTTTCTAATGATGTGGGTAGTGTAACATTACAATATGGACACTTAGATCACGTTTGCAAGAAATGATGACGTAAGTATCGAAATTGTGTCGTGGTGATGCAAACAACATAACAATTCTAAGGAGGATCTATGATGATTCAAGCCTAACTACAATGATAATGTGTCTCAATATGGGTTTGAGACAAAGGGCCTACTAGAACGTGAGGACGTACCATTCACACTTTCAACACTTGCATTTTGGCATTGCAACCTAGTCATGCAAGTAGACTACAAAAGTGGTGGACATGTTTATTTCCAGTGGTATCCATGCATGTTGTTCTCTCTTGTCCCAAAAATGGACAACAAGATAACAAAGGTGTAGATCAAATGGGGTTGAAATAGACTTGGCGTTACTTTGGCGAAGTTTCATCTCACCTTAGGGTAAGAGAGAAACTAAGAAAAGTAAGGCTTCATAAATCTTGTGATGAATGTCACTTAGTGCAAACTTGAATGGACTCTCCCCTTGTTCGAACAACAAGGTTTTGACTCCAAGAAAGTTCTTACCTTGTGAAAGCTCTATGAAACATGATTAGCTTGATACTCACGGCTCCAAGACGCGATATGGTTTCCTATTGGTTCTCTCAACTAGGTGTCACCAATTACCTCTGCGAGCTCAATTTGCCAAGGAATTCACACTCGACTAAACCTTGGAGTATCTCGGATTTACATTACCCCTTCAAGTACAATGAGCATAAAATGCATTCAATTTGTACTCTCATTGGGTCAATGGAAATAACTTTGACTCTAACTCACAAATGAAAAACTAGTCAAGTGGGTAAGTGGAGCACTTCTGTTTCATCCACAAGGTTCCCTCTTGCGTGGACTACTTTGGGTTCCTAGGACCACCCTTTTTTTGTAGCTTAAGGCTTATGCCAAGGGGGTTATGTCCTAGTTTAAAGCGGACGGGGCATACCCTTATTTGAACCTACAAATCAAGTGTGTTGAATATGGTGTGTTTTTTATCTTTTAAAGTTAATGTGGTTTTTGTTGCACACCATTTGGAACCTACAAGAAATGAGTTAGCCTTCGTTTAGACTCGATTCTTTTTGACAAGCAATATCCTTTACACAAAGATTAGTATTTTCTAAATGATCAAACATCATATAAAGGATATAGAATGTTGTTTTGATTTCCCAGATCATCCTAAGATGCAAGGAAAGAGCATACACAACAAAAACCTCTACTAATTTTGCGAAATGGAAAATAATCTAATCAAATTGTAAAGTTCTTTTTAACCAACTTTGAAGTTATTTTTTTCAAAAACTTAATTAAAGTGTTTGTGAAAACATAAAAAGGTATTTGAATTGTTTTTATTCCCAAGATCACCTAGAAGGTGTGAGGGAAGAACATATGCATTTCAAAACCTTACAAATAACAATGCAACATTCATCAACTCAACTAAGTAAAGTTAGCACAAAACTACAATATCATCAAAGTAACTTGAAAACCACTTATTAGTATCAACAAAACCTGAAAAGTGTTAGAAACTCCAAAGAATCAACCCTACCAAGTGTTAGAACAAAGCTTGATTTTAAACAACAATGCATGTCGCACCCTTTATGACATGTGTGTGCTCCTAGCAACATGTGCGCACCTAAAATGACAAGTGTCTGCTCTGTGGGAAACAAAATTAGCAATTAACATGTGCGTGGGTAGAATGACACTTGTGTGCCCTTTTAAGCATGTGTGTGTGACTATAAAAATATGCACGTGTAAGGTAAAAAGTTAGTTGACACATAAATTTAATAAATGCATGCACGTCCCAAGAGACGTATGTGCATACATGCAAAAATATGTGCGTTGTTCATGACATATGCATGGCTCTAGTTAAATTTTTAATATGGGTCAAAAATACAAGGTAACAGGTGTGTGGCCAGGGAAATGTGTGCACGTCCTTGTGAATATGTGTGTGTGCTTTTGACGTGTGTGCGCCTTTCAAGAACACCTACGCGTAAGCCTAAAAACCACAAAAATGATGAGAAATAAAAATCTAAAACTGTAAACATGTTAGATTCTTTCCTTTTAATTCAATTTCTAACATAAACCCAATAAATCTGCATGCAAAAGGAAGATTTACTACTTTTAAGATTATCAAAAGCTTAAAACTACACTAGTTAACCTTCAAAATGCATGAAAATGGTTAGAACTTTAAGTAAAAATCTTGAAAAACAACTCCTAGAGACCATGGAGTAAGGTCCCACTAGGCGTGCCAAATGTATTCATGTAAATTAGAAATCTTAAGAAATGAGGTAGAACACTTAAGAAGTTTCAAAGCTTAACTAACTCTAACTAGAATCATCAAGATAAGAGATAAACAAGAGCTACTCCTATGCATGCATTATAACTTTGAAATAACATCAAAATAACATGTATAGACTACTCTCTACTCTTTAAATGCCACAAACATTAACCTATAAAGATCTTAGAAATCAAATTTGATTGTTTTATGCTCAAGGGTTTGGGAGTTAAGGCTCATTATTAATGGCTACAAGACTATATTGTTCCCCTCATTTACCCAAGCTTGAGTTTGGAATATGAAATGGAAGATAATAGCTCAATAACAATGGAAGAAATGCTCAAATCCTAATTTCATATAGTTTATGCTAAAGAAGGGGAAGTGTTATTAGAAATGATGAGGAGGATGGTTCTATTTATAGGTTTCCAATTCCAAGAATGGAATTATTTTGGTGCATGTGGGAAAAAGGTAAGTCCAAAAAGCACTTTTAGCAAGTCAAAGCAAGATTTGACTAGGTTTAGATGTTAATTAATCTTTTAGGATTAATTATGAATCCCAAGAAGGCTTAGGAAGATTTCTGGGAGCATTTTGAGGAATTTATGATAGATTTTGGATGCGTTGGAAGCGGGAGTTAGATAATAAGAATATTTATTAGTTAACTACAAGATAAGAGGTTTAATCAACGTAAAATGGTCGATTAAGGGGATTTGAAGGAAAGTGATGCCTAATTGACAAAGTGTCATCAATTTACAAGGAGTAGAATAGTTAGTGCAATGTTAATAATAACATTGCTTTGATCAAATTATAGGTGTATACACACATCAAATAGTAGTGGATTATGATGTTTTATGCATGCTTTGCCTTCGTGGGTGAGTTTCATATACTTGAGTCCTAGAAACAAAATATTAGTGCAATTTGAAGGGCATCAAGAAGGGATTTTCGGAGAGTGTTAGGGAATATGATGTGTGTTTCAAGATGAAATTGTCTAATCTCTCCTATTATATTCATCGAGCCAAAGCATGTGCGTGGTTTTAAGGAGGTTTTTTTATTCCTTTCCATAAAGAACTATCACACAAGACAATTACTGATGTGCATGGGGCATTGGAAAAATCATTGCACGTAGAAGCAATTGGAAGTTTTGACACATGGGTATGTCTATTTCTTGAGGCTCATATTCCAACAATGACCTTTCAACTAGAAAATATTTATGCTAATTCATCTCATGAGACATGGAGTGGAGTTTGGTGTACTTGATTGTGAAGTGGAGGACCATACAAAAGATAAATGTTCGCATAGGAATGTGTGCATTTTATTAACATCTTGTGAAATTTGTCATAAGAATCATGATGTTCACAATCATCCACTTTTACAATGCACAGTGCAAAACAATGTCTTTGTATAGTGCAAGAGGTATGATGAATGCTAAGATATGAAAACTTAATACCATTATTGGGAGAATTGTTATGAGACAAGATGTTGCGCATAGGTATAGAAAGGGGATGTCAAATCCTTCATGCTAATTTACCACCTCATGACCATGATTATTACAAAGAAATCATACTAGATACAGTGATCAATGGCTGGCTCGTAAGTAATATCCTCATTGATAGAGGCACGGAAGCCAATGTTCTCACCCTTGATTCTTTGAACCAAACGGGAAGACCACTATTGCATCCATCATCTAATGTGTTGTATATGGCTTACAAAACAAGGGCCTTGACCATTGGGGTATTGAAGGATGCTTTCATTACTATTTAGGGACATAAATTTATAGGTAATTTTCAAGTGTTAGAGCCTGGATGAAGCGAAAAATTCCCTATGTTGCTTGAATGTCCTTGGTGTTATGATAACAATACTGAGACTGCGCTTCAACAAGAGGTATATCAGTTTTGAGAATAAGGATGAGCATGTTTTAATTCCATTAGACCATATATCAAGCCTATTAGCAAAGATAATCTTAACATAATTTACGCACCTATGGTGCGCCACCCGTAAAACGTAGAACCATGAAAGGAGGGTGTGCTTAAGTGGGAAAACATGCATTCAATCAGTTATACTAATAGTGTGGCATGTGAGAATTGGGCTGATGGTACATATGATATGGTAGGTCATGAGGTTCGAGGATGAGTAAAAAGAATGATTCGGCCACACACGGTTAGATGCATGATAAAGTTTAGTCTCTTGAGGTATCTTTGGGAGGAAAATCCAAAATCATTCTTACATGTGAGTAAAGAAAAGTGGTGTAATGAATGTGATAGGAGAAACATGATGGTTTATACCTTGTGAGGGATGGCAATGTGTTGGTGGGTCATCCATAGAGACAATTCACTTAGTTGGCACGAGATCAAATAGCCTTTTAAACAAGGTTTACTTGAAAAAATATTCCTTCTTTAATATAAGAGTATGATAGGAATATTTATCCCTTGTTGCATGTTCAAAGTTATCAGAGACATTAGATGTAAGGGCAAGAAGCCCTACCACCATTTCTATGGGTACAAAAAATTTATTCTACTTTGCGCATATGTGTGCATGCCTGGTACTTGCATGTTGAGTTGAAGCAAGAGACAATGAGTTGGTGTGACTTGATTGAAGGTATTGTTCATACTTTTGATTATTTTTCTACTAAACCAAGGGTTCATGAATCCTTCCAATCATGAAGTGCACCACATTGGGGGATAGTGCAAAGGTTGAGGAACTCATGATTCGATTACTCGAGAACCCGATCTTGAAGCGCGTGATGATAATGTGGAAGAATAGGAAACTCTGTTGGGGCACGTGGAAGGGAAAGAGAAAGAAAATATGGTTTACCTCATAGATGATGAGGAGGTAAAAGATCTGGATACTAAGCACATAGAAGGTGCACGTGAGGTGATGGACTCCATAGATGAGTAGGCATATGCATACCATATGTTGTTGAAGACTAAGAAGGTAAACATTGGGATAGAGGATGCACCTGAGGAGGCAATTATTGGAGATTATTGGTCTGAACCTAAGGTTACAAAGATCATTGAGCTATTGCATGACTTTCATATTATGTTGTGGATCATATTTTCATGTGTGGAAGTGTTGAAGATTGTACACTAAAATTATTGTACACTCTCCACAATTTTGTCGCAAGGACGCATCCCCCAAGAATTTTTGTCCTCAAAAAAATGTGCTTGATACCTCGAGAAATGTGCTTTTCTCATATGGACGGTATTTTGACCCATAGGTTTATGGGGTAGTTTTGTCCCATGGATTTGGTACCTGACAGTATTCTAAAATTGCTTAAGCACTTTCCTAATGATGTTCTTATGGGAATATAATAGGGAGACATAATTTCATAGATGTGTGAGTTCAAGTGTGAATTTAGGAGAGTTTGTTAAGCACAACTGCAAAAAGATCTAGGTATTGTATTGAGAGAAAGAGGTAGCCTATGATAAAATATGAGCCGGTGATTCCTTGTGGACATAGCCCAAATAGGGTGAACCACATTAAATATTTTCTTTGTGTTGTGTTCTTTTATTTTTGCACTTTTATTTCGATATGTGATTTTTTTGCATATTAGTTTCTACTATTGCGATTTTGTGTGGAATTGTTCCACGTATTTTATATCTTATTTCCTAAAATTTCAAGATCTATTCCTAAGGGGATATCATGAATTTAATGACATTTATCCATCTTTAGGATAAATGAAGATTAAGGTGAAAGATGGCATGTGATTGGTTCGTAAGAGGCCTTACCAGATGAACCCTAATTTGTGTGTCAAGATAAAAGAAGAGATTGATAATACGCTTAAGTCAAGAATCATAGATCCTATTGAGGAGTTTGAATGGATACGGCTCATAGTGGTTAGTATCAAGAAAGATGGTCGGATAGGGATCTATGTTAACTATAGATTTATCAATGATTCATGTGGTATAAATCCTTTCCCCACACCTTTCACCAAGTATGATTTGGAAGGAGTCACATGGCACAAAATCTACTCATTTACAAATGGGTTTTCATGTTACCACCGGGTGAGGATTGCGAATGAGGATCGGGAGAAGACCACCTTTGCAACGGAATGAGGAAGTTTTGCATACATTGTTATGTCTTTTAGCTTTGAAGAATACACCAACAATGTTCTCGTGCATAGTAGTTCAAGATTTTCAATATTTTATTCATAAGTTTTGCAGGTATATAAGTGGATGATTGGAAAGTGTATGGGATGGCAAAATATCATTGTGATTGCTTGAGATTGATGTTTGAAAGATGCGAGACAATAAAGTATATCTTTAAATATACGAATACATCTTTGCAATTCTTTTTGGTACTTTACTTGGGCACATCATTTGTAAGGAAGGATTATTAGTGGACCCAACCAAGATTACAATTATTTTATGGCTGGAGTAACCTACCAACCAGAGTGAAGTGTGTGGATACTTGGGACACACTGGCTATTATACGAATTTTATCAAAGGATATGTAAATATTATCGTTCCCCTTGAAGAATCGTTGAAGGAAAAATGGAAGTTCTATTGGGGTGAAGTGTAACAAAAATCTTTTGAGACCTTGAAGGAGAAGCTAACCACCATGCCTATATTACAATTTCCTTCATGGAACAAACCTTTTCATGTACATGTGGATTCCTTTAGTATGACCATTAGAGCAGTCTTAGCTTAGCCAGGACTGAAATGTAGATCATCCCATCTATTTTGTGAGTAGGAAGCTGACACCAAGAAAACAAAACTATACAAGTACAAAGTGCAAAGCATTGTCAATGATATACATGCTTCATAAGTTTGGGTAGTACTTATTGGCTACGCCACGCCGATTTTTACACAGATCATATAGAATTGAAGTACTTGGTTAATAAGATGGTTATACAAGGCACATATGTCATTGGATACTTCTCTTCTAGGATTTTGATTTCTCAATTATAGTGAATCCTGGCAAGAGAAACTTGGGACTAGATCATTTGTCAAGAATTAAATTTGGAGAGGATGCACAAAACATAGAAGATACTATGTGAGATGCACAATTGTTCATATTGATCCACTCGGTAGCTGATTTGGAAGACATTTAAGTATTCTTGCACATTGGAGTTCTACCCAAGGTATGAAGACTTTGGAAAAGAAGTAACTTTTTATTCGATTGGTGCCATACTAGTTGATTGGACAAGACCTCTACAAGATCAGTATAAATGAGGTCTTGCACATATGTGTTTGTAGCATGAGAGTGAAGCTAAAATAAAGGAAGCTCATGGGGGAATAGTTGGAGGACATTATGTAGGAGACACCACAACATGCAAGATCTTGCTTGTAGGCTTATGGTGGGAAACACTTTATAAGGACACTATACAATAGAAAATCAACACGTGACCTTATTCACACCCGACCTCTCGAGGTCGTGTTGAGATAGCAGGTGTAGAATGAATTTTAATGTGAGTGTAGTGACAGGATCAAGCTAATTGGGTAATCTTATGTCTTCAACATGTAATATCGGGATCTGTGAGTCTAAGGCAAAGAATTCTCTCCTAACTTGAAGTGGTGTGATGGCTCGGTCTGATATAATAGTGGTTCGAGACTCTAATCAATATCGATCTCTACCAAGATTCTGTTCGTTGGTTATTGAACACGCGGAAAATGACTGCGGGTGCCTCGTATGGATTTCCAGACAAGGTCATGGAAGTAAGAACGAGAGACGTAGTGGAGCCATAGGGACTTATGGGTGATTTTCTGGTCTAGTCCAGAAAGTCTTAGCCTAATCAACTGCTATGTTCAGTAAGGAAAGTTGTGCAATAATGTCTGGTAGAAGTGGTGAAGATCTGAATACTAATGTATGCAAACTAGTGTCAATGTCTAACTAGTCAAGTAGGCCTGTTGGGTTGTGGGACTGAGGATCACAACCAAAGACTCGTGGAGGTCAGTGGCCCTTGTATGGTCATGCGCGTAATCAAACCCTGTTTCCAGGAGCAGTCCAATAATCATAGGCTTGATTAGTAGTGATGTTTAGCGTATTTAGTTTTTCTATTTTCTCAAAGAAAAGTTAAGTCTGTGTGTAAGACTATCAAACATAAACTTGTATCAATGTCAATTATCAATTCTAACCCGTTGGGTTGTGGGACCAAGGGATCAAAATCAGTACATATTTTCTTATTGTGGACCATTGATGGTCATACAAAATGAAATGAAATGATTTTAATAAGAAAAATAACTACTAAAGGAAATATAATCTATGTTTTTGGAGTTTTCACAATATATCAGAACAAAACAATAAAAATCAAACTAATCTATCAAAGGAAATCTTTTTGATCTTTTCTAGTTTTTAAGCAATGCATTCTAATCTAATAAATAAACTAAAGACAAGTAATCAACCGAATGTAGTTGGTTACTTGTGTGAATATATGAATCTAATCTAAAACAAATAACCTAATCCAATCAAAACCCTTCAAACCCTACCTTAGAGGTGAAGAACAAATCATGACCCTGAAAGAGCTATTGCTCCCCACAACTTCCCTGGTAATGTTAAAGAGAAAACTTTCTAATGATTTGATCTACTTGTAATTGCCTAACCTATTGAAATGAACAATTTTACTACTCTATTTGATATGTAATTGAAACTAGTGATTTGAAATTGAAAATTTAACAAATAAAGAAAACAAACACACAACTTCAACCTAGATAAGCAAGAGCTTTGGCAAATCTAGTTGTATATGTATTTGTCCCCTCAGTTTGTTCCTTTCTTTCTCCGAGTGTTCATATGAGTCCAAGGGATTGGGAATGCAAGAACAGTGGTAGGAGGATGGTGCTTGAGCAATGGTAGCTTGAAGGTAGTTTGGATGCAATGCAAGTAGAAGAGAGATAACACAAGAGATCTGAGCTTGGCTATGCAATTCCTAACAAGATTGTGGCAGCAATACAATGCAAGATACACAAAAATTCTCGGATTTTTCTTGAATACAAGCATGGAATATATAAGAATTGGGGTTGAGATGTGCCTTCATGCACAAGGCAAGAAGAGGCAGTTCCAACTAACTAAAGCACATGCACACATAGAAGAGAGAAGGAGAACCAAGCAATCAAAACTATTTTTAGACTTGGCCCACGGATGCATGCTAAAAGCAAAGTTAAGTGAATCATTGCACGTTAAAAACACGCATGACAGAATGCTGAAAAATAGGTCGAACCACCCTACCTTGGGCGCGCGAGTTTGAATCGCTGCCCAAGCGGGGTGGCTGGCTCATGGCACTAAATGCCAAAACATGCGCGAAAGATGGAAAAAGTGTGGGAAGGCTAAGTAAAGATGTCTAGAAACAAATATACACCGCAAATGGGTTTTTAGCTTGAAAACCTTCTTAAAAGGACTTGAATCATCATTGGGTACTTTTGTAACTATTTTCTGACAATGTAGCAGATGCAATTTTGGGTGCGTATAGAAACTAAGGCATTTGTCAAGGCATGTGACCATTTTTAGTAAGTAAAGAAAGCTAGGAAATTGTGATGAGATGCCACTATGCCCTATAGCTAGTGCGAGAACTATTTGAGAAGTGGGCAATTGACTTTTAGGTGGATTACACCACTTGTACATAGGTCAAGCACACACTATATCATTACATGCACTTATTACTTGAGAAAATGGGAAGAGGATGCACCTATGAAGAATTACACCGTAGTTGTTAGAAGTAGAGTAACCGAGGTGGGGTGAATCAATCATACAACAATTTTACTTCATTTACCAAACCATGCATTCATCAATTTAGTTGTTCATTCATCATACATTAACCATGTGAGCTTATTAAGATGTGCAACATTCAATCATGAGAGTATGAAACAAAATACACAACACATAAACACCATATATAAGTGGGAAACCCTCATGGGGAAGAAAACCCACTGAAAATTTGTTTATATTACACAAAGTAAAGAAATTTAGTGAAGCACCAACTTCATAAGGAGCACTAACCCCTAGTTTAGTAGAGCACCAACCCCTAATTTAGTAAAGCACCCACTCCAAAAGGAGGCTACAACCCCTAAGATGAATAAGCACAAAATAATCCACCCGATTATGTAGATCTCTAATTTTGTTTCTACCACAATTGATGGAGATCACAAATTCAGCTCACACACTTTTCTCAAACCCTCATTCCTTCAACTTTATCTTTCTTCTTATTTCATGGACTTGTCTTGTCTTCAACCCTTGCATACATGATCTACAACCTTTCTCATATTTATTTCATCATCCACAACTCGATAGCATGCACTAGAATCTCCTTCAAACTCTTAGGCAAGTCACATTTTTCCCTCTCATAAGACTAGACCCAATTTGAATTCAAACTTCACTTATATATGAAATTATCTCTCTAACACAAAGGAGGTCGATCCAAAATCATAATTTAAACCAAATAAACCTAACATCCCAAAATTTTCATTAAAACATTCATAATGGGCCCATGTAGGTCGACCATACCCAAAACCACTCAATTGGCTCAAAACTAGCTCAAAATCCCATCACCTAGATGAATTAAAACCACAAATGCCAAAACCATGATTAATCAAGATCTAAAATTCATCACGCATGTGTAATATAACATAAAAAAATTATCCACGGTTTTTAATTAGCTTTCACATATCAAATAAATCATAACACAAGCCAAAAGGCTCATATCCTTCACCAAATAGTTGCTTCCCTGTCTTCACCTTTGGGCCTCACAACCACCCAGGACTTGTAGATACCATTCATGCACGTTAGATATCACGACATATCCATATGTGCAAACCATACCAACGTTCATCTTCACCAAATCAAGATGCCTAGAAATCAATTTTACAAACTCAACTAGTTTGCACTCTTTATGTCACTTCCATGACCTCTAAATGACTTAAATAGAAATAAAATTCATCCCTCTTCACTCTAGAAGTGATAGAAATAATTAAATAATCCATATCATTCCTCATTCACTTCATTATTTTATCTTGAGAAATCATGTCCTAGGAAACCAACAATCTTCTTCCTCACAAACTGACCGAGATGACCTATCAAAACTCATCACCAAGAAAAAAAAGTATACCAATGGAAATTCCTCTGAATACTCTTTCCATAACATATTGGATTTCCTTCCAAAACTAAGTGGAAGGCTTTCAACCAAGACCATCTCTAAAAACTACTCCAAAACTTCCTTTTGACTAGTCTTCATAAATAGGGAATACTTTTCTATTTAGAACCTCGACCATTATCTGAAACTATCATGGAAATATAGAACAACTCTAGGGATAAAAACAATCTCAATTTATTTTTCACCTTCTTTAGAAAGCTTCTTCACGAACTAAACTTCTTCAAAAACAAGTATTCTAAAGTGGTCCCACATATAATCACATGCTCTAATACACCTTTCTGGAAATATGGAAGAGTCATATAGAACATCCTATCATCACATTTGCAAAACCAATCAAGACATTTTCAATATGCTCACTTTCTCCCAAGTCACTTTGAGCTAGGGTTTCAAAGCAACTTATCTTCTTAACGATTGTTCATAAAAATGTGATGATAAAACCACCTCTTTATTTTTGTTAAACCTTATTAGTTCCATGGAAAAACATCCTTGAAATTATTTATATCCCATGCATAGCACACAATTCACAACGAGCACCGAATGTCAACTTTTGCTTCAAAATCATACTTGTGGATTACCCGGTTTTTCTAAAAATGAATTATCTTGCAAAATCTTCTTCACTTTGACCTAAAAATTGTTATGAAGCATCATAAAAACATCCTCTAATTATCAATACTCTCAATCTAGCCCAAATATATTTGAAACTATCCATCCATTAAGACTTACATGTTCGACTTGTTTGTTCCTCGCCTACTTACTTTCTAAGGACCATTAAACACCTCCAAAACTCTAATAATTTACCTAAAACTCATCACACACCTCATGTAAACTACCATCATGCTACCAAAATTCTCCACCATGATTTATTAGCTGCAAAAATCATACTTCCATCTCATTCTGCATGCTCCAAGACTAGGAATAGGCATGGAATGACCTAACTCAACCATGAAATCTCAAGAACTTACCATGCTAACCTCATGTAAAATCTTAGACACCCATGAAACATAATACCAACCATGTTTGACCTCAAAAGATCTCATACTATGACTATGCAAGCTAGAATCATACTTATGACACCATGATAACTCACCAAATCTTATCACTACCAATCAACCTTCATGTTTGACACTTGACCAACACCTCATGGAGACACATATGACATCATGAAACTCTTTTCCATAAATGTAATTGACATAAATGACAACACTAATAAATAATGGCCTACACAACAACTAGGTTTCTATGGGAGAATATCATAAGTGGGTATGGTTTTCCATTGATCCTTACTAGTGATAGAGGGACTCATTTTCTAAATGAGACTATAACATTATTGTTGGCATAATTTATGGTGGCATGCCATAATACTACACCTTATCACCCATAGGAAAATGGAACTTTAGAATCCTTCAACAATATCTTGGGACAAGCATTAACAAAGATATGTGATGTTGGAAGGAAAGACTCAGATGATAAAGTCTCAACAATGCTATGGGCATATAGAAACAACTTACAAAAGGTTGAATAAGGCCACACCCTTTTAGTTGGTTTTTGGTGCAGAGGCATTATTACCTATGGAATGTATGTTGACATATCTACATATTACGCATGCAAAGGCGGATTGGATGATGAACATGTAGTTGATGAGCGCATTGAAAAACTAACGCACTAGGATGAGAGATGTGTTATTGTGCATTAGAGTTAAAAGACAAAAAAATATAGACATAAATCCTAGCATTATAGGAAAATTAAGAACAAGTATTTTGTAATATGGAAGATGGTGTTGATATATGATTTGAAGTTTGTGCACCATCCTGAAAACTCAAAGTGCATTGGTTGGGACCATTTGTAGTAACTAAGATATTGGAATAGGCGGATGTCAATTGCAGGCACTAGATGGCACCATGTTGCCTGATTAATTCAATGGGAGTAGGTTGAATCCCTACTATAAATAAATATTCCTTTGTGTTTGCAATAAGGAATTATTTCCACTTAGATTAGATTTCCCTTCCTATTTTGTTTTGCTTTGTTTTGTTGTAATACATTTGTTCATGTGCATAGAGAGTTGATTACTCTATGTTATATTGATGCACGAGAGGACCACACATAATTTTAGTGTGAGGTGAAGCGGACTCAAGTGTACTCAAGATAAATGTGATGTTGCCACTCCTTGAGAATAATATAGGTGAACGCACGTTGCATGAGAACTAAGGTGCATGGAAGAAAGGATAGGTGCATGTTTAGATAAAAAATTGTGTGCACAAAGAAAGTAGATAGTGGTATGCAAATGGAAGTATTGTAGGTGCTTGAGGAGGTTGGTTCTTAAAGGAATGAAAATTACTCAAATTAGGGACCACGTGAGTGAAGAGCTACGTAGTGTAATGTGAGGGAGATAACAACAAGATTAACTACTTGACAAGTGGCACAGAGGAAGAATTTGTGTGGCACAGGAAGGTGTGCATAAGAAGGTCTACAACATGGGAAGTAGTAGTGCACCTAAATTACGATTGATGTGTGCGAAAGAAAGTAAGAAAAGAATTGAGAAAAATAAAAAAGTGTGTTTAAAGCAATAAGTGGTGGTAGGTGAGGAGCATTTAATGCGAACAAATTTGGGATAACTATAAATAGTACATGGGTGAGGTAATTCTTACCTTGATTTTAGAACTTTTGAGTCTGTATGATTAAGCATTTAATGGGGACTAAGTGCTAAAGAGGAAAGTGCAAAGTGTGAAGCAAACCAGAGCCAAGGAGAACCGGAGTTGAGTAAGTGGACAAATAACATTGACATTAGAGAGCTCCTTGTAGAAGTGGTAGTTAGTCAAAGGTTGTGAGAATCAAGAACGAGTTAGGACTAGGGTTTGTAGAATTAAATTTATAGAGCTATGACATGGGATTGTGAAAATTGAATTAGGGAATGAAGTGAAGTACAAAAGAGCGAGGTTGAGTAAGAATCTTAAATTTTGACTTCGCAAGTACAAAGAGTAAACAAGTAAGTCATTATGAGCACCTAGGGCATAAATTTTGCAAATTTCATGGTTTGTGTATTTGAGAGAAAGATCAAAGACATCGAGGCGAACATCAAATGACAATAATAAGGTCATTGATGAAGCACCCGAGGATTGGTTCTCAAAATGCAATATCCACCTAAGGTGAAATCTAGGAATCCTTGGGCATCAAAACTTCACAATTACAAGATTAGTGAATATAATCATCAGCGTAGGGACACAAAGTGCAGCCATAAACAAGGATATATTACACAAGCTAGACACTAGTACTACGGAAGGGCATGTGATATAGGATGACTCCATGTGTAAGACCTTGGAGGAAGTAGGAGTGCTTTAGATATTTGAGTTTCATTACTTTGGAAAGCGAACACGATGCTCCAATGGCCCATGTCTCGCATACATGAGGATTATTTTTATTTCGTATGTAGAAGGATGATGTTAACTACCAGGATGATTGGCGAGTCACTAGTCATGTGACTTAAGGGAAGAAATAGAGATAGACTTGGATGTTGACACTAAGAGTTAGGAGACAACCACGTTGTTCTGATATGATGAGGGGAAAGTGCACATTTGACATTAGCAAGATTGTTGACCCCCGCTACTAGAGTGGTCACGTGACCCGATGAGTTGCAAGATGGGAGACTCGAGCAAAGTGGAACAAGATAAATAAGAAGTTTTTTCACATCGTCCATAGGATGGTGCATAAAACTAAGTATAATATCACCTCGTAAATAGTTGATGGAATTATTGAAGAAGCTAAGGTATAGGCGAGAGAGGAGATAAGATAACATGGGGTTCAATTATTTTTTTAATAGTGTTCTGGAAGATTGGGGTACTATATGGCCCGAGAAGATAAGATATGGGTGAATCCACTTGAAGAAAAGTCCTCGGAAAAAGGTTTTCAAACTTCACTTGTGAGGGAGGAATCAATAACCACTACAAAGCATGCATTGAGAAGTGGTACAGGTGAATGAGCAATACATTGAGAATGAATGGCACGTGTCGAGGAATTTTCAGAATTGCTTGATAAATAGGTGGAATTTTCAATAATGCAACACTTCAGCCTTGCGCACTTTTTGTTGAAGGATTAAAAGTTTGGGTCATGGTACAAACTGTATTTTTGCATTTATCGCCAAGTATTTCAAGTGTGCGAAGTGAACAGGATCGAGGATGCACATCATCTGAAGTTTAACACAAATAGGGTGGGTGTGGATTACCATACTCGAGGAAGACATACAAATATGCACATAAGGAAGCATACTTATAAAAATGAAATCTAACATGATGGATCTGAATCGAATCATGACATTATTAGTTGGAAAGGAGGCATGTAAGGTATACGTCGTCCTTCACCCAAAGATGAAGGATGGAAAATAGATTGACAAGGAGGATACCACTATGCTAAATCCTCCAAGGAAACATACGGTGAGGATTCCCAAACACCAATGCGAGAATACTCCCAAAGTAGAAGAAGAAGGAGAAGAAGATCTAGTTGCAAGACAACTAGATCACAATAAAAGAAAAAAGCTAAGGACTCGAGTGTGGAGAGGCAAGTGCTTTGTGCAAATGAAAAAGAGACAAAGTCTAGTAAAAAAGTTCGAGCCCACCAAATAAAAGGCCTCAAGTCATTTACAACATTGAGGAAGAATAAGAGGACTTTGGGAGAAGAGATGGAGCGTGATGAGGTACCAATGCGGGAAAAAGAGATATCTGGTGCACGAAAAGGAGCCTACATAGGAAGATGTAGATAAATTGGTACAAGAGGATCCACACGTGGAAAAATTGTATGATGGAGAGGAAAAAGACATGGAAGAGATTTTATAGCAAGAACATGAATAAGAGTGCGAGGTAGAGCGCAAGGGTGAAGAAGAGGGAGATGAATATAAAGGCACTGGGAGGACCGAGGCGTAGGAGGAGAGACAAGCGGTGTGTAGGAAAATATTACATAGGAAGTACCTAAGAACTAACGCGTAAAAGGGAGAGGAAACAAATTCAACCCCAAACGGTCCCCAAATGACCTATATAGATGACCCCACAAAGGTTTCCAGGATGAGGTCTCAAAATTCAATACCCACAAAGGACTTGTTCTATTGGGAGATGTTTGATAAGAATGAATCCCTTACACGCACAAGGAAGATGCTCTCATATAATTACCATATGCACATGGATGAGCCAGAGTTCAAGGTGAGCAGGACTCACTCTATGAGATGTAATTGAATAATATACTAGGATATTTCTTTCCTATCATTGATACCACCATGCAACCTACATATGAACATGCGTGTAATGTGCTAAATAAAATGGCATCGAAGGTAGGATGAAGAAATTTTGACAAGGATGTCACCATCAAAAAGTCATAAAAGGAAAATGAACTCAAGGAGAAGGAGATCTAGAAGCTCGAAGAATAGTTAAGAGATGATAAGAAGTGGATGTTGGATGCCTTTAATAAAGCGAAACATATATTGAAGAGTATCACGAGCACATGCTTTGAGTTAGTGGATCAAGCACAAGATGATTATCCCATGGAGATACATTACTTAGAGTACCTAGTGTACATGATGCTAATGGAGAGGAAGTATGGGAAAGAGTTGTCACCGGGGGTTAGAAGAAATAAAGAGAAAGAATAAGTAATAAGTGGAGGAAAGGATAGCGGAGTATGAGGATTTGATCATAGAGGTTAAGGAGGCCACAAAGAAGGAAAATCACACATTCGATAATTACCAAGATTTTGACCCCATCCTTAGCATGCATACTTCTAAGGAAGAGGTGGAGCTAAAGCATATACAATCCAACATGAAGAACAACAAGACCGAGCATGAGAAGTTAATGGCTGAAGTAGAAGCTAAAAGAGACCTAATCAAATCCATGAAGGACATGCTTGAAGAAAGGCTCAAGGAAATCTACCTATTGGTAACGCACCGTATCGATACATTAAAGGGAGTGACCTTAGACTTGGATGTGGTAGTGAAGGAGATAAGGGATAGGGTTGATGAGATGACTTATGCGTAAGTTCTAGAATTTGTAGAGGGAAGCCAAGAAAGGCTGCAAAGGAACTCGCATGATGGAAGGAGCTAGAGGTTATCCCAAACAAGTAATTTCTAGATCTTTTTGCCACCATTAAAGGGATAATTTTTGAGTGTGCACATTTTCTTGGATTCATTCATGGGTAAATGCCTCATATTCTTTATTCTTCATATATTTTCATTCTTTCATTCAATATTAGAGCAGGCATTCATTGGTTCATATATTTCCAAGGACAATACTCCTAGTGTGGGGCAATGTTGGTTGGAGAAAATGGCTAAGTATTAGCCATACATGAAAGTTAGAGACTACACGTAGGATGGCTAGTGCATAGTTCATGTGAAGGGTGGTGATAAAATATAGGATGGTGTGCAAATGTGTGTGCACTACAAAAAGAACATGTCGGTGTGCGAAAGGGCTTTGCACGCATGCATGCAAAGATGAGGAATTAGCTGATTTTGGACAAGGGCTATAAATAGGAAAAAGTGCAATTGGCTTGACACATGAGTAAGGTCTATAAATAAGAAAGCACATGTAGACAAGGATAAAGGTGGTGTATGGAGACAACCTATTTATAGGATTAAAAAGATAAAGTCAAGCTATTTATAGCTCGATCTATAGTTAAGGCAAGTTGTAAAAAGTATATAGGTTAATAATAACATGCCTATTAATAGGAATACCACATGTAAATGGTAAAGGGAAATTCCCACCATATATAAATAGGTGATGCACTCTTGTATTTAGTACTTATTTACCGTTAGTCGATGCTTAAGTTTGTAGCTAAGTTTGGTATACACGCATGGTCCAAAGGCATGAATTTAAGTATTTATTATGTAATCAACATGTTTGGTATGTAATGCAAAGTATTTAAGATGGATAATTGTGTGTGGATTTTAAGGGTTGTTATATCGAGTATGGTATTATGGGAATTCAAGTGTTATTGGTGATTGTCTATGTTGAATGACTTCCTTATTATATGTGTTGCTCTTTTCATGTTGTATTTTTTTCATATACTAGTACAATGGTTATAATGAATATGCATGTTCTAACCACATATCGATAAGTAAATCAAATAAGGGACCTGGTGGCTATGTGTGCTTTGGGTGAGCGTTTAAACCTTATCTCGAATGAAGTGTCAGTGCACCTAGCTAAGTATTGGTTGACAAACAAAGACTACATGGGTATCATTTCTTTTTTATAGGAAAGTTGGAGTCCATCATGGGACTTTTCATGGAAAATCTTGGTGTTCCAAAAGAGGTACTAGGATACCATAAAGGAGACACTCATGAGTATGAGGATGAGAAAACCTTAATCCTCCACTCAAAGTGGACGAAGATAGAATTTTTTTCCTTATGATGGGGACGTGAATGGTGAGAAGCTAGACCATTGGCTATCTCAAATTGAGGTATATTTTAGTTTTCATCAAATCAATGAGAGTCAACAAATTTCATTTGCAAGGTTAAAATTAACCAATCATGCTTTAACTTGGTTTGAAAGCTATGTTCATTCTTTGGTTGTTAAGAAGCTTCCTCCTATTTCTAAGTGGGATGAATTTAAGAGGATAATAAAAAATAAATTATATCTTATTTGTTATGAGGAAGAGAGGTCCATGTATTGGCAATATCTCAAGTAGAAGCAAGGCCAAAATGTGCAAGAGTACACCAATGAGTTTTGGAAGAAATTTTTCCAAATGGGAAAAGATGTAGCGGACCAAGACATTTTAATGAAGTACATCGATGGACTCCATAGCCACTTGAGGAGACCAGTTCTCTTGGCCAAGCCGGTGAATGTAGATGAGGCTTGTTCTCAATCCCACTATCTAGATATGGACAAAAAGAAGAGTTTATCTACCTCTCAACATGTTTGATGTGTTTGGTGTAGTGTTTGGCAATACATACTTGTACATCAATGATGTCATCTTCATGATAAGAGCCAACCAATACCGCTTGGTGAAGGATGGTAAGAGTTACATCATTTCATCCTTTACAGGAGACTCAAATATCTCTTTGGTAAGTGCCTTTGAAGCTAAGAATCTTATTAATGCTAGTGGGAAATTTGCATTACTTATTTTGAGAGATATACAAGAAGAGGAAGTTGTTGCATCTAAAACCACTTGTAACATGTTTACTAACAAAGATCGAAGCAAATGAAAGAGTTGGTTTAACAGTTTAAGGGAAGTTTTCTAAGAGCCTATAGGGTTTCCTCTGGTTAGGCCAATTGAACATGAGATACATTTGTTACCCGATAGTCCACTTCCAAACTTGGGATTGTACAGGCAGTCCTTAAAGGATGCCAACGAGGTAAAAAAATAGTTATATTATTTGATCAAGCAAGGTATAATCTGTCCTATCACTTCTCCATGTGGTTATCCTATTGTTTTAGTACCTAAGAAAGATGGTTCATGGAGGATGTGTGTTGATTATAGAGAACTAAATAAAATAACCTAAAAATAAGTACCCTCTTCCTCAAATTGATGATTTGTTGGATAAATTATAGAATGCTACATATTTTACTAACCTTGATTTGAAATATGGGTATCACCAAGTTCATATGAAGGAATAGGACATATGGAAAATAATGTTCAAGACCAGGAAAGGGTTTTATGAGTGGTTGGTCCTACTGTTTGGGATATGTAATGCACTAGTTACCATGACGAGGTTGATGAATGACATAATGAGGCCATTTATTCATTCCTTTTTCATTGTGTACTTAGATAACATTTTGGTTTCTAGCAAAAAATTTGAAGAGCATATTGACCCTTTAAGCATATAGTTTTGCAAGTTTTAAAGGAGAACCATCTAGCATTGAATGAGAAGAAGCGTGAATTTTATCAACAATCGCTTGTCTTTTTGGGCATGTGGTTGGAGATGGAGAGTTGAGGATTGATCTAGCTAAGATAGAGGCCATTCTGAATTTTCCTACACTATCTAGTTTGACCGAGATCGGGAGTTTTTTTGCGGTTTAGTATTTGAGGAAGTTCATTAAGAACTTATCTTCCATAACAGCGACCTCTATATTCCATGACAACCGGTGGTGGTAAGATTTTTAATTTGGGTAATAAACAAACGTGATTATTTTGAGTCATTCAAATACAAGATTAGTCATGATCTAGTTTTGGCATTACCTAACTTGCAGGTTTCTTTCGAGTAAAAACTGACGCTAGTGACTATGTGATAGGAGTTGTCTTACTTCAAGGAGGTAGGCTCGTATGTTATCATTCTGAATTATTTCAAGGAGAAATTTTAAATTATTGTACATATGATACGAAATTGTATGTTTTCATACAAGTGGTCAAGAAATGGAAAAGTTTCTGATGGGTAAAGAAATTATCATACACATGGATCACAAACCTCTTCAATATTTTTAGACTCAAAATAAAATTATAAAGGTAGACACTATAAATGGATGGGTTTCTTACAAAAATTTCATTTAATTATAAATTATAAGAAAGGTGTGACTAACCAATTAGCTTATATGTTATCTAGACCTCCTTTACTTTCATCTATGGAACTTTAACTCTTCTTGAGCCTTTCATGTGTGAAGCATATTATGAAGGTTATAAGAAGGATCCAAATTTTGGGGAAATCTTTCAGCACAAACCTCTGAGTGATGGTTTTGTGCTTAGAGAATAATACTACTTTTAGGATGTGTTCCTCTATAAAAATGATAAACTTTGTGTGCCTAAGGAGGAAAGAGTTTAGTTGATGAGGGAAGAACACACTTCTAAGGTAGTTGGTCATTTTGGTGTGATAAATTCTAGCACACACTTATAGAGGTATGTTTATTGACCAAACATGCAAGAATAAGTTTCAAATTTATCAAGGTTTATGTAGTACAAGAAAACTTAGTAACAAAAATTTGGGTTTATATATGCCATTACCAGATCCTTCCGTCCATGGGAAATCATCTCCATGGATTTTTTGGGTGGTTTACCTACCTCCAAGAAATGGTATGATTATATTTCTGTGGTAGTGGTGATTGATAAAATGTGTATTCGTTCCTTGTAAGAAGAAAATTAAAGCCACGATGATGCTGAATTATTTTTGTTAATGTTTGCGTTCATTTTTTTGCATAATTCTATTGTGTTAGATAGGGACTCATGATTCATAGCAAATTTTGGTCTAATTTTTGGAATAATATGGATACTAAGTTGAAAAGGTCTACCACTTTTCATCCACAAACAGATGGGAAAACAAAAGTGGTAAACTGTACCTTGGTTCAACTCTTGAAAGGGTACAATAGGAAACATCCTAGGACTTGGGATGATAATTTGGTGTATATCCAACATTCTTATAACATGGCATTTCATGCTTCTACCAATAAGAATCCTTTTGCAACATGTTTTTGTTATTTGCATAAGAGTGCATTTGATGTTGTTTTGAAATCATCATGTAGAGACATCAAGAAAGTGAATTTAGAAGTCCAAAAAGATTAGAAGTTCATTGAGAAAAATCAGTAGATACGTCTTTATGTATAAGAAGGGTTGAAAGAGTCACAAGCCAAGTATAAATCAAGGCATGATCAACATAGAAATTAGAATTATTTCCTTGTTGGTGACAAGGTATGGCTATAATTGAGCAGAGAAAAGCTACAAGGTAAAGCTAAGAAAATCAAACATCTTCGTTATGGCCCATTTGAAATTTAGGAAAATGTGGGTAAGAATGAATTTAAATTGGATTTACCTCCTTATATGAGAATATATTCAATTGTGAATGTTGAGAATTTACGTTTCTTTGAGCCCTCCATGTTGGATCGAGAAGAAGGTGAATTTTTTCTACCATCTATGGAGGATCTTTGTAGTCATTTTTATGCCTATAAAATAACCTTTTAACCCCATGCGTGTCGGCCTATCACTTAGCGGGCACTGAGTGCTCACCAGGTAAGCACGGGTGCCGAGCCCCTCCTTTATGTGAGCATTGTGAGAAGATGTTGTCATTGATGATGGATTAAGTGCAGAAAATTAAATGATCATGCATATATTCTGAAAGCATATGATGAATCATTACACCAACATACCCATAAAAGAAACATCATATAAATAGTAGATCTGATCCATAACATAAAGAAAAAGGCACTAGGGTTTACACCCATGAATAATATATTTAGAACATAACCATATATTTATGTTGATCATAGTTCAAGTAACCATATTACATCCAAAAGGGTCATATCAACCGATATATATCATGACTCACACATCAGAAGCTCTAGCTATTCTTCCTATTACAAAAATTTAGTAGACCCATTCCCTAGATATGATAACATTCCTATAGTCCTCTAATGAGAACCCCAACCCCTAAATCTTCTTCTCATTTCCTTCACCTACTCTTTTAGGCTTCACCCTTCCACTTTATAGTGATGTTTAATCGTACCATGGTCCTCTTCTTCCTTCTTTTATATATCCCCTTTTCTTCTACCCAAGCATATCTATAAATAGGTTTAACACCCACCACCATGCCTTCGTGAAGTAGCAGATCGGTTGCCAAGTGTCAAGGTGGTCCTCTAATGGAGCATGCTTCTTTTGATCCGAGCTCCCCACTTTCTATAATGATGTCTTTGGGAATTTTCCATGCGTGGAATATTCTTTTCTTGACCACCAAGTTTCCAAGATGTCACCTTTTCCATTAAGCATGCCTAGTCGGGTCATGTTTTCCTCAAGTGCCTCTTGGAAAGCCAAATATGACTAAGTCCTGAAATCCTTTTGTTTTGCCTTACGTGCACGTCATGGTTTCTATTAAACCCTTCTAAAACTCATGTCTGCATGCTTTTCTCCATGTGCCCATCCTCTTCACTTTGGTCCCCATGCGCACGCACCCTTTACTTACTTAGTCAATATTCTGAGGCCCAACATCACCCCACACTAATCTTATTCTCCATCCTTGGAAACATCCTCTCCAAATAATAAAGAATGGACTTTGAACTACAGATCGAATTATGAAGAATGAGAAATGGAAGAAATAAAGAATGGAAGAATGAAGAAGAATTTGTTTATTGTTGAAGAATGAGTGGGAAATCCTTCCTTATATCTTCCTCAATATTCTCCCAGGAATCCACTTCATTTTGCTTCCTTGACAAAGGTCACCCACTAAGGTGCTCACCTTTTCAAAGCCTAGTTCATCACCCTTATCATTGGTACATATCAATGATGTTTTCCAACTGGTTTCCAAAGGTCATCAGTGCATCCATCCTATGGGTGATCTAGGGTATAATTCCTTCAGCCAATTTTTGATCAAGCCTCTTAGGGTCTCGATGGATTCAGACTTCTTCTCTACCTTAGCCAGGATCTTATCCCACTCTACCTTATTCCCTTTATTCTTCTCCTAAAACTCCTTGAGGTCTACCTCATGGGTGATAACTAGAATGCTTTCCACTCTATCTCTGTCATAAGCAGCTTTGGCTATCTGTCGGAATTTACATTGGAAAGGAGCTTAGTGTACCAGTGACTATCTCCACAACCTTCAGCTTCTCCTCTTTCTCCTAGCATGCTAACAATTCTTCTATTGATTCCAAAGTGAGAGGTTGCCTCTCCATGGTGAGGATGCGAGTTAGGTCTTCCAAGCATTGCAAGGTTGACTCATACTTCTTCTCGGGTGGTGCTAGGTCTGGATGCTTTAAGATAATAACATTTGTAATCATTTCTACCTTTTTATATACCTCACACCCTATCCTTTTCCTCCTTCATCTCATGCCTTAACTGTGCGTTGATTAGTTCCTCTTACTTTAGATATTTTCTCTTTTCAACGAGCTCCTCCTTTTTCTTCTCCAATTCCCCTTCTAGGAATCTCACCCTGGTCATTCCTTCCAAAAAGTCTTTCCTCAACTTCAACTGAAACCTTGTTGAGTGCATTACAGAATTTCTCATCAGATAATTTGAGCATTCACCAGTGGGTTTATACCTTTGGTCTCCGGCACCTTCATCAACACTCCTTGGTTAACTTCAAACTCAAGTTCATCGACATGGGACTCAAATTCCCAAGATAACATCTTCTGGTTCATGGTTACTGCACCTTCTTCCTCAAATGAAGACATTTCCAAGAGTTGTCTATCATCACGGTGCTCTGGAAGCGCATGTGCATAACACTTTGTTTGGATCATGGATATAACCCATTCCCTGCCCTTGTGTTATACTACCATGTTCTTCCCTCCTGTGTGCGCAGCCTTTGGAAATCTTACCGCTAAGCTGGGATCTCCACCCATGCTTCCATATTCCTTCCCTATGCTCTCTTCTTCTATCTCCTTGAGTATCTCATTCATGCTTCGCTCCACTTCTTACTCCACTAACTTCTTTATTATTCCCACTACTTCTCTCTCTACGGCCTCTTCTATCTACTCCTTGGTGAGGCTGGGGGTCCTCTGATCCTTAGTATTTACTTCTTCACTCTCCCTTTTCCTTGAGTGCCTTCTTCTTCTCCACCCTTCCCCTCACTTCTTTCTTCCTCTAAATCATGTACATCATACATGGGATGATTCTGAACTTCTTCATCCTCATCATCATCTCTCTCTCCCCTTGTAGGCCTCCAAGCTCTCCATCTCCTCCGAGTTCTATCTTCCTCACTACCTTTTATTTTCTTCCTAGCTAGGGATTCTTCCTCTTCCTCAGTAGGTGATTCCCTTATAGGTGACTCTTCTTGTTCCGACACCTCTTCCTCAAGTTTCTTTTCCTTCTCCTTGATGAGGATACTTCTTCCTATGCGTATGTGTCCTTGGCTTGGTGCATGACTCGGCATGCCCATAAATTGTGTTGTCTACACACTTGGTGCTTATTTTTTGGTGCTTCTTTCTCTAGGGTCTCTTCCTTTCTCTCTTCTTTGGCTGTGGCCTTCTTCCTACTAGTGGGATCCTCAGGATGGAGACATCATTCTCCAAGTAAGTACCCTTTTCATACTTGGGCCTAATGCGCAAGTATATTCTCGTTGTGGCCCTTCCAATAATTGGCAGTCAAGGGTTTTTCATGCACACTTCATGGGAGACATACTTCTCCACATAAGTGCACTTATTTGGATATACTAGCTTCCTTCAAAAATCAGAGGTGGTCTTGGTCTACCTCACTAAGGTCAAACCTTAGTCTTTTAGCTTCCTTGAAGTGATTTACCCCTACTTGGAAATAATGCACAATGAAGGAGAAGGGTAATTTACACCATGGGATCTTGGTCCCATCTTGATGAGTGAACCTACCAATGTAGAAATGTTGATAGAAAATGAACTCAACTTCTCCATTTACTAGTGCATAGAACTATTCTGGTATCCTCCACTCACCCCAAATGCGTCACACATTCATTTGTACCATTTCTCTAGGCATGCTTTGTGGGTGGCCGTCATGGTATCACATGTGTATTTCTCAAACCTCTTCGGGGGAGGATCTTCATTTGGATACTCCCATACAAACTTATCTGGCCCATCGGGCACTCCAATCTCTGAGAAGAGATGGTGAGAAGAAAATTTCTAAACATTATCTTCTCTCCTTCTTATGTGGGGCTAATGATCTCTTCTGCAATATAGGTGGACAAGTTATAGATGGTCCCTTTTGAAATTTTTTGGCATACATTCAACCATGCCTTGTTTATTTGTGTCCACCTCTCTTGACCATTAAGCTTGGTACTAAGTGCATGCGCCATCCTCATCACAAGGTTGGGGATATCTGAGATATCAAAGTAACGTGAACCCTTTTTGTAATCATACTCCTCCATAGTCTTCTTAATAGCCTCTTTATCCTCCAAGTCATCATCTAATGAATCCCCTACGTATAAGGGTGCTAAACTTGGAGATGAGATGGGGAGTTATGCATTATTTATATGGCCCACAAATAGAAATGGTCCTCATGCACATGCGCGACATCAACCATTGGTATAACCACTTGGGCTTGCCAAAATAGGGCAACTCAAATAGTTATAAATAGCCCAACCTTCTCCAATTTTTGCTTTCACTTCATCATTGTAAATTGGCATCCCTTTTGGTGTCCTCTTATCCATTGGCGATAAAACACGTCTAGCACCATATCTTTTCTATGGTACTCATGGTATTTGTCCTGATGGTTAATACTCTTACACATTTTTGCATCGAAGGCCCATTCTTTCCCCAGTTGACCTTCCATATTTTTCCCTCTACATACCATCTCATGTTGTTCTTGTGGTAGTTTCCTTATCCTTTTCTTATGTGGTCCCTTTGTTAAATCCTTATCGACACCAATGGTTTTTCCTCATTTCCCATGTCAACTCTCTACCTTACATGCTTTTGATCTTTAAACTAAAAATCACAACTCTACCCACTCGCTTCTTTCTCTCTTCATTCTACTCCACCCCACACTAAAATTAGATGTACGGTCCTTCATGCAGATAATCAATCCTTAAAGTAATGTAGTTTACCATGCACATGGTGCGTAAAACAACACAATAGAAAGGAACAACAATGATAAATGGGAAACACGAAAATTTGCATTAAGGGAAATCCTAGGCTAATAAAAAATCCTTATTTACAAACACAAGATGATTTATTTATAATAGGGCTTTAACCTACTTCTATTGAAATGACTTAGTCTCGTCCCATCCATTGTAGCATGTAACTAGTCAAGCACCTAAATAAGGATGTATGATATGATGTATGGTCCCAACTAATGGAATTTCAACTTCCCATATGGCGTATTTTAGAGTCATATAACAAAAATGCATTTGCCTAACCTCAAATTGTTTTTTTAATATGATGATCATGTCATGATTTTTATCTTGCCTTCTCTATTTTTTTACTCCATCTAAAAGTGATCACCTTCCATTAGCTACATTAACTTATCAATTATTTCTTCAAGCACTTTTTTATCATCCTCCTGTACAATACTGAATGATGGTAGCATAAATTCAACTGCAAAAATAGCCTTGCCAAACACCAATTGAAATGGTGTGGCCTTGTTCAATCTCTTGTAGGTTGTTTTGTATGCCCATAGAATGATTGATACCTTGTCATCCCAATCTTGTCTACCAACGTCACAAATCTTAGTTAATGTGTGACTTAGTATCTTGTTAAATGCTTCAGCAGTCCCATTCGCTTGTGGGTGATAAGGGGTGGTCTTGTGATGGGCTACCATAAACTTTGCCAAAAAATCTTACCATTTCATTTAGAAAATGTGTACCCCTATCACTTGTTAAACTCAACAAACATCCATACATGTTGATTATGTTTTCCCATAAGAATCTCGATTGTCATTGTTGTGAAATCCTTTATAGGCATTTCCTTTGCCCATCTTGTCAAGTAATCAATGCAAGTGATGATGTAATGTGATCCAATCCTTTCACGTGTGGTAAGTGAAATTGGTCCTACAAAGTCAATTTCCCATTTTTCAAATGGTTCAATGCTAGCTATCGGTCGTAAGGGAATTTCATCCTCCTTCCAGATTTGCCAAGGTGTTGGCAAATGGTCAAAATCCTTGCAAAACTCAATACAATCCTAGTAGATACTCTCCCACCAAATGCCCTAAAGTAGAATCTTCCACGTGGTTGCATTTCCTGCATAGTGTCCTCCTACAATCCCACCATGTGCTTCCTCCATGATTGCAATGCTCATGTTCTAATACGCATCGGTGCAAAACCTCATCACGCCTAACTTGTATAAATCTCCACTAATCAACATGTAAGGTGTGACATGTATAGCCAACTTTCTCTCCAAATCCTTCATTCCTTCTAGTGCCACACCCATTTTAAGAAACACTACAATATCCTCTAAGTCAGAGGGCACATGTCGTAACCTAAATATTTTGCGCATCTGGCATGGTATCCTCAATGCTCTATGTCCTCCCCTGAGTCAATTCTTGATAGATGATCAGTCTAAATTACTCTTTCTTGGTTTTACCACAATTAAAAACTCAAATTCTTGAAATAATAGGACCCATGACATATGCACCCTTGTAGAATGGGATTATTCACCAAGTACTTCAGTGTCATGTGGTCCATGTAGAATATGAATGGTGTTTCCAACAGATACTTCTTGAATTTATGCAGTGCGTAGATCATTGAAAATGCCTCGCTTCGGTAGTTGTGTAATTTTATTTTGCTAGGTGTCAACTTCCTACTAGAAAAACACAAGGGGTGATCAACAATCCCCTCACTAGGTTGTGCTAGTACTACTCTAATGGTTGTTCTTGAGGCATCAACATGCACATGGAAGGGCTTATCCCAAGAAGGAAAGCATAATATGGGTGCAGTGATAAGCCTATCTTTCAATGTGTCAAACACTTTTGTTGCACCTCTCCCTAGTGAAAGGAACTCTTGTGTTTAAGAAATTCCTCCAAGGGCATGGCGATCTTGGCATATCCCTTAATAAATTTCCTATAGTACCCCTATATGCCCAAGGAATCCACACATAACTCTAATTGTAGGCTCCCCCAATCTCACAATAACTACAACCTTGGTGATCCACCAACAAGCCTTCCTTACATATAATATGCCCCAACAGGGTTCCAAATGGAGTAGCAAAGACACATTTCTTAATGTTGAGGGATATCCTCAACTACCGACATCTCTCAAACATCAACCTCAAATTGTCACAATGGTCTTTTACTAGCCCATACATAGTCCAGTCATCTAGGTAGACTGAAGAAATTTATGGATGAAGTCTTAGAAGGCTTGTACCACAATGCACGAGAACACAATAGGTGCATTCTTCAGCCCAAAAGGCATGACCATGTAGGAAAAACTTCCCCATTTAGTGGTGAAATTTGTCTTCTCCTAGTCTTCCTTTGTAATTCTAACTTGGTGGTACCCTGAGAACCCATCCAGTAAAAGAATAGACCTCGTGCCAACTACTCCTTCCAAAATTTCTTCAGTGAAGGGGGTTGGAAAAGGGTCAATGACACACACTACATTCAAGTCCTATAATCAACATAGATCCTTATCCTTTCCATCCTTCTTAATTCTTATGACCATTGGACTCACCCATTCTGATTCCTCCATAACCTCAATGATGCATGATGCTATCATCTTGTCTATCTCCTCCTTGACCCATACACGTAAGTTTGATTCATCCATACGGTCTCTTCGAATCATGTGCACACCTTCCTTCAACTTGATCCTCATTTCCCCAAGGAGTGGTGAACACCTTTGAGCTCATGGTACCCATGTGGGAACAAATCTTAAAACTCATGTAAAAGGTCAATGATCTTAGAAACCTCTTTCTCGACCAATAATCCCCAATGATAGCTTCCTTAGGTTCTACCTCAGAACCAATGTTAACCTTCTTTGTCTTCAAGGGCTCATGGTAGGTGCACACTCATCATCATTTATCCCTAACTTTGCATGTACCTTTTAGAATGGTTAACATCTAAACTCTCCATTTCTTCACCATCTATCATATAGACCATTTTTCCTTTTTCCTTTTCCATGCACGCGCACGCTCAAGTTGTGTCTCTTCTGATTCTTCCTCATCAAAACGTGTCTCCAAACTAGGTTCACCTAATAGCTCAAGTATCCTATCTTCTACCATAGCACTATCTCCCATTGTAAGGCACTTGACCACCTGCAAACCCTATCCACTGATGGATTTGTACTTATGATACTCAAATCTTGAATGAGATCATTCACCAACTCCTTCCAATTCCCTATTCTGATGGTGCATCTTCGAGTGAATGTACCATGCGCATGCACACATAGCCTTGTAAGGTGGAATATAACTTATGCACCCATAATGAAGGTGGTAAAAGCTTTTGCACCTTCCATCCAAGCCTTCTCACATGCTTGGATATGACATGAGGTGGGTTCTTTGCCATGGTAGTCTTGTATGATAGTGGGTGCATTGCTTCTGAAAACCTAAGAGAACACGGTTCTCACCTCACACCATTCTAGAAGGCTTTCATGATGTGTCACCCACCAATGTGTTGCGGTCCCAAGAGCAGGTTATAGCTGAGCATACCTCTTCTTTTGTTATCATTTTTCCACTAAGCCTCCATTTCTCATAAGAAATCATCGGGTTAGCTCCTCCAGAGTAACTTGGTATCTTCTTCCCTCTAGGCACTTGACCAAGCATGATTTTTTTACCTTGTCATCGATCCTCTCAATTGTCACCCCAATTAATTCATAAGTCCCATGTGCCCAATTTTCACATGTTATGTTGGTTGTATCACTCATAGACTGAGCATCTTCAAATTGGATAATTCCTTATAGGATGAATTACCTCAAGGTCTCTAATAGAGTGCACATAGATTCTATCAAGGAATTCTTCTCCCAAGGGCTCAATATAGGGTGTTGACTTCCCATCTATCAAGGGATGATGACCCATTCCTCCTTGTTCTCAAAACTTATATACCCCTTGTTAAACCATAGGTCAACATTGTTTTTGTAACACTAGGGGCACCCAAGCAATGCTTTGGAAAGTTATCCACCTTGGCTAGCACCAAGACTTCAAAGTCTCCAGTGAACTTGGCCCTTGAATAGTGATAACCACATCCTTCAAGACACCAATGGGCATTTCCTTCATCTTTTTTTCCATATACAACACATTCAAGATGGTTGTAATGTGGGCCTTCCCATTTGATGTCATGCATCCAAAGTGAGAACATTGACTTCCACACCCATATCGATCAGAATATTGCTCAAAAGCCATCCATCTACAACAACATTTAAGGTGATCTCTTTGTCATAGTCAAGGTTGTGGGGAGGAAGGTTAGCATGCAGAACCTACCTCTCACGCTCTCTCTTCTAGTGCATGGTACCTTCTCTGTAACCATTCTCCTAGCAAGGGAATGATATTCTCTTGCCTTAACATCTTGCATACTTCCATAACCTCATCCAGATCCTTCTGCGAGCCTCGTCATGCTTCTTTTCTCTAACTACCTTGACTACTCCTTTAGACACTGGATCTCTCCTTGTAAACTCTGAATCACATCCATAGTCTCTTGATACACCTCTTTTTTGATGAGTAGGGTCTGGATACTTCCCATGTACCACTTCTTCTCTTGTAACCAGTGTTCTTTGTCTTGGTATCTCCCGACACGTGTGGCCTCTGCTCACGTCATCACCAGTATAGGTTCTAGTCTTGACTCACGTGCCACTCTCGACATCCATTATGAGTTGGCCTTCTTTATGCTTACCATCCCAATGCCCTTGTCTTTCCAGTGTTGTTGGCTCATGTGCTCAAATAGTTTAGGGAACTCTTCATACTTATGTTTCTTTTCACACCACGAGCATTGCAACAGATCAAGACACTCATGCTTATAATGCTCTATAGACCCACAAGTTATAACAGGTTCCTCACGAGAACTCACCTCTTCCTCCACGGTTTCTATGACCATGAAATCCTCCATGGAAACCTCTTCATGCTCCTCCATCTACGTGCCCCTTCATAGTGGTGATCATCATCCTTGGAACTACTTGCAAGGCTGGTATGGCACACACCAAGATCAATGGCATCATGTATCTTGGTCAATTATCCTACAATATTTGGTGTCATGGGTTATAGAGGTACAAATCTTGCAATAGAAAGACACATTCTTATGGATCACGTGCTGCAGTAGTGGAATCTACTTGCATCATGATCCCCATGGAAAATTTCATAGTCCACCATCATGGTGCGTACCACCTTTCTAGGAACACTATCCTTTGTGTGCCCCTTTTGATCTCATAATCCATGCACATCATAGACCACTATGAAGTCTCATGTGCCGAGTTCATAGATAGCTTCTCTAGTTTCTTTGCCATTGCAAAATTTGAGCCTCAAGGAAAGGGCTAACACTGATATCTACACTTCCAACAACCTCAATGCATAGGGAAACCTCCAAGGCCTCGTGCGGGTTCATGAATGTCTTGTGTGAAAGTGCTCTTCTAAAATGGTGTTATCAATCCTCCAAAAACCATTGAGCATGTTGAGAAGGATGAATATCATAAGATATTTTGACAAGAGAGTTTTGAACCGTGTCATATTCCCACACACTCTCTTCCATTCCTTGTTGGATCTCTTTCAAAGTGCTAATGCTCTTCTGCTCAAATTCAGGATATGGAATTCAGCCAAGAAGGCATTCCGTGCAATGTGGTGTAATCTACCACCATTTGATGGGGTCATACTTTTGGTACCAACTATGTGTGCTACCCCTGCAATGTTCATTGTTGCAAACTGACTTGCCTTTCACTCTGGGTAGTGATCCCTTTGCACCATAGAAATTCACACTTGTGTACATGCTCTGCAACATCCTCAACACCCTTGTAATCTGGTAGATGTAAAGACATCTCAAAAATACTTGCGGAGGTGGTTGAGGCCCTTGTCCTCCTGATCCAGAACCTTGATTCCCTCTAATGTTTCCTCCACCACTAGATCCACTAGATCCACCAGGTCTTATGCCTCCTGATCCACCAGATCCACCTCCAGATCCACCAGATCCTCCTCCTCCTCCTCCTGTAACAAGCTGGTAATGGGCACAAAGCGGTCACACTAGTGTTCCCAACATCCCACTAAACTATGCACCGATGGTTTGTGATACTTCTCTGCTACTAGATGTGTATCCACGCCACTCCTAGATGTGATACCTAAATTTGTGTACTTGCACTTTTCCCAAAAATCCCTCCAAACATAGGAATTTTTTGTGTAACCATAGATGTCCCAAATGAGAAGTTATACCTCCTAGGTGTAGATCGGTCACTTCCACCGATACCAATTGGTTAGCAATACTTGTTTCTTGATTTGGAAAACTAAGCACTAGGGGTCGGTCACCAGGTGGGTTTAGATGTGCACCAATGGATCTCCTTTCTCCATGTGATGAAATCTCATTAAAAGTTGAAGGGGTTTCTCTCCCACACTTTCCAAGATGGGGTAACACAGACTTCTCAGGTTCCACGTCCTCTGTGTGAACCTCAATTCCTTCCCACAACATCTACCTCCATATATCCATCACTCCCATAACCTCATGTTGTCTAGCCAACTCCCTTTCACGCACTTCACTATACTTGAGTTACCTCTCTTCCCTCTCCTTTTCCACCGTAATGTCTATCATCTTCCTCCACCCTATCTTCCTCACCCAATGCTCAAAGAAGCTTAGCCAGTTGCCATATGGGGAATGCCTCAAAACTTAGCATAATGATCAAGATCTTCATATCCAATGGGATAGCTCACAAAAATGATCCTCTAGGTTCCCTTAGGAACTCAAACTCAGCAACCTCTAGATAGAATACGTAGAAATGGCGTATTCCAGGTATAACTAGTTAGCACTCTTTTCCACTAGTGATCAACAACACATGTCCAAGTTAGATCCACATCCTGTAGCCTCTGGTAATCATCTTGGGTCCATATGTGCGCATGATCTATAGTACCATCTTGATCTGGATGCATATGCTTGAAAGCCATTCATACAATTCTACTAGAAAACAACAAAAGAAGGTCTCATATAACTCATGATATAGGTGTTCTTCTACCCATCTACATGCATCAAACTCAAGTCTAGTACTAAATCTTTGAGAAAACTCATCCTCTCATGCTCTTAAACCATGCTTCGACACTTTCCAGGGTCAAGTGCTCTATCATCACGCATCAAAGGAACCAAGATGTAGTCATCTCTCACAATAACTTTGAAAAGAGGTCCCAAAAATGGAACCAAGATGTAGTCATTTTTATGCCCATAGAATAACCTTCTAATAACCATGCTCTCGGCCTATCACACTGGTGGGTGTTGAGCACTCACTTGAGGCATGCGTGGGCACCAGCCCCTCCTTTATGTGAGCATTGTGAGAAGATGTTGTCATTGATGATGGATTAAGTGCAAAAAAGTAAATGATCATGCATATATTCTAAAAGCATATGATGAATCATTACACCAACATACCCATTAGATAACAAAAAAACATATAGATAGTAGATATGATCCATAACATAAAGAAAAAGGCACTAGGGTTTACACCCATGAACAATATATTTAGAATAGAACCATATATTTATGTTGATCATAGTTCAGTAACCATATTACATCCAAAAGGGTCATATTAGACTCGATATATCATGACTCATGCATCCTAGCTATTCTTCCCTATTACAAAAATTTATTAGACCCATTCCCCTAGATATGCTAACATTCATATAGTCCTCTAATGAGAACCCCAACCCCTAGAATCTTCTCGGTCATTTCTGCAAGGCTTTGCCTACTCTGGTATGGTTCATCACACCATGGCCCTCTTCTTCTCTTCCTCTATCTATCACCCCCTTTTCTCTACTCGAGCATCTCTATAAATAGGTTTAACACCCACCACCATGCCTTCCTGAAGTAGAAAATTGGTTGCCAAGTGTCAAGGTGGTCCTCCAATGGAGCATGCTTCTTCTAATCCGAGATCCCCACTTTCTATAATGATGTCTTTGGGAATGTTCCATGCATGGAATATTCTTTCCTTGACCACCAAGTTGTTAGGTTGTCACCTTATCCACTTAGCACACCTAGTTGGGTCACGTTTTTCCTCAAGTGCCTCTTGAAAGCCAAATATGACTAAGTCCTGAAATCCTTTTCTCTACCTTGTGTGCATGTTGTGGTTTCTATTAAACCCTTAAAACCCTTGTCTGCGTGCTTTTCCCCGCGCATCCAGCCTCTTCACTAGTCCCACACGTGCATGCGCCCTTTGGGACTTACTCAATATTTTGAGGCCCATCCAAAATGGATCTAGAAGTACCCAATTCTATATATTCTCTTATTGAAACTTGCATTGCATACCCTCAACATGTTCATTATTTTGAAAATTGTTAAGTCAGGTGATGGTGATCCCGACATCTTCACTTGACAAAAAGGACATTATTGTTACATTATGTGTGATAATTATACAATGGTCACAAAACCACCACGATGGTTCCGAACTTCCACTCTTCACAGAGAAGTGGTTGCACAACCTTTGTGGCGATTGCGACATTGGTGACTATAGGCACCAGGTGGTTACGCAACCACCACAAATGATCCCGTAGTCGTTGCTCTGCAGACATCGGTGGTTCTACTCCCGATGATGCCAAAATGAGGAATACAAATAGTTATAAATTTTGGGCTTCTAAAATTGGTTATTTTCACCTTTCCATCCATCCTTGGGTAGAGAAAATATAAATACAAGTGCATTTACTCATTCTAGGCAATGTATTCGAGTGAATTCTAGTGTGAGGAAAAGAAGGAAGTTGGAGTTGTTCTTGTTTTGTTCATAGATAGTGGAGTCATTTCTTGTTGAGGATTATAAGCAATAAATGCAAGTAGAAGTAGCTTGAGTCCTTATTGAAGGTCATCTATTCGTAGTAAACTTGTATTATATTGGATATTTACATAGTGAAGAGAAGCAATTACTTACCCAGTTGGAGTTTTTCCACATTGGGTTTCTCCAAGATAAAATTATTGTATCCTTGTCTTTCATCTCTCATTTTTAGTATTGTGTGAATGATTCTTGCATAATATATTGGATAATAGGAACTTTGGTAATTTTTTATTCATTTTGACTAAGATATGAGTTATTTATCGTTTAAAAGAGGTAGTTTATGGATCAAATTGGTATCAAAGTAGTTAAGATTAAAAAAAAAGTGTGGTTTAACTTGTGTTGACATTTTTAGTTAGATGCCCCTCACTCGGAAGGGTAGTGAAAGTGGTGAAGGTATCCTCATTCCTTTTGAAGTAGATATTTCCACCAAGAAGTGGAAGTAAGGAATCTAAAACATGGCTCATAGTGGAGATGCATGTGAGACTGAAGAAGAATGTTTCTACAAGTTGGAGGCAGATGTGGCAAGTTTGTCCAAAGATGTGGGAAGTATTTCCTTTTCTATGGGAAAGTTGGATTCCATCATGGGATTTCTCATGGAGAATCTTGGTGTTCCAAAAGAGGCACTAGGAGACCATAAAGAAGACACTCATGAGTATGAGGAAGAGCATCCTCGTGCCAACTCCTCCTCCTCCATTCAAAGCAAAGGTGAAGATAGAAATTTAGCCTTATGATGGGGATGTGAATTTCGAGAAACTATACCATTGGTTAGCTCAACTTGAGGTATATTTTAGTTTTCATCAAATCAATGAGAGTCAACAAATTTCATTTGCAAGGTTAAAATTAACCAATCATGCTTTAACTTGGTTTGAAATCTATGTTCATTCTTTGGTTGTTAAGAAGCTTCCTCCTATTTCTAAGTGGGATGAATTTAAGAGGCTAATCAAAAATCAATTCTATCCTATTTTTATGAGGAAGAGAGGTCCATGTATTGGCAATATCTTAGGTAGAAGCAAGGCCAAAATGTGCAAGAGTACACCAGTGAGTTCCGAAGAAATTTTTCCAAATGGGAAAAGATGTAGCAGATCGGGACATTTTAATGAAGTACATTGGTGGAATCTATAACCACTTGAGGAGACCAGTTTTCTTGGCCAACCTAGTGAATGTAGATGAGGATTTTTCTCAATCCCACTATCTAGATATGGAAAAAAAAAGAGTTCATCTACCTCTCAACATGCTTCAAACAAACAAGGTGACACCAAGAAAAAGGAGAAAGGAAAAGGGAAAGGTAAGAATAATTCTACTTCTATTTCTAAGAAGGATACTAAAGTTTATTTTGGTCATTGTGATGTTGAAACTCATTCCGAGGAAAACTATTGGAAGCTCCACCTAGAATTACATCCCTTCAAAATAAAAGTAATAGAAGTCCATGGATGCCATCTAAGGGGAGGATATATTTTGTAGTGAAGAGGTGGATGAGATAATTTGTTGTACCTTCTTCCGTAGAGAGTTGTGTTTGGGTAGTAATAATGTTGTTCCAAAAAAATAACTTACTAAGATTTTTCATATAAAATCCAAGTAAAGAAGACCAAAGTGGATGCTCTTTTTGATACTTGTTCTCAAGATAATTTAGTAAGCAAGGAGTTAGTTGATAAGATAAAATTTGATGCTTACAATCATCTAAATATGTATTCATTGGGATGGGTGAAGAAAGGCGTAGACATCAAAGTTACCAAGAAATGCAATATTATGTTTGGTATTGATAAAAATTTATTGATGAAGTTATTTTGGATATTGTTCCACTTGATGTGTGTGGTGGAGGGTTTGGTATTCCATACTTGTATATCAGGGATGCCATCTTCATGAGAAGAGACAATTGATATCGCTTTGTGAAGGATGGTAAGAGCTACATCATTTCATCCTTTGCATGAGACTCAAATATCTCTTTGGTAAGTGCCTCTGAAGCTAAGAAGCTTATTAATGTTAGTGGGAAATTTTCATTACTTCTTTGGAGGGGTAAATAAGAAGATGAAGTTGTTTCATATAAAACCACCCGTAGAATGTTTACTAACAAAGAGAAGAAATAAGATAAAAGCGTTGGTTCAATAGTTCAAGGTTCAAGTTTTCCAAGAGCCTATGGGGATGCCCCTGGTTAGGAAAATTGAGCATGAGATACATTTGCTACCCGATAGTCTTCATCTAAACTTGGGATTGTAGAGGTAGACCTTAAAGGATTCTAATGAGGTAAAACAACGATTCTGATCTTTGATTAAGAAAGGTATAATTTGTCCTAGCACTTCTCCATGTGGTTATCCTATTGTTTTAGTACCTAAGAAAGATGGTTCATGGAGGATGTGTGTTGATTATAGAGAAATAAATTAAATAACCATAAAAAATAGATACCCTCTTCCTCGAATTTATGATTTTTGGATCATTACGGTATGCTAAATATTTTACTAAGCTTGATTTAAAATCTGGTAGCACCAAGTTTGGATTACAAAAGAAGACATCTAGAAAACAACGTTCAAGACCAGACATGGGTTGTATGAATGGTTGGTCCTACCATTCGGGCTATGCAATGCACCACCTACCTTCATGAAGTTGATGAATGAGGTAATGAGGCCATTTATTTATTCCTTTATCATTGTGTATTTGGATGAGATTATGATTTTAGAAGAAATTTTGAGGAGCATGTTTACTATTTTCTTCGAGTTTTGTAAGTTTTAAAGGAGAACCACCTAGTCTTGAATGAGAATATGTGTGAATTTACTCAACAATCGCTTATTTTTTGGGGGCATGTGGTTGGAGATGGAGAGTTGAGGATTGATCTAGCTAAGATAGAGGCCATTTTGAATTGGCCTACACCATCTAGTTTGACCGAGACCAGGATTTTTGTTGGTGCAATTCAGTATTTGAGGAAGTTCATCAAGAACTTCTCTTCCATAGTAGTAGTGCATCGTATTATGTGACAACAGGTGGTAAGGTTTTTAATTGGGGTAAGAAACAACAAGATGCTTTTGAGTCATTCAAATACAAGATTAGTCATGCTCCAGTTTTGCATTACCTAACTTGCAGCTTCCTTTCAAAGTAGAAACTGATGTTAGTGACTATGTTATGGGAGCTATCCTACTTCAAGGAGGTAGGCTTGTATGTTATCATTTTGAATTATTTCAGGGATAAATTTTGAATTATTGTACATATGATATTTGTATTCTCTTGTACAAGAGATCAATAAATGGAAACATTAACTTGTGGGTAAAGAAACTATCATACGATGGATCACCAACCTCTTCAATATTTGTAGAGCTCACAATAAGCTTCAACAGATAAACACTCTAAATGGATGGTTTGCTTGTATGTGCTTCATTTGATTATAAAATATAAGAAAGGTTTGACTAACCAAATAGCTGATATGTTATCTAGACCTCCTTTACTTTCATCTATGGGAACTTTAACTCTTCTTGAGTCTTTTGTGTGTGAAGCCTATAAAAAAGGTTATGAGAAGGATCTAGATTTTGGGGGAAATATTTCAACAAAAACCTTTGAGTGAAGGCTTTACTTTCAGATGAGAATAATACTTCTAAGACAAAATTCTCTACAACAATGAGAAACTTTATGTTCCTAAGGGGGAAAGAGTTCAGATTGATAAGGTAACCATACAACTTTAAGGTAGAGTTTTCATGCAAATGTGTAACAAGGAAATTGTCAATTTCCAAACATGACAATTATACCCTTGTGTCAAAAATTACAAGTTTTACCCTTCCAAGACACCCCGGGTCTACCCAATCAATCTAGTGACCTCTCAATTGATGTTAACTCATTCCCCTAGGTGATTTAGGAGATTCAATTCAAAACCCCTAGGTGATTTTAGGAGTTCATTGAAAAAAGCAAACTTCAAGCAGTTGTGGGAAGGGTTATCATTGGCCTTCCTAGGACTGGAGCAACCCCATGGAGCGGAATAAAGAAGCCAAACCAGAAATGGAATTGAATCAAATGCCTTGGAACATCATGGAATTTATTTAGGAAGAATTAGGAAGGATACAAAGAAGTTGGGGTAGTTTCACCAAAATCAGGGTTCACAGGCCTAGGTAGTGCACAGCCAAAAAAGGTTGTTGAGATTCAGAAGGTGATTTTGGGAGCTCCGGATTGAGTTAGGAAAAAAATACATCTTCAGAAATTAAATTCCAATCCCTACAAGATGGTAAAAAAATTCACAACACTTTAGCGCAATGGGTTTCTGCAAGCGCTTTTCTCATGCACGAGTGGAATACCGGATCAAAATCCACTTTTTTAGGGATCAAATGAAGAAATAAAGACATGATACCACCACCAATGGATTAAAAAACTCATTTGAATTCAATATCATATACATTTTCATAAAAAAATTTGATCGGGAGCTCGAGATATCATCATTTCAAGTTGCCTTCTAGGAGCAAGTTCAGGAGTTAGTCAATTTTTTAAAATGACACATGTTAGCTCGAGGAGCATGGCGTAAGTCATGTCCCTTAAATCCCTCAAGAAAAGGTACCTCAAAGTAAAAAAAATGTTCCTAGCTCCTATAAGCCCTCTAGATCATCATACGACCTCTCAGACCACCAGTTCAGCTCTCGGGAGCTTACAGAGCCTTCATTCTCTGTCGTCGGATCAAGTGCCATGTGTCATCTTCTCTCAAGCATCTGTGACATTTGATGTCCCTCATGTATATTTTTGCTGAGGGACATTAAGGTATAAAAATGTTCCCAACCCCTAAGGAGACTCTTGGTCACCCATGTGACCCCTTCAAGAGCAGTTTTCCAGCCCCTGGGTGCTTGTCAGGCCTTCATTCTCAACCATCGATCAAGTGCCATTTGTCATCTTATATAACATCATGTAATTTAATTTCCCTTATGTCCCTTTATGATGAGGGAAATAAAGGTATGAAAATGTTCCTAGCCCCTCCAAGAAGCCTCATGGTTCCTCATGTGACCAGCTTCCAACCCCTCAGTGCTTTAAAGCTGCTTTTTTCTCAAATCCCTGTCGTCGGATCTCCGCCACATGTCGCAACCAGGAACCACGTGTAATTTGATGTCCCTCATGTCCATTAATTCTGAAGGTAAATCAAGGATATAAAATTGTGCCTCATTCCCATCTATGCTTTATTTTAAATTTTCAAAAACCCCTCATGCTTCCCACTTCTAACATCTAACCTTTTTGTGCATAACTTTGCTCTGTAACTTCCTCTGCTACTTCCCATCACCTCCCACCATTATTGAAGCTCAAACTAGCTCCCTCACAGAAATTAAATACTCTATTCCATGATAATACATAGGTCCTAGAAGAAAAATTGACCAAACCAAGGAGAAAAATGAAGAACAAAGAAGAAGAAACAACGAAATCCTTCATGGCAACAAAGTAGAAATTTGAAGAGATCTTGCAAACAGATGCATGGATTGAAAAACCAATTTTTTTTTTTCATTCCTCTATCAAAAACATCAAAAACAACCTTCAAACCCTCCTTCCATGGCACAAAATGTTTGCAGCAAAAAGAAATCCATTTCTTTGCACAACGGGAGAAAAGCTCAGTTTCTCGTCAAACCGACAACCGGATCGAGGAGAAATTTCACCAATGAGATAAGAAAATAAAACCCATATAAAAACATAATTTTCATCACAAATGAAGGATAAAACCAGACCTGTAATTTTTGAGGTCCATTAATGGCTATCGTGTTTAGAAGCACTGTCAGGTCAAAAATTAAAAGTTTAAAATATCCTAAACTATTGATCAAGTAAGAACAAAATTTTAAAGGAGAAATATTGGGAAAAACCTATATAAGAAAAAAAAAATTCCACGTCAATCCGACCTCTAGAAGCCCACTTTCTAAAAATAACAGGTCTTCTACATAGAGGACTATTATTTTGGGAAAGTCATCAACAAAAGAACTCTGAAGGAGACGCTTAAACACAAGAGGATGCACTATAGTTGAAATTTCATCAGAACGGGCATCTTGGTCCAAATTTGACACTTACTAAAAATAGTAAGTGGTCCCACAAGCACTTGAAAAAATAGAAAGTTGATCCTGAAGGCGAGAGGAACGTAGGGAGAAGAGGAAATCAAAGTTACAACATCCAGTTGAGGTTCGAGGGAGTTGCTTTTTCATACTTACTAAAAATAGTAAGTTTTTGTTTCGTGATAAAGAACCATGAAGTACAAATGGAAAGGGCAGAAAGTCGGCGTAGCCTTTCACTTCTAAGTAGGAGATAGAAAATAGTGCAATCTCTACGATTAGACTATGTGGGAGTAGGTGACATGGAGGATCTCAACAGTTTCTTTTGACACTCATTTCATGCTTCAATTGGTATTCGGAGGTGGAATTCATAGTCGACACCATTTGACCACTCATCAGGATCATGTCTGAATCATCCGAGCAGTGTAGAAGCATTATAGGAGTCGGGAAAGATTTGTTCCAAGGTTTTCAATCCTTTTAGAATGGATCTTCATGAGTGGTGCTCCGGTCATCGAATGAGTCATTCGATAATGTCTTTAAACACTTAGTTCATCCATCATCCAAAGGAATTTTCTCGGTGTACGCAAGAGTTCAGAGATTCGGAGATCATCACATTGGAGTGTTTCATCGAGTCATCTGAAAGGATCAATGGGCTTTATCTGAGGTGGAATTTGTCATCATCAACATCGTTCTTCCTTCTTCATCTTTCTGCTCACTCTCTCTCTCTCTTCTCTCCCCTAAATTTATCTCTCTCAATATTCTAATCTTTTGTTGGGGTTGCACTTTTTGCATGCCTTAATTTTTTCAATGTAATAAGTCACCCTTCAGTTATAAAATGGGACTTAATGTTTTCCTAGGAATGTGAAAACTTTCAAGGCATACGAATCATCGTTGGGGATTATTCAAAGAGTCTTTTATCCTCCTATAAATTTTAAATCTACTCCCATTTCAAGGGTTGGTGATTGATTTTGTATACTCAAGAGTGCATTGAGAGAATAAAGGAGATAGCCAAATTCTTCCATTCCCCCATTCTCAATTTCCTCCATTTCTCCACTATGTATAACTTTTGTTTGAGTAATTAATACAAGAAGGAGTTTCTAGCTTTCTTTGACTAAGGGATTTCTTGATACTTGGTGATCAAAATTCTATTTGGTCTTATTATTACTTATAGAGTTGTTTCCTCTTAATTTTAGTGCATGTGATGAAACTTCTAACTAGTGTGTGTAGGAATCTGATTTTCTACCTGTAACATTAGTTCTCCTACGTCTTTTCTCACTCCCTTTCCCACTCTTCAGAAAAAGTATTCCCTAGAAAGATATTTATAGATTTTTCATAGAGTCGGTGGAGTGCCCTATTGGATCCTCACATAAGGCCACCAAAAAAATCCACCTTTTTACTTGCACATGCATATATGACAACACTGGTTAAGTAGAGGGACTTAGACTCCTAGAGCATTGGCAAGAAGTCCATCAATTTTCCTTGAAAAATTTTTTTGCTAAAATTTTTTGGTGCCCATTGTGGGGTAGATTTAGTAGCATCTACACCCAAAATATGACTACAAGGTCCAAAAATTCAAAAAAAAATTGAATTTTTTTTCATGAAAATCCATTTCTGAAGGATATAGTGTCAATTTCTACATGTGACCTTTCATATTCCATAGTGTCCTTTTGTATTCCCACTACAAGAATTTCCAAAATCATGCTAAAAAGGAGATACACCAAGTTGAATAAATCGAGAGGAATTATCGACCCCACTTTCAAGGCTTTGCAAAATCAGAAAGAATGAGTCAGAGACAATCCCTACTACTTTTCTCAAGCCTCATCTCCATTTGGGTCATCAAGTAGTTCACCTGGAAATCCCATCCAAACTCTGTTGATACTCCCCCTTCAAATTCTCCCATTTTTTGACCACCATTGAGCATTGAGTTCCCAAGGAAGAAGAAGAATTTATAGAAGAAAGAGTAGAAATAGAAACAACATGATGGTGGATGAAGTAGAAATACATCAACCCATTGTTCCATGGGGAATAAATACATGCCCGCTTGCTCTTGAACCCCTCTTCATGATCTACCAATAGGTTCTCGTAAGAAATTTCCAAAGTTCAAAGGCGATGGCACACAAATATCCTAAAGAACACATCATCGCTTTCACCACATCATGTGGGATTCTTGGAATTTAACATGAAGACATTGTTGTAAGATTGTTTGAGGAGTCCCTCCAAGAAAAAGTAGAATGGTTCTACCTCCTACCTACCTAATCCATCACTTGTTGGAATGACATCAAAAGGAAGTTCGAGGAAAGATTCAAATTCACCAAGGACTATCAAGACCTCCTTATTCAATTAGCACAAATGAAGAAAGGAGAAAGTGAAACTATGAGAGACTTTGTGGCTCATTTCAACTAGTTGCTTTGCAGGATACTAAAGAATATTCATCATTTGAAAACAACGTCAAGAGATTCTTCATCAATGCTCAATCACCGAAGGTGGGATTTTTCCTATGAAGATTTCAACCAAGGGATATTGCAGAAGCACAAATATTAGCCATTGAACTGGATGATGATCTCATCCTATCTAGAAAGATCAAGAATCCCTCAAAGGGTAAAGCTCAACATCCAGGAGATGAAAGAACAAATCCATTTGCTACAAAAAAATGGCGAATGAGATGGCATCATTGAAGAATGAATTTTTTAACAAGCATATTCCCAAAGAAGAAACACAAATCAAATTACAGGAGCACCAAAGGCTTGCCTTGAGGCCCCACCTATCAATGCAAGTTGTAGGAGTCAAGAAAATGAAGAAGAGCTTGAACAAGAAAGTGAAGGTGGTGATTTTCTAGAAGTTGATGAACTTCAGAATGATACACAAATTAGATTCTATGAGTATTATAGAGGTGATGAGGATGAAGAAGAAGATGCACCTAGTTTCTCATGTGCAGTATTCACTCATTCTTAGTCTGAGAAAGGAGCATCTCCCTCCACTATTGCAAAGAAAAAGAAGACTAAAGATCCTCCTGTGGTGACTCCTACAAAAAAAAATAATCAATCGAGGATCTCTCGCTCCCACCCTCCATGGAGTCCACATTGTTGAATCCTGATCCTGTAGCAAGTAAGAAGGCTCCCATAATTCCAAGTAAGTCTTTCGATGCCTCTTCCAATTCTAAATCTAAATCTACTCCTAAAAAATAGCACTTCAAAATTTCCTAGTGTGTCATTCAAGATACCCTCCATTCCCCAAGCATCAAACCTCTGCTTCCAAACCTACCCCAACTCCAAAATCATTCCCTTCATTCCCTTATCCACATATGCTCCCTTTGACTTTGTAGAATATGCAAAATAGCTAAAGGTGCAGATTACTAAAACTAATATATGCGGACTCACCCCGAACAATTCGAGAGGTTTTTCAATACATCAAGAGTGGTAGTTTAACACCCAATGTTAGCTCCTAGTTCTAAAGGAATACTACCAAACCCACCTACACCTCCCTCATAGAACATGATTTCTTTGAGTGCATCCAAGATTGATAAGGTTGAACCTTTCTATGTCTCCCTTCTTATTGGAGAATATGTATTGAACAACTGCATAATAGATTCCAGTGCCTCTGACAATGTAATGCCTATAAAGGTCACCAAGGCTCTCAAACTCACCATGAATCCACCCGTGGCTCTTATTACTCCTTAGAGTCAAAAGAGGTCCCACTTGTAGGGAAGGTCAAAGATGCACAGGTGGCTCTCACCAAATTTCCAAACAAGAAAGTTTCAACGATGATTTTGGTAGCAGACATTTTGGCTTCATTTGGAATGTTGCTAAGCAGGGGTTTCTGTCAGCAGTTGGGGGTAAAATTCAAATGAATTGGTCTTCTGCAACCATACCAAAAGGGGGACATGGAGAAATTCTTCTAGAGAAGAAGATGAGGTACATGGTGCAAAATTCTAGAATTCCAGAGCCAACATCTTGTATCAAGATAGCATGAGAATGAATATTTTCATAATGAATGAAGAAGAATATGATATTCCCATCTTGATAGGTCCGACAATGCCTTCCCAGAGAGGTATGGACCTTGAAGAAGCATTGAGGAGATTCGAGTTACAAGAGGGAAGCCCCAAATCACTAGATGATGCAAACCAAGAAGAGAGGAAATGGTTCTTGGTGAATCTCAAATGGAAAAATCAGCTTATGTGCTTATCCGTGATGAGGAGATATTCTCATTCCCATTTAAAGATGAAGACTCCCTTGATCATGTCACCCAGAAGAGACCCAAGCCAACTTGTGATGAGCTCATGAGAGGTTTGAAACAATTGTTTATACAAGAACTACTTAGAGTCGTTTAATAAAAAGAAGACCTTGAGCTAAATCTTGAACTCCTGATGCAAGCCATGAATCTACAAGACAAACGTGAATCTGATTTGAAATCCTCTGTTAGTGTGAAGATCAGCCATGTTGAAATAAAGAAAGAGGAGAAATATGATGCCCCTCCTGAGCCAATGGTTGATGGATACAATGATGAAATGGAGGTATTTTCTTTCCCATTTGAAGAGGAAAACTCTTTCCATGATGAAGAAATTGAAGTAAGGAGTTTTGAGGCCTTTAAAGCCAAATCTCCTCTTGACAAAGGAGTGGTAGAATGTAGCGATTCCCAAGATGATGAAGTAATCCTCCAGATAGTTTCCTTGAGCTACAAAATAAATATTCTTCGAAGGCATACAAAGATGAGCTACATGAAGTAACAAAGGAGATCTTTGTGCAAGAACTATTGGATGAAGTAGAAGGTGTGGAAGACCCCGAGCTGATTCTTGATCTCTTAGCTTGTGCCATGGCCATACAAGAAAAGTATGAGGTTACTTCCTCCCATTAACTCAAACACTCACAATGGAATAGTAGAGATAAAGGATAAGTTTGAGGTTTCTCATGGAAAAGAGGTCAATGAGCATAGACCTAGGAAAGAAAAGAGTCTCAAAATATTCAAGAAATTTGAATGAAAATCAGCCTTGGGCAAGCGATGAGGATGCTCAATGAAGAATCAACTATGTGGATAAATGTGGAATGCAACTAGCACTATGAAACTGATTTCAAAGAGAATGAAGGTAGTGGAATTTCTAAGCGAAGGCCTGAGCATCAAGAAGCTCACATGGACTCACTCCTAAAAAAAAATATCATGAAGCACCTAGCTTTCATAAACAGTTAAGGAGAGGAGGCTACTTTTTGGAACCAGTCAATGGCTTCGTAGAACAACATCACTCATTGTTTCCCACTTAGGGGTAACTTTTGAGGAATGAAAAGTACTTTAAGTGAAAGTGGGTTGTCCCCCGCCTTGTACCATAGGTGATTATTAGGTTTTTCCCTTTCTATCATGTGTGTTTCCCTTTCATTGTGTGTGTGTGTCCTTTCCATGCCATATGTATTTCCTTTTGTTTTTGTTTGTTTATTTTCACCATTCTTCTCTCTGTGTCTCTCTCTCTCTCTCTCTCTCTAAGTTATGACTCATAGGGCCCAATGGATAAGGCACTAGTTAATGGATCATATGGTCTAAAGTTGAGATTATGGATTCTCCATGTCATGTCTTCATTGTTGCTTAATCCATGTCATGTCCCCAAGCTAGAGCCATTGTTGTCATGCAAATGTGCAACAAGGAAATTGTCAATTTCTAAGCATGACAACTATACCCATGTGTCAAAAATTACAAGTTTTACCCTTCCGAGACACCCCGGGTCTACCTAGTCATTCCAGTGACCTCTCAATTGATGTTAACTCATTCCCTAGGTGATTTAGGAAAGTCAATTCAAAACCCTAGGTGATTTTAGGAGTTCATTGAAAAAATGTAAACTTCAGGGCAAGTTGTGGGAAGGGCTATCACTGGCCTTCCTAGGACTGAGCAACCCCATGGAGTGGAAAAGAGAATCCAAATTGAACATGGAAGTGAATCAAAGGCCTTGGAACATCATGGAAGTGATTTAGGAAGATTCAGGAAGGATTCAAAGAAGTTGGGCAGTTTCACCAAAATCAGGGTTCACAGGCCTAGGTAGTGCACAGCCAAAAATGGCTTGAAGCTTCGGAAGGTGATTCTGGGAGCTCCTGGATTGAGTTAGGAGAAAAAAAGACATATTCAGAAAATTAAATTCCAATCCTACAATATGGTGAAATTATTTTTTCATAAAACTTTGGCGTAATGGTTCTACAAGTAGTTTTTCTCATGCATATGTGGAGTACTAGATCAAAAATATACTTTTCAGGGATAAAATGAATGAATAAAGACATGATACCCCACCATTGGATTCAAAAGGCCATTTTCATTCAATATCATATAAAATTTCATCAAAAATTCCATCGAGAGCTCGAGATATCATCATTTCAAGTTGCCCTCTAGGAGCAGTTCGGGAGTTAGTCAATTTTTTAACATGACACATGTCAGCTCCATAAGCCTGGCGCAATTTCATGTCCCTTACGTCCCTCAAGAAAAGGTACATCAATGTCAAAAAAATTTCTAGCCCCTATAATCCCTCTTGATCCTCATACAACCTCTCAAACCACCAGTTAATCTCCCAAGCTAGTGGAGCCTTCATCCCCTGTCCTCGGATCAAGTGCCATGTGTCATCTTTTGGCGCACTGTGAAATTTTCCTCATGTCCCTTTTGCTGAGGTACATAAAGGTATAAAAAATTCACCCATCCCCTAAGGATACTCTTGGTCACCCATGTGACCCCTTCAAGAGCATTTTTCCAGCCCCTGTGTTTGATAGGCCTTCATTCTAGATTGTCGGATCAAGCCTCATGTGTCATCATCTTCTCGGCGCGTGCATGTGCAATTTGATGTCCCTCATATCCCTTTTTGTTGAGGGACATCAAGGTTGAAAAATTCACCTATACCATTAAAGAAGCCTCATGGTTCCTCATGTGACCAACTTCCAGCCCCTCAGTGCTTTAAAGTTGTTTTTGCTCAAATCCCCCAATCTCAACACATGAGGCGCCACGCGTGTGAATTTGATGTCCATCATATCCATTAATTCTTAAGGAACATCAAGGACATGAAATTTCACCTCACTCCATATGTGCTTTATTTCAAATTTTCAAAACCCCTCCTGCTTCCCGCTTCTAACATCTAACCTTTCCATGTGCACACTTACTTTTTCAGAACTTCCTCTCTACTTCCCATCACCTCCCACCATTACTAAAGCTTGAACCAGATCCCTCATAGAAATTAAATACTCTATTCCATGATAATACATAGGTCCCAGAAGAAAAATTTACCAAACCAAGGAGAAAAAACAAAGAACAAAGAAGAAGAAACAGAAAAATCCTTCATGACAACGAAATAGAAATTTGAAGAGATCTTACAAATGGATGCACGATTGAAAAACCAATTTTTATGTTTGTTCCTCTATCAAAAACATCAAAAAAACACCTTAAAACCTCCTTCCATGATACAAAACGTTCACACCAAAAGAAATCATTTCTTTGCACAATGGAGAAAAAATCTCAATTTCTCATCAAACCAGCAATCGGATCGAGGAGAAATTTCATGGTGAGATAAGAAAAAAAAACCCATATCAAAAATGTAATTTTTATCATGAATGGAGGATAAAACCAGACCTGTAATTTTCGAGGTCCATCAATGGTTGTCATGTCCAGAAGCACTTCAAGTCAAAAATTTAAAAGTTTAAAATCTCCTAAACTATTGATTAGGTAAGCACAAAATTTCAAAGGGGTGATATTGGGAAAAAAATCCATATCGAAAACTTTGTTCCATGTCAATCCAACCTCCAAAATCCACTTTCTAAAAATAGCAAGTCTTTTGCATAGAGGACTACTATTTTGGGAAAGTCATCAACAAAAGAACTTGTGAAGGAGATGCTAAACACAAGAGGATGCACTGTAGTTGAAAGTTCATCAGAATGGGCATCTTGGTCCAAATTTAACTTACTAAAAATAGTAAGTGGTCCCACAAGCACCTGCCAAAAATAGAAAATTGATCCTAAAGGCAGAGGAAATGTAGGGAGAAGAGGAAATCAAAGTTACAACATCCAATTGAGGTTTGAGGGAGATGATTTTTCATACTTACTAAAAATAGTAAGTTGTTATTTTGTGTTAAGGAACCATGAAGTACAAATGGAAAGGGATAGAATCTAGCATAGCCTTTCACTTCTGAGTAGGAGATAGAAAATAGTGTAGTCTCTACCATCGGACTATGCGGGAGTAGGTGATAGTAAGGATCTCAACAATGTCTTTCAACACTCATTTCATGCTTCAATTAATATGCGGGAGGTGGAATTCATAGTCAACACCATCAGAACACTCATCAGGATCATGTCCGAATCATCCGAGTAGTGTGGAGGCATTGTTGTAGGGAGTCAGGGAAAGATTTGTTCCAAGGTTTCAGTCCTTTTAGAATGGATCTTCATGAGTGGTGCTCACGGTCACCGAATGAGTCATTCGATAGTGTATTTAAACACTTAGTTCACGGTGTTCACACATCATCCAAAGGAAGTTTCTTAGTGTGCACAAGAGTTCGGAGATTCAGAGATCATCACATTGGAGTGTTTCATCGAGTCATCTGGAAGGATCAACGGGCTTTATCTAAGGTGGAATCTGTCATCATCAACATCATTCTTCCTTCTTCATCTTTCTACTCTCTCTCTCTCTCTCTCTCTTTCTTCTCCTCAATATTCTAATCTTGCTCAATGTATTTTTAATGCTTAATGTTTTTAATGTAATAAGTCACCTTTTCACATAAAAGGGGACTTAATGTTTTCCTAGGAATGTGAAAAGTTTCAAGGCATATGAAGCGTCATTGGGGGTTATTCGAAGAGTCTTTTCTCCTCCTATAAATTGTAAATCCATTCCCATTTCAAGGGGTTGGTGATTGATTTTGTATACTCAAGAGTGCATTGAGAGAACAAAGGAGATAGCCAAATTCTTCCATTCCCCCATTCTCAATTTCCTCCATTTCTCCACTATGTACAACTTTTGTTTGAGAAATTAATACAAGAAGGAGTTTCTAGCTTTCTTTGACTAAGGGATTTCTTGATACTTGGTGATCACGAAATTTTATTTGGTCTTATTGCTACTTGCAAAGTTGTTTCCTCTTAATTTTAGTGCATGTGATGAAACTTCTAACTAGTGTGTGCAGGAATATGATTTTCTACCTGTAACATTAGTTCTCCTATGTATTTTCTCACTCCCCTTGTGATAAAGATTGTTGCACACTTATAGAGGTATGTTTATTGGCCAAACATGCGAAGAAGTTTCCAAATTTATCAGGGGTTGTGTTTTATGTAGTACAAACAAGCCTAATAACAGAAATTTGGGTTTATATATGCCATTACCAGTTCCTTCCCGGCCATGGGAAAGCATATCCATGGATTTTGGGTGGTTTTCCTACCTCCAAGAAATGATATGACTATGTTTTGTGGTAGTGGACCAGTTCAGTAAAATGTGTATTCTCATTCCTTGTAAGAAGACCATTAAAGCTAGTGATGTAGCTGAGTTATTTTTTCTAATGTGTGGGTTCATTTTGGTTTGCCTAATTCTATTGTGTCAGACATGGACTCACAATTCATAGGAAATTTTTGTCTACTTTGTGGGATAAGAGTGGTACCAAAATGAAAAGATATACCATTTTTCATCCATGAAATAGAAGGGGAAATAGAAGTGCTAAACCATACCTTAGTTTAGCTCTTGAGAGGTCTGTTTTCGTAACAGTGCAACAAGAAACATCCTAGGAATTGGGATGAGAATTTGGTGTATATCCAACATTCTTATAACAAGCAAGTTCATGCTTCTACTAGTAAGAATCCTTTTGAAACATGTTTTGGTTTTTTCATTTAAGAGTGCATTTGATATTGTTTTGAGATCACCATGTAGAGACAACAGAAAGTGGATCTAGAAGTCCGTAAAACCGAGAATTTCATTGATAAAATTCAGCAGAGATACACCTCCGGAGTGCAAAGAGAGGTTGAAAGAGTCACGCGATCAAGTATAAAGCAAGGCGTGATCAACATAGAATCGAGAATTATTTCCTTGTTGGTGACAAGGTATGGTTATTACTCGACAGAGAAAGGATAAAAGGTAAAGCTAAAAACTCAAATCTCTTTGATATGGCCCATTTAAAATTTTGGAATGGGTGGGAAAGAATGCATTTCACTTAAATTTTCCACCTTATATGAGAATATATTTATTTATGAATGTTGCAAATTTACATCTATTTGAGCCATCCATGTTGGATAAGGAAGAATACATATTATTTATACCATCTATTGAGGATCTTGCTTGCATGATCGGTTGGAATTGGAGGAAGATGTGGTATTGCAGCGAAAGAGAGGAAAACACAAATGAGGAGTGCAAGACAGGGAGGAATAGTTGATTGGGTTGAAAGATCAATTTCCTACCAAGGTCAAGTGATATTTCAAAGAATATGTGGGGAAAAATTTCCTCACATCATTGTTCCTTGAAGTTTTTAGGGACTTAAAAGCCTCAAATGGGGAGGTATGATCCAAAAAGGATCTAGAAGTACCCACTTGTGTGTATTCTCTTATTGGAACTTACAGTGCATACTCTCGGCATGTTATTTTTTTAAAAATGGTTAAGTCAATATGACAAAGTGATCTTGCACCTTCACTTGATGAAAAGGCTATTGTTATTATTTTCCATGTGATAATTGTACAAAGGTCATAGAACCTCCACAATGGTTGTGGAACCACTACTCTTTATAGAGTAGTGGTTGTGAAAACCACCAAAATGGTTATGGTACCACTTACATGTGCTTCTGAGTTTCGGTGGTTCCAACCACCCTAGCGATCCATAACTTCCGCTCTACGAGATAAAGCGAGTAGTTCACACTCCATGATGCCAAAATCAATAATTTGAATAGTTGCAAATTCTTGGACTTCTCAAATCGGTTTGTTTCACCTTTTCATTCATCCTTGGGAAGAGAAACTATAAATACAAGTGCATTTACTCATTTTAGGAAAGTTATTTGAGTGAATTCAAGTGTGAGAAAAGGAGGAAGTTGGAATTGTTCTTGTTTTGTTCATAAACAGTTGAGTTCTTTCTTGTTGAGGATTGTAAGAAAGTAATGCAAGTGAAGGAGCTTGAATCCTTCTTGAAGGTCATCTATTGACAATAAACTTGTATTATATTGGATATTTACATAGTGAAGGGAAACAATTTCTTACCTAGTTGGAGTTTTTCCCACATTGGGTTTCTCCAAGATAAAATTCTTGTCTCCTTGTCTTTCATCTCTCATTTTCAGTATTGTGTGAATGATTCTTGCATAACATACTGGATAATAAGAACTTTGGTAATTGTTCATTCATTATCACTAAGATAGGATTTGTTTATTGTTTAAAAGAGGTAGTTTACATATCAATACCCCTACTTCTTATGATACATCACTTGTTATATTCGAGAATGGAAAAATCTTACGACATGTTACTTGCTACATCTTTGGTATGATCACACATAATATGACATACTTTCTTATTTATCTAGTTATTACCATTAGAAACAAATTGTTATGACTTACTTAGCTTATGAAACACATTGATATGTTACATGTTAAGTATTGTACACATCAATTAATAGACATAGATTATTCACATAATTTCTAAACATACATTCCTTGACTTCATTCTTAGATCTAGGTTATATGGTTGGTTAACACTATGATTCTTGTTTAATTGACATCGCTTCTTAAATATTGGTTTTTAGCATCTAGACTGATAAATTATTACTTATTACGCATTGCTCATAACACTTTAGAATATTAGACACTATGATTTAGAACATTGTTTCTTATAAATAACTCCTCAAATAATGATTGTTTATGAAATTTCTTGTTACACACCTTTATGTACACATTTATTGCTAGACTACATGATTATGATATTTATTATTACAAATTTTTCCATGCACTTTGATTTATAGACTACATGATTATCATACTTCTTATTATGCATTTCTCCATGCACATTGGTTGTTTCATACATTCTTCACTACATGGTTCTTATTAATTGTTTGTTACACATTTCCTTTATATCACTACTTATTGCATGCCTATTCTTGAACACACAAGCTAACATCTAACACTAATAAGACTATTCAATTATGTCACATCTTGTCAATCATGTCTCTTGAAAATGGGCCTATCATGTCATGTCATGTCTTAGGTCACGGATCCATTAGGTATTGATTCATGTGTTGTTATCAAGCTACTCCTCCTATCACTATTATATTATGTTTTTGAATCTTATTAGATCACTTTCATGATATGTTTCATTATTTTGATAATGCATACATTGTTGAGCTTAGACTACTATTATATTTAGACTTATACACATTTCTTGTACTTGATTTTCTAAATCTATTGTGAATGATATCATGACATGCTTACTGCTATTATAATAATATACATTATTGGATATCACACTACTTTATCTCATGAATTATACACATTAATTTTGGTAACAAATGATTTATCTTACAACATATGAAACTTTTTCTATGTTAGCTAACACACTATTTTTGGTTTATATCATTGACCATGTTATTCTTTGCACGTTAGATGACTTAGACTTTCTCTTTTTAATATAATTTATCCTCTCTACAACATCCCTTCTCTCAAAAGGGGAATATTATGGGTTTTTCTAACACATTAATGTATATTTAATATAAAACACTTCATATGACACCATATGATGATATACACACACTTATTACATCACAACATCTACACATCTATTACATCATGATATCTACACATGAATTTACTTAACATACAGGGGGTTCACTTAGTAAAAGTATGGTATAACACATTCGTTTGAAGGGTATTAAAGAATACCCTTAATGTTACTTTTTACCTCTAATTATTCAATTGATAATACTCCCTCCTCGTTATATTATTAGAACGAAAATACCCCCTATTTTTTTCATGTACCTTACTTACCCATTTTTCTATTATAATTTTATTTACCCCTTTTATTTATACCCTAATATATCATGTTTTCCACTCAATTATTATTTTCTTAATATATCTTTTTTGTAGAAAAAGAGTTTGAATCCATTTAAGACCTATTACCAATTACTTAATGTTAATCTTTAACCATTTATCAATATTTCTTCAAATAATTAATATGGTGAAATAATATCAGTTGTGTTGAAAATCAAAATCAATCCTAGTTTTCTACCATCTTATTATTTATTTCTTAAAAATCTCCTAATTCATATTTCCTTATTAAAAAGATTATAATATAACTTTATGACCACGAACCTTTTACAATTTTAAGGTATTTAGCTTTAAAAACTAGTGTTCAAATGATTTAATTTTATATTAAAATTGACCCTACCTCTTCTCTAGCCCACCTCTCTAATCTACCCTTAATACCTAATTCAAAATATTAATAAATTAAACCCTTTCACCCCTAATGTCTACCGGTATATTGAATTTGTTTTTATCAATTTTAATTACCTCAATATGAATGCACGTGCTAGGATATTTCCTTGTTAATGAACCCCCGTGACTTAACAAGCCCAATTATGTTGACAATTACACACACTTCACTCAACATGCCTAATTGTTGTGGATGGTTTGCATACTTCATGCATCGTGTCCAATTATTATGGATAATTTAAAGGCTTCACTTAATAGGACCAATTACTAAAGTCTTATTTGTTTTTGATGTAATATTCCCTCACATACAACACTAAGGGAAAATAGATGTATAGGTTTCATACATTTTCACTTCCAGTTTATTCATCCTTGTGTTCAAAGCACTCAAGGGAAAAGGAGTTTACACATTGCATTCTTTTACTTTTTAGTTTATGTTATTTATTGATTTTGTATTAACATCTTAATGGGACTTTAAGACAATTTTTATTTGTTTCATATACAACTACATATGTATGGATATGCACACAAAAGGATAAGGGAACACACAAATTTTTATCTCGTGTATGCCTTGTCCTAATGGGATGTTTGCATTTCATTATATTTTAATCAAGTAATTGTTAATTACTAGATTGAAATGGGGGGAAATGTTGATACATAAATATGGACCTATCAACATTTGTAAATTAATCCATGGAAGTTATCTCAACTCATGACTCGTTGTGCACTAAATTAACTAATTCCTACACATTCCTTTCCCAATAAACATTACTAGCCACTTGGTCACAATTATTATTTATCATTTAATATTAAAAATTCATTCTCATAATATCAACACATCTTTAAACATTTGGCCACCATCTCCAACAAACATATTGCATTATACATAATTCCCAGACAAAGTCAACCATTTCATAATAATGTCATCTCTGCTTGAATTTCTCCAAAGAAAACGACTTCATCCTAAACCATAATGGTAATATTTTCAATTTCATAAGTTACCCTAGTGATTCATGTGCTTATATTTGGGAGAGAAATATTGTTCAACAACCAGTTATATAAGAACATTCACATAAATTATTCTAAGGACCTCACACCTCACATCTTTGGGCCACCTACGAGATCACAAAAAGTATCCAAGCTGTTAAAGTAGTCTCTCTCAAACATATACAACCTTTGGTGTAGGATGAAATTTTGGGGATGGATGCTTGGTTGAGTCTTAGGTGGAGGGTGACACTTGTCACCCTTCCATTTGCTTTTGTTTTGGGACTTCTTCTATATCATCCCTCATTTTTAAGGGCTTGGGGTTCTTTTGCTCATTTTTTGTTGCTTTGGGAGATTTTGGAGGAATAAGAAGGAATTAATTGAATAGCTTTGAATTAGATTGTGCTTATTTCTTTTGTTGGGTAATATCTCATTCTCATTTGATTATTGCTTTGGTAATGAAATTGTCTTGCCTCCATGGTTGATTTGGATCTTGCTTTGAAAAAAAAATCTTGTGATTTTATTTTTTTCTCCATCCACCCTTGAGGGGAGTGAATTTGAGAGTGTGATGGGAAGAGGGAGGAATCACTTTTAATTTTCACCCTCATTGCTTGATGGACAAGCCTTGTTAGGTTCCTTTCTTCCCCATACATTTTTTTGTAAGAGATCATTTCCATTTGGTTTGGAAACCATTTCCTATTTTTACCTCAAGGAGACCTACATCATTTTAAAAATATTGATAAAGAGGATCATGGAGAGATAAGGAGGTTTGGTGGATTTTGGGATTTTTTGGTTTATGGTTTTGGAAAAACTTATGGATATCCTTATCCCCGATGTAGAAGCATCTCTTCTAGTCTCGTATATAGGTTAGTATCATCAATTTTGGCTTTTTGGTGTGTTTCCAAGTCTTAGTATTATTCTATAGTTGTTTAGGTAAGCTAAGTGTGAATAAGGCCTTTATAAATTCAAAATTGGGCATTTCCCTCCAAAATGTCAATTTGAAATCTTGAAGGTAATTTTTGCGATGTAATAGTTGTTTTAGTGGTTTCTTTGAGCCTTCACACATGTAATGTGATGGTGGAAATCATAATTAGTTCTAAAGGACCTAAAAGGTTAGAGAATGCACCTAGCTCTTAAATCCTAGGTTTTAGACTAGGTAGAAGCATTTAATGATGTGATGTAACACAAAATACAAAAATCAAGGAGCTAAAGGGTAAAAACAATTACAAAGTTCATGAAGGGATATTTAAAGATTTTTTAACCATTTTACAAGGCATCATCTAGATGGTCTTTTAATTGAAGAGAGTTTCAAGTGGTTTAGAAGAAAGAAGAACTGTGTATATACAATTTTGACCCTAAATATTGGTTGTTTAGCGCATTTTATGAGTAAGAATATGGTGCATACATAAGAAGGTAAATATTGTATTGGTAGGATGTCGATCACTATTTATTTTTTATAATGATTGTGTGATTTCATGTTTTTGAAAGACTATAAAGTGTGAATGCATTTACTAAGTTGTGATAGAATGTGAAGAAGCCATTTGGGCTATAGTGGCACTTGATGACGAAACAAAGTTTGAAACTTAAAATTAGCCTCTGAGAGTATTAATAAAAACCTTCACCTTCTATTCAAGGTTTTATGATAAAGTGGTTTCTCTCATTTTTGTGTGCATTATTGATGAAGTTAGGGAACTCTGTCATGAGGCAAAGCAAGGGAGGAATTGAAGATTCGTTTGAATAATTTTCAAAGGTACCATATGTATAATTCTCCACTATATAAGGTTCTTGGGAATAGTAATACAAGCCATAGGATAGATTTATAGGCTTTAAAATTATGTAAAGGTGCAATAGAGCAACAATTTAACTCTCGGGTTCCAGTTTGTATCCCTCATTAGGGTCTCAGTAAAGAGATGAACGAGGAGGTTAGAAAGATAATCATGATCTAAGCTCTTCAAATAAAGTTGGTAGAGTCTTAAAAACATAATTATATGGAGTTTAGATACTTTGAAACCTTCGTGGAAAGAAGAAAAAACATGACAACAGTAAGTAGTAAGGGCCACGTAGAGGTGTACATGAAGATTCAAAATTAGGAGATTAAATGCATCATAAATAATGATTCTACAGGGGAAAATAAGTGTGGAAATTGTTAATACATGATCTAAATATTCTTCCCAAACATTCTTATGAAGATTTAGAGTTTTATCACCTCCAAGTGACAGGCTTCAAAACTATGCAGTCTGATTGAGACCTTTTCATCAAAATTTTGGCCTATAAGAGGAAGAAATTGTTAGAGTCAAGTTCAAATTATGCCTCAATGATTATTATAAATCCATAAAAGTACCTTGAGAAGTGGAAAGTTAAATATTCTCATCACGAGTTGTCTAAAAAGAATTACAATCATGTAGAGGTACATTTGAGTGTTAGGGTTTGCATTTTGATCCCTCATATCTCACTCTCTTGCTTCCAAAATCTTAACATAACATGGAATAGATCCAATATAGGGTATTTTGAAGTAATTTTATAATTTTAAGGGTGAAACGTAAAACCATGTTTGTGATTGGAGCAAGAAGAAAGAAACACGGTCTAAACCTAATCTAGAGGGCAAATTTATAAAGAAGGTATATGATAGCTAAGGATTCCAAGCCTGAAACTTACTAGAGTACAGGTATAGCTAAATGGTTACTTAGAAAAACCTTTATTTTATCTTTTCAAACCAAGAGACAGAGAAAAATATTGACATTTCAAAAATTATACTTGATGAGGGTTTCAAACTTAAAGAAGGTTTGAATGTAGTGAAAACAATTCAAGGAGAGGAATCTTGAAACTTTGCACACCTCTTGAGCATGAGTAAAGGACTATGAACATGTTGAAATTATTTTCTTAGTATGTAAAGGTGAGTGAGAAAGGATTTGTATGAGTTTAGAGTTTGAAGATAGTAGAGAAGAAGCTTGTTTAGATATATTTAAGGGCATAGTTGGAGGTTGCATTACTTATAACATAAAGTATTGACTTATTAAATTGAATTTTGACTACATCATTGTGGTATCAGAGAAATAATTGAATTCTTGAAAAGAAAAAGATATTTTTTTGAAAGTGATTGCAAGAGAAGACAAAATGGTACAAGTAAGAGAGATGAGACAGTCAGTTTGGGAAACAAGAATGGAAATAATGATGGATTATGATGAGCAAGTTAGATAATATGGAATAGAATCAAAGGAAGATGATGATAGATATGAGACATATGTAAAGGAATGAAGCAAATAGGCAGGTGTAATTTGTAGGAAGATGCTACAAGTGTTAGAGGTATGTAGGGCATAAGGCATATGAGTGTAATGAGGTGAATGTATGGATGAGAAAGGATAAGATACACTTCTTTGATCAGATTGTACAAGATAAAGGTAAGTCATTTTTGTGTAGAAGAGTACTTTTGAAACCAAGTAAGGAAGTGAATGAGATAACTCAAATAAGATACTTGTTTAGAACTGCATGTAAGGCTAAAGGAAAAGTTTGTAAAGTGGTTATTGATAGTGGAAGTAACTAAAATATTGTTTCATTTGAGATGGTAGAGAAGCTAGGACTAAAAAATACTATGCACCCTAACCCCTATCAGATATCATGGATGCAAAAAGGACATCATATCTTGGTTAGGGAACAATGTCAAGTTGAGTTTCAAATTGGTAGGTATAAGGACAAAGTTTTATGTGATTTAGTCCCTATGGATGTTTATCATATTTTTTAGGTAGACCATGTAGTATGACAAGTAGGTAGTTCATAATGGAAAGAAGAATACTTATACCATTTTGGAAAATGGAGTTAGTCACACACTTTTACCACTCAAAGGTGAACAAGAAAAACTAAGCAGGGATAGTGATGATGATGGCAGCCAAGAAGTTTTTGATACAGAGTAAAGAAGCATGTGAAAGGATATTATGCAAGGTTTTTAAGCCTTAAGAATTTAGATTTTAACAAAGTTTTGAGAGAGAGATTGAGATGGTTTCAGTACAAGAAGAGGTAAATGATGAAGGTGAGAGAGAGAGAGAGAGAGAGAAGAGAAAGAGATGAAAAAGAGAGTAAAAATCACATACTAGAGTGCTTATAGACCAACAAATAGGTCTAGTGAGAGAGAAATCAATTGATAAATATGGGAAAGGTGATCAGAAAAAGATGAAGATGAAGGAAAGTGGAGTGAAAAATCAATGTAAAGTAGTCATGAGTAAAAGAGAAGAAAAGCAAAGTATGAAGAAGGTGAATGAGGCATGCAAGCCTCTTGTTTTTTATTCTAACACTTTTTGAGCATTGGTTTTGTAGGTACAAGTGAAAGGAATGAAGGTGAAGAACAATTGGTGAGCAACATGGTGAATTTAGAATGGGAAAGGTAAGAGGAAGGAGCAAAACAAATGAAGGTAATAAATACTATGCAGATATCATGAAAGATAGTGAGCTAGCGAACTCATGGGAACATCTAAAATGAATGAACAAGTACACATTTCATAGTATGTATGACAAAGACAAAGAGAAATCAATATTGAGCATGAATAAAATATTCAAGAGAAGGATGCAAAAAAAGTTCTAGAAGGAAATGATATACAAATCATAGAAGAGGATCAAGACAAAACAACGAAAATGGATCAATGGTTAAAAAGGGATAGCAAGAAGGTGAAACTATTAGAATCATGACCATGATTGATGAAGGTACAACATACTTAACCATAAATTAGGGGTATATGCTCAAATTTGAGACACAAGAAACTATGTATAGTCCTAGAATAAATAGTTTGATCAAGAAATTGAGAATTTTAAGGAAAAACCAGTCTATGGAAGGTAAAGGACAGTTGGTAAGGATGGAACAGAGTTGGTATTTAGTGAAGGAACATTTTTAAGGGATCCTCTTCAACTGGAAATAGAGAAAGAAAGAAGGAGAACAAGAGAGCAAGTACAAGTATGGGAAGCTTCTCTTTTCCCCTTGGGAGTATGATGCAGGAGCATCAACTTCCTAGTCTGTATATAGGTTAGTATCATCAATTTTGGATTCTTAGGTGTGTTTTCAAGTCTTAGGAGTCTTCTAGAGTTGTTTAGGTAAGCTAAGTTTGAATAAGGCCTTTACAAATTCAAATTGGACATTTCCCTCCAAAATGCCAATTTGAAATCTTGAAGGAAATTTTGTATTGTAATAGTTGTTTTAGTGATTTCTTAGAGCCTTCACACATGTAATGTGATGGTGGAAACCATAATGAGGTATAAAGGTCCTAAAAGGTCAAAGAATGTATCCTAGTTCTTAAATCCTAGGTTTTAGACTAGGTAGAAGCATTTAATGATGTAATGTAACACAAAATATGAAAATGAAAGGGGATAAAGGGTAAAAAATAGTTACAAAGTTCATGAAGGGATATTTAAAGCTTTTTGAACCATTTTACAAGGCATCATCTAGATGGTCTTGTAATTGAAGAGAGATTCAAGTGGTTTAGAAGGACGAAGAACTATGTATATACAATTTTGACCCTAAATATTAGTTGTTTTAGTGCATCTTATGAGCAAGAATATGGTGCATGCATAATCAAGATAAATATTGTATTGATATAATGTTGATCACTATGTATTTGTGATAATGATTATGTGATTTCATGTTTTTTGAAAGAATATAAAGTGTGAATGCATTTACTAAGTTGTGATAGACTGTGAAGAAACCATTTGGGCTATATAGTGGCACTTGATGACAGGAAACTAGGTTTGAAATTCGAAAGTAGACTATGAGAGTATTATTACATAACCATAAACCCTCACCTTCTATTCAAGGTTTTATGAGAGATTGGTTACTCTCATTTGTTGTGTGTATTATCGACAAGTTAGGGAACTTTGTCTCGAGAGGCGAGAAGGGAGGAACTAAAGTTCATTAGAATAATTTTCAAAGGTATTGGATGTATAATGTTCCATTGATCATGTAGGGTGTTTGGGAATAGTAATATATGCTCTGGGATAGATTTCTAGGCTTTAAAATTGTGTAAATGTGCAATATAGAGCAACAATTTAACTCTCGGGTTATGAGTTTGCAACCCTCATTAGGGTTTGTAGAAAGGGATGAATGAGGAGGTTAGAAAGATAATCATGATCTAAGAGCTTAAAATAAATTATGTAGAGTCCTAATACATAATTATATGGAGTTTAGATACTTTGGAACCTTCGTGGAAAGAAGAAAAACATGACAATTACAAGAATGGACCGTAGGTGTGCATGAAGATCAAAACTAGGAGATCAAATGCATCATAAATAAGGATTCTACAGGGGAAAAGAAGTGTGGAAATTTTTAATACATGAATTAAATGTTCTTCCTAAACATTCTTATAAATATTTAGAGTTAGATCACCCTCCAAGTGACAATTCAAGCAGATCCGACCGAGACTCGTAGGTGCTCATTAAGAGCATTAAATACAACCTCTTCATTAGATCAAGGCCTATAAGAGGAAGAACTTGTTTGATTCAGTCTAAATTATTCCTCGGTGATTATTATAAATCCATGAAAGTACCTTGAGAAGTGGAAAGTGAAATATTCTCATCACAGGTTGTCTAAAAATAATTACAGGTCTTGTAGAGGTACATTTAAGTGTTATGGTTTGTATTTTGTACCCTCGTATCTCACTCTCTTGCTTCAAACTCTTAACATATCATGGAAAATATCCAATGTTGGGGATTTTGAAGGAATTTTTATTTTGAATGGTGAAACTTAAAACTATGCTTGGCGAGCTTGGATCAAGAAGAAGGAAACACAATCTAGACCTAATCTAGAGGGAAGATTTACAAAAAAAAGGTATATGATAGGTAGGAGTCCAAGCCTAAAACTTAATAGAATATAGGTATAGCTGAATGGGTATTTAGAAAAACATTCTTGCATCTTGAAACCAATAGACAAAGAAAAAAATCTTGACAATTCAGAAAACTAGACCTAGTTGAGGGTTTCAAACTTAGAAGAAGGTTTGAATGTAGTGAAAAAAATTCAAAGAGAGGAATCTTGAAACTTTGCACAGCTCTTGAGCATGATTAAAGGACTATGAACACTTTGAAATTATTTTCTTAATAGGTAAAGGTGAGTGAGCAAGGATTTGTATGAGTTTAGTGTTTGAAGATAATAGAGAAGAAGCTTGTTTAGAGAGATTTAAGGGCATATTTGGAGGTTGCATTATTTATAACACGCTTTATTGACTAAGGTTGAATTTTGACTACATCATCCCCTCTTCCCCATTGGTATAAGCATGCATTTTCTCAAGTGTTTTGGTAATTCTATTTTTCCTTTGGTTGATTTGAGTGTTGAAATCTCCTGGAATCCTTGTTTTTTTCTCTTCCCTTATGTTGGTTTGAGACATGTTTTTTATCTCTCCCATTGGCTTGAAGGTAGGATAGAATGTTTTATTTTTCATATTGAGGCATGTGATGATGCCAATTGGTTTGGTGGACAACCAAGCCATCTCTTGTGGCCTTTTTGGAAGAATTTGTTGTTGGTTTTAGGAATTGGAATGCATCTTGAACATGGAGTTAAAGTTGGAAAAAATGCATTTTTGAGATTTTTTGAAGTTGGAAATGTTTTAAATTTTGGCATGTTGTCTCCACTTTGTGGAGGGATTTCTTACTTGCATTTTAAATTGTAATTTTTCCCTTATGTGAACTTAGGTGAATGTAATAAATGATGTCTTTCAGAATTGTAGTTTTATTGATGTTAAAAGAATATGTTTACCTTCTTGTTGAAATATACTTGGATGGCTGACTTGTTTAAATTACAATTAAATTGAAAGAGTGTGATTTCACCTTAGAGAGAAAATAATCTTTTTTAAATCTTTGTCTAATTTTCTATAGTTTCCTTTTAAAATGAAATTTAAAGGATATGAAAGAAAGATTTAAATGGTTATCTTGTTGTAGTAATTTGAAATGTAGAAGTATATTTCAAGATCCTTCTTTATTAAATCTTTAACTATTTTATTTACCTCTTCCTTCTCATGAAGAAATTAAAAAATAGATTGTTGCTCAATCTAGTTCTATGTTTTACAATCTCTGAAAATGGGTTTACTTTTATCTTTGTTTTATTAAGAAATCATGTTGTTCTGTGACTGAATTATTAATAGTTTTATAGTTTTGTATGCATGTATTTAAAATGTTTATAAACATATAGTTATATGAATTTAAATTATGTGGGTTAAACAAAATAAAAATGGTAATCAAAATGTTTGATAGAAAAAAACAAACATGTAGTTATATGAATTTTAAATGTGTGTTGTGTTGAAAACTGTGTGTGTGTGTGTGGTGATGTGTGTGTGTGTGTGTGTGTGTGTGTGTGTGTGTGTGTGTGTGTGTGTGTGTGTGTGTGTGTATGTTGTGTGTGTATTATTATTTATTTTATTTTAAAAAAATTAAATAAATTCATTGGGAGAGGGGACGATATCCAACCATCTCAACCCCTATTCCTTATACCTCCCATGGCCATGGCTATGTTTTTTTAGCCACCCACACCTATGCCATGACCATGGAAGCACCCCTCCCTCCTTTTCATTGCAAACAACCCACTATGGGATCTTGGTCATATGGCCATCTCATCCTCACACACACAATGGAACATTACACACAAAAATCACATATATAAAAATATGTATGTATTTAAAAATAAAATATAACTCTTTCCTGTAAGAGATAAAGCCTGCATAGTATTCAAACAAATAAAATAACTTTTATGGTAACCATTGGCTATGAAATCTACACCCCAATTTGTTATTCTTTATCCCACAAAAAACAATTTTTGAATAAGAGAATAATACAAAATAAAGATTGTGAATCTACAATCAATAAAACATGATTTCAAACCCTAAATAGGTATCCAATTAAAATGGAAAGGAAATAATGAAAGGATGATTATCCAAATGGCTTGAGCTTCCATGAATCTCCTCCTCCTCCTCAATCCTGCAACTAAATGAATCAAAATGAAATGGGAGAAAAATGAAAACATATTAGAATTTTGTGAGAATGCCATAAGGAAATTAGGGCTTCCTTGGTTTCCCTAAGATCATCACGGTGGAGGGCCCTTTGATCTAAGGGATCTATTTTAATCCTAGTTTTTACCTTTTGAAATGTTTTATTTTCCCCCTTATGTTTTATTTTTGATAGGGAAAATTTTAATCTTAACTTAGAAAAAATTTAAAGGGGCATGGGTCCATTTGGGTGACCAAATTGGACCCATGCCCAACATTCTACCCTTTAGGTCTTTTTATAACCTTAATATTGTTCCTAATTTAAATTACACTCATTTAAATCAACTTAATTAATTTGGTTCAACACGTTTTAATCGTCGTAATTAAAATTTATTAAAATGGCTCTCCTAATCCGAATGACCCTTGGTGGGAATTTATCCATCATGTTGTTGTGACATAACAATGCCTTCATCATTTAAAATTTTCATAACCATGACTTAATTATATTATTATAACAAAAAATATCCCATGTTATTTATTATTTTTAATGGGTTCCTTTTGGTAGTTGTTGGCTAGTTTGGACTTGTGCCTTTGGGTGGTGCATGACATCTGGTATCATAGATATTAGTTTCAACACCGGATGCTTTGGGGCTAAAACCATAACTAGTTGGTAGCTTGAGTTAGGTAAACCGCCCAATGAATGAACATTTCCACAAAACCTAATGTACCTTTCTCCCCAAAATGCAAGATGTCGGGCATGGTACCGGGTGACATGTGACGATGACTCGAGGTCATGAAGAAACTCCCAAATATTCCTAAAGAATACTTTGGGTCCATAGATATATATAGGCACTATAATAGATGATGGGAGTTCTACAGTATTGTCACCTTTCATGCAGTGCAGCTAGAACCAATGGAGGAGGTCAGTCAACATGAGAAGGAGGCACAACCAAATGAGGGATCACACTCTACCACACACCATCGTGACTCACTTCAACATGAAAGGTATCTATGTATCACCAAAGATTGATGAGTTGAGAGAGTAGATATACATGCCTTCTTGGTCAAGTGATAAGTGGTGCTATCAGGATCTTCTTCATCTTCATCCACCTACTTATGGAGGGATGATTGATGAGTTTGGGGCCAATTCATGACTCCTTAGTCTTGAAAGTTTCTTTGGGTTACACCCATATGAGAGCAACGTCAAGGCCCATCTTTCCATACACCTCCTCCGAGATGTAACATGTTTGGTGGAGGAATGAGGAGTGGAAGCTCCATTTGACACATGAGACAATTACATGGGAGTTATTTAAGGAGTGTTTTGGGCCCGATACATGTTTAAGCACTTCATTCAAAAGAGGATAAATGAGTTTCATGATCTTCAAGGGGGTTAGGCTCTGTAGCACAATATGAGTGTCATTTTCTTAACCTATTAGTAATATGTGGATTACCTTTAGGATGAGAAATTACAGGTCAACAGGTTCATCAGGGCTTGAATACAGATTTGGCAGGGGTAGTCAAGATTTTATCTCCTCCGACCTTGGATAAGGCGGTGGAAAAGGCTTACTTGGCAGAGGAGAATAGGAAGAGGGCTCAGAAGTCTCGGGATAGGAACAAGAGTAAGTTACAATAGAGAGCTCATACCTTTTAGGATCTCAAGTCACGAGGCTCTATCTCCACCCTCGAGAGGAGGTTTTAAGCCTACTCAGTCAGCTCCAAGACCCCCTCCACACCCACAACAACACTCACAGCACTAGGCTCCTCAACAGTAGAGGTCTAGATCTTATTATGACAGTCATAGAGGTAGGGGCCAAGGATTTCATATTCTAGGTAGAGATAGGAGACTAGGTAGTTAAAAGCCCCTTCTAGCTAATTCACAACCGTATGCTAGGGCAAGGACCCACGAGGTCAGTTCATTAGAGTATAGGAGGGACTCCCTCATAGAGAGAGACATTGAATGTTTTATTTTTGGAGCTCATGACCATTATGCTCATTTTTGTCCATAGAGACCCTCTTTTCCTATAGGAAAAAGGATCCTATTTCGAGAAAAATAGGGGACGTAGGGCACACTCACCGTTTTATGCCATAGTGGAGACTATCAATCCAGCACCAGGCCATGGTTATTGAGACCACACGGGTATGATCGAGGTATATTAGTTACTATTTTATTTTGATTTTGGTGCTTTTGATTCTTTTATATCACCTTCTTTAGTGGATCATTATGTGGGTTGGTGGCCTCTTAGAAAGTCGAGATAGATGGCAAGTAGAGTTGGCCATCTAGGGCCAAGCTCATCCATTGATACCTATGTTGAGATTTGTATTCTTGATCTAGGTGTGTTTCCCACTACTATGTAGACCTTTGTATTTTACCTTTGGGATCCTATGAGGTTTTTTTGGGTATGGATTGACTTGATTCTTATCGAGCAAAGGTTGATTTTTGGAACAAGATCATCGAGTGTTATGATGACCTAGGTAGTTCAACATTGATATCGAGGGTTCATAGACTTGTCTAATTATGTATGATCTCTTCTTTGCAACTCAATCGGAGCATGTGTAAGGGTTGTCAGATGTTTTCTATCATGATCAATGATAGGTCAAAGGAGACTCAAAGTGAGCTCACCACTTAATGATCATCCTATTTTTAGAGATTTTGATGAAATATTTCCTAGTGAGCTTTCTAGTATGCCACCACGTAGAGAGGTGGATTTCATAATTGACCTTATACTAGGTGTTGCACCCATTTCACGAGAACCTTATAGGATGATGACTCATGAGCTTCACGAGCTCAAGATTCAATTAGAGGGTTGTTAGAGAATGGTATCATCTTACCTAGTGTGTCTCCTTAAGGCACACCGATGATATTTGTGAAGAATAAGGATGGATCCCTTCATTTGTGTGTTAATTTCAGTAATTTGAATAAGGTAATGATGAAGAACCATTATCCTCTTCCTCAATATATGATTTATTTGATCAGATGTCGGGGAGCCAGGTGTTTTCTAAGATTAATCTTAAGTCAGGATACCATCAGCTATGGATTTCATAGGCATACCATCCATAAGATAGCTTTTCGGACTTGTTATGGGCACTACAGTTCACGGTGGTTCATTTATGGTTGACTAATGCAATGGTAATGTTTATGAGCCTCATAAATGGGGTTTTTAGGACCTTTTTGGATCAATTTTTCATTATGTTCCTTGATGATATTTTGATTTACTCACGCTTAATGGAGGAGCACCAGGATCATTTGAGACAGGTGTTACAGGTTTTAAGGGAACACGTGTTTTTGAGAACTTGGAGAAGTGTTCCTTCTTCAGTCCGAGATTCAGTACTTGGGCCACATTACATGTGAGGGTATCTCTATAGATCCCTCGAAGATTTGAGATATCCTTAATTGGCTAACCCCCACCTCAGTGACAGAGGTTCAAATTTTCATGGGTTTATCTGGCTATGATTGCAGGCTTTTTCAGGACTTCTCTAGGATAGCTCGTCCCATTACATACCTTCAACTAAAATGGAAGAAGTTCATTTGGTAAATAAGTAAGTTGAGCATTTTTTAATTTCTCAAGGATTTTGACTTCTACTCCTATCCTTACAGTCCTAGATCCTTGGAAGATTTTTTGGTTTGCATTGATGCTTCGTTAGTGGGACTTGGGGTAGTTCTCATGTTAGAGCACCACATTATTGCTTTATAGTCCCGCAAGCTCAAGTATTATGAAATTAATTACCCTACCCATGATCTTGATCTTGCAACAATAGTGCATGCCTTAGTCCACTTGAGGTACTTCCTTTTGGGAAGAATGTTTGTTTTGAGGACCAATCATTTGAGTTTTGTATCGTATTTTACAACCCAATCTCAATGCCCGAAACAATATTGGATGGAATTTTTTTTAGTATGATGTAGATATTTAGTATATCAAGGTAAATTATAATTTCATCATAGATTCCTTGAGTAGATTACAACATGAGATTGTTCCTTGACCTTGCAATCGACCTTTGGGACATGATCCTTCAACATCTTCTTGGTGGCAAATTATATAAGGGTGTGTAGGCAAGTGGTGGAGTCCTAGAGGTCCTTGGAGGGAATTATGTTGGTTGTAATTTAGATATTAATGGTTTCTCTCTACTATCAAAGGTCCATTTATGTGCATAGGGTAGGGGATTTGTGTATTTTCTTTCTTTCGATGCACATCAATCTCCTTATACGCAGTCATCCTTGGGGTAAATAAGATGCATACATACTTGATACGCTTGTACTTTTGGTTGGTGTTGCATCGCAACATTGCAGATTTTGTACCGTTTTCTTGAGTTCCATAGAGGTGAAGGCCAAACATTCTCACCACGGGTACTTCTCTACCCACATGACATTCCAAAGTAGAAGTGGGACGTGTTTTCTATGGAATTTATAGTTGGTCTTCTTACTTCATCGTATCATCATGATGTTGACATGGTGACGGTGGACAAGTTGACCTTGGTTTCCCAATTTTCACCTATGAAGGTCACTTACAATGTTGTCTCCATAGCACAAGTTTTCCTTGATGACATTGTGAGATTGTTGTTTCACCTAATTTGTTTCTAGTTAAAACTAAATAGGAAATAGGTTAGGAGGAATACCTGTGATATGTAGGTCGAAGGTTGAATGTGCGCGTTAATGAATTTTTTATCCAAGCTAATTGTGAAGAGATTCCCTTTGGCTAGGAGGAACGACCTGTAAGAAATACAACAAGACCACCATATAACATTAATAATATAGGTTAGTGGACTGCCTAACAAATGCTAGATCCAGAAGCGTGATGCTTCCTAGAAGGTTGTCAATCCACTTTCAAATATAAATTAATATTACAAATATCATGAAGTAAGGAAATCCTATTATAGTTATATGATTTAGGTATCTCGTGTAAATACAATAAGCAAATCTAATCTAACATGCAAGGTTATGATTAGATCTAGAGGTTTGGTAGGTTATTCGGGTTTAGTAGGTTTGACAGGGGGTCGGGGATCTATCGAGTGAGGTCTAGGTTGATTGAGTAAGGTCTGGTTAGTTTTGGTTTATCGAGAGACTTGTTATTCAAAAGGAATGAAATGACACAGAGGCTGATATTGGTCAGGTGACCGATGTCCGTATAGAGGTGAAACCAACAACGGTTAGATAACAAGTGTGGATAGGGGAAATTGGCAATAATTTGATAAAAATGGTTTTTGGGATTCTCTATGATTGCATAGAGAGTGATAAGGGTGTTTTCAGTTCGTAATATTACTGAGAAGACTCGGGGATACAAAGGGGGAAGTCACAAAAGGCAAAAAGGTTATAGATGGTTGGGTTGGTATATTGGTGAGGAGGTGGAGATAAAGGAATATATGAAGAAATAAAGTATAATGAAAGAGGTAAGGAATCTATACTTTAAGAAATCATAATATGATCAAAATCATGAATAATTACTTGCCTTTTACCGATATGGTAGGTGAAGGTGAATGGTAGTTGATCGCTGAAGAGATTCTAGATTCAATTTAGCATAAGTATTCCCGTGAGTATTCCAATACTCTGGAAGGAGAATCAGATGCTTGCTTGGGCCTGTGGTTGAGTATTTTGTGTCGTCTGGGATGCTTTGAGACACTTTAGATTAAGCACTTGAATGCAATAGTTCTCTCAAAACTAAAAATGACCAACCTATGTAAAAGGTTGTAAAATTGTATATATAGGAACTAATGGCGGTTAGGTAACCGGTGCCGGCCGAGGGATAACCGACGTCGGTTAAGGCAGATAATTCTAGGTTTACCAAAAATAGGCAGATCTTCCTAGATTTGGTGTGTTTTCCAAGTTGAGTCCACTTAGGGAAGTGGAGTTCTTGTTAAAAAAGGTAGGAACGTCATAGAATAAGTCCAATTAGGTTTGAGAATAATTATTAGTTAGTGGGGTCAAGTGGTGACTCAGCATTGAGAGTGATGACTTGGTCACTATGAGTTAAATGCCCCTGGAATGGGTCCAGGGTGAGATGTAATGATGAGGTGGGGGTGTGAAGGTGGAATTAATTTAATTAAATTAATTAATAATGTGAAGGTGAATATATTATTAATAATTAGTAATGAGGTCATGGTGTGTTTAATTAATTGAAAGGGACCGAGGGGAGTGTGACCCAAATTTGGTGTCTACATTTGCCCCTTTTTGTCGCGTAGTTTGTATTAGTAAGAGATGCTAAAAATAGGAATTCAATGTCCTAGGTATGAGTGGAGATTAGGTTGCCCCAAGTATGGATGAAAGTGATCCCCCTCAAACTAGGAACTGATGAGGTAGGAAACGAGTCGGTGAATGGTTTGATAAATAGTAGTTAATAAAAACAAGGGTGGATGGGTTGTAGGTAAGGGTAATGTTTGGGTCGGTAATAGGTAATGGAAATCAAACACACGCACACGTACAGATTGTGATAAGGTACCAAGTTAAATACCTTACAAAATCTAATTCATCAAAGGTCGATAGATTTATCCAAACGAGGTTGAAGTGGTTCAGGTATCCAAGGTATAGGATATGGTCATGAATCACAACTAAGCAAGGTGTAGGAACGGGTAATAGGTTTTTTTCCATGGCACCAAAGGTTTGGTCGGGATAAACATCACAAAGATCGAGACAATGTAAGGTCATTAGGCTAAACCACACAAGTAGCATCATCACAAGTTATAGCAAATACACGAATTTAAATGTCACAAAAGGAGGTTCAATTCGGGGTATGTAGGTCAAGGCATCGGTAAGGAAAAGGTATAGGTAAATAACATGTCCTTAAGTGCAATTAAGGAAATGTACGGTAATGTAGGATTGTACATGAGAGTTTTGAGACAACGATACATATTTATATCATTGTATATATGTATTGATAACATACACTCCCATTATATAGTTAATGGCTTAGGTTGGGTTTACCTTCGAGTGAATATAAACGATAAGCACCCAATCCATAAGCATGAGTAATGATATAGGGTCGAAGTCAATTAGGAGCGAACTTGCCCCGTTTACTTTTCTCTGCTTTTGTTACATGTTGATTTTCCTTCAGGATGAGGTCACCAACCTGGAAGGTTCATTCTTGGACACATTTATCATAGGCACATTTGATACGTTTTTAGTAGATTTTTAGATGATCAAAAGCATTTAGACGACGTTCATCTAATAACTCAAGTTATGCCAGATCCTAGTGAAAATCATCATCGTTGAGCATATATGTGAGTGAGATACAAAGAGATGGAATTTGGACTTCGAGAGGTAAGATAGCCTCTGTACCATAGACCAAAGAGAAAGGTGTGGCAGCAGTTGATGTGTGAATACTAGTGTGATAATCCCATAAGGCAAAATGAATGTGTGTGTGCCAATCCTTACCAGTATCGTCAACCACTTTCATAAGAATTTTATTTAGAGTTTTGTTATTTGATTTAGCTTGTCCATTTTTGATGATAATAAGGTGAAGAAAAACTAAGTTGAATCTCGAAGGCATCACAGAGTTTCCATAGGGTTTTGTTTTTGAATTGTTTTCCATTATCAGTGATGAGGTGGTGAGAAACACCAAAGTGAAAAATGATGTGATGATTGATGAATTCACATATTTTCTCAGCTTTTGTAGAAATAAGAGGTACGTCTTCCACCCATTTAGTGTAATATTTGGTAGCGGTAATAATCCATTGATGATGTTGGGAAGAATGAGGGTTGATCTCTCCAACAAGATCCAAACCCCATTGAGAGAAAGGCCAAAGGTCTCGTGTGACCTGTAAGGCATGACTAGGGGTGTGATGAAGATTAGCATGTTGCTAACACTTCACACAACGCTTGGCATAGTCACAATAATCATGGTTTAGGGTTAGGCAGCAATAGCCCAGGCCAAGGATATGCTTAGCGACAACTAAGCCACTGAAGTGACCCCACAAATCCCATCGTGAACTTCCTTGATGGTGTATGGAATTTCGAACTCGTAAGCATCATAAGAGGATAGTGTCAAAGCCGCGTTTATAGAGAAGACCACCCATGATGACATAACAAGAGACACTTTTGAGAAAGGCTCGTTGTCCATTATGAGTAAGATCTGGAGGTAGAATTGAAAGGGAAAGATAGTCAACAAACTTCTTATACCAAAGGTCATGTGGGTCAGTTTTAATGTTTCCTACAAATTTGACATCTCAAATTAGATAAGAAGGTGATTGCAACCTTTGTACTATGACAAATATTTTTGAGTCGAGGGCGAGGTGAGGATTTGAGAATCAAGACAGCCATGGTGTCTGCAAATTTATTAGTGGAACGCGGGGTGGTTTGAAGTTCATAATGGTCAAAGGTAATCAAAATCATGTCAACATGATCTTTATACTTTTGAAGTATCTTGGTATGACATTGGTATATACCATTAACTTGGTTCGTAACCTATTGAGAATCATTAAAGATATTAATTGATTTAACATCTAAGGCTATGGTGGTTTTAAAGACCTAACATGTGTGCTTCATATTCGGCGATATTGTTAGTACAATCAAAATCTAGTTTGAAAGATAATGGCATAGGCTCACCATCAATAGGAATGAGGATAACTTTGACACCACCCCCATGCTGACATTTGGAACCATCGAAGAATAAGGTCATCTGGTAAATGGTATCGTCTAAGGAGAGGGTAGCGATGGATTCATCAGGAAATCAAGTTAGAAGATTGGTTCTTGGAGAGAGGTGCATCTACTTGCGCTAAGCAATTATTTTTTTCTTTTACATATTTTTGATAGATGAATACAAGATCTAGGTCCAAAGAAGCATAAGCCAACATGCAACATGTTGATGTTGGTAGGGATTAGCATACATGTAATGTAAGGGGTCGAATTAGTGACAACAAAGGTTTTTTGGTTGAGTAGGCAATGGTGAAGCTTAGTGGTGACAAAAACTAAGGCTAAGTAGAGTTTTTGGCATGAGTATATCTAGTTTCATAGTCTAAAAGTGTATGACTTATATAATAAACCACTTGCTCCCTATGTTTCTCATCACGATGAGCGAGCATGGCACCCAGGAATGATCAATAGCATAAATGTAAAGGTAAAATGGTTGGTCATGCTTAGGGGAATGAGCATAGATGGTTGGAGGAGGTATTGTTTTAAGGTGTCGAAGGCTTTGTGGCATTCATCATCCCATTTGAAGGAGACATCCTTTTTGAGAAGATGATGAAATGGATGGCAGCGGTCGAAAGATGAGAAATAAAGTGATGAATAGATTGCAACTTGCCTTGCAAACTACGAAGTTGATGAAGGTTAGTAGGTGGAGGCATTTCAAGAATAGCCTTGATTTTAGTGGGATCAACTTCAATGCCACACAAAGAAACAATAAAACCAAGGAGCTTTCCTGGAGAGAATAGAAAAGACACACTTCTTAGGTTGAAGGCAAATGCAATATTTGATGAGACTGGTCAAAGAAAAATTTAAGGACAACAAGGTGCTCGGCCCGATGTTTAGATTTGGCAAGAAGATTGTCAACGTAATATTCCAATATGTTATGCATGATGTCATGAAAATATAATTCATATCCCGTTGATATGTAGCACTAACATTTTTAAGGCCAAAGGGCATGACACAATAACAGAAGGTCCCCCAAGGAGTGATGAAGGTAGTTTTTGTTGATCTTTTGAGGCGAGTAATATTTGGTTATAACTCAAGAAACCATCCATGAGTGATAGTATCTCATGGTCGGCTATGAGATCAACTGTTTGGTCAATACTAGGTAGAGGAAAGTCATCTTTGGGGCAAGATAAGTTAATGTTGTGGAAATTTGTGCAAATGCAGAGTCCCCTTGTTGCTTTTGTGACATGAACGATGTTAGAGATCCATTGGGGATAATCAATGGGTAGGATGAAGGAAACCAAAAGAAGGCACTAGAGTTCTTCTTTGACAAGAAGGGCAATGCGAGGATGTATTTTTGTAGCTTCTATTTCACGGTTTGGCATCAGGAATGGTTACGATATTATGGACCACAATGTTTGGGTCAATACTGGCATATTAGCATAGGACCAAGCAAAAGTGTTGCTATGATCCTGAAGGAAAGAAGTGAAAGCTTCATGTTTAGCAACATCTAAATATTAGCCTATTTTTAGAATGTGTGGGTCATCTTGAGTGTGAATATTGATCTTGATGGTCGATTCATTCAACATGGTTTGCATCTCAGAAGGTAATGACCGATGAATATAAGAATCTTCTACACCAAGGTAAGTGAGAATAGACTCATCGTCCTAACATTGAACGACATTAATAGAAGGGGTATCATCATCGATCATGTCAAGATACATGAAGGAAAGAGAAGAAATAGCCTTGCCATCATGTTGATTAGTCGAGTTCCTAGGGAAATGGTGTTTACGAAGAAAAAAATTTTTGGGAGGAATGGATTAAGGTCCATAGAATATGTTTGGTAGATAGTATGGTTTTAGGTTTGGATTGCACCTTCTTGGGTAAAGATGTAGTAGGTGAACTAGTTGTTGAAGGTGGTGTAGGTTTAACTACCTCTTTGGAGGGTAATGGGTTCTTAGGCTTTGGTTGTACCTTCTTGGGTAAAGGTGAAGAAGAAGTGTGTGATGTAGAAGGGAAGGTAGATGGCGGAAGGGTCGGGTTAGCCAAGGCGATAATGGAGGTGCGGTGAAGGTTGTAGTAAGAGGAAATATGGAAGGTATTGGTTGAAGAGAAGGGAATAACATAGGTAATGATGAGGATACTAGAATTGGTGTAGGTATAGGAGGTAGAAAGGATGTAGGTGATGGAAAAGGTGTAAGCTATATAGGTAATTTGGGTGTAATAGAGGATCGTGATGAGGTACGTTGTTGTGCTTTTGGTTTACTCTAGGTAGGAGGTCTGCTTGGCCAAGGTTGATGGGTGGGGACCTAGGATAGATGGAAGTGGTGAAGGTGACAGAGGGGTAGTGGGTGAAGCCGGTGTATGCGGCCTAAGAGGTTGGGTCTTCCTCTTAGGTGGGGGAATAGTATTTTTGATGGCTTGTGAGGAATGGCTAAATCCAATTTAACAAGAGGATAGACTAGGCTTGATGTTGGCATGACTCCCAATGTGGTAATGGGTCTAGACATGAAGGAAGATATAGGTGCAGGTAAGGTTTTAGGCATAGGAAAAATTTCATTTAATGGTAAAGGTTTGGGTGTGGGCGAGGGTGATGAAGAAGGGGTCGCTATAACTAGCATGGGCATGGTGGGTTTGGTTATCTGAAATACCTTTGGATAGATCGTGGAAGTATCAACAGACAACATTTACATTTGAGTTGAGACAGGCATTCGAAGGCATCCCCAAAGCATGGAATTATCAACATAATCCAAGTGGTCGGCCAAACGTGAAAATGACACCATTGTAAGGGGGATGATGTTGATTTGGTAGTAATTCCTGTAAAGAATTTATGTGAGATATGGAAATGGTTGGCTTTATACTTTGTGGGTAAAAGAGATGAGATAAAATCAACATGATCCTTGAAATCCAATGGAGAATTGTCACCAATATGAAGGGATGCTACTAATGGATCCCCGTGGGTAGGGGAGATGACAAGTTGGATGAGGTAAGTTCATCTTTTGGTGAAGAAGAAGGTAAGCATGACTCTCCCGTGGGTAAAAGAGTAAATACTGTGGGTTGTTCATCAAGTTGAGAGGTGAGTGGGGAAACTACATCGGTGGATATGGTGGACTCCTCCATGGGTGAAGGAGGAGATAAGGGAGACTCCTTTATGGGTAAAGGAGCAGATGAAACAAGTACCTCTGTGGATGAAGGAGCTCGTGCAAGAATCTCCTTAATAGATGGATTAGGAGGAAATTGAGCAGAAGAGCTGGTATGATGTCAAAAATAACATGAACCTCACAAACATTACCATCATTGGTCAAGATTTCACCAATTTGGTTAAACGATGGGGTGTGATTTGGGAACGTATTCTTGATTTATGTGAAGGTTCGGATTAACCAGTGCATTAGGATTATCTAAGATGAGATCTCCATTATCTAATATTTCTTGGATGATATTTTTAAAATTTATACAATTACCATCGTTATGACCTCTAACACGATGATAGTTGCAGTAATCATTTTCTTTGTACCATGCAGGCACAGGACGAGAGGGGTCAAAACTAGTATATGGTTTGATAGGTGGAAGAATGATTGCTCTGGATTTTAGAATTTTTCTAAAACTAAAGAGTGGGGTTCTCTTATGGGAGTAGATTTTTGTTACTCCCGCTTGAACTAAAGCCTGAACAAGAGAAAGATTGGAAGAAGGTTTTGATTGGTTAGATGGGTGACATGAGCTAGCTTTCAAAATCACTGTTGCGTTGGCGAGATCCTTTTACTTTAGAGAAATTATTTTGTGGTTTGGAAGAAGAAGAGGTATCGTTTGATTTCAACGCAGTTGTTCTTGTTACGTAATTATATCTTCTTCTCTTGATGGCCCGAATTTCAAGTTTCGGCCATGGTGAATGCCTCAAATCAAATGTTCTAAGGTTTGAACTTGGAGAGTTGGCGAGATGTGTCTAAACAAGCTTTGGTAAAAATCTATTAACTCGGTTTGAGGTAGTTGGAATATGAGTGGTTGATCGAGGCTCCACCAACGAGTGAAAAATTTGCAATAGATTTGTCTTCGTATAAGCATGTCGTGTACAAGTTGGTCATACGACCTTCTTGACAATGTTGATAGAAAATTGGTTTAGAAAATCTTGAGCTACCTAATTGAATGAAAAGATGGAAATCCTAGGTAGAGAACTATACCAATATAAATCTGGTCCTATGAAGGACATTAGGAATGTTCGCAAGAGAAAAGCATGATCATGAGCGATCGAGATAACGTATGTTTAAAATACCACAAGTGTTGTTGCAGATCTTCTTTGTTATTAAATCGGTTGAATTTAGGCATTTCCTAATGTGTAAGGTATGGATGAATCGGAATGGACGAGTGAATGGGCTCATTACAAATCTTGTTGTATGTCAAAGAGTTACGTGAGCCGGATACAGATGTTTCCAATGTCTACATCTTGTCCATCATTTTGATAAGATCATTGGTAGGTTGTGATGACTGGGCACCCCTGCAGTATAAGGGGTAGATGAGGAGGGTATGACGTGGGCGGCATCCCAATATGTGGTGGTGCTTGAGTACGAAAATTGTGAGGAAGGAATGTAGGGTGAAATATATGTAGATGACAAGTATCTTGAATAAGAGATAGATGAAATAGGGGGATGTTGGTGATAAGTGTAGGTAGGTGGAGTGGACGTAAAGACTCTCGTAGTAATCGAGAGGAAGAGATTATGGGATGGAGAGGACAATGTTTTGGAAGGGAGTATGGGTTTTCATCACCATTGGTGGCTGAGATGCAATAGGTATATGAGAGGTGGCGAGATGTAGATAGACCTACACTCAAGGCGGTTTATAAAGGCATGGTTGAGATTGTACAAGTGACAGACGTTAAAGGCATGACATATGTTGTAGGTGTAGCTGATATCGATGATGTAGGGTCAATCTGAGAAACCACATGTGGTAGGGTGGAAGAGGGTAAGGCTAAGCTAGTAGCATATGATGCAGAAGTGGGCACGAGGGTAGGAGGATAGGACACATGCATGTCGTATACAAGTTGCCCTGATGAATTACAGGTAGATGAATGAGTGATAAATGAGCAATATAGTACTGCATAGCAGTGGGGTTGTGATCAAGGAGTCTCATGAACTCCTCATCACCAATGGGTATGGAAAGATCTTGATGGGGTCCATGGGTGATGAGATTGAAGGGGGCGATGGGCTAGGTGGGAGTGATCGTGGCTGGCTAGCGTGAAACATGAGATTGTTAGCTTGTTTACGAGTCAAAACCATGTGATTGATGATAAAACAAGTATTTTGAGCTTCGTTGATGATGTAGAAACACAAAAGTAATGGGAAAAATCTAGTCTAAAATGAGTGATTATATCATTGTTCTGATTGGAAAGTCGAATATAAAGACCGACGTCGGTTGGGGTAACCGATGCCAGTATGAGGGTAACCATCATCGGCCAACCTCGCACTCAATGCTCGAGTTCTTATAAAATAAGAGACTCATGATTTGGTAATGAAAGGTGGATCCGAAAATGATATCAGAGACTCAAGAGTGGGATAAAAAAGGTAGAAAAACCACAAAAAGAACAGAAAGGTGGAGAATACTATTCTGGGTAAAAATAACCAAAAATAATATAAAACGACATCGGTCAGTTAACCAATGTCGGTAAGATGATACAACCGATGTCTGGTCGCTGACCGATATTAGTTGTTGTGAAATATGGGAAGAGAAGAAAAAATGAATTTTTGGTGATTTAGATCAAATAAAAGGGCCAACCCAAAGACTAAGTATGGCTATGAGGAGTCCTAATAAACCCAGAATAAAATTGGAATACACCAATCGTGATGTGGGGCGTAAAAGGATAAGAAAGAATGAAGAAACGCAACTCACACCTCAAAACACAAGAAAATAAAAATCTAAGAAACACGAAATCCTAGGCTATAGATTTTATGTCAGGCTTCGCCATTTAGGACTGATCATAAGTAAGATAGAATTTTTGGTTAACAAAGGTTCCCTATAAAAACCGGAAACTATGGTTGGTTTCAGGTAAGTTTTGGCGTGGGAGATCCTTCTCTAAGATGATGACTGGATAGAGAAACTAGTTAGATCCCACTGTCAATCCTCTAATCGTGTGATCATTAACAACTTCTTCTAAGAAAGATGTTGTTTAAGAACTATGTAGTTTGTTTTTAGTGATTTGGTATAGAGAGTGTGCAAAATGTGAGCTATGGTTCAATTTTTCAACCATCGCTTAAATGAGCTATAATGCAACAAACTCAACAATGCAAGTGCACAAGTTTTAAAACCCAAATCCACAAATTATATTCGATGAGAACAAATTATGAAGAGGTTAAGGGCATGACTTTCACTAAATGCAATACAAGAAAAGAAAGAAGAATTCTTTTTAATCCCAAAAAACAAGTGTCACTGAGATAATTAAAAGAAAAAGAATATTTCCAAAGAAGAAGCTTAATGTGAACTTATTTCAAATGAAAATAGATACACAAGAATTTTTCCTAGGAATGAACAATGCAAAGAACCCTTGATGGGTCCCACTGGGCATGCCAAGATGTTTCACCTAATTTTTGCTAGTTAAAACTAAATAGGAAATAGGTTAGGAGGAATACTTGTGATATGTAGGTCGAAGGTTGAATGCGCGCGTTAATGACTTTTTAATCCAAGTTGATCATGAAGATCTTCCCTTTGGCTAGGAGGAATGACCTCGTAAGAATTACAACAACAACACCATATAACATCAATAATATAGGTTAGTGGATTGTCTAGCAATGCTAGATCCTCGGGAAGCATGATGCTTCTTAAGATCATCAATCCACTTTCAAATATAAATTAATATTGCAAATATAAATTAATATATAAATTAATATTGCAAATATCATGAAGTAAGGAAATCCTACAGTATTTATACGATCTAGGTATCTCGTGCAAATTTAATAAGCATATATAATCTAACATGCATGGTTATGATTAGATCTAGAGGTTTGGTAGGTTATTCGGGTTTTGTAGATCCGACAAGGGTCCGGGATTGATCGGGTGAGGTCTGGGTTGATTGGGTAAGGTCTAGGTTAGTTTTGGTTGATCGAGAGGCTTGTTGGTCAAAAGGAATGAAATGACACAGAGACCGATATCGGTTAGGTGACCGATGTCGGTATAGAGGTGAAACAGTGACGATTAAATAACCTACGTCAATAGGGGCAATTGACAATAATTTGATAAAAATGGTTTTTGGGATTCTCTCTGATTACACAGAGAGTGAGAAGGGTGTGGTTAGGTTCGTAATATTACTAAGAAGACTCAGGGATATAGAGGGGGAAGTCACGGAAGGAAAAAATGCTATAGGTGGTTGGGTTGGTAGATTGGTGAGGAGGTGGAGATAAAGGAATACAGGTAGAAATAAAGTATAATGAAAGAGGTAAGGAATCTATACTTTAAGAAAGCACAATATGATCAAAATCATAAATACTTACTTGTCTTTATAGATCTGGTAGGTGAAGGTGGATGGTAGTTGATCCGTGAAGAGATTCTAGAGTCAGTGTTGCAACAATACTCCCATAGTGTTCCCATGAGTATTCTAATACTCTGGAAGGAGAACTGATGCTTGCTTGGGCATGTGGTTGAGTATTTTGTGTTGTCTGATGCTGAGAGGCTTTGGATTTGTGCTTGAATGTAATAGTTATCTCAAAACTGAAAATGACCAACCTAGGTAAAAGGTTTTATATATAGGAACCAATGGCGGCTAGGTAACGGCATCGGCCTGATGGATAATCGATGTCGGTTAAGGCGGATAAGTCTAGGTTTACCAAAAATAGGTAGATCTTCCCATATTTGGCATGTTTTCCAAGTTGAGTCCGCTTAGGGAAGTGGAGTTCTCGTTAGAAAAGGTAGGAAGGTCATAGAAGAAGTCCAATTAGGTTTGAGAATAATTCTTAGTTAGTTAGGTCAAGTGGTGACTCAACACTAAGAGTGATGACTTGGTCACTATGAGTTAAATTCCCCTAGAATGGGTCCAGGGTGAGGTGTCATGATGAGGTGGGGGTGTGAGGGTGAAATTAATTTAATTAAAATAATTAAATTAATTAATAATGTGAAGGTGAATATATTAGTAATAATTAGTAATGAGGCCATGGTGTGTTTAATTAATTGAAAGGGACCAAGGGGAGTGTGACCCAAATTTGGTGTCTACAACTCGCATAGGATTCTAAGGATGGACATTTGTGATTGGGATACCATTTATACTTTATTCTTTTGACATCATTTCAATCAACTTTGGGCACACGATTAATTTCAGCTCTACATATCACCCAAAGATAGATGGACAGACAAAGAGGGTGAACCAAGTCCTTGAGGATATTGTAAGAATGTATGTCATGGATTAGTAGAAGAAGTGGGAGAACTATTTGTACCTTTGGATTTTTCTTATAATAACAATTTCCATATCTCACTTACATGGCGCCTTATCGCTCTATATGGGAGACTTTAAAGGATACCTTTGAGTTGGGATAGGTTGGATGACATGATTTCTCTTAGTCCGGCTCACCTTCGTGGATATGGAGCAACAAGTTATCTTGATTAGAAAATGTTTGGAGCATACTCGTGCATTCTGACGGTGTATGTTGATACTAAGAGGGTTGAGCGTCACTTCCTAGTGGGTGAAAATGTCTTTTTGAGATCGCTTTCGCACAAAATTCCAATTTTATTCGGAAAGGGCTCTAATTTCTCCCCTCGTTTTATGGATCCTTTTGAGAGCTTGAGATTATTGGTCATGTTTCTTATCACTTAGCTTTACCACCACATCTATCTCATGCCCACAATGTGTTCCATGTTTCTATTTTGCGGAAGTATGTACCTGATATCTCTCATGTTTTGGATTATTCACCTTATAGGGGAGGTCAAGAATAGTGGACATTGGAGCCCGTGCGTTATAAACACACACACACACACACACACACACACACACACACACACACACACACACACACACACACAAACACACTGATACAAATACGCCGATCGAAGCCCTAATCGAGAGAATGAAAGCATGATCTTCTTCGTTCACAGGTCTCATCCATCGCTTTGTAGTTTTTCTTTTCTAAATACTATATATATATATATATATATATATATATTTTTAAAAAATAATTAAATAAAATCATTGCGGAGAGTTGGACGACCATCCTTCCCATCTCCTACTCCTTATACCTCTCATGCCCATGACTATGTGGTGGCCACCCACACTTATGCCATGGATGTGGCATCACCCCTCCCTCCTTTGCATTGCAAAAACCCACTATGTGCTCGACCATATGGAAATCCCATCCTCACACACATTTGGAACATGTGTGTGTGTGTGTGTGTTTTAAAATAAAATATAAATATTTCTTGTAAGAGATAAAGGTCTGCATAGTATTCAAACAAAAAACAATAACAACTTCTATGGTAGCCCATGGTACATGAAATCTACATCCATATTCATTATTCTTCCTCCCACAAAAATAATTTTTGAATAAGAGGATAATGCAAAAGAAGATCAGTAAATCTACAATCAATAAAACATGATTTCAAACCCTAAACGGGTATCCAATTAAAATGGAAAGGAAATAATGAAAGGATGACCATCCAAATGGCTTGAGCCTCCATGAATCTCCTCCTCCTCCTTCTCACCCTACAACTAAAAGAAAAACAATGAAATGGGAGCAAAATGAAAATATATTAACTTTTGTGAGAATGCCATAAGGAAAGTAGGGCTTCTTTGGTTTCCCTACGATCCTACAATGGAGGGCCTTTGATCTAAGGGGTCTCTTTTAATCCCGGTATTTACCTTTTGAAATGTTTTATTTCACCCTTTATGTTTTATATTTGATAAGGGAAAAATTTAATCTTAACTTGAAAAATAAAAGGGGCATGGGTCCATTTGGGTGACCAAATTGGACCCATGCCCAACATTCTTCCCTTTGGGCCTTTTTATAACCTTAATATTTTCAGGATTTAAATTACACTCATTTAAATCAACTTAATTAATTTGGTTCAACACGTTCTAATCATAGTAATTAAAATTTATTAAAAAGCAACTCTCCTAAGCCAAACGACCCTTAAGTGGGAATGTTAACCATCATGTTGTTGTGACATAGTGTCACCTTCGTCATTTAAAACTTTCATATCCATGACTTAGTTGTATTATTATATAATTAAAAAATATCTCGGGTTCTTTTCTTTTTATAGGTTTCCTTTGGTAGTTTTTGGCTAGTTTGGACTTGTGCCTTTGGGCAAGCACAAAAATTATAACCACAAAATACGGTTAGCTAAATAGAGGAACAAAGTGCCATAAAAAAATCCAAATCATAGATACATAGTAAAAAACTATATAAAAATGAGAAATTTACTCAAGTAACTTTGTTTATTATAACCAACTTCATATTTCTTACAAAAATAGACTCCCATATTATCATGATACATTGACGACAACTTGCACACCCTTCCTACACATTTTTATATCATTGTATCACATATTAGTTTGAAACCGATGTAATTATTTCTAACCCTTTTTACGGTCCTATATAGCTCATCTATGCTAACACAATTTACCATATTTTACCTAAATACAAACCTTTAAAAAGTAATCACCATGATTTGTATTGAAGGTAGTATTCCATATATCTTACTCCTTCATTTGAACTTGGTGATAGCCATGTTTAAGATCAACATTTTTGAAGTAATTTTCATGCTGAATTTATCCCAATATGTCATCGATCTATGGAAGTGGATATTGATTCTTGATGGTGATCTTGTTCAAGGGTTGGTAGTCTATGCACATTCACCAAGATCCATTCTTCTTTTACACCATCACAATGGGTGAACCACATCAGAGGAATTGGGAAAATCATCCCTTTCTACAACAATCTCAAGCTCTTTCTTTACTTCATTACCCTCTACGAGTGATTACCTTACAAACCAATGTTAGGTAAAGGACATTATGGAAGTAGTTGAATCTCATGCTCTACTTATTGTTTTGGAGGAAAACATGTGGGAGTTTAGAACACTTCTTGAAAATATTATATTATAATATCTATAAATTTAAATCCTTGGTTAGAAAACTCGAAATTTCCATCCTATCCTCTTTTTATTCATTAATAAAATTAAAAAAATCTAATTATGGTTTTCTATAGCTAGTACCTTGGCTTGGGTGGCACTTACCCCAAAAATCTTGGGCTTACTTTTATGTGCATTGACATTGTCACTAACTTCATTGTTGAACAATTTGTATTGGCTTTCCCTCCTCGTGAAGGTTTCATACCCAAGATACAAAGACTACCAAATACCAAATCAAATACTTAAGAGGAACTATGTTATCTTATACCGCATAAATGTGTTATGGGTCAATACCAAATTTGAACTTATATCTCTTTGTAGCTTGAATTTCAACACCCTTTTTCACCCAATCCAAAGGATTATCATATGTTTTTAAACCAATATTTCTTATAACTTCATCACAAATCAAAATATATTGTGATCTAGAATCAACTGATACACATATATTTACTTTCTTGATTTGATTTTTGATTTAGAACAACGTACTCATTTCCTATTTTTATTCTCGGTAGTTTGTCTTGGTCAGGTTGCACAAACCAACCTCTTATATATATATATATATATATATATATATATATATATATATATATATATATATATATATATATCCTCAATCTATACCTACCTATGTTATCAAAGACTCCATGGAATTCTTGAAGTCGTTGGATGATTCTTCAGTGAAACTACAAATGTAACTTCCAACACATTAATATGTCCATTGAAATCAATATTATTATAATGGTTCTTTGGATATTTACTGATTCAAATAGATATCATTATATTTACATGTCCACTTAACTTCTTGCAAGATTAATTTAGCTCTTTCTTAGACTTACTTGTGGGTTTTTTTTTCTTTGATGAATTTATATCTTCTTATTTATTTACTTCATCTATGTAGTAAGCTTGCACACAAGATTCATCAAGATCTTTTGATTTTTTGAGATGAGTCATCTTCTTAGGTGGGTATGAATTCCCCCTAAATACATTGTGATATTTTCCTCGTCTTCTAAGTCCAAATTCAACACATGGATTTCCTTGATAATTTAATCATATAATCCTACACACTCGACCACTACCCTTCCTTAAATATTGTCACTTGATTCTTTAATCAATCTTATTCCCGATACGATTAAATTCTTATGAAGCAATTCCTTAAACGCATCCCAACTATCTACAACATTCCTCTTATTATTTAAAAAGTTCTTAGATAGAATTCCCGCCAAATTAGACTATAACCCTTCATTTTGAGACGTGTAACAATAATCCTTTATGCCTCGATAATTTTATGGACACTAAGATATACCTTCAACAATCTTAATCATTTATCTAGTAACTCCATTTCTCCTTCAAACATTTTAATCTCTACCTTTATTCCAACTTTGAAAGGATTTCATTTTTTATTTTACCTCTTTTTTGCTTGTCTATAAAGGATTTTCTTCTTCATCATGTTTATCCATGAGTTCTTGTTCATGGTTCACTTTGCCTCTTACATAAAGTTTCTTGGATATGCCTCAAACCAATTATTCCATGGAGTTTTGGTTCCCAACTATAAGATTATAATGTTCAATGATGGCATATTGGAACTTCAATATGCGATCTTGGTGGTCTCTAGTTTTCAACTCTTAGGGAAAGTTCTTTTGTCCTTTCTCCATCTCTCTTGTCTTTTGATTCCACCATCTAGTAAATATATTTAGATTTCAAGGTAGTTAACCTTATCCTTGTTATCTTATCTCATCCATACAAATCAAACAAGATATTTTTACAATTATAAAAATCTCAATTCATCTTTGATACCAAAATGATATGTAAAACTCCTAATTGTTTACTTGAATATACATAATCACAACAATGTTTTTATACTTCAACACTTCTCTTGAAATGACATAGATTTATCTTAGTGAGTTTGAACCTAGTGTTTATAAGTTATTTAAAATTGTTCTCAACTTGGAATGAAGCCAAAAATAATATACAATAAAGTAAACAAATTGGACACAAGATATATTACTAACAAACCACTAGTGTGAGGGAAAAAGCGACAAGGGAATAGAAATTATTCTCTTCCCATTTCTTATTGGCCAATAAAATAAGTTGTAAATATGTCTAGAGCAAGACACAAACCCTGCTATTATGATCCTAATATTTTACTTTATCTCCAACTAAACTATTCTTCTATAACCAACTACACACTTGAACTTACTTCTTTAGTCATTGACAATGTTTCCTCCATATTTTCTCTCTTATTATAAGATTAGGAGTTTCTTAGATATATTGAAGAATATAAACATAAAATTTTAAATGAAGAGACAACATATTTGATTCATTATTGGTTGTGTTTTTTAGCCCATCGAAAACCTACACTTTATGCGCACTAATGGTTACAATACTATTAGGTCAATTACAAAATCGTTACTTTGCATAAAGAGATGGTTTCCCAACTTTTTTAGAAGTACTCCTTTTAGAGAGTTTCCCTCGGGATTTACAACTTTCCTTAGTGTGTTTAGTTAATAAAGAGGTGTTTTTCTCTAATCTCTATGGATTAGTATGCATTTTATATTCCATAAACTATCTTCTTCAACATACCTCTTTTCCTCCCTCTCTTTTCCCCGCCCATTGATTGAAAGCAGGTCCATCCACCTCCTCTTATATCCTCTCTTTCCCATTTTTCATTCTCTTATGGGCTTTGACCTACCACCATCCTTCCACCACCACCAAGTGTATTCATCATCAATATTTATCCTCAAACCTTCATGGGCCTTTAACCAACCATATCTTCCTTCAAAAAAATCACACAACTTATGTTTTCCTTCTTATATCTCATACCGTCTCCTCCTCACTTATTCTCTCATGGTTTTCTTGTCAAAGAATCCATCATATATATTATTCATCATACTTGCAACCAAATTACCAAATCACACATTTAGGGAATCACATTTTTCATGGGAACTAGCCCATTCAACACCGCCACTACATTAACATCGCTCTTCACCAACTCATCTTCAACTACGACTTGTCTTTGTATACCCTCAATTTATCTCCATTTTTAAAAATTTAAATGAACTCAATATACATGATATCATAATAATTTGACATTCTCGTATTCATCTCGCCTAGTGCAATATCTATCGCAACACTATTCTCCTCTTCTCTACTCAATGAATCCTTTAAATCAGCATCATGTGTATTGACTTGTACATCCTTCTCCTTCATCTTCATGTCCTCTAAATTAAATTATTCAGATGAAATTTCATCTTCTTCTATAAATGACTTGGTTGAAAACAACATCATGTGATTTATGTCATTCTCTTTTTCTTCTTCTTCTTCTTCTCTCTTCATCTTCTTAGGCATTACAAGCACGGCATGTTAAAAAGAGCTTTCATTCTTATTTCAAATATGAAGGGAACACATATATCTTTACTCATTATAGCTTCTTCTTCAAATCCCATGTATGATTCTCTCACTTATGCAACACATTTTTCTTCCTTATTTATTTTTAATGGCTACATATCCATCATTTCCATCTTCTTTTACTCTATGCCACATGAGTGAGATTCTTCCTCTTCTATCATCTCTTCTTCTTCATGTGTCCATCAGTAACATCCCAAAATTTCTTGTAAGTTAAATTAACTACGGTTAAGTCTAAACAGGATTAGACGAGATCATCATTGGGTATAAAATTCATTTGGTTCGTCATATCATGACCCACAACTTCTGCTGCGGGGCATGACATTGCGGAACAAATAACTCCGCACCCACCTTGATGATCCTTCCTAAAACATGATTAGGCCTTAATCATAGGTAAAACGGTTCATAAATGATAGTGAATCTTTCGGTTATTTGTATTTCGGTTACTTTATTTTAATCAGTTTGGTCGTCTTATGTTTTGTTCGACTTTTGCAATAACCGTGATAAATACTGCTTTGTTTTATTTGACAATGCTATATCAAACCAACTTTATGAGAATATTCGAATAATTATTACGATAACATATTGTTGGCAATATGTGGACTTATATTATGATGATTAATTTTACCATTAAAGTTAGGTATCAATTAAAATAAAAATTTAAAAAATGCATTATTAATTTGTGAAATTATATATTTAAATCCTAAAAGGATTTGGCATGTAAATCAAAAGTTAAAAATAATAATAATAATAATATTTTAATATTTAAAATCTAAGAGTTTTGAAAGGGACACGCCTTCATCTAACACCAAGTATGTGGCATGCATTAACACATGAAGCAACATTGGGAAGCCCAAAATTCTCCATTATAGTATAGTTTCTTCATTATATTTTCTTTTATTCTCCTTTGTCTGTTTTCATTCTTCTCTTCTGGGATACCTGCGTGAGTTTTGGGAGGAAGGAAGGATTCAACTTGTTGGAGCTGGAAGAGTAAGAGGTTGTTGATTATGGGTTTACTTTAGGCATGAATATCTTCTCCTTTCTCTGCAGCATTATTTGTAAATAATGAGGAAATACACATTCTATTTTAAATGGCAATTAAATGAATTTGTGGACAACTTTTGATTTAATTGCTTGGAAATGAAATCTAAAAAGGAAATTGATGGATTTTGTATTCTCTTAAGTTTCCTTTGTGTGGTTTTAGCTAAACCTAAAAAAACACATATGGGTGTTCCTAATCAATTTTTATTTTATTTTATTTTCTATTTAAATTTGATTTTTGGAAACCCAAATTGATTCCTACCTCTGGGTTTTATTACAATCAAACAATAATTTATTTGTATGAGCAAAGCGATTTCTGGGTAGTGTGAAAAATGTTTTTACCAGGCATTTCATCATTTTGCCTAATATATTTGCTTTCAGATTCTAATAATTTCTAAATAGAAAAGAAATTAATGTTGGAACGAATTGAATTGGATATGTACAAGTCGATTTTCCTGTAGGTATAATTTTATTACTGGATTGAAAAAAATTAGTGTTAACAATCTATGTAAGATGACTTAGTTTTTCTTAAAGGATTTCATTACAGGAAGTGTTAGAAACTTATTGTTGTTATTCTATGCAAATAGACTTCAAAATTATCATCATGTGGTATGTGGGTCAATTTGTTTTGTTGATCCGGTTACATTCAAAATAACATATTAAAATGATTTAATAGAGGTGCTTTTACGTTGTTTAGTTGGATTGTTCTGTGTGTGTGTGTGTATTTTGATTGTTTAAAATGATGTTATTGTGCATTTTGTAGAGCTGCTCATTACATAGAGGGAATATTTCTAATTGGTATTTGGAAATGATGATTTCGATGCTTTTGTTAAGTTGTTTGTTGATTGAAGGTAAGAAAAATAATAGTTGAATCTGTACCATGTGAAGCATGATTTGCTTGTGGTTTAATCAGAATTCAGACATTGAATGATTATGATTTGATTATGTATTGATCCTTGTGATTAGAGTGAAACATGATTGCTGAAATAGAAATTGGTTGTTCTATTGGTGTACATTCATAGTTGTATCTTGATGTAGAACATGTAATAATACATTCTCCGTTGTATTACCATGCATTTGTTGATAAAATAACTTGTATATCGTTTCATATTTTATTAAATAATTGCATTAGAAAATGGAGGCAATATTCATGCCAGTTCATTTTGAATTGACAACATACCACTACTCCAGTCTTGCAAGACAATTAGCCATCACGTTCGGATATGTGGAAACTCGTGTCTTGTAAAGTTTTATCGTAGCATGGATCTAAATGAGATACTTGGATTTCAATTTGTAGAAGGATGATATCCCGAATTTTGACTAAATTTATTGGGATCTTGGATCCATTGTTAATATTCAAACCTCACTATGTGAGAGTTACCGTAATAGTGTTATATTTTGCCTTAATGGCATATGTAATTTATGATTTTAATAAAGAGATGATTACCTTGTATGAAAGAATATCTCAATATGAGTAAATGATAAATATTAGAAGTGAGAAATCTTACTTATCATAAATTGTTATATTTATTTATTTGATATTTATCAATGTATGAAGCCGATAATTGGACAATTATTGTAATAATCAATTGTCTTTAATTTCTAAATTAAATAGCTATTTAGTGGCGTAGCTAATCGAAGGAATAATTAAATATACATGTTTTAATATATATTTAATTCAGCCTTCCGGTGAACTTGGTATTAATATGTTAAGATTGTAAAGCCTATTGTGTAGAGGATGAAGAGTATCATTATAAAAAGGTAATTTAAGGTTAAAAACCAAGCATCAGGAAAAGAGAAACTAAATGGGAAGATAAATAGATGAAAAGATCCATTAGGCATATTAAGGGATAAGTACATGTGAAATGCTGAAATAGATACATTTCAACGTAATGAATGTACTTATCTCATGTTGATCCTAGTTGGCCTTTGGCATTTATCTCGATATAAACCCTTGCAAGATAGGTTAAATTGGAAATAAAGTTAATACAAACTATAAGATCTAGATAACTATGAAAGGGATAGTTGTGAGGTGGCAGAAGACTTAAACTCATAAGACTAGTGTGTTGTCTTGAGTTTAGCCATAACCTGCACAGGATGGAAAATTTTGGCCAAAGTAATGCATTGGTGGTCAGTGTGCATTGTCTCGATCACCTAGTCCTCCAATTAAATTAAAATTTCCAATAACTTGATCATGGGAAGTTGAACACTGAACATGAGGTAGGAAATGGTCGAATACCAGAATACAAAGTTGGAAAACTAGCTTCGTGGTAGACCTAAGGACTTTCATATGGTTCCCATGACCTGAAAAAGGTTGAGCCAAAATGCTAGTAAGCATTGTCACTCGAAGTAGTGGCGAAGGGAGATCGTGGAGATCTAGATTCACCCTTCTCACCGCACATGACTTACACAGATGTTATCAGATAGATCAAAAGAACAAATTTGATTTAAAGAATTTGATTAAATAAATATGTACGATTGCAGCTGTGTAATCTATTTTTATGTATGTTTTAAAAAAATCCTCATTTTCCAGTTCTAGTAATTTTGAGCATTACATCCATAATGCTTGTAGATACATATTTTCAATCTATCCTTCTTCATATTTTTTTCATCTTATTCATTTTTATACCCGCACATAGATAAAACATACTATGGAAATTAAAAGATCCCACAATCACTCCTTGCGTCTCTTTAGCATGCCTCAAAGACATGTTATCCAAATATTCACCATCTCTTATATTCTTTTGTCACTCATATGATGTACTATCAAAGGTACATTCTTAAAGAACTCTACCACTACAATAACACCGTTTTTCCTTTCATTTTCAAACTCTACTTCACATGAGGGTCTTCAACTGTACCTCTTCATGTGTATTAACTAGAACTTCCTTCATATTCATTATATTCTTAATGGAAACCCCGCAAGTCTTATTCATTTTCCACTTCATCCACTTCTATGGTTTTCATCATGGAGAATTGCAATTATTATTGGTTTTCCTCAACCTTTCTCTCCTACAAAGATGAAAACATAAAAATCTCTTAGTCTTTTCTAATAATATTTTTTCCTCCTCCCACTTAGGAATATATCGATATCTCTTCCATCATTTAACAAGGGGTTTATTTTTTCTCGGTCGACAAATCATCACTTCCATGTTATCCTTCATGAAGATTTATTCTTCTATAAATTTATTACAACATCCTTTCTCTTTGTCATCCTTCCAAACATAATTAGGTTTCCAATATAAAAACCTCACTCTCTTGTTACCTTTCAAGGCAACCTTCTTCTCTTCACTCTTCATAACACTAGAAGAATCTCTTTCACTTCTTCCTCTCTCTTATGATTTTTCAAAATAGACTTGAATTGATCACATGGAAAATTCACTCTCACGATGACAAGTAATGGTTAATCTCTACCCAAGACTCCTCAAGCTCGTCGCTTTTCTCAAAGTAAACACAACGGGACAAAAAAATTATGTTTCATCCAATATATAGAAGATTCATACAACATCTACAATTTCTTCCCTCATTGGGGTTTTACAAGTGTTGGCACCTCCAGGGCCAAACCAGACTTATCTCACTCTAACTCTCTCATTCGGATCTATGGCGATCTTGACCTCCATCTCTCGGTCCCACTTCTCTCTCCCCCTTTATGGGTTAATCTTGCAACCCTTTGTCCCTTTACATCCCTCAACAACTACCTCCACCACAAAACCTCCTCAAAATAAAATAACATCAACTCGGTGGCCTCCTCTACCTTTTAGAGTCATGCACGTGACTTCTCTCTCCTCCGAGATGGCCCCTTCTTTCATGCTTGGACTCTAAATTTGAATTTGACCTCTTAAATGCACTTTTCTATGCGATTTTCTTCTAGTGAATCCTCTTGTGCCATGTCATCCGATGGTTGGATTCTCTTGATCAACGTACCCATCATTTGGTCACCATTACCCACGTGACCATGTAGACTTATTCATTGTCCTTTTCTCGCTAACTATCACCACATCTTTTCATCTTAGGCTTCATATTTTCCATGCTTTTTGTCACACCCTTGCCTTATGTTATGGATCCCTTCAAGTTTCTTGTGCACTTCTTTCATCTCTATGATTCTCCTTTGTTTCATAGGATTAGGAGAATCCTTCGTGCATGTCTTCATCTTCATTGGTGTTTGCTTCCTTGTTTTTCGCACCTTCATCCATCGCATTCCTAGGAAACTTTCTTCCACCTACACTCTCTCCCATGCCTTCTACTCCATGCACCTTCTTGTGCTCCCATGACTCTTCCGCCTACTGGATTCCTCTCCTATGTGCGCCTTTTCTTCTTTCTCTCATGCTTTAACTTTTACCTTTCTTCACGCCTCATACCTCTGAGTTTTCCACCTTATTCCCTGCGCCTTTATTCTCTCACCTATATTCCTTCATTTTTTCGTGCCTTATCCTATGCCATTTTATAACACTCTTTTTCACTTTCTCACTTGCCCCTTTCCATGCGAGCTCCAATTTCCCTACATGTTCTTTTCTATCTCTCGCTTGTGAGCATTTTTCTTCCCACACCCATGATCCTCGGCTTGCTTCTCTTTACATTCCTTATTTTCCTAAGGAAATTATCCTCGTTCTCCCTTCTTTCCTCCATGTGCATTTCTCCCATGCATAATTCTTCGTTGGTGGCTCTAGGTCACTTCTTCTTTCTCTTTCGCTTTCTCTCACAACTTTCCTCTTCCTTTGGAATCTCTTCCTTATTATGTCACGCCTCTTCCTTGCGCTCTCCTTTCCTTTCTCCCGCATGTCTTCCAATTCTCGTGCACACTTTCCTTCTTTAGTGTAGTTTTTCCTAATTCCCATGATGATTCTATATCAAACATCTAGGGTACTTTAAACCTAAGGTCCTCCTCAAGGAGATGTGAGTGATAGAACCACCCTTCAAAGAACTAGTCCCAAATCCCATATCCAACATTCCATCCTCCTTTTATGCTTCTTCTAACGCCTCTTCCAATCCTTACCACTCCCTATTGACCTTTCCGTGTTGCCTCGCATTCTCTTGTGATTGCCTTCTACACCTGGGAACCTCTTTTCTCTAAGCGAGATCCTCTTTCTTGATCATTAAGTGAATTTCTACCGCTGCTCTTCTTCTACGCAAGTCTTTGCTTTCTCTTTTTCTCTCTAGGCTTCTCCTCCCATCCTTTTGTTTTGTGAGTCTTCTCTCGCCTCCATTTCACTTTTGCGTGAATCATCCTTGCTCGTTTCCTTCTATGTTATTGTTATTTCATTGGACTTCTCCTTTTGCGCATTCTCCCGGTGTGCACTTCTTTCCTTGTCTTCTTCTCTTTCTCTTCATGTATTTTCTTCCATTTTCTCCTCCTCTTCCTTCTATCGTGACTCTTTCCCTTCACACATCTTTGCCTTGTGAGTTGCTTCTCTTTTTGTCATTCTTTCCTTAGTCTCCTCTTCTCCCTTGCTCGTGGACTTCGAGGGATTCTCCTCTCCTTCACCTCTCATAATCTATTAGACCGCACTTCGATTGATGACCTATGTCTTCTCCTCCCTCTCTTATGACAATTCCTCTTCATCGCTTCCTCTTGCACTCCATGTGCGCAGATATTCTAGAGCCTTCCTTCCATGCTCGCCTCGAGATCTCCATCGACCCCCTCTCCTCCTAGTATGCTCTTTTCCATTCACACTCCAACAACTATTCCCCTTATTTTCTTTGCATTTCATGGCCTTCTGGGTAACTTCTTCTAGGTCGATTGCTCCTAGCCTCTCTCGATTCCAGCCTTCCTCCTCTGCGCATCCTCCCCAAGTTTCTCCAAACTATCGCCGCACTCCTTTAGATTGTGTGCTCCTCTTCTTTTTTGTGCCTCCGTTCAATATCATCCCGAATCTCCAATGAGGTCTCCTCTCTTGTGCTCTGTGGCGTGCCCCACTTTATGCTCCTTCAAGATGTTATCCCGCGCATCTCCTATGTATTATGCTCGTGTCTCCTCCTTGTGCACACTTTCTTCGTTCTATTCCACTTCCTTCGCCACAATCTCCTCCCGTGGTTCCACATGTTTTCCCACGCGCCCATGGTCTACGTTGACTATCTCCTCCTCTTGTTAAGCCTTCTCTATCAATGTAATATTCTCACACATTACCGTTTAATATGCCTTCACTGTACATCATTTTGTGGTACTCTTGCGCTAAACTCTTTTCCTCGTGGTAGGTACTCCCGTCTCGGATCTCTCTTTTACGTGGCGTTCTTCTCATGCGCAACCATTAGTTGTGCTTCCACGCATGCCTCCTAGTGCTCTTTTAGCACTCTTTGGCATTCTTTTCTTTGCGACTTCAATCTTTGTAGAGTCCTTCATCTTCTCTTCACTTTTGACCGCATGCATTCTAATTTTTTTATGATCTTATTCTACGCATTCCAGATTCCGTCCCGCACATTTCAAGTCCTCAAGCTCTCCCATCATTTCCTCGAGCTTCTTCATGGTCAGCCGCATCCAACACACCTTCCTTTCGCACCATATCGCCACTCATTGCACTCGACTTTCTATATGCATTCTATACCCACCTCTCAAAGTGGAGAACATTATTCCCTCACGCCGCTTACCTCACATTCGTGATCTTCTAGTTATTCTGCTTTCTCACTTTCCTGCAGGAAAGAACCAACTCGATAGCAGGGAAGATATAACTTAAACATCAAAATGACATTTATGTTCAAATTTTAATAATCACGTGTGTAGACACACGTACATACATAAATACATACACATAATATATATATATATATATATATATGTATATATATACATATATATATATATATACACACACACACACACACACATATATACATACATATATGTATATATACACATATAGTGACGTCATATAATTATATAATACATACATATATATATATATATATATATATATATATATATATATATATATATATATATATATATATATATATATATATATATATACATATATATATATATATATATACATACATATATGTATATATACATACATATATACATATATATGTATATATACATACATATATACATACATATATATATATACATACATATATATATACATATATGTATATATGTATACATACATACATACATACATATATACATACATATATGTATATATGTATACATACACTATATATGTGTATGTATACACACACACACACACACACACACACATATATATATATATATATTTTCATCATATTAAATTTCAAATAGTTTGTTTTTATCGAGTACAAAGATTGCATGGGTTAAGTGCACAAAATTCTTAGGCTTAGTTGTCATAGACAAGGTGTTACCACTCTACCAAATTCGCTTGGCTTTGAATTTGTGAGTTTCATGAAAACCAACATTAATGCAAACGAAATATTTGGAACATAAATAAAATAAAATAATAGAAACATCTTAATATCTATTTGATTTATAGTTAGTTTTCTTTGATTTTTACATATTTGATTTCTTATAGATAGACTACAATATATATATATTGGATTTGAGATTTTGTAAAGAGTGTTGAAACTTGAAGGTTGGACTTGGAAGTCTTGAAGTCGGAACTCTTTTTCTACACAATCGCAAGCTTGCACTAACGAGTCCGTCATTCCCATCATTAGATATAAATTTGTTTTTTAATGTAAGTTGAAATAATATTTTAATGTTCTAATAAATTTTAATTTGGTGTTTTTGGGTCTTTGAATTGATTAGTGTAACATTGGTTTTTAGACATTTAGAAACGACAAAAACAAAGAAGAATGCAACGTTTTCTCTAAAAATGATTGATTAATATAATTTTTAACTCTTTGGTGTACTCATATTTTAGAATTTAAATTTTCAAAAATATTTTATTTTCACATAATATTTATATTATATTAAATATCTAAAAATTTATTTATTTTATTTTATAGTTGTATATTTCAATTTAAATCTTGAAATTGAGTATTTAGTTTTTTTAAATCTGTTAAATGTATAATTGAATTTAATTGATGTTTTCCTAATTAATATAATAAAAATATTTTTGCATGCATATTATTTTTTGAACGTATAGTGACGTCATTTAATTTTATAAACGGTCACCCAAGTTTATTAGGACATGTAACATTGAAAGGATAAAAAGCTGACGTGCGCCAACGATAAAACCGTGTTTACCAATTAAAAAAGGGCTAAGATAAAAAGCTGACGTGGTATTTACCCTAACAAATATTTGTGGAGAAATTTATGTGCTTTCGAAAATCTGTGGGCTGTAGTGGATATGCCACGGCCACGTGTGCAATAGCAGTCCACGCTGGCAAATGTATCCACTGAGGACAGGTGGCGACATGAAACTTTATGTCCTTTCTATTTTCCACGTGCCATACAGTTGGAATGCAACGAGTCACCCGTTGTATTATCCAAAGTCTTAGCCACGCCCATCGGCTGCGCTCTCGACACGTGTCCACCGCCTCCCCGCGAATTCGATTCGCCGGCCCGTTCACCAGAAAATTCGAATCCGTGTGCGAATATTCCTCCAGATATTTTCCCGGCTAGTTGCCCTTTTTATAGGTCTCGAAAGTTCTCCTCCCTGCAGCGTTTCATTTGGTTCAGGAGAAAATCGGCGTTCAGAATTTTTCTTCAGACAAAATGTCGGCGTATTGCGGAAAATACACAGGTAATAAAATGAATTGTGGCTCGAACACGTGACCTGTGTAATATCGATTTCATTTTTTTATATTGAGCCGAAAAGGTTATCGATAGATTGATTTTGTTTTAGAGATTTGTTAAAATTTAAACGGCTTATATTCTGCCTTTGAATTGTATGTTTGTGTATCCTGAAGTGCTGGCAGATTTTATTTTGATAGTCTTAACAGTAGTGTTATTCAATGAAGATTCCTTTTTTCTTCTCTGTTTTTGAAGGGTTTTTTTAATCTCTGCATAGCTACGGTTGTATTTTATTATGTGATTCTGAGAATATGCATCTTTTCGGCCAAACAAGTCTGAGTATCTATTTTTTCGATGGGTACTCAGATTTTTTTGTTATATTTCTTTTTCGTTATTTTTATTTTGCTTTTTTAATTATAATTACTTTAATTTACCAGGTTATTACTGTACATATCTGTGTATGTATACACCTAGCTAAGATAGTCGGCAGAGTTACCGTTATGAGTTCAATTTACATCAAATGTAGATTATTGACTGATAAAATTAAGGTTTTTGATTATTGGGTCGGTAGGGATTATGGTTAGGTGGGCAATTGATGAATATCGAAGATAGTTTGCTTGCATTCCACTGTTTTCTTTAAGATTTTTCTTCAGACGCAATGTCGGCGTACTACGGAAAATACACAGGTAATAAAATTAATTGTGTGGCTCGAACCCGCGACCTATGTAATATTGATTTCTTTTTATATTGGGCCGACAAGGTGGTCGATAGATTAATTTTGTTTTACAGGTTTGTTAAATTTTAAACAGCTTAAATTCTGCCTTTGAATCGTATGTTTGTGTATCCTGAAGTGCTGGCAGATTTTATTTTGATAGTCTTAAGTAAATCTTCTTCTCTGTTTTTGAAGGTTTTTAAATCTCTTCATGGCTACGGTTGTGTTTAAATATGTATTTATGAGAATATGCATCTTTTCGGCGAAACAGGTCTGACTATCTATTTTTTCAATGGGTGCTCAGGTTTTTTTTTTTTTTTTTCAATTTCCTATTCGTAATATTTATTTTGCTTTTTAATTTAATTACTTTAATGTACCGGGTTATTACTGTACATATCTGTGTGTGTATGCTCCTAGTTTTGGTCTTGCTATAGGAATAAGAATAATGCAATATGGTTGTCAGGTGGCAAAGATAGTCGGCAGAATTAACGTTATGAGTTCAATTTACATGAAATGTAGATTATTGAGGACTGATAAAATTAAGGTTTTTGATTAATGAGTTGGTATGGTTTATGGTTTGGTGGGCAATTGATGAATATTGAAGATAGTTTGCTTGCATTCCAGTGTTTTTTTAAAGAATTTTATTATTTGTACGTTTAGTTAACTGGAATTTGGTTTTCTTAATTTAGAATTAATGTAGTAAATCCCTGTGTTTAGCTTTTTCTGCCTTTCTTTTGTTTTTTATAATGTTAATTGTACCGAGCCTACAGTGAACTGAAAATAGTAAGTGTCTCACTGAACTCCAGGTCTGGTCTTCTGGTACCAATTAAAATGATAATAGTATAGATAAGAATATATTCTTATGCTTAGATTTGCATTCCAGAAGCTGATGGCCTTGCACTGCTACCTCAAGAGGTAAGGAATTTTCTGAAATGAAGACTAAAACTTGCGATAGTGTATGTGGAAACCTTCATTAGACTCGAATGGTATTTTAGATTTACTCCATTAAATGATACGTTCATTGCTTTATCTTTATTTTTCTTGAATATCGAGTAGAAGCCTGCTAATTGTTGTAAGGAGGCGGTTAGCATTTCACAGTGTTTGCTACAGCACATAATATTTAACATTAGCTGAAAATCCAGATAACTAATGATAACAGCAAAGCATCATGGATTCATAAAAACCCAACTCTTCCACCATGTCGTTAAAAGCCAACTCCGCTGCTACAATTAACAAACCTTGTTTGTATTAGTGGTTGTTTGAAGTTTGATTAGCTTGGAAAACTATTTTGAATTTGCTCTGTTGAAAGCTCTCTTCGTCGTTGTTGTTTTTTTAAGGTGTTTAGAAGAAAACCAGAGTAGAACTCAAAGCCCAAATCCCAAAAGTGTGGTTTGAGGAGGGTTGTTAGAAAATAACACCCACAAGTGTTCTGGTAACCGAACCAGTAGAACTCAAAGCCCAAATCCCAAAAGTGTGGCTTGAGGAGGGTTGTTAGAAGAAAACACCCACAAGTGTCCTGGTAACCCAAGTGGTAGGGCAGCAGAGTTGTTAGAAGAAAGAAGGTCGCACCCTATTACACAAATGGTTAGTTAACCCAAGTAGCAGGGCACCCTAGCATGCCAAACAGACAGGATTGTTGGAGGCAAACAGGCCACATCCTAAACCACAAATGGACCGGCAACTCAAGTGGTATGTCATCTCAGCATGCCGGGCATTGTCATAGGAAAGTCCTAGTTTCAAGAACCAGCTGTTCCATGGAAATTGTTTTTTTTTGGTATGATAAAGAATCTTTGTTAACTTCTGATTAGTTCACAGGATCTTCCCTTCTCCCTTTTAGTGTCTTTCCTTTGCTTCTTGTAATGAAAGCAAGTAGGATGATTTTCATATAACAATCAAGACCCAGGTTTGATCTTTTGGGTACAGTGCATAGTTACCCTAAGTCTTGGGGATGGAGGTACGGAGGGACGGGGTTTTCAGGACGGCAAAAAAATTCTCAAATTTTGGGGACAGCCATTAAAAATATATATAAAATTAATATTTTAATTGTATTCAATAAACTGTGTTTAAGTATCTTAGGTACTTTCAAGATCATAATTTAATGATCTTGGTAAAAATAACATTTAAAAGGTTAAAATATCAAAAACTGTTGAAAAGATTTTTAAAAATAGGGTGTGTCCCCTCTGAGTCCCCAAGTCCCTGAAACATTCAGGACATCTGGGACGTCGCCGAAATTTATGGGACACATCCACATGTAACACTCGTACAGTGCCATTGTTTTAAAAGGTTGGACGTAATTTCATTGGTCCATAAGGTTAGAGGTGATCTCATTGTTCTAAAAGGTTGGAGGTAATCTTATTAGCTATGATACCACATGGTGTGTGATGGAGTATATTTTTAAAACTGATTGGAACATTTGGGTACTTTAGAGTGCTTTAGGCTACTTGTGTTATATGGTTAGGATTTCTATTCAAGCTTCCATCTGTTCTTCAGCCAAGCTTAGAATTGGACATAGTTGTAGGTAATCATGGTTAACTATGATACCACACTGGTGTGTGATGAGTATATTTTGAAATCGAGCAGAACATTCTGTGACTTGAGAGTACTTCAGGTTACTTGTATTATATGTTTAGGATTTCTGTGGAAGATTCCATCTGTTTTGCAGCCAAGCTTAAAATTGGGCATGGTGTCCTAACAAGAGTGGATTAGCATCTGAGCCGTGGCATTACAAGCTGATTTTTGGCTTAGAATTAGTTAGCTGGTGTCACTTGTTCTTTACAATTTCGTTCATTAGAATGATGTACACGATGCTCAGTTTTTACTTTTTAGTGCTTCAAGATTTTTGCTAGAGTACAATGTGACAAGGAGACTGTCTTGTTGTTTCATATTTGTCTCGAGCACAGTGTGGTTGGGGTTTATTTGAAGTACCAGAGTGCCAACAGTGTTCAGTGGGTCAATGGGTTTTTGTGAAGTGTTTGAATCCACCTGTCTTTGTAAATAGTAAACATCAATGCAATTCTTCTTGTGCCGGATATCTGCGTGCATAAAACATTCAATTTGAGAAGATATGATATCTGATATCTCAGGTTTTTGACTTAACGTAATTTATTATGAGTAAAAACTTCCTTACCGTTTCATTCCAAGCCTCTTTCTGTAGTTCTACTGTATTTTGAAGACCCCAGTTTTGTATTATGGTTAAGGACATATCCACGAGTATGGAGTTATGAGTTCCATAATCAATGTTCTCAATACTGCTTTCTTCTCTGTAGAAATGGTGGGCAACCCTATATTCATAATTTCTAGTTCCCTAACAGGGTTAATGACTGAAATAAAATTTCCTTCTCTACAATGTAGAGGAGCTCATTCAGACTGCCAAGTACATTGCAACCCCTGGAAAGGGTATCCTTGCAGCAGATGAGAGTACTGGCACTATTGGGAAACGTTTGGCAAGCATCAATGTTGAGAATGTAGAGGCCAATCGCCAGGCACTTCGAGAATTACTCTTCACTTGTCCAGGTGCCCTTCAGTATCTAAGTGGAGTGATATTTTTGAAGAAACTCTTTACCAGAAAACAACAAGTGGCAAGCCCTTTGTTGAGGTGCTTCAGGAAGGAGGTGTAGTACCTGGTATCAAAGTGGATAAGGGAACAGTTGATTTGGCTGGTACAAATGGGGAAACAACAACACAGGGACTTGATGGGCTTGCAGGGAGATGCCAACAGTATTACAAAGCTGGTGCAAGGTTTGCTAAGTGGAGGGCGGTTCTAAAAATTGGCCCAACTGAACCCTCGGAGCTTTCAATTCAACAGAATGCTCATGGCTTAGCCCGCTATGCAATAATTTGCCAAGAGAATGGCCTGGTTCCAATTGTAGAACCCGAGGTTCTAACTGACGGACCTCATGATATCAAAAAATGTGCTGAAGTTACTGAAAAGTTCTTGCAGCTTGCTATAAAGCTTTGAATGATCATCATGTCCTTTTGGAGGGCACACTGCTGAAACCCAACATGGTAACTCCTGGTTTAGATGGTCCTAAGGTCACTCCAGAGGTAATAGCCGAGTACACTGTAAAGGCATTGCAGAGAACTGTTCCAGTTGCAGTTCCTGGCATTGTTTTCCTCTCTGGTGGGCAAAGTGAAGAAGAAGCCACCAAGAACTTGAACGCAATGAATAAACTGAACACTATCAAGCCATGGACATTGTCATTTTCCTTTGGGCGAGCACTGCAGCAGAGTACCCTTAAGACATGGGCTGGGAAAAAGGAGAATCTTGAAGCTGCACAGAAGGCATTTCTTGTTCGCTGCAAGGCCAATTCTGAAGCAACCTTTTGAAAATATGGTGGAGATGCTGGTGTTGGGCTTGCTACTGAAAGTCTTCATGTTAAGAATTACAAATATTGATCTTGCGGTGGTTCAACTGTGCAGCACCAACTAATTTTACTTGTAGCTTTCTCCATTGTTACCCACTGCATGTCGATAGCATTATGTTAAACATGGCAGCCTATTATGGCAAGTTTTAACTTCGATTTTATCTGCAAGTACTAGGTAAGTAGGTGATATAAGTGATGTAGAAGAGATAAATTTGAACGTTGATCATTTTTTTGTTTCCTTTTGTTGTATTCTTCTGCTGTTTCAGAAATTAAAAAAGATTGTTCTTTCACAAGCATATGAAGTTCTTCTAAACACGTCAATCTTTATATTTGCATCGTATGCATCAGATGTGTTGAGGCAAATGCACATTAGCAAATTTAGTTTACCAAAATATTTTACCATCTTGTCCAAGATATTTTGATAAGTATTGTTGGAATTGATTTTTTTTAATGTTTTTTGGAGCGCAATATATTTGGGATATTTATTGAACATGCCCAGAGTTTTATCTGGATTCCTTAGGCAAAGATTTGGAAAGCAACAATATTTTGATGACCGGAATAAATGATTGCTACAAGGGTAATCTTGAAAAATTGATTGAATTCTGTTTTTTCTGCTGTACTGTTAAAATTTTCTGTTATCCTTTTTATGGCAGGTAAAGTTCCTCGGACATTGCATAAGCGTGAATGGGTGTGGACATCTATCAAATTGACACATCATTAAATTAAAATACCTATATTAATCAGAGGCAAAAGCTAGGAGTGTCCATTTTGCTTGCTGCCTGCTTAGATGTATTGCCATACGATGTTCTATCAACTCGGTATGTAGAGATAAAAACACTTCTGCAGTTTTATAAGCTAAGTCTAATTATCGTAGTAAGACCATTCACGGAAAACTGTTTATAGTTATACCATGACACCATGAATGATATAGCATACAAACAATATTAGAATTTATGACATACAAGAATTTTTTTTTAACACAACAGCAAGAGTATGCTAAAGCGAAGCATAAGTTGAAGAAAGAGCGGTATTGGAATCCCTGTAAGAACCCCTTTGTGAAGCTTAATATGAATGACACTTTCAAAGGTAACTTGGAGAAGTCAGCTATGTAGGGGTGATCTTCAAAGTTCAAACAGATAGGCCAGGTATTAAATAATGTGGTTGAGGTTCTTGTCATTAACATGCATGTGGAAGCTCTCTCATTACCTATTCGCTACCTTATTGCGGAGATAAATTTCAAGCTAATGGTCTGTAAACTTGAAAACGCTCGTCCTGTTAATCTTCTACAGCCAAAGTTGCTGACAGTTTGGCAAATATATAGAGCTTTTTTGAGGTCAGATCGATCGTCCTTAGATCTGGTACAGCCAATTTGGTGACAGGTTGGCAAATATATATAGCTCTTTTGAGGTAAAGATTGATCATCTTAAGATCATCTCTATAATATTGTGGTCAAAGAACATCTACATCAAGGTTGGCACACTATTGTGAGGAGGGTTCTTGGGTTTTCCTATCCATTAGGTGTTATGACTGATGTTGTTAATGCAAAAGGAAGTTATATTACAGGGAGGGTGGTAGTCGTGGGTGGCTGTGTCACTTGCCATCTCCAAGGCAATCCATCAGATGGAGTGACTAGACATCCTATATCTTCATGTCCAGATAGTTTAATTTAAACCATTGGATGGAGCTTTATCTCCACCCACTTAATGCAGCCCAACAACTATAATGACCTGTGTGGTCCATCACTTGCCGTTATTCACCGTGGAAGATCTCAAACTCGTGTTTGCCACCTTGCTTTTGCTCCCTCATCCTCGTATCTGGTTCTTTCTATATCTATATCTGGAGGACGAGGGGTGAGCGCAGCCCCCTATCTGAACTCTATATCTATATCTGAATGAGACTATCTGAACTCTATATCTCTCTCTCTGAGCTTTCTAGCACCAATCTTTAGATGGCAAACATGGGTGACGATTTATTCATTGACAATGATGGCAAAAGCAGTCCCAGGGGTTGGAAAGGAATTGAAACAGACCTTCCTTTGCAGGGTGGGTGGAAAGGGATTGAAACAGGATCATCGCTGGGTGGGTGGAAAGAGGTAGAAAGCATAGTTACCAGGTTCGGAAATCCGATTAAATTCGGAAGGGCAAAAAAATCCGAAAATACGGAGTTCTCGAAAAAATTCAAAAATATGGAAAAATCCGGTTCGGAATATATATACTTATATTATTATAAATTTATATTATTGTATACTTATATCATTATATATAGACAAATCATACAAAAAAGCATCCATCTACCATAATCATCATCATCATAATGATTCTTTCAAAAGATTGCAAGAAGTTGCTTGGTCCAAAAAGGTGCAAAAATGGATTTTATGAAAATAAGAAAAATATTGCCATCAATGCGTAGAGCTCGAGAAAATATACACTTTTAGAGAAGACAACACCTGAAATGGAGCCACAGAATGAAAGTTATGGCACATGCAAGTTTTTGCTGCTACATCTTCCTGGACCCTTTCCAAAAATGGCAAAAAATTTCTGTCCTTGTGAAAAAAATCCAAAAATACGGTTCAAACCGGATTTCATACAAATCCGCCAAACCTGGGAACTATGGTAGAAAGAGACCTTACTTTACAGGGTAGGTGGAAAAAATTCTCCTTCAAAATTGGACTATTAAGTTTGTTGGTAAAGCAAGAAACCATATATTAGAAACGAGCAATAATAATTTAGCAGTCCTCCTAGTAGATGGCCTGATGTAAGAGGGCCAGGATTAGTAACCAAACAAGATTATGAACTTTTAAAAACAATATTCAGCCCCATGCAGGGACAAATCCAAAACAATTGTGGGAGGAAGAAAGGTGCCTGTACAAAATCCCTATCAAAACCAACCTCTGCTAAATGCAGACTGCAAAACAAACTATTGAAAAAGAAGAAACCGACACCATTTTCCTCTGCTAAAAGCTTTGGCTACTCCTTGATCTTCCAAAAAAAACATTCAGAATCGTTCGTTCAATATTGTTAGCAGACAATTGAGACTTACGGAGTGCTATTGAGGGCTAGGATGTTAGCAAGCCCATGGAATTTCCCCGGGCATTGTGAATTCGGTGGCTGGGTATCATGGCTACGAGTTTGTAAAATTGTGCCAAAATGGAGACAAGTGGTTCTTGGATGCCTTGAGGCAGTTGTCTAAGGTCAACATTGTTGTCAGTGCAATGAGATGAAACACCATCACACAAGTAGTCCTTATCTTGGAGAAAATGGATGAACAGCTTCTCAAATTTAAACCCGTAGCTTTAAGCGAAAGAAGAAAGATGACGGCTGTTCGGACTCTGCTATTGACGACTGTGCCCCAAAAGGATATGGCGTTCCGAAGGTGAGTAAATACAACCCAGTGCCAGATGGTAGAGATCATGGTAGGACTTTGTAATCATGCCCAGGTTAGATTCAAGAACGTGGCCATTGAGGGAGTCCATGAATAGGTGTTGTCTCTCTTTTTGGCTTCACATGAATGTTTCTTGGCTGTATGCAATCGACCTAACAAACTCTCTTACAAATCCAACCAACCTTATACAAATTCCACAAATTACTTACAAAACACACGAAGGAGGAAGGCGTTATACAGACGATATGTTCCATATTTGACCGATTTTGACAGCAGTCAATATAAATAAAGTCGGAGCATATATTTAACATTTGTGTTTGTAAAATTCCACAAATTGCTTACAAAACACACGAAGGAGGAAGGCGTTATCCAGACGATATGTTCCATATTTGACCGATTTTGACAGCAGTCACTATAAATAAAGTCGGAGTATATATTTAACATTTGTGTTTGTAATTCGGAGGTCAGCAGTTTGAGTTAATTGGAAGTCGAAGGCACGAACGTGTCGGCAACTTACAAAAGTTAGATACAAGTTGGAAAGAGAAAATAAAATTCTCAAAGAACAGGTACTAAATCTCCAAAACCTCATGGAAAGAGGACAGCAAGAGTTAACCATGCTAAAACAAGATCTAGGACATATGAAAATAGGGGAGAAAAAAGCCCTGAAATGGTAAAAGGGAAGGAAACAATACAGATAAATGAGATCCAATCAGCAATTAAAGACATGGAAATAAAAGAAAATCAACTAAAGGATCGGATAGAAGAAGCCAAAACTTGGTCACAATTAGTAAGTGGATCATCAAATGAACAAAGGCAAGTCATTGAGAAACACATCAAAACACAGATAAAAGAAGAGAAAGATCAACAAGATAGAGTAGTAAATTTTATTATCAAGGGTCTAAAAGACTTTGGTGAAAAAGAGAGAACTGACATATTGGCAAGAGACTTTCTTAAAGACAAATTGAAGTGGACATGCTACATACAACAAGCAAACAGGATTGGCAGGAGAACAGAGGGAGGAAAGGACCGCCATGTGCGAGTTGTCATGAGAAAAATAGAAGACAAACATACTATTCTAAAAAATAGGGGACTTCTTAGAGGAACACACATATATCTAGACGAGGATTTGACATTCGCTCAACAAGAAGTTCGAAGGAAAGAATGGGAGAAAGTGAGAAAAGCAAGAGAAGCAGGAAAATGGGCACAAATGAGAAATGGGAAAGCCCAAATCAGCGATCATTTATCAAACAAGAAATAGGAATTAGGGGCCCCACGGGAATTCATGCACATAGTAAGTTGGAATTGCAGAGGATATCCATGGAGAAGAGGACCGGGTTTGGGGCCCATAATAGAGGGGAAAGATATTATTATTCTTATGGAAACTCATGAGCACGAAGGCTGCAAGGTTCCAGAGTTTGAAGGCTACAAGAAAATCTTAGTTTGGAACGAAGGGAATGAAATAGGGAAAGGTCACGGCGGAATCACAATGCTAATCAAGGAAATATGGCTTGAAATTGTCAAAGTTGAAAAGGAAGATCCAAATAAGCAATACATATGGCTAAAAATAACAGATGGCAAGACAACAATCAAATTGGTTGCCTGCTACTTTGCACCGAAAGGTTCAAAGACATATAAGAGAAGAAAACTAGATAGCGAAGATCCATACGCTTCAATAAAAAAAGACATTTCTTTTTCAAAGACATCTAGAGAAATAATTTTATTGGGTGATTTCAATGCGAGGACTGCAAATAATCAATCTCTTCAGTTGATCAGCTTAGAAGGAGGTGAAGACAATCCGTTATGGCTTAAGGAAGAAGAGAACAAGCTTTGGGAAAGATTATCTCAAGACGGTAATGGAGGGGTGACTCACTTTGGGGTTGAGCTTCTAGGCCTATGTAGCTTATACAACATGGTCATTTGTAATGGCATGAGGGCTTGGCCCAGATCAGGCAATATCACTTGTAAAACATACAATGGTCAAAGTGTAGTAGACTATGTAATATGTTCTCAAAGTTCTATCTCCAGGCTGCTTGAATTTGAAATTGGAGATTGTCCTATCGAACTAAAATCAGATCATAGTCCTCTCTTGGTAAAGCTCGGGACAGTCTTAAATCAGCAACAAAGAAATCAGGTTCATCACATGCAAAAGGCATCTCAAAAACAAGGAAAAATCATTCTAAATAAAGAAAATCAGGAAATCTTTGTTGCAACCCTTAAACAACAATTTCAGATAATGAGGAAGGATATAGAGAACACGACACCTAAGGGAATGAGTGGTTATGTACGTAGTAATCTGCTGATATCTTTAATCCAAAAGGCTCTAAGTGCTTGTGAAAGATCTAAGCCTAGAAAGGGAGCGGCAAATACTTTTCCAAAAACCCGTGGTATGATGAAGAGTGTAAAGCTGCCAAGAGAGCTTTGAAGAAAAGTGAGATGAACAAAGAAAATAAAAAGACTTATGAGAGACTGGTACAACACAAAAAAGAAAGCTATGTGAGCAAGAGAAGGACAAAATTAATTTCTCTTGGAAAACACAACCCCAAAGGTTTTTGGAGGGAGTTACAACAAAAGAAAAAATACATAGAAAATAATATCACAGGTGCTCATTGGTTAGAATATGCAAGGACCCTTTATGAGCGTTCCCAACAAAAAGATATTCCTCCCATAATCGAGACTTCGATTGAGCTTTTTTCGACAGAAGACATCAAGCAGGGCATAAATAATCTAGCAAGTGGTAAAGCACAAGACATCGATGGTCTACAGGCTGAATTTCTAAAATGGGGGGTTGAGGTCCTCACACCACACATCAGAAAAATATTCAATAATGTCAATCAAAATGGCTTTCCGACAGAGTGGACGACTAGCGTTGTTATTCCTTTATTTAAAAGTGGTGACATTAATAATCCGTCTAATTATCGCACCATTATGATCAATCCTCTTCTTGGTAAACTTTTTGGAGGCATGATAGAGCGAGAATCAACAGTTGGGCCGAAAGAGAGGGTAAAAGAGCAAAAGGGCAAGCAGGATTCCGACCTAAACACTCAACAATTGACCATTGCATCACTCTTAGGCATTTGATTGAAAAGGTTTGGGACACCCAAGGAGAAGAAGCTTTTTGTTGTTTTGTTGATTTCAGAAAGCTTTCGACACAGTACCCAGAAACAAACTTTGGAACAGGATGGAGGAACTTGGGATTCCAGATGAGTTTAGAGCAGCAGTTCATAGGCTGTATGAGTAGGTCAGAGCTAAAATCAGAACCAGAGAAGGTATGTCCGAATGTTTCGGCAGTGACATTGGTGTCAAGCAAGGTTGCCCTCTTTCCCCACCTTATTTGGTCTATACATTGACAAGCTTGAGGAATGGTTAAATAAAACTGAGGGAGGAGGTATACAGTTAGCAAGTTACGTGGTGAAGTTACTCCTATATGCTGACGATCTTATCCTAATTTCAAAAATAGCCCAAGGATTGAGGGAACAACTAAAAGCACTAGAGCTCTTCTGCCAAGAAGTCGGGATGCAAGTGAACACTAGCAAAACAAAAATCATGATTTTCTCCTTGAAAAGGAAAGAGAGACAAATTAACTTTCTTTTTGAAGGGAGCCCTTTGGAAATAGTCACTGAATACAAATATCTTGGGATTGACTTTCACCACAAGCTTAGTTGGGAGACTTGTAAAGCAAAAAGGATTTAGGGAGGTTGGAAAGCATCTTACCTACTTCAAAACAGGTGTAGGAAAGCTGAGCTTTGGGACTGGAAAACTAAGAAAACCCTTTTTGGTCTATTGGTCATTCGGTTGTTCTCTATGGCTGCGAGGTTTGGGGAAGTAGCATGTCAAATCACGGGTGGAGACAGATAGAAAGAATCTAGAAACATCTAATCACAAGCACTCTCAAAGTCAAATCAATTGTTCCTTATGAGATCCTGCTTTAGTGAAGCGGGTACTTCCTCATTGGAAGCTTCGGCAATATCTCGGATGATAAGCTATTTGAAAAAAGTTGAAAGCATGGACAATCTTCGCTGGCCCAAAATAGTTGTGGACGATACTCTGGAGCGTAGAAAGAAAACTTGGATGAAACAAAATAATAAATGGATGAACAAATGGGGCATCAACTTGCAAGAGTGTCCTAACAACAACAGGGAAATAAAAAATTATGTGATAGAAAAGTTCAGGACTGCCATGTGGACGGGACAGATTGGTCGAAAGAAAGCACATTATATCAGAGAATTCAATCCCACTGGGGAGCATGATGAAAAAGCTTATCTAGGGGCAACTATCAAGGGTAAAGCAAGGATTCTAGTGGCACAGTTAAGGACCGGATCACACCATCTTCGATGCGAAACTGGTAGATGGACTATTCCAAAGGAAGATTGGGAAAGGAGAATTTGTCTTTTCTACAACGCAAAGGGGTCATTGAGACAGAATGACATTTCGTCATGGAGTGTTCGGCATATGATGATATTCGTATCCAGTACGAAAACAACCTGAAGGTGGATGGACTAGAGGAACTCTTCGAAGGAACAAAGCTTCAGGCGACCATGGGTTTCATTCTCAAGATTCACAGCCGGAGAGCGGATATTGAAAGGAGTCTGAAATTAGATTAAAAATCTCAGTTTTGTGGTCCCATAGACTCTTCAGTCTCATGGACGTCATTAAAATCTTTCATTTCATTTCATTTCCACGAAGGACCTTCTCACACACTTTTTCTAGAAGTATGGTTTTTCGCAAGTCATTTTTTCAAGGTCATAAATGAAATCATTTTTGGTCATTAAATTCAATAAACTAGATAAAAATTCCACTAGACCATGGGTCTCGAGGCCTTCATTAAACATGAAAAATATGTTTTGGTATGTAGAAGTAAAAAAATTATGAGTAGTGCACTCATTGGGGCACCAAAGATTTCACTCATGTTTCAAGGAAGCATATAGTAGATTTACAATTACGAGTAAGCGTATAACTAAACTAGTGATCACCTTCAACTCAAGCAGCTACGAGTAAGAGGGATTCACGTCGTCAAAGTCACCCAGGGCACGATCCCACAGAATCGCTTTTTGACTCCTCATGTCGGGTATCTCCAGGGCTTGCACTTAGCAAGACTTGATTCTGGTGGGTTTTTTGAAAGCTTAATAACATCACCAATAGACGAAGAGCCCTTCGATATGTAGAAGTAAATTTTCAAATTTGGGGTTTATGAGTTGTTAATTAGGTTATTACAACTCACTAATATAATCACATACAAAGTCGAATTAAGGTCTTTGAGCACCCTAAGCGAGTTCTTGGAGTAGATGCCCCTCTTGATTTTTGAAAACATTTTATAGATGAATTTTTAATTTATACAATTAAGATTATACATACTTCTTCCTTGCCTTTTCCACAAAAAAACTATCACAATTTATCGCCATAGTGATGTCATGTTCCCACTAATGTGGTAGTGATGTAACTCACCTTTGTATTCATTTTTACAATTTTGTCAACAAGTGTCGCTAAGCCTTGGCCTCCAAGAAATTCATTTGTTGGGAAACCTCTCATCTTCTTGTGAATAATTATTACACATACTTCACTTACCCTATTAATCTAACTCAAAATGGAAATCAAAGATGCATTTATTACTTAGCCAATTAATCTGAATCAAAATGGAAATCAAAGAGGTGTAAGATTGTATGTAACAATATTTGGAAAGTATCCTTTACTTAGAAACTCTGTGATGGACAAAAGGTAGCAAGAGAATTTTTCGTCTATCTTGGAGCCCAACTATGAGATGAGTGACAGAGCACCTCTTCCCAATCCCACAAACCTCCACCCCGAGAGAATTTGTGTCCCCTATTGTCATTTTCTAACCCAAAACCAATGCCCGTAACCTTTTCGCCACTCTATGTGGGTAAAGGAACCATTGTTATCTTGATACAATGTGGATTGCATCCAGTTTGTGTATTACAAAAAAACCCACAAAGAGAATCACTAAAAGGAATCGTGGAATTGTGTGTCCTCACAAGGCTTCAAAGCTCACAGAGGGGTTTCCTCTGCAACTTTCATCATAAATTCTTTATCTCCCACTCAAACTTGGGGTCTCAACTATATAGACTTGGTTACCTGCTAGTTCACAAGCACTTCTATTTTCCTCACTCGTCTCTTATGTTGGTACACTACAGACTACAATCGCTTAGAAGAACTCAACTCGCATCTCACTATGATCTGCGCGTGAAATTCACCCTTATCACCTCCACATTTGCATTATCAACATTTTCACCTCTACGCTAAGCACAAAATAGTCTATAGGTAGAAGATTATATCACTGTAATAGTTGGATTAATCATATTGTATTGTAAATATATAAATGTTTGCATTTTTAAAGTATACAACTAACATGAATGCAATATTTTTTACCGCCCTTTGCCTTCCAAAGGTGCCTAGGCAACTACCTAGGTTGCAAAGGGATGATACACCCTTGATCACATAGGTTTATAGAAGGTTATGGCAAAAATAAAATAAAATAAGAAAATAAGAAATAAACCAAAATAGTGAAAATGCTAATAAAAAATTTATTAAAAAAATTAACTAGCTAGTAGAAAAACATTATAATAAACTAATTCAATATAAACCAAGCCTCGCAAAGATTTAAACAAAGTTCTAAGAGGCTTGATATGTGTCCCATGTGTTTTGATACCTACCATTTGCATACTTAATGCAAACATCAAATATTTAAAAAAAAACACTAATACAATCAATATACACATTGAATCATAAAATCAACAAATTAAATAGCAATGAGATCAACTACTTTAACCATACATACAATACCTTACAATACCTTCTGTATCAACATACAATAATCAAATGTCCCAATATCTCATTATCAATAACACAATAAATATAGTCCTACTATTTTACAATTTAACCAAACAAGTAAAATTAACCGATTATTATTTATCCATAGAAAATGCAAAATTGACACTTTGTTCCATGAAACTTGCTAAAAGTTTGGTAATATTCAATAAGAAATAACTTGTGAGGCATATATATAAAAAAAAATTTATCTTGAGGCTTGTGCCTATTATTATATATAAAATATGAATCGTTAAAATATATAAAATATATAAGACACAAGATCAAGGAGAAATTAGTGGCGTTTCTACTCTTGGTTGATCTAGGACTACTCTCGGAAGATTTAGATCTTTATGTGTAGTGCCCTCCAAGTAAGGAGGTCATGTCTAGATGATTTCCATATGGATTCAATGGATTCGAGTGCCTTTTCTTATATCGATAACATTTCCTTAGTTTCCCTCTCAAAGTTGAACAAGTTATCCATTTGAAATTGTCACCATTAGGCACGTGAAGGAAATGTTCATGAGATAGATAGATTCGAGATAGATTCTGTCTAGAGCCCATGAATCCATCCAATGGTCGTAAAACTCAAAACTCAAAGTTGTCTCGGTGTCTTTCTAAGATTTAGGTTGGCTCCTATATAGACTAATGCGGTTATAGTGATGTAAAACTAAAAATAGATTCGCCGTAGAAGAGAATGTGATTAATCTCAATTATATATTTATGGACCAAATATCGGTAAAAGTATAAAAATTAACTATCAAGTTTCTTGGACAAAGTGTAGGGTACTACAATTTTCCCCATTTTAATCTAGTAGTGACAAATGTTGATTAAAAGGAAAAAGAAATGCAAACCTTAATAATATTTATCATAAGTTGATTGTGATTAAAAATCACATTTCTGCTCCACACCTAAATGTCTACAACATAATGTTGAAGTAGATTAAAGCTCAATAAAGATGTATAAAACTTGAATTTTGAAATTTTCGCTATAGAATTTATTTAATTTTTGAATTCTTCATAGTTGAATATCTTGAAATGCTTGAAGATTTTGAACTTTCCATAAAAATATATCTTTAAAAACTTGAAATTTGATTGAGAATAGGAATAACTACACCTTATTAGTAGATCAAACCATGTTACAGAACAACTTCAAAATCATTTAGATAGTGTCATGGGGTGTGTATGCTCAAATTGGAGTAACTAGTGAAACTACTTAGAGAGATGTGTCCATTATTAGGTAATACCTAAAATCTCACACTTTTCGTGGAGAGGTGGATTTTATCATGGAATCGTTCATCTGCAAGCTACAATTATGATATAAATAGATGACCTTTATCAAGGAAGAGGTCATACAACACACTCATGGATAAGGTTAACTTAGTCGAGTATGTGCTTACACCAAGATATGTCAAGGAGAAGGATGACCTTGTCAAAAATGAGATCATGCCAATAGTGCTAAGGGGTTACCTATTCAAGTATGAGGGCATGCCAAAATAAATAAATTCGTGAAACTAAGTACGAAGCTCACGGGGCCCAATAGCTCAAGGACTATAATGGCCAAACCTACAATGTAAGACATAAATAAGATGGAAAATTAACTACATAGAGGATATTGAGGCCAAGGGAGAGGATTTTCCTTTCCTATTTTTTTCTTCTTTCCCTGACGAGATGCGGGTAGGTGTACGATGGGGGTGGTTCTTTAGGAAGTGTACTCGACCCCCTCCCCTTTGTGTTTTGGGGGTATGGAGATAGGGCCACTCCTTTCCCCTCCCATCTCCCTCCGAGAGATGACTTTGGATACTAGATCAAATCTTTGGTATCGCTCCACCTTATCGCGAGAAGGGGTATAGGCACTTCCCTAAAGGGAACAACTAGCACTCATTTGGATAGATGAAAAACTTGAGGGATGAGGAGAGGGAGAGGGAGGGGGTGTGGGGGAGAGAGGGGGAGAGGGAGATAGAGACTCGTCGTCATCCATCTCCCCATACTTCTATAGGGGCATCCTCAATAGAACTAGGCAGAGTGTTTCACGTGTTAGTTAGGCCCCCGATCCGGTCCAGTTTGAAATACTAGGGTAAATACGAAAGGGAACTCTAATGTATAAAAGGTTTTGTCAAAAACTTGATAAGACCGACTAGGATTAGTTTTGATAATGTTTAAACTCACAAAGAATGCCATAGAATTGATGGTTTATGAGAACCATATTTGAAATATATTTAAATATCTTAAATAATCCCATTATATACCCCCTTTTGAGGTGAAGAAGGAGAAGGAACTCATTTCAAAAGGAAGAGCTAAACACACATGTACATATAAATATCAACCATATAAAGCATGTATATTGTTGTCCCAAAATTTTTAAATGTCAAAATTTTGAAACTTTTTGCATCATATTGCCTCGTCGATTGTCCTTCTACACCATTACAAGAATTCATTCATCTTTCATCCTCTTTTTAACTCGTTTGTTAATTGTCATAACGTTGCATTGTCGTGTTTTCTTCATCATTGTTGTCTCGCCATGCATTATACACCCTTTTGACTTCTCAAAATGGTCTATAACACTTAATTAGTTATTTTAATTTAATTATTTAAAATTAATTAATTAGTAATATTGATTTAATTCACCAATTCAACATGGTCAATGAGTTCATTTCTCGTATAATTGAGATATGCAGACTCTTAACACCGACCATTCGTGTCGTGATGTTGATCTAGGTGTCATTTTGGTGTCTAGGTGTATGTCCAACTCACTTCAGTGGGGTCCACATGTACCCACTTATCTATTGTAATAAATTCTTTTAATTAGGTCACTTATGTGATAAAATGATGTTATTTTAATAAAGTGATTATTAAAATAACATCATTTTATCACATAAGTGACCTAATTAAAAGAATTTATAACAATAATTAAGTGGGTACATGTGACCCCACTAGAGTGACTTGAACATACACCAATGGGGTCTTATAATGTGACCTATTTATGCCCTAAAGTGATGGCATGTAAACACGAACTACATTATAACCAATTTTTGGGTTATAAAGAGTGTTAGAAGTCATTTGTCTGAGGTCTTGGAGGTTGGAAGAACTTTGGGTTCTATAGTCTCATGGCGGAAAGTTAATAAAACTTTGTGTTTAGATACTTTCCATGGAGATTGATCATTTTGAAGACTTTTTTAAGAGAAGGAGAAGGATACATTGTGTTCCTTTCCAAGAAGAAATACATGGATGCTTATAGAAATTTTTGTATTGAGATTCTTGGTGGTTATGTTTGTGTTTAGGTCAAATATAATATTTCATTTCTTTCCTTTTCATAAAGAGTATTAACATTCAATCTCCTTACTTTTATGGTTTACTTTCTAGCATTTAGGAATGAGAACTGTGTTGTATTTTAATTACATGCTCCCTCTCTCCATTATTTTCCACTAACTTTCTCATTCTCATATTCATCTCTCACTTTCCTTTATTTCCCCTTTCGGGTGCTTTCTGGGTTAAAATTTCTCAAAACCCCACAAACCCATCATACGAGGAAGTTACCCCTCTCAAACGTAAAGGTTAGACACCCTATCGATAGATGGTCTCTCCAATGTTGCAAATTTATTTCGAACAATGCAGGTGAGCCTATGAAGAGACCAAATAAACCAAAGCGACATCAAATCTTGGCAACAATTTTTGGTGACTTCGTTGATTCGCACTAATGCTAAATATTGGTCATAGTAGTTCCTTTGCATGCATTTGGGTTTTCCTACACAAATTAATTGTTTTAGCAAATGAATCTCATTGAAAATCCTCCTATTTTGCATCCTAATACTCTTTTGCTTCAAAATACTCAAGAAGACATTTCTACTAATCTAAGGTATTTCATTTGGAGAAACCATCAGAATAACAACCATTTCTACATTGCAAGCGAAGGATCTTGGATGAAGAAAAAGATCATACCAACATAGTAAGGATAATAAAAGCTATTGAAATTAGATAGAAATGAGGAAGAATCAAATCTCAAAGAGTTGCTCACATTCCTTGATCTATGACTATCCCATCAACTCAAGTTCTAGTTTATCAACCCAATCTTTCCTTTGAAGAAATAACTCAAGAATATATTGTAGCCAACCTTTGAGTCATCGCGTGGGAGAATCGTACAAGTTTTGGGCAATATTTTATAGTTGAAAGAGTCATTGATACTAAAGTGTATCATGCACAACTTAAGAAAGAGCTTTCGAAGTTGTAGCCATAAGAAGACCCGCACAAGTTATAATACGAGTCATTTGAGGTGTTACTCCACAACCTCCTAACCTAGAAAAAAATAAAATTGATCATGTATTTCAAATTGGTGGAGAAAAGATTCACAAGAGGAAATAAAGCAAAAGGAGTTAGTGACTCGACCTTTTATTTTTAACAAAAGTTTGATTTCAAGCTCACTCCTACAAAGAAGAAAGGTTTGAGGAATTTGGTAAGTCTCACTTCAAGTTCTGAAAAGAAGCCAAAAGAAGGTAATTCGACTATTCAATCCCTTATCCCCCTAAAACAATACTTTTGGTGAAAACTATCTTTCTTAAGATTATCATTGTACCTCGAGGACTGTCATTGGTCCACGGCACTGGAAAACTTCATGATCTTCCTAAAGGTTCTAGAAAGAATTTTCCTAAATTAAACAGTGATGGTAAAACATCTCCTAATGACCACATTACAATTTTTTTGCCACATGTAGAGTTCTTGGAATTAGACATGCATATTTTTTTGTCCACTTTTTTGTTGAGACTTTGAAGAGGGCAATCGATTGGCTATATCATTTGGTAGCAGGTATAATTAATACCCGGGATAATGTGAAACAAAGATTCAATTATGTGGAAGAGGAACGTGTGTTCTTGGCACAACTTTCAGAAATAAAGAAAGAACCATATGAACCCATGTGGGACTTCATTTCCAAATTGAATATGTTGTTATGCAAAATCCCTCAAGGAGCTCAAAGTATGGCGAGATAATTAAAAAAAAACTTCATCAACGCACAACTGACTACGAAGTTGTATTCCTCTTGAGAAGAGCTAGAGTTATGAACTTGGATCTTACACAAACCCAAGCCTTTCAAATAGAATATGACCTCATCATTGCATAGAAAAAGCAAGAAAAGCTCCAATAAAATAAAAGGTCAAAACAGATTCAAATCTCTTTTGAAACTCTCATACAAAAATTGGAAAATGATGTGGTGGAATTGAAGAAGTAGGTTGCACAAAACGCAATTTGAACTCCCATATAAGGATGTTCGAAGGAGAAATTATGTCCCAAATCAAAACTAGCTTCCGATCCTCAACAAAGATTGGAAATCGAACCAACACCCACAACCAATTTTAAGTGTGAGATAGAAAAGGTTGAAATAGTAGAAGTTGATGAAGAAGAAAATTTAGTTGTCTCTCAAAGATGAAGACGAAGAACCCGAAGGTGACAATACCATAGGATTCTTTGAATATATATCTTATGATGAATATGATGAATCGAGTTGAAGACATGAATAGTCATTCCTATGTAGTTTTCACAAGGTCACAAAACAAAGAGAAATACCATATAAAGGCAAAAGGAAAAGCTTCCACAAAACCGAAAAAGAAAGTTAAAAATAAATAAACTCCAAAAGAGACTAAAAGCAAGGAAACCAATAAGGTTCCCATTGTGAAATAAATTATGAAGAAAGAAAATCTTGCATCGAGTCCTCAAGACAAAGTGAATTCAAAAAATACTAGTGCAACATATATTTCCTCTCCCTCTATTACCACTACTTCAAAATTTTCTACAATTTCCATAAGCAAATCCTCTCGTATTTAAAAGGATGTTTCTCTTGAAGTTCAAACTTTAACTACCATACCCAAGTTTGATATCATTGATCACATCAAAAAATAAGGATTTAGGTGTCTCAAAATGAATACCTCATTTATCCAATCTTGATCAACTCGAGAGACTGATCAAGTTTATCAAAAGTAGCTCTCAAAGCTCTAAGGGAATCTTGAAAAATCCTACAAGTTCAAAAAATCATAATCTCATGACTTGCTAATACTTCAAAATCGAAAAAACATGAACATTTTTATGTCTCTCTTTTTATCAATGGACATAAGTTGAGTATCATTGATTCTAGGGCATCCCATAATGTTATGTCACTAATGTAGTGCACACCCTTGGACTTACTTGTACAAGGTCGTTTGGAACATGTTATTAAATGGAGACAAAACAAATGTCTTTGATTAGGAAAATCAAAGATGCTCAAGTGGCTCTAGTTGCTTACCCACATAAGAGAGTTTAATTGACTATCTTGGTAGTGGATATCCCTGCATCATATGGAATGTTTCTAAGTAGGAAATTTGGTAGATATCTTGGAGGTGAGATTAAAATGGATTCGTTGCATGCAATGATCCTGTCATGGGAGAAATAACAAAAGTTAGAGTCGAATCTAAAGACAAATATACAATCACCAAAATAGATGATCCACGTGCTGAAATTTTATATGAAGATGCATGTATTAGCTATACTACATGGAAACACCAAGTACCCCCGCGTACTGGCCTAATATGTATTGGGTACTAATACCGGTACTATTACGTTACAGGTACGTATTGTACCGTATATGTATCTGTACCCTTCTTGAAAAAATATAGGGTATTGGTAATTATTTCATAACATTTGTAAGTGAAGATGAAGCTCCTATAGTGATAGAGGGAAATCCTAATGATATTTGGAATCTTGAATTTGATGGAAGTTGTTGCTCAACAATATCCAATGCGGAGTATTTCTTATCTCACCAACTAGAGAGATGTTCCCATTCTCATACAAGATTCATTTTTAAAAATGAACAATAACACATAATTTAAAGTTGGTACTAGTACGTTGTGGGTATGTATCGTACTGTATTTGTATTTGTAGCCGTACAAAAAGTCTAGGGTATTGGTAATTATTTCATGACATTTGTAAGTGAAGATGAAGCTCCTAAAGTGATAGAGGGAAATCCTAATGATATTTGGACTCTTGAATTTGATGGAAGTTGTCGCTCAACAATATCCAATGTAGTAGTATTTCTTATCTCACCAACTAGAGAGATGTTCCCATTCTCGTACAAGATTCATTTTTGAAAAATGAACAATAATGCATAATTTAAAGACACAAGGTGATGCTAAATTGGTTTTCAAACAAGTCGAAACAAATTTCAACTAAATAATGATCGTCTCAAGCATTATAGGAATAAAGTTTGGGAATCCATTTAAAAATTTGGTGCCTTTTCAATCGAATCCATCCCGTGAAGTGACAATGACAAAGGAGATTCCTTGGCAACCTCACCTTCCTTGATGATTCCTCATCCCAAGTTTGAAAAAGAAAAATTCACTATAGAAATGATCTTTCAACCGAGTGTACCTAGCAACTCGAGAGAATTGGAAAGTGTTCAATGATGACTAACGAGATCATATAATTTACGGAGAAAGATGAAAATTTTAGCAATCTCTACTTTGAAGGAAGTGAGTCTCTTCAGAGATAATCCACTTCTTTATCCATGGAAGAAGGAATCAAAAGTGAAGATAAAGGAGATGGGATGATACAACTAAAAGGGAATAATAGCCACAAGGTTTTGTTTCACTTGAATAACTCTTTGAAAAACATGATAGCTTTATCAAAGGGAAAGTAAAAGAATGAGCCTCAAACTTTGTGGATTACGAAAAAGTGAACATTGGCACTTAAGAATAACCCCGCATGGTAAATATTGGTAAGTGTTTCTCACCAAAATAATAGTGAAGGTATGTTGCACTCTTGATAAAATATATAGACATCCTCACCTATTCATACGAAGACTTGAAGTCCTTGAAACCAAAATAAATGCAACATACATTCCTACTCAAATCCAATTTTGTTCCCTTCAAGTAGAAATAAATAGTATAATCGAAAATAGTTGGGACTATTTTTGAATAATTCTAAAAGATGATAAAGGAAAGGATCATTTCTCTTATTCATCATTCAAAATGGATATCAAACATTGTTTCAAGACATAAGAAGAATGAAGAGATAAATTTGCATTGATCTTAACAATTTGAATCAAGCATCGTTGAAAGATAATTATCACCTTCTAATCATGGATCAATTGTTGCTAGTTGTCATAGGATCTGAAATTATGTCCATGCTTGATGGATTCTCCAGATATAATCAGATTGAATTAGTAAAAGAATATCAATACAAGATCACATTCACCACCTAATGGGGTATATTTTCATATAGAAGAATCTCATTTGGTTTTACCAATGTTAGGGAAACGTTTTAAAGAGAAATGGACATGGAATTTTCCAATCTTAGAAATAAAATTATAGTTTTCTATCTTAATGATTTAATTGTGTTCTCTAAGAAGCGTGAAGATCATCCGAAACACTTAGAGCAAGTGTTTGAATGGTGTCTCCTTCACGGGATCTCTTTGAATCCAAAGAATTATGTGTTTGCAATTGGAAGAACAATTACAAACCCTCTTAAACTATATCAAATATTTTCTCTCTCCAAATCCTAACCCTTTGGCTTCTCTTCCATAAGCATACTCTTGAGGAAAGGTTGTAGAGACTTGGTTGAAAAACTATTGATGAGTGGTTTGAAATTCATTGATGAAGGATGAAGGGTGTATGATAATCTTATTTCGACACAAAAAAAGGTTCTATGATTGAAAACATTGAAAAAGAATCCAAAGTATGGGAAGATGTAATTTAGGATCTTTGCATCATGGTTGTCACAAATGAGAAACTCCTCCTTTAAGAGAAAATATTTGATGATGTTGAGAACAATATATATTCCACCGGTCATTCATTGTTGAATGGATATTGAAGGTTCTTGAAGAATCCTCTACTAAATTGCAAAACACAATTCAAAAGGTTGAATCCTTGAAATTTGAAATCTTTGTTGATCTCAAAGCTCTCCATTGTGATCTCTTCCAAGACAATTCTTCTCGATGAAATTCAGTAAATGAAATCAAAGAATAGTTCAATAAATTGATTAAATAAGATCTATATAAAACAAAGAATCTCCACCAAGATAAGATTGAGGAGTTTTCTCGAGCTAAACAATGTGATAATTGAAGCTTCAAAAGGTTTGACTCAATATAGAGGAACAAGTTCAAAAATGGAGAATTCTTTGGGAAGTTGGATGATCAACCTTGCAAATACTCTAATGCTAAAGGAATCATAAATATCAACTACGGTGACCAAGTTCAAAATGCATGTATTGAAGATCAAAGTCTCAACTCCTTCCATTTGTTCTCTTCCTACCTCAAGTGCTAGTTAAAACTAGTTATGTTGTAATTTTTACTTTTATTTTTGAAAAGAAAATTAAATGTAAAAGTCATTTAAGTGACTTAACTAATCAAAATATTAGTCACTTAAATAACAATTAGTTATTTCAAGGTAGTTATCCTCCCCTCATGCCTATAAAAGGTGTCTTTTTCATTTGTAAAAGGTGTTGGATGTTAGTATATTGATGTAAAAGGACAAGAAAATTTGTTGAATACGGAAGATAAATCATTTTATTTATTCTATATTCTCCTCCACTTTTCTAGTTATTTCTTGTAACATTTATATGCAAATGGAATGTGAAACTTTGTGTTCATCTTTCTTCTTCAAGAGTTATTGAACTTGGAGTCAATATTTGTCTTGTTTAAAGGAAAGGTATTTCATTGCATATGATTGTGTAAATCATGAGTTTCATTAACATGCAAGAGTAGAATAAGATCTAAGTTCTTCTTGTTTGAACATGTTGTTTTTCTTCCTTTCTTCCATTATTTTCTCAAATTGGTTTCATTCGATTCCTTTTCCTATGTATTCAACTTTATATATAATAAAACTAACATCCTCAAAAGAAATTTTGATAGAATGATTGTATATTCTATAGATATTTTAGGAACAATTTTGTCTTTAAATAAAGTAACCTCCCCAATAAAGAGGAGACACAATTGTCCCCTAAACTGTTGACATTTTCCTCCATGCAATTTTTTTCTTCCAACATGAATGTTAACGTTTATTAATCAACTAAATATTAAACATGTTTCTAACCCTAGTCTAGAAACTGAAATAAAGAAGTATGAACCCTTAATATCTTACACACCCTTATACCATCTCTTATTTATTTATTTTATTTGAATCATTTGGTACACCCACTTGTTGATCAATTAATTTCTACTCTCTTTGGTCATATTCCTCCCTCGTGGCTTACCCACAAATATGTTATGATATGTATCTAAATCCTAAGGTTCCTTTCCGTCAAATTGATTTAAACTATTACCCCTTTAACCAAGTCCATGCCCATTCCCAACTTGAGAAGGATCCATCTTTCGATACTAAATGTCTTTATGCTCGGTCTCAATTGTATCCTACCTATATTGATGTCCAACTTGAGTTCACTATCGTTACTACTCACCACGAAAGAGCTTATATGCAACATTTTATCCCACCTTCTCCTCAATCTAAAGATTTTATAGCTACCATCTTTCCTCCACTATTTATCCTAATCTAATATTGGGACCTATTGTCCATATTTTCAATACAAGAAGATGAAGGTCATTCATTGGGGCTAATCAACCTCTCCCTCCACCACCTTCTGCTCCTACTTCCCAATCTAGTGCTCCATCCAACTATTATGAAATATTGGATCAATTGAATAATACACCTACTAAGATATTTATTATATAATTGCTTAAGAAATCACCGACTTACAAGAACATTCTATGTGAGGCATTACCATCTACTACTATTCATAATAATGCTCAACCTTATTGCTTTGTTTCTATCATGAACATATTTAAAAACATGGATAAAGCTATCAATTTTAGTCCCATAATGTTACCTCCCGAGAATACAAGAGGACCAATGTATACCCCTACTTGTTACTACATATATCCAAGAGTTTTTCATTAAGAGAGTAATAATTAATAATGAACCTCCATTGAGTGTTTTCCTAGCTCCTTACTCTAAGAAATGGATATCTCTTTGAATGTTATTGATAAGAATACTACTTTTGGTAAAGTCTTTAGTAATATTTCATTATATGCAATTGGAATAGAATCTATTCCTTCTAATTTTCATCAATGTGTCAATTTTAAACATGATGGCTATGAATACAATTTTACTATAGATGAGGAACCTTCTAAATATTGTAAAATTTATAATTCTACTTCTATTAATCCTATTATCATCCGTATGGCACAACATATTCATATTGATATGTTACATACATATGTGGTATATATAAAAAAATCATGATACTAAACCTATTATGCCACCACCCATTGAACCTACACCAATCTCACCATGTATCCCTAAGGATTAGGTCCACGTTCATCACTCTAAGTCATTCCAATTTACTACACCATCACCACTTGAGGATGAAGTTATTCTAAAGTTACCATTACTAGTTACTACTAAAAAATAAGATGATTTGATTATTTATTACTATGATGGTGATGATGATGATATTGGATTTTTTGATTACTTAATATTCTCTTTTGTTTCAACACTTATGTCATTATACTTCATAATTATATACCATATTGATCTATTGTAATTTGAACATAATGAAGAAGTCCCTCAATCCTTATTTGCAAAATCTTACACTTATCTTTATTATGTCCATTGATTCTATGATAATCACAAAATATTTTTGTTATAGCTCGAATTGTACCCTTGTTTGGATCATGGAAGATTTGGAATTCTATGCCAACATGGGATTGTCTCTAAGTGTGGGACCTTGCGGCTTGAGACAAACCTCTAGAGAAGGCCGAATTCCTCTACCTATGTAACCTAATTCTAACACTACCTCTAAGATAACCTACTCTAACACATAAAAGGAACCAAGGAGAGGGAGATGTAGAAAGCAAAAACCAAGCTAAAGGGGGAAGTGATAGCACCGGAAAGAAGAGGTGATCACTATCCATGAGGGGGAAAATGGGGGAAGTGCGGGAGGAGAGGGAAAACGAGACGTGCCACGCACCCAAAAATTCATAAATTGACCCTTCCCGCACATTAACAACACACAAAAATAGAAACCCGCAAATGCAAGACACATAACATAACAAAAAAAGAAACATAGAGGAAAAAATGTAATAAACAAGAGCATACGATAGAGAATAACCAAAAATACAAGATTTATGGCTTACATAATGCACGTTCGATTACAAAAAAGGAAGAAGGTATAAAATGCATTACGAAACAAAATCCAAGGTCTAGAACTCGTGGGAAGTCGGCCACCATTTTGATATGGTTTCATTACAACAAAAGAGAGATATCCTTACAATGAGAATGAGTTCCATAATTATAGAGAAAAGAAGAAGAAGAGAGAGAGAGAGAGGTGTTGGAGTGATAAAATGCCTAAGTATTATACATGCGCATAGATTAAAGATCGCATAGGAAGGTGTACGCATATAATAAGGATATATATAGAGTTTAGAAGGAACATGCGGAGTATGCGTAGAAGAAAGTTTATATAGCACAATGAGCGGAAGAAGGGGCACACAACATAGGAAAGTATATCAGCGTGTGAAGACTCGTGCATATGCACATAGATTTAGGACTTATCCATTTTTGGAGTAAAGGATAAAAATAGGAAAGAAACCAAGATAATGAATCATCCTCTAGAAATGAGAAAAGCACATGCAAGACAAATTTAAATATGACGCATAGAGAAGGTCTATTTATAGGATTAAAGCATGTAAGGTTGAGCTATTTATAGCTCAATCTATAGTTAAAGTAAGTTGTAAAAATCATGAAGTCTATTATTAGGACATCTATTATTAGGAAAATGCATGTAAACGGTGAAGGGCAAGTCCCCACCATGTATAAATAGGTGTCCAAACTCCTTGTACTAGTCTTCTACTAGTGTGAAACGGTGTGATGAGCAAGTAGTACACTTTGTAAGTATGTGTGCATATGGTCAAACACATTGTTGTAATTGAACTATGGATGTAATCATAGTATTTATGTAATGCATTATATTATGATGGACAATTGTATTTGGGTTGCAAAGGATTAGCATATCTAAGTATGGTGTAATGGGGATTCAAATCTTATTGATCATTATCTATGTTGAATGATTTCCTTATTATATGTGTTGTCATTACCTTTACTATGTTTCATCTTCATTCATACTATGTTGTAATGGTTATGATGATGTATGATCTAACCACATCTTGATAAGTAACTAAAGAGGGACCTAGTGGTCGTGCACGCTTCGGGTGAGCGTTCATACCTTGTCTAGATAAAGTGCTAGAGCGCCCAACTAAATATTGGCAAATAAAATGACTACATTTTGGTTCTGTTTTTGAATATAATAAACATGGAATTCCCAGAGCTTCTCCTTCTACCTAATGTCCGAGGATTTTGAGCGCACGTGAACACAATCTTTAATTGATTACTTGGGTGAAGGCCCATATTCTTTATTCATTGTCTTCATCATTCTTTCATTCATTCTTTGGAAGAGTATTTTTAATTCATATTGCCGAGGATGGATAATACTCCAATTGTGGGGTAATGTAGGAGTGAATAAATGGCTAAGTATTAGCCATGCACGAAGGACCACGTGCGGTAGGGTGCACACATGAAGTAAAAGATGTGCAAATATCGGGAGTGTACGGATGGATGCGTGCAATACAAAAATTAGGTCAGCGTGTGGAGACTCACGCATATGTATATCGTTCTAGGACTTAGCTAATTTTGGTGCAAGGGATAAAAATAGGAAAAAGAAAAAGATGGAGTGACATGAAAGCGCATGCAAAGAAGGTAAAACACATGTAGAGAAACCATCTATTTATAGGATTAAAGCATGTTGATGTCGAGCTAGTTATAGCTCAAGTAAAACAAAGATGTAAAAGACATGCATCTTATTAGTAGCACATCTATTATTAGGAATAAGCGCATGTAAGTGGTGAAAGGAAAGTCCCCATTGTGTATAAATAGATGATACACTCCATGTAATGAGGGGTTGGTAGATGACTTCTAAGAGAGGTGATTATGGAAGTGCATGTGAGTTATTCTGTACTTTGGCACATGGTTCAGCAAATGAATGTAATCGATTCGTTTTGTAATAAATTATGTTATGATGGAAAATTGTGTTTAGATTGCGAAGGTTACTAGATCTGAGTATGGTGTAATGGGAATTCAAGTGTTATTGATTGTTGTTTATGTTTATTGGCTTCCTTATTATATGTGTTATCATTACTTTTGGTTGTTATGTTTTATCTTCATTCATGTATGATGACTATATATGCACTAACCCACATTTTGGTAAGTAATACAAAGGATGAGCTTGGTGGTTGTGTGCACTTCGGGTGAGCACCTAGGATTCAACCTAGGTGAAGTGTTAGCACGCATGACCTTGTGTGATGTAGTTCCCACCTTTTTTTTGTATTCTTATTTTGGTCGGTAGCGACTTGTTGTATTTATACTAGCATGGTGAGAGAGAAATTATTACTTTGTTATTTTTTTGGGACATTATCATCATGACATGGTTGTTTGACATGGATATTACTACTTTGGTACACTTTGTTATGATATGACACTATTCATGATATCATATTGCTAGCATTAGGATGCTAACACTTGATCACATGTTGACTATGAGGCACACGATGCCACTGTTCATTTGCAAATATTATGTTGTGACAAGGATATCATGAGTTATTATTGACATGTTTTGGTATTGATATTTGATCCATATTTGATTTATGACGATGATTATATTTTTCATTCGATGTATGATTCATGTTGTTGATATAATTATAGCCTAGCATGGCTTGTATGAATTTTGATTTCAATGCATATTATAGAATCATATTTTCTTATCATATTGGGCATATATGAGGTTTACATTGATTTTTGCAGGTGACACGAAATAAATCATGAGGAAAACATGGGACTCAAGGAACACATGTCGCTTAGCACAAAAGGCCTAAAGGCCAAACCTCTTCTTCTTCTTATCGATTACGACACCCCCTTTTCTCTTGTTGTGGTTTTTCATGTTGGTTTCTTGGATTTTATGTTGTGAACCTTATCTTTCCTCCATCATGGTGATGAAACTTGCATGTTGATTACCTACTTGCTAAAGTGTTATGTTTCCTTGGTTTATTGCTAACTAGTGGTTAATGTTACCCTCTTTTCATGTGGTACTAACATCTTATTTTAGTTGTGGGATGATGTGTAGAGGTTAGGTGGATTAGGCCACCTAATCATGGATTAGGTGATCCTAATCACCCCTCCTAAATGCCACATTTTTTCCAAACTCGGATTTGGGAAAAATGTGTCATTTAGGAAGGGTAAATGGCAAGCAAGGGACCTCATTTGCATGGAAAAGAGGCACTAATGCCATCCTTATAGGTGGGTGGGCTATTTTCAATACAAATGAGAGCCATTGGCTCATTTTTCCTCCCCACACACTTCATAATTTATGGGCTCTTTGATTTTGGGGATTGTATGGGATTTGGGAAATTCCCTCATCATTGTTTGGGCTATTTTTGAAAATTTCCTTTAATATTTTTTGGGTGGAAATTTTGTGGATTCTCCATTGGTTGGGGTTTTGGTGGAAGGTGATATTTGTTACCTTCCCATTACTTTCTTTGGTTTGATATTTCTCTTTTAAAACCCTCACTTCCATGGGAAGGAGGTTCTTTTACTTAGGAAATTTTGGAAGGAGCTTGGAAGCTTGGTAGAGGATTGGGCTATTTGGAAGGCATATTTGGAATTTAGCTTTGGGAATACAAGGTAGGTCCTTGTATCTCTATGTTTTTTACTCCTTTTTACCTTGCATGTGTGTGTGAGATCAAATTGTGGAAATGTACATTTTGTGTTTCTCTTTTTGCTCCACCCACCCTTGAGGGGTGTGGGTTTTGGGAGCTTATATGGGAAGAGGGAGAAATTTTCCTCCACTCTATTTGGGAACCCTCCTAAATTTGGTTTGTAGGTAGGGATGGATTTCCATTTAGGTTAGAATTTATCCCAACCCTCAAGAAGGAAACGTCTATCTTTGAAAAGAGTTCTTGAGGGGAGTTTGGAGGGATAAGGAGAGTTTTTTTGGAGTGATAAAGAGATGGTGAAAATATGGAGAGATAAGGGGGATTTTTATGGATATTTGGTATGGTTTATAGAACATGAAATTAGGTAATCCCGTCCCCTCTTCCCAAAGCTAGAATCATGGAGCTTCTTAGCAAGTTGTTCTTGTTTGATTTATGTTTTTGAATGAGCTTCAAATGGAGCCAAATTGTGTTGTGTGCATTAAAATATTTCCATATGTGCTAAGTGAATGTGTTGTCTCTTTCCCATGGGCTTGGGAGGGAGACTAGCATGCCACCTTGGACCCCTTGGTGGCATGTGATGATGCCAATTGGTTGGGTGGAAAACCAGGCCTCTTTCTTGTGTTTTGGAGAACTTTTGCATTGTTGTTTGGGAGAAAATCGAAGTGGCCTACATGTTGAAGAGTTGCAGATTTTGAAGTTCAACATCACTATGTATTGAGCCAAAAAATTGGTAGGTTGTCTCCTCTTGAGAGGAGGGATTTTGTACTTGAATTTTAATTTGTTTCTTCATTATGAATTGAGTATATAAATCTATTATGGAAGAATTAGATATGTTATTTGAAGGATTGGAAACATGCCTTAAAATACTATTGTTAGAATTGTGTTGTCACTTGAAATTCAAGTTGTAAAAATTTTTCTCTTTGAGATATTTGTTGTTATCTTCATCTTGAATAAAAAAAAGATGGAATTAAGTTTGAAATGTGTGTAAAAAAGAAAATTAAAATTAAGGTATTGATGTTTATGTGGGACTAATTTATTCATGTTGAAATATTCTTCTTTGTTCAAGTTTAAAATTTTGGAAAAAATGCTCTAAACCTGGTTTAAAATCTTGTCTAATATTCTTCTTTAGGAAATTTGAAATAATTGTTCCTTGAGTGAATAAAAGTGCTAGAAATTTCTCTTTTAGAAATCATCTCTTCATTTGTGCTTATTTTTCCAGAAAATCATCTTTTTACTTAGATATGTGTTGTTAGATAACTTGAAATATGTATAGTAAGCAAGTAGATATGGGGATGTATACATATATATGATGGATGTATATGTGTGTGTGTGTGTGTGTGTGTGTGTGTGTGTGTGTGTGTGTGTGTGTGTGTGTGTGTGTGTGTGTGTGTGTGTGTGTGTGTGTGTGTGTGTGTGTGTTTATCTACATTTACATATATAGTTGTTTTAAAATAATTCCCCTCTTCAAATTAAATAAAATGAACTTTTTATAAATCTGGACTTTACAGAAGTAAAAATGCAAATGTGCCTGAAAATGAATAAGTAGAAGACTTATTCTAAGTATTTCCAAAATGTTAATGTAAATATATTTACTAACTTGTAAAAATCAAAAGTTTCTTTCTCTATGTTGCATCAGCAAACCATATTATCTCAAATGTTCATATATATATATATATATATATATATATATATATATATATATATATATAGATCTCTTCTAATATATTATAATCTATTTACATATGGTAAGAATGATGGAATGGTTTTAGCATATTGAATAAGATAGTCTTAGTTTTTGAAAAGTGGGGAGACTTTGTTTTTATCAAACAAAATAAGGATTCATACATAATGTGGGGGTGGGGTCGAGCGGTTGTCCCACCCATCCCCCACACTATAATAAACCCTTACCCCCGCATGGAAGCCACTACGGCCAATGGTCGCCCCCTCTCCCATGTCAAGCCATACGGCCTTACCCTGCATAGTCATCCCTGGTGGGTAGCTTGATCAATGCGGCCACAAACAAATGTCTATGTACCTTTTAAGATATGATTAATAAAAAAATGTATTTAAATATTCATCTCTCTCTTTATAAAATAAACCAGTTAGCTTCCTGAGTTTTTCCTAGTTGTGGGCTTTTCACCCAAAGAAAACAATAATCAAAACTTTAACCCTACAAACAACAAATGTAGATCTTTCATAGAAGAATGGAGGAGAGTTGTAAATCCATAAACCCTTGAGCTTGAATCCTTCCCTACAAAAACACAAAAAAAAAACCAAAGAGACCCGAATGAACTTGGAGAATGGAGAAGAAATGAAAATGAAATAAACTTAGGTTTTAGAAATTATATCCTCTCTTTTGGGATTTTAGGGTTGCTTTAATCTAAGGGTGGAGATCTCTTAGATCCTAGGACCCAAAATGGATGTGCACAATGACTTAAGTCATGTGGGTACACTTTTAATTAATTAAAATGATTAATTTTATTTGGTTAGTGGCCTAGGTAATTTGGTTGTAATGTTTAAAAGGGGGTTATTTATATTTTTAATTTGGGGAGATAACCCCGGATTAAATGGTTAAATTTTTTTAATAAAAGAATATAGCCTTCTTTAAATTTATATTATTAATTTTAAATAACTTTGAAGGCATGGGTCCATTTCAGAGATGAAATGGGACCCATGACCCTTTTTATTTAATCGTGGCCTTTCGCCTCTCGAAAATTAAATATTATAATGTATATATTAATCGTTCTCGAAAACAATTATTAAGCTTGTCATCTTCACGATTATTATCATCAATGCTTTAAAAATAATAAAAATAGTTATTAGTAATAATGTATGTATTCAATTTAACTTGCGGACACACGGCATTAAGATGACTTCTTTCCCTCGTGCCACTTTTGTGACATTGTTTTAATAATGCAAAAATTGTTGTTATCCTCTAAGTTGTTCATGATTACGGATTGGTTCCGCTTCGTCGTACTTTTACGACTTAGTCATGTTACCTTTGTAATGAGTAATCTTAACCGTTGTATAATTATTTACCCTTTAAAAAAATTACCACTTTATTACTTTTCCCATCTTCAATCGAGATATTTGGTTATCTTTTAATGTGTTTTGGAACTCGCGTTAAGTGAGGTACAACATATAGGGTTGGCTAGTAGAATCTAACAAGAGACGCCAATAGGAGAAAGATTAAACCACCAAGAACTAATCACAATCGATGCCCTGTAAGTAGGTATGGGCACCTAACATGGCTCCAATCACACGCTATCGATTTACATGTCGAGGAAGACAAAGTGCCCATACTTCATCAAATTCTTGTTGGTGAAGTGGTTGGTCATCAATTTCAAATTAGGTGTGGCTCTTGTGTGCAATCCATAGACTTTATATGATCTATTGGTTTCCCATGGCTTTTATAATGTTTCACACTTGAGAAACCCACGAGATAATAACTCTTGCACACCTATGAAACTCTTACCTTCCTTATCCACAAATTTTCTTTGTTTGGTGGCATTTAAATGTTCGGTGGCCTATGTCATGTCCTTCTTAGCTACCCCTTGTTGCATGGCTTTAAAAACTTCCACACTTAGTTCTTTGACATTTCCAATTTTTTGTTGAGTTCTTTCTTTCTTCTTGCATGGTACTTTACCCCCGATTATGTTTCATCGTTCCTCGGACCTTGAGAACCCGCGGAACACTATACTTGGGAAACACGTAAGACACTAATTTAGTGTCTCACATATTCCAACCTTAGTCTCTTTCCAACTTTATTTACCTATTGTGTGGTGCCTAGCGGAAGCTCCTTTCCTTTTTCTTTGTGGTGTTTCGAACTTCTACTCTGCGTATTGTGGATTTTCCTCGGTGATTCTAACCTTCGTTTTGTGGAATTGACAAACTCTACAAAACTCTATATCTTCCAAGTCCATGTGACGTTGTGCTTTCCATATCGTCGCTCCATGCATCATGTCCTTAGCTAATTTTTCAACTTTTCACGGCGTATAAACCCCGAGGTGCTCAAACTTGCATTCACCCATGAGATATTACTTGATGCCATGGAAGGTTGACTTCCTCAATGCCGCAAAAGTCTAAAAACTCCACGAAGTACTAACTTTATCAATAATCAAGCCTAAGTCTTGAGCATTGTTCCCTCTATCCCGTGGGTTAGGAGAACCTACAAAACACTACATGACTTCATTCCGTGGAAGACTAACTTAGTGTTCCATAGATTTCTTGATCAAAATTGTTTGAGTCCCACTTAGATTAGTTGTTTAAAATTACATGGGAGTGTAATTTTGCACAACAATTTAAGAACCTCCATGGGACATCTACCTTGTAGATGATGAATACTAGTATCCTTGAATCATCCATTGGGCATGAATTCAAGCGTACATCTTCAAGATAATTGATCCCACCATTTAAAACATGTCTCATGGATCCATATGACTTAACACTGATTGAATTTTATCCTATGGAGCTAAAAGAATATACATTGAATAAGTTTCTCTAACTATCTCGATTCCCAAAGATGGAAACGACTCCAACTAGATTTCGCAATAGCAACAAAGGCCCACAAAAACGATATACACAAAGATGAAAATCATACATGTTCCAAGAGGAAACATGCGAGTGTTTACAAGCACTTCTTTTGCAATAAAAACCTAATCTACTCCTACTCTAACCAAAGGAAAAGGGAAATAAACAAAACCAACAATTGGTTGGGAGAAATAGATTCCCTTCCTTACAAAATTAGACCATGCAATTAGTTTTGCAACTAAAGCACATGGTGGAAGTGAAAACATAGCCTGCACTTCCTTCTTGATCAAAGTATCACCGATAAAATGATGTATACCTCCTCAAGTTTCTCTATATTTGGTTTTTGGAGGTGTTGAAGCTGACCTTTGATGTCTTGATGATCTTCCTCATGCTATGAAGTGAGCATGACTGGTGGAAACTTAAAATTCAACTCCAAAGTAGCCAAATATTTGATTGTGCGAGATGTTTTTTTGAACTATTTTGCTAATTTTCATGGTTTTCCCATCTTCTTCGCACTTAACTCCAAGAATGGAGCTGGTAGAGACAATTTCCTCTTCATTGTAGGTGTTGATCGGGGATCATTTTCAAAATTTCCCTAAACATACCTAAATAGTGTCAGGTCACGTAAGATCATTTCAAGAGCTTTCCATCGACTATAAGAACGTGACAAACAGGACATCGGGAGCTCTAGATATGTTCACCAAAGTTCGAGATGGGGAAAGTCAACTCTGGTCAACTAGTCAATATTGGACCAATCGCACTGTGACACGTGGATTTCCACCACTCGTTGAATTCACTCGATTTTCCTATTGGGAGATGACAATTGGACTACATGATGACCGAGTTAATTAATTTCGATACCCCATGGTATGGGTCGAATTTTTATTTACTTGGTAAGTCCACTTACACACACACACACACACACACACACACACACACACACACACACACACACACACACACACACACACACACATTAATGTTCAAACATTAGTATAAACCACATAATACCCACTTAGCCACCATACATTATGCTAAGCCCCTTTGTAAAGCGGTTGTAGTGGAATCTTCCACGTGGAGGAGAGAAGGTGGTGAAGCGGTTGTTGGGGGCTTTAAGCCATGCATGGTATTAATCCACGTGGAGATGGGGCGGTTATGCCTCTAATGGTCCATTGACCACTATACATGTGCGTGGAAAGGCTTAATAAAGCCTAAACTATTATCCCACCGCTCCAATTGGGATTTTATCCCATTAAAAATGCATCCGCCAATATGGGTATTTGATCCCATTTTTCATGTACGGCTAAGGTTTAAAAATAGCCTTAGGATTATATGTAATCCCATCAACTATGCTACGGGCTATGGTATTTTTAGCCTAAGGATTATATGGAATGCATTTTTTAAGGGCCCTATTTTTGTATAAATAGGGAACCTATTTCATTGTAATGGGAGACACCCAAAGCTTATTATTTGTTAAGCTTGTTGTGGAGACACCCTAAGCTTATTATTTGTTAAGCTTATTGTGGAGACACCCCAAGCTTATTATTTGTTAAGCTTATTGTGGGGACACACCCAAGCTTATTATTTGTTAAGCTTATTTGTGAGATGTGTCAACAAATATTGTTTATTGGCCTATTATTTTAGGCAATAGTAGACGAAATATTTGTGATTGGGAGTAAATTATAAACTACCCAATAGGCCCATTGAGCCACACCAATTACTTGCAAATCTTGGATTGTCGACCGGAGTGCTAGCGTCGCATTGATAGCGTTGGGAAGGCTGATTGAAGCCGAAGGAGATTGTGCATCAGGAAGGTGAAGAACAATTCGACTGATCATCGGAAGTTTTTTCAAGAACTAGTGTACTGATAGGCAAGTAAATGAAAGTACTATTGTAACTTATAAGTTTTGACTAGTGGAACGGTTCGACCACGAACCCGGAGACGTAGGCAATTGCCGAACTCCATAATCAATCTTTGTGCAATTGTCTTATTGTCTTGCATTAATTTTTAAATTGATTACTTAAAAGGAGAAAATCATCGGCAAATATTTAAAGCCTACAAGGGTCCGAGATCGTAGTAGTAATAATCGATTATTCTCGGATTAGGTGTTTATGAGTTGATCTCGGACTTGGTCTTTCTTGTTCTTGTCAGAAACATATTTGTTTTGAATTTGGTGCACAAGTTTCCTTCCTCTTCATTCTCTTCCCTGACATAATTTTCCACAAAAAGTGAAGCAAGTTCAAGGCATGAAAAGAAATTAGGATCATTACACTCAGTTGTTTCACCTTGCTCACTTGTAAAATATTATTCCTCACATCCATAGCTCCTCAACCCATGTTCCATTCTCGATGTTTTGCTTTCAAATTTTTCTGCTCTAAATTTTCACTAGCCACCTCCCTTTGAAGATTTTCATCCTTCTCATCCTCCCAGAAGATTCACACCAATATTCAAAAAATGTGTAAATTTTATCCTTGGCGAATTGGTTAGGCGTGGGGCATTGGTATGATGTTTCTCCTTAAATTCACTTACAAGTAGATATGATTTGGGATTTGATCTTTTGATTTGATCAAATGGGAAACCCAAATGATCCTACAAAACATATTTTGATCTCTGTGGTTCCTCCTCTCCATGGAAGTAACAAACATCATGATCTACCCACCTTGTATGAAAATTAGGATCAATGTGATTCGAGTAGAGCACTAGGGAAATATTTGGAATGTTGCGACTTATCAAAACATTGTGACAAGGTTTTAGAGGGATAGGTAATACCTTGGGTGGAGATGGGAAGAAATTTTGCAAATCATAGGGGATGTTTTGGGCATGATAAACTTGTAGAGCACCAAAAGGGGAACTAGGAAGCAAAGGATCTTCCTATTTTTGGAATGGAATGATGGACTTTTATTTATTTCCACGGGGGTATGGAGAATTCTAGATGGTGAGGGAAGAGTGGAAGTAATGTGGATGGGTTTCCTTTTAACAACATAAATTATTATATTCTCGGCTTTCAAAGTGAAATTTCAAAATCCTAAGGAAGAGTACTACCTCCTAGGGTTTGAATCAATACAACCAAATCAACATCCAAAGACCTCAAATAATACAAGAATTTCATACCTTGTGAGGGTCTGAATTCTTGAGGAATTTTGAGCCATGTCCTTGAGAATCTGATGTTGAAATATGAGATAAAATCCATTGAAGCTCGTTATATTTTTCTAAGGTGTTCCATGAGAGAAATGACATCTGCATTCTCCTTGAACCAGTTGTGTAGTTGTTCTCCTAGATGATCCCATGTGGAAATGGATTGAGGAGCCAAACTACTATACCAATCTCTTGCTTTACCTCTGAATGATGAAACAAGAAGTATGAGGCAATTTTTTTCCCTTATGATATTATGAATGGAATAATGATTTGCTACATCTTGAATGTGATCAATAAGAGATTGATCTCCATTTTCATTTAAAAGAGGTAGGGTTTTTAGGGTTGTTTTGGGGATATTATCCCATTGTTATAAATGAAGGTGGCCCAAATTGAAATGAGATAATGTAAGAGAACTTTGGATGTCCATGAGAGGAATGGATATCACCAAGAACACATCAATTGATTATATGAAGTTGTAAATTGCTTCAATTTTTGTCCCATTGGGCATGCCAGAACTCAAGTTAGAGCTCATAATTGCACCCGTGTATTGATCATGGAAGATTCATAATTATGGGACAAGTAATGGGATTGTCTCCAAGTGTGAGACCTTGTAACTCTAGAAAAACCTACGAAGAAGGAAGAATTCCTCTACCTATCTAACCTAATGCTAACACTACCTCTAAGCTAACCTACTCTAACACATCCAAGGAACCATGGGGAGGGAGATGCGAAAGAAAAACCTAAGCTAAAGGGGACGATGATAGCACCAAAAAGAAGGGATGATCACTCTCCACAAGGGGAAAAAGGTAAGAAAACATGGGGCGAGAGGGAAGAAAGACATGCCACATACCTAAAACCACATAAATTGACCCTTTCCACACATTGAAAACACACAAAAATGGAACCCTACAAATGTGAGACACACAACATACCAAAAAAGAAACAAAGAGACAAGAATAAAATAAACACTAGCATACGATAGAGAATATCCACAAACACAAGATTTATTTCTTACACAATGCACAATGGATTACAACAATGAAAGTAGGCAAAAAATGCATTATAGAGACTAAATACAAGGTCTGGAACTCATGGGAATTCGGCCACCATTTTAGCATGGTGTCATTATAACAAAAGAGATGTCTCCTTACAATGAGAATGATTTCCATACTTATAGAGAAAGAAAAGAAGAAGAGAGAAGAGAGAGAGGCGCCAACAGGAGAAATATTTAACCACTAAGGACCATTCTCCATAGATGCCTACAGGTAGGTATGGGTGCCTAACATAGCTCCAATTACACACCATAAAATTTATAGGTCGAGGAAGATGATGCTCATACTTCATTAAATTATGGTTGGTCTTTGAGTTCAAATTAGGCATGGATCTAATGTGTAATCCATGAACTTCGAGATGATTTTGGGTTTCCCATGACTTTTGGAATGTTTTACTGATTGAGAAACTCATGAGACACTAATTCTTGAGTATCCTCAAAACTCTTACTTTCCTTATATGTGAAGTTTCTTTGTTTGGAGGCATTTAAAAGTTTTGCGGCCTCGGTCATGTCCTCCATGGCTACCCCCTGTTGCATGGCTTAGAAAACTTCCACACTTAGTCGCTTTGACATTACCGCTATGTCACGGAGATATTTCCTTCTTCTTACGCAAATCTTTACCCGCGACTATGTTCCATCACTCCACGAACCTTGAGAACCCGCGGAACACTACATTTGGGAAACCCGTGGGACACTAAGTTAGTGTCTTGTGGCTTCTAACCATAGTCGCTTTCCAACTTTATTTCCCTGATGCGCAGCTTCCTAGATAGATTTCCTTTCTTTTTTCTTTGCGGTGTTTTGAACTTATACTGCGTGTATCATTACTTTTCCTCAATGGATTCCAACCTTCATTTCAGAAATTGATAAACTTCGTGGAACTCTATATCTTCCAAATCCGTGTGACGATGTGCTTTCGTGTCATTGCTCCATGGATCATGTCCTTAGCCTATTTTCTAACTTTTCACGGGCATATAAACCTCATGATGTTTTGACTTGCCTTCAACCCATGAGATACCGATTCAATGCCACGAAAGATTGACTTTTTAAATACCGTGAAGTCTAACAAACTTTGTGAAGCACTAACTTCATAAAAAATCCACCTAAGTCCAAAGCGAGCTTCTTCCCCTATCCTGGGAGTTAGGAGAACCCACAAAACACTACATGATTGCATTCACGTGGAAGACTAACTTAGTATTCTACGGATTTCTTAAGAAAAAGTGTCTAAGTCCCACTTTGATGAGTTGTTTAAAATTACGTGGGGATGTAATTTTTGCACAACATGTCTACCACATTGTTGTTAGAAGTGGCATGCAAGAAAAAAACTATTATAATTTAATGTGACAAAACCCTTATCTAGTAACTTTTGTAAGACAACATTTGATATGTATATGTTCTAATAGAAGAAGTAGGAGACACTTTCCTTGAGGTGATTTCCTATCTCGGAGTCTTAAATTGACATGGCCATATTAATGACTAGTTTGATATCATATAACATTTATACCTAGATGGTTTTTCTTGAATTTTAGGAAATTAACACAAAAAAATTCAAATTGTAAATCCATGCGAGCTAATATTGTGTTGAATCTCACTAAAATTGCACTTTAAAGAGGAAAATTCACCTAAATGAATAGACCGTTGGACTGGAAAAATTGACTAAGTATTAAGTGAGCACAGAGCGGTGAGGTGCTCAAGTGGGACGTGTAGACGTGTGCATGTTTTAGTAAATCAACGTGTGGAAGGCTCACGCCCGAGAAGGAAGACTCCAAGACTTAGCAAATTTTTCAGTCATGGGATAAAGAAAAGAAAAAGCTCGTTGGAGTGCGAGATCATGCAAAGAAAAAAAAAGCAAAATGACTTGAGGGCCAAGGAAAGTCTATTTTTGGGATAAAGCACATACAAAGTAAAGATGAAATGTCATGCATGGATTGAGCTATTATTAGAATTAAAACAAGTTCTATTTATAAGGTAATCTATTATTAACACCAATGTAAAAGCATGCAATTGTTAACACATGGCTATTTTGGGCATGTAGCGTATTTTGAGAATGCATGGGCAATGAAGGGAAAGTCCCCACCCCTATATATAATTGTTGTTCATCCTTGATATGTACCGTGTGAAAGAGACTGTGTATGTGAGAACATATCCATGATGTGTTAGGGTTTTGATGCTTGTGCATGTTCCAGCACCTAGTTATGGTGATGTATTCAACTTCATTATGTAATACTTTGATATAATGGATTATGGAGGTTGGATTATGGTAATTTATGTGTCTAAATATGGTGATTACATGGTGTAAATGATATTAGTTGTTATCTTATCTATGTGTTTCCTTATTACATGTGTTTCCAATTGAATGTATGCAATGAGTTAGTATGATTGAATGAACACTTGGTTATCTATCATCATGTATTTGTATGCTAACATCTTGACAAGCAATACAAAGGAGGGACACTGGTAGCTTTGCATGATTCGGGTGAGCGTTCAGATCTATCTGAATGAGGTGTCAGTGCACATAACAGATTAAGTTGAAATAAGAGACTACATTTTGGTTCCATTTCTAGGACCTCTTTTTAATTTGTCTATCAGGATGTTTCTTGTAGATGGTGTATCGATTGACTCTAGAGAGCATTGAAAGTTGGGTAGAGAATGGTTAGGATCAGTTTGCACAAAGATATAACATTGGACCTGATTTCAATGCATGTCGTTGGGTGGAAGATAATCTTTATCATGAGATCTATGAGACGTTCTTCAACTTCTTTCCAATAGAATTGTATGAGTGGTGGCAAGCATATGCATTAGGAAAGTGTTGGGGATATAGGCCAAGACTTTGGATGCAAAAGGATTACCAAACTCTTGTTGATGCTAATGTGGAGTGGACTAGACTCTATATCATTGGTGGGTTGCAGTGTTGCGTAATTATACCTTAGAATACACTGGATTTACCTATTTTGTCTAGAGGAAGTTGATTTCATATTGTTTCTGAGCCCAGAGGATCATACTTGCGCGTTATACCATTGTTGATCATCAAGATTTTGATTAGAGAACTAGATTTAGAGCACCTACCCATGGCTATCTAAACCCCACCGTGCACAAGGAAAGGAGCAGGTGTGAAGAAATATGGTGACTGACAGTAGAAAGGCAGAGAGAGGAAAGATGGCTCAATTTTAATGAAGCACGAGAGAGGGACATGGCACACGAATGGGAGATTCAGGAGGCACTAGAGTTGAGGAGGATGATGGATCATCAAAGGTTTTGAAGCTCTCGTGGAAGACGAGGAGCCACATCATCAGGATCTCCCAACTTTAGGAAAGTGTAGTAGAGAATCCCCTTCATGGCTTCGGATGAGAGCACGTCAGAGGAGAGAATGAGGACCATAGACATGCATCTAAACCCACCTAGCCACCTAGCCCTTGTGCATGGTGTTCCAGATCTAGAGGTATTCATTGAGAAGTATGCTAGTGTAGGTAAACAAGTAGAGATGAGTAGATATCACTTTGTGTTGAATTTAAGAGATAAAGTTAATAGTGGCTGCCCATGGGAACACAATCAACACCATTGATTTGGGAGTTTTATCAGTAGGGTTATTTTTAGGCACATCATCGGATAGAATGTTGGTGTGCAGACTATTGGAAGTACTTTAGTAGTAGTTTATGACCACACAGACCATTGGTGTCTAGTCTAGTACCACCACCAGGGGACACAAGGAGTATCATCAAGTACCACCCAACCCCCATGAGGGATCAGGGATCGGGAGATCAGAGGGAGGATCAAGAGGAGGAAATACTAGTGGAGCGTTTAGTTCGATCTGGGGGCAAGGCCACCCCCATATCAACCTCAACAACCATTACATTTGACACCTCAAGTTTACTATGAGATGTCTCTCTATTTACCAGAGTATAGAGGGATTGAAGATGTAGTAGAGCATGTGCATAAGTGTGAACTATTTGGTACACTAAGGGAATTACAACCTTAGATAGAAGGCTAGTCAATTTTACACTACACTACAAGGGCACACATAGTTGGTATAGAAGTATGACCCATATCAAACTATGGTAGATTATAATGCTTTGCATTCTACATTTCTGGAAAAGTTTCACATTCCATAATTTGAGCAATAGAGCATCAACGTGCTCAAGGATATCAAGTAGGGTTTAGCTGAAAGCATGAGGGAGTATGATATGACATGTGTTTTAAGACCCTATTGTCTAAGTTGTCTTATGAAATTCATCCTAGTCAACATGCACAATGGTTCATTGGAGGATTGTTGACTTTATTCAAGAGCACTCTCTCATAAGACATATGTGGATCCACGTGAGAGGTTTGGAAGTAACCCTAAAGTCTGAGGTTGTTGGAAGTGTTGATACTGGAGTAATCCCATTCTTAGAGGCACATTGCATCCATGGTGAAAAATAATTGAGAAGCTCTCTGCTAACTCAACACATGAGACATGTAGTGGAATATGGTGCACATGATTGTGAAGTGAAGGGACATACTAAAGATAATTTCCCACACAAGTTAGTGCACATGTTATTACTAGATTGTAACTTTTTCACCTGAACCATGATGTCCATATTCCCTCTTTTTGCAAGTGTACGTGATCCGAGAAGAAGGTGTCCTTGTATTGTAAGATTTTCAAGTCCCATACTCATGACACCACTGATTGTAGATTGATTGATCACATCCACAAAGCCATTGAGACATGATTTGCACCATACTAGTGTGGTGAGTGGATCCAAGGAGAAAGAAGGACAACATAATGAAGGGCACAACCATGGAGATAATAGGAATGGAGGCTTCCGAGGAAGATATTTTGGCCAAGGTCACGTGGTGGTGATAGAGGAAGGTTTTCTCAGGAACTTGTTACACTTGTGGGTCATCGATCATTACCAATGATATTGCCCTCGAATACAACTGCTCATGGTGTGGGAAGACACATAAGTTGGAGGATTACTCAGATTTATATGAGCACATGAGTAAAAACAAGAAGAAGGAAAAGGTTACGGGATGATCAAGGTGTAACATGTGAATGTTGATCAATGGATGCCTAAGAAGACTGATCCAAAATTACAACCCATGTTGGTTACAATGCGCGCTAAGGAAACATGTGCACGTGACCCTCTAAGGCTAAAGCCACTTATAATAAGGGAGGAAGTGATACATGCTAAGTATCTAGATGTGACACATCGAAGGAAGTCTATCAAGAGACTATGGGAGTCATTAGAGATCTGCATGGTGAAATACAATGCTTAAAATAATAGGCACAAGCAGAGAGAATGCAAAATATTGTTGAACTGTTGAGAAAAGGATGTGGATGACTTGAAGGAGGTGTGTAAGATGTTGTGCCATGAGAATATCATTCCATTGTTAGGGGAATGGCTTTGAGAAAAGGTACCATACATTGAGTTTAGCATGAGAGGCAAATACTTCATGCAAATCTACCACCTCAGACCATGAATTTGACAAAGAGATCACACTTGATCACGATTATTGATGGTTAGTTAGTAAGTAATATCTTGATAGATATATAGACGGTGAGGTAAATGTGCTGACACTTTGAAGCATGGAATCAGATGGGAAGACCTACATTGTAGCCATCTTTGAATGTGTTGTATATGGAAAAAAAAACTAAGGAAATGCCTATTAGGGTACTAAAGGATGCATTTATTATCATTCAGGAGCCAAGTTTACTGGAGACTTTGAGGTATTGGAGCTTGCTAAAGTAAACAAATTTCCAACATTACTTGGGCGACCCTAGTGTTATGCAAACAATGTTGATTTGTGCTTCAACAAGAGGTACATCAGTTTTGAGAACAAGGATGAGCACATGATTATACCTCTATTTGAAAATAAGGATAGCCTTATGTTGATCCTTTGAGTGAAGAAGAGCTTAATAGAATCTATTCCCAGATGGTGCATTATCCAGAAAATCTAGAACCATCAAAGAAGGCATTCTTTAGTGGGAGACACGCAGTTGGTAAGTAAGTGACACTACTAGTGTTTCTTGTGATAACTAGGCCATGACACGTATGAAATGGTCGGGCATGAAGTTAAAGGGTGAGTCATGAGGATGATCAAGTCACGCATGGTGAGGCATATAGGCTCAGCTCAGGTACCAAGATATATAGGTGAAGGGAATCTCAATACATTCTTGTGTGCCATGGAGACTAAGTGGTAGAATGAAGGGGATAGAAGGAACATGTTGGTTTATACTTTACATGATATGGCAACAACAATGGTGGGAAACACATAGAGATAGCCTTTTGGAATGGTGAGAAGTGAGAATCACCTTTTCTATTAGGTTTACTCGAGAATGTACCTACACAAACATGTGAATTTCATGGAAAGTCTCTTGCCTCACATCACATCCATGAGTGTGAGAGATCATGGGTGCAAGGTAAGGAGGCCTTACCACCATCACTTTGGGTACACAAAGTTCTACTCCACATTACATGGTTGTGCACGTGCATGGTATGTCCATGTTGAGTTAAAAAGACAAACACTAAATTGGCAAGAGATGACTGCATGTATGATTCAAACTTTTGATTATTTTTCTACTAAGCCTCATTCCATGAAGCATTACAGATAATGAAGCGCATCATCACATTTGGGGATAGTGAAAGAATGCAAGAATCATGTTAGATAGAGTTGTTTGGAAACTCTGATCTCGAGGCACGCCTTGATCTTGAGAAAAAACTAAGTACATATGGGTCACATCTGAAAGAAAAAGAAAAAAGGTAAATTGGTCTATATGATTGATGATGAGGAATTTGATAATTTGGATGTTAGCCACATTGAAGGTGTGTGCAAGGTAATGGATTATGCATATGAGAAAGCACGCACATACCATGCTCCCTATGAAGACAAAGAAGGTTAACATTGGTATTGAGAATGAACCAAAGGAAGCCATTATCCGGGGATTACTTGTCAAAAGAAAGTAGCAAAGATTCTTGAGCTCTTGCATGAATTTCAGGACTTATTCCCATGGGGCTATCATGAGTTAAAAAGTTTAAATCCTTCTTTATGTGAGATGAAGATCAAGTTGAAAGAAGGCACGCACCCGGTTAGGAAGAGGCCTTATAGGATGAATCCTAACCTACATGTGAAGGTGAAAGAGGAAATTGATAAATGATCAAGTATGGAATTATTGAGTCTATTAAGGAATCTGAATGGGTCATCCCCATGGTTATAAGATATCAATAAGGATGGGAGGATTAGGATTTGTGTGGACTATAGAGAGTTGAACACTTCATGTGTCATAGATCCCTTTCCCACCCCTTTCATAGAAGAAATCCTTGAAGGATTTTTTGGGTGCGAGATATATTCTTTTACATATGGGTTTTCAGGTTATCAAGATTCACTTCGCGAAGGAAGATCAGGAGAACCCCACTTTCACTACTTGAGTGGGGAATTTTTCATATATAGTTATGCCCTTTGGATTGAAAAATGTGCCAAGTATGTTATCGTGCATTTTGTGTACGAGGCATTTCAATGATTTTATTCATAAGTTCTTACAAGTGTATCTGGATGATTTGACAATATATATGGTTTAGTCAAGGATCACTGTGATAATCTAAGGCTTATGTTTGAGAGGTGCAGACAACTAAGCATCTCTCTCAACATTAAAAATTACATCTTTGCTACACCTTTTGGCACTTTATTTGGGCACATCATTTGCAAGGAAGGATTATTGGTAGACCTAGCCAAGATAGTTATAATCTTGGGCTTAGAAGAGCCTACCAATAAAAGTGAGGTGTGTGATTCTTAGGACACACGGGGTACTACAGAAATTTATAAAAGGATATGTGAAGATTTTCGCGCCCTTGGAAGAATTGTTGAAAGCTAAAAGAAAATTTTATTGGGGTGATGCACAAAAATAGGAATTTGAGACATTAAAGGAGAGGCTTACTATTGTGCCTATTTTTTGCTTTCCTTCATGGGATAAACCTTTCATGTTCACATTGATGCCTATGGCATGGAAATTGGTGCAGTGTTGGCATAACCAAGAGAAGGAATTGTGGACATCCTATTTTTTTGCAAGCAAGGAGTTGACACTCATGAGTATAATTACACAACCATTGAGTGCGAAGCATTGTCTATGATCTACGCACTACACAAGTTCAGATAGTACTTGTTGGAAACCCCATTTATTTTCTATATAGATCATATGACGTTAAGTATTTGGTCAACAAGCCTATGTTGTAAGGGCACATTTGCAAGTGGATACTTATTTTCCAAGAATTTGACTTCACAGTTATTGTAAAACTAGGAAAGAGTAATTCAAGGTCTGATCATTTATCAAGGATTATTCTTTTGGTGAGGACACGTAGAGCATCAACGATATTATGCCTAATGCACAGTTGTTTAGATTGAACCGCACACCCATAGAATTTGGAATATATTGCAGTTGTTCTTTGTGCATTGGCATGATGTCGAGGAATCAAGAAGACATTGGAGAAGAAGCAACTTGCAATATGTGTGGTACCTTATTAGTTGATTGGAAGATACTTATACAACTTGGGCCATGATGAAGTATTGTGTTGTTGTTTATGGAACATGAGCATAATGCCATTATGAAGGAGGCTCATGGTGGAATAGAAGGAGTGCATTACACTAGTGATGTTACCGCGCAAGATTCTTATGGATGGACTTTGGTGGGAGAATTTGTACAAGGATAATAAGGAGTATGTGAAAGCATTTGATCATTTTTAAGCACCTTGGAAAGCATGTACATAGAGATGAAATGGTGTTGCAACCTATTACAAGCACGAGGCCTTTTGAAAAGTGGGCTATTGACATTTTAGGTCAATTTCACCACCCGCGTGTAGGACTGATGCACACTACATTATTACTTGTATAGATGATCTTAGACAATGGGAAGAGGTGGTCCCTACAAAGTATTGTACAATAGCCACAACAACAAGGTTCTTATGGGAGAATATTATTAGCATGTATGGTTTTCCATTAAGCTTGACAAGTGATAGAGGAACTCATTTCTTGAATAAGACAATCAAAATTTTATTGGCGGAGTTTATGGTGGCACATCATAAGACTACTCCTTATCACCCATAAGCTATTGACACTACAAAATATTTCAACAAGATTTGGGAGAGACATTGACAAAAATATGTGATGTTGGAAGAAAATATTGGGATGATAAAGTGCCAGTTGTACTTTATAAATACATGACCACTTATAAATATTGAATAAGGCCACACCTTTTCAATTGGTGTTTGGTGTGGAAACATTACTGCCAATTGAATTCATGTTACCATCCATGTGCATTGTGCGCACAAGTGGACTTGTTGATGAACAAGATGTAGAAGAGCACATTGATAAACTAATGCAATTATATGAACTGCGTGCCATTGCATGTTGGATCTAGAAGACTGATAAGGCACGACAAAAGGCATGACATGATAAGCACATTAAGAATGAGACATTTGAAGTTTAAAATATGGTCCTTCTCTATGACTCCAAGTTTGCATGCCATCCAAGGAAATTGAAGGTGTATTGGTTGGGACCTTTTATAGTAACCAAGATACTTGAAACATGTGCGTGTTGGTTGCAGGAAATGTATGACACTATGTTTCCCGATTACTTCAATGGGAGTAGGTTGAAGCCCTACTATAAATAAAGCTTCTTGGTGTTTGTAATAAGGCAATATTGCCATTTAGATTAGATTTCCTTTTTATGTGTTTCTTTCTAGTCATTGTTATGCTTTTTCATTTTAGTTCTTTGTTTTGTTTTAATAAGTGTGCTTATGCACAAAAAGTTGATTACTATCTAATGAGTTTATGCGCAGAAGACCACGCATACTTTTAGTGTGGGGTGAACCAGGTGCAAGTGCACAAAAGAGGAACAAAATTCATTGGCGTTGGGATTTATACAAGTTAGCACATTTAAGGGTGTTTTGAAGTATTTCCATAGAAAAAGAAAATTTAGTATAGGTGTTAGGAATCACTTAGGATGAAGACCATACGTGAAAAAAGGATCACGCAGTGTAACATGAGGTAGGAAGTGGCATTATGAACTACTTGGTATAATGCATAAAGGATTATGTACTACGGCGCATGTAGGCACATGTAAGAATTTTTGTGGACGATGTAGTGGTGGCATGCGCTAGAAGGTTACAATTGGGGTGCGAAAGAAAGCAAAGAAAAACACGAAAAAAAAAAGTTTAATTAAAGTTGAGTACGATGGTATGTGAGGAGCAATAAATGTGAGAAATTTGGAAATATCTATAAAAGGAGTACAAGTGACTTCATTCTTACCTTGCATGTTTTGATTATTTGAGCCTTGAAGAGCGAATTGAAGTGAAAATGAGTGAAAAGTGTGAGTGTAGACGAGAATCCATCAAACCAAAGTGGAATTTGGTGACGATCGTAGTAGAGCTCCTTCATGGGAAGTGTGAGAGCAAGTAAAAGGTGTGAAGAGTAGGGTTTGAGGAGCTAGGGTTTGGAAGGAAGAAATTACAGCTAGGGCACATGAGTTCGGGGTTATAGAGGTAGCATAAGGTAGAAAAATGCAAGGGTGAGTTGTGAAAGTTTGACATGGCACCAAAAAGAGCACATGCATCGACCACAAATGGGAAAAAAGAAGAAGCGAACTAGAGGTAGAAGTAGAAGAAGTTCCCGAAGAGAGATTATCTAAAATTTAGTATCCCGAGAACATCATTATGGGGCATGTTTGGGATTCCCATGTCATATATAGAAAGGTGAGTGATTATAATCATCGCACTAGTGCAAATAAGGATCACATAGAGAAAGAGTTAGTAAAGAAGACCAACTTGTGAACTGAGGATGATAAACCAATATATGATGATGAAGGGTACAAGACCTTGGAGAAATATGGATTTTTGTAGATTTATGAGCTTTCATACATTGGAAAAACATAGATACTCTACCAATGGCTCATGTCAAGAGTCCATGTGGAATTCTTCTACTTCACAAGAAGGTGAGTATGAATCACCGCACCACTCATTGGGAGACTTACAGGGATTACAAAGCTTGGAGCATAGAATTGCCCTTAATATGGATGATGAATTAGGTGTGGAGGCCATTGATTTTGAGATGACCTATCGAAAGGAGGGTGTGCAATGGACATCTCAAGGTATCTGACCCTATTGTAAAAATTGTCACGCATCTTTTGACTAAGTTCAATAACCAAGAAAGATGGGCCAAGTAAACAATAAATGGCTCCACATTTCAAAGAAGATGGCAAAGGGGACGGTCTATAATCTTGTTGCATTCATCACGAAGGGATTATCAGGAGGTTCACACACATGATAAGATTAAATGGGGTGCAATCCTCTTATCCATAGTGTTTTCAAACATTGGGGTTCCAAAAATCCCTAAGGATAAAATGTGGCACTACCCACCAGAGAAAAGTCAATGGCCAAAATCTATGAGGTCTACACGTGATGATATATTGGGCAAGTACCGAATCGGGTTGAGATGTGGTATAAAATAATGAGCAAGGATTTCGAGCATGAATGGCGCATACCAGCAACTTTCCCGATGGTGGATGGGAAGGCGAGAATTTTCAGTCTACCATCATTACTACATTAGGAGGTTTTATATGAAGACAAGTAAGTGGATTCCATGGTGCAAGTTTCCATATACTTTTACAACACGCTACTTCCATGCCTCAAATAAAATATTTTTATGCATGGAAGTAGACAATGTAGAATAATACTACACATCTTTGAGAAAGACTTATGTATATCCTAGTAAATCTGCTTATATTGAGACAATGATAAAAAATGATATCATTATAAATTTAATTACTTTGGAAGTAAGGAAGATTGATGTGGCTAAAGTATATATCTACCTTAAGCCAAGGTTGATAAATGACAAGTATATTCAAGATGAATTTAAAATCCTAGAGCTACCTAAGGGAAAGCATACAGTTGGTACAAGGCAAGAGTGTGATAACATACCTCCAAGAACAAATAAGGGGGAACAACGTAATGATGAGGAGGAGGAGGAGATGGAAGATAGCGACACACTAGATCATGGTGTTTGAAGAAAACTAACTACATGTATCAAGATGTCGTGTGAAGATAGTCCTCCAAGAAAGGAAGAAGAAGAGGTGAGAATTGATCCTAAGGCCGAGGAAATGAAAAAATAAGAGGGCGGCTCGGTTGAATAGGGGTTCAGGAGAAGGTGAAGAGAAATCCCAAAACTAAGATCACTCGACATGGGACCCTCTCGAGACAGTGAGGAGATCATCAAGAACCACTCCCATGAAGAGAATCCCACAGAAGAAGACAAAAAGAAGGCACAATCTCATAACCCAAGAGGATAGTGATGAAGAGGAGTTGTTAGAAGAAGTTTCTCACAACACATGGTCCTCACTAGTTATTGATGTGGAAGGAGAAGAGGAACACATAGAATAATAATCCAAGTGTGACATAGAAGTGCTCAAAGTGTGTTTCAAGAAGGAAGGCCCCACACGAGAAGGTGAAGAAAAGGAGAAGAGTGTAGACAAGCATGGGGTGCATCGGGAGAGAAGGGATAAGGTATAATTACGATAGGAAAAAGAGAGAAGTTGTGAAAATTCCAGACCTTGGGTATGTGAATGACTTGACTAAAATCATCTACACGAGGTTCCAGAGTACCCTCTCTAATGACCAATTGTATGGGTGGGAGATGATATACCTAAAGGGCACAAATGTGCACACATAGAAAATGTTGAGCTGACAAAGCAAACGCATATGGATGAACCGAGTTTGACGTCGAGCGGAGGCATGTATACGGCGAGAGGATGAAGAAGGCTCCTCAAGCAACCAACATCACGGTGAATCCTACAGATTTTACAAATGAGTAGGCAAGAAATTCCTTGATAAAGATGGCAACAGAGGTGGCTAGGAGGAATCTAGATAATGCAATCGTGTTCGGGACATTGATGGAAGATGATAAAAATAATGAAAAAAATTGAACAATTAATCAAGCACTCGCAAGGCCGAGAGGTAGAAAAAGGATATTCTAGAGTTTACTACGGATATTGGAAGTGAAGTTATGGAGGCGCGACCAAATTTTCCACATAACACACTTACAGCTTAGGGCAAGCCACAAAGTGAGAAATTATTGAAGGTTATTTATTTTGATAAAACATCCTTCAATCCTTAACTTAAGTTTTCCAGGACTCAGGATATGATTCATACAATTCCTCTTACAACGCTAAGTTTCTTACTTTTACTCTGAAGAGAATTTTGCTTTAAGTCTTCTCTATTATGACCTTTATTTGTTTAATTCATTTATTTAGTAAAAAGGGGGATATTTATTTCCACAAGGCCATCTTGTTCACACTTACGCTACTAGAACTCGTTCATACCCTTATGACAACCTGGGTTCACGTTCAACACACTTAAGAGAAGAAATACAAAGCACCTTGGAAAAAGTTAGGAAGAAGGTCAAGTTGAATTCATCTTTAAGACCTCATTAGTTATTACCAGGATTTAATTGAGGCTTGAGAATTTATCCAAAATTATCAAAGATTTTACTTAGGCTTCATTGAATGAGTATTACAAAAGAAAACAATTTACCTTCCAAATGGCGGAGAGATAGATTGCGTGGTTTCTAAATTGTTTTCTCCTACTTATTAAATCTTATTATCTTACAGAACTAACCATTGTTTTCCCTTAAGCTCGTGTAAGAATTCACCATAAAAAGGATAGTGTTCACTAGTTTTGCTAGGGATAGCAAGTTATATAATTTTTTTTTTTACTTTACAAAGGATAGTTTCATCTTAGATCACTTATGGAATTACCTGTTCTCCATTAGGTCACCTCTACATTAATTTATTTTCATATAAATTTTAGTTTAACTTCTATAAGGATTAACCAACCCATTTTACTTTACTTATAGCACATTATTACTAAGTCATAGCAAGATTTAACTCAACATTTATTCTCAAGGGTAAAGTTTAACAATTCTCATTTACGAAAACAACACCAGGTTACATCAATTCTTTCCAGCACAATACACAACCCAAAGGGACATACCAACTCTAAGGAACCATGCATAGGGAACAAGAGAGTAATAACATTGACCAAGGAATGCTAAACTATTCTTAGAATACCGATAATCCATTAAGGTCTCTCAACAAGAGGTAAACCAATTTTCTTATATTTTCCATGATAGTCAAACAATCCAAGGTTTCCAAAGTTAAGATGACAAAAACCACAATACATTATACTAAGACACTAACCCTCTTCTAAAATTTCCACTGACCTTATGAATAGTTGAACAACATAAAAAGGATTCGAGCAAAAGAACTTCTCAACAGAGGTTGATGCAAAAATATACAAGTCTATCCCTCATCTACTCGCATAAGCCATCTGCAACAAATTTTCCACAAGAGTCAGTTCATGAGAACTGAGCAAGATAAGGCTACACAAAGCCACCATAACTATTATCTAACAATACCATGAAAGGAAAAACTTTATTACAAGAATTGGGTCAATTCTCTCAACACTAAAAAAACACCTCAATTTAAAATACAGTCTCAACCATGTCAATCAAAGAAGAAAGACCTTGTACTTTAGTTATGAACAAAAGCAATGAAAGTATAAACAAATGCAATGAAAGTATAACAATCTATAAGAAACAAGATTCCCATCAAACAATTAAATAATTACAAGATTGGAGTTTAATATACATGCCATCCATCTAGAATTATCAAAAGATACCAAGAGCATAGGCTTTAATGTTATATTTCTAAAAGACAAGAATTGATCAACCCAACGAGGAAATCATGGTGTTCAAAGATCAACATGAAAAGCCAAGCATGCTAAAATTTTCAACCCTATAATCATTTAGAGTATATGAGTGAAATTAAATACATGGACACGACACAACCTAAGTTTCGAAGTGAAGGCAAAGTATATTAGACTTGACCCTTAACTCCCAAAGATTCCCCAATCATTCAAGAAGGGTCAATACCCTTATAGGCCAGTAACAACACGCGAGAGAAGAAGGGGGTTCCATCAAACAAGAGTATACAAAACATCATCCAAATTTATATCTCTAAGGATTTACAAACCTCCACAATAATTCTAAAATCTGGTTAAGGTAAAAGAAATTATCTCTTTTCCATATCAACAATAATTTAAGGCAACCCTTGATAACACAACCAACCATCACACATAGATACAAACATAAATTACTAAGTGACATTAACAAAACAAAACCTTCCGCTATGAATCCATAAGACTATCAAATGCAAGATGAGTTTTCCTGAAGATTAATAACGTTTAAGGCAATTTCCATCACAAAATATTAAGGTAATTACGTGCATAGAAACCAACCAATATTAATTAATAGCATTAAAATTATAAAAGAGAAAGAATGCAAGTTAGGAAAATAGAAAAAATGCCATCAACAATAATTTTGAGAGGGGGATTAGACCAAAACTATTCTAGTGTTAACGAGGTACTGGATTCACACATGATTGAAACCTCGAGCTTAGCTGATCCGAAAAGCTAGTTATGGTTCAAGTTGATAGGGATGGTCAAGGTACTTCCTGAGGATGGCCTTAAAATCCTAGGAACAAGATGAAAGATAATACGGGAGTCTAAACACGTGAGATCTGAAATGCATTGCACACAAAAATTTCATTCTAAAAGTTTTAATACCAAAACTCCAACCCGGATAGCCCAAGCGTTGATCACTCCAATTCTACAACCTGTCTTTCCCGATGTCAAGAAGATTATCGAAGGGGTTTGAGGAAGAGATTTAACAACATTTGATGAAATACAAAGAAAAATAAAAAACAAACTCAAATGATAGGGAGGAGCTGCATAGTTATCACAAACTTATTTTAACGACAATGAAAATACTAGTTGGGACAACATAATAACTTAAAACTCAATCGTAGAGAAGAAGATATACATAAATGAAAAGATGAAGGTCGATCACTCGAGCAAGGAAAACATAACACCCAGAGACGATGACACATGCGTGCTTTCTACTAACACACTGATAGCGATAAAAGTGAAAACAAGAATAGAACAAGCAGAAAGGAGAGGTCTCCTAGTAAGGCATCCAACTGACAAATCAATACAAGGAAATGGTGGTTCGATTTCATGATATATTAAAAAAAAATAGCAATAGTAGCAAAGTGTAGAATTATCTTGCCTACTCCTCCAGCTTCGACGAGGCATCCAAACACCCCAAGGTCCAGCAACAACAACCCTCTAGTTGAATCTTCATCCGCAGCATGCGAGGCGCCAACATTCCTCTCAATCCCAAACTCCACTGGACACCTCTTCTTACAATCTGCATTATTCACCCAAAATTGTATGTCGTCTATAACGAGTACTCAACAAAACCAAAAATCATATAGAACCCACAAGATAGAAGTGCGTTCATTGCGTTTCAACAAAAATGTGAAGAAAATACAGTATTAGTTTAAACAAGTTTACTAGAGATTTTAAAAACTCACATAGTTAGTGTTCAAATGCGATTCCAAGAAAATGGATATGAACTTACTTTAGGGAAACATATTGTGTCACGTTAAAACTCGCAATCCCTTACCTCACTTAGTAAGAAGGAGCTCTCTTGTAGTTATGTCATATTCTTTCAAAGGGTAGGCTCAAAACAATCATTTCACCCTTCTTGGTAGCTATCTCTCGAAATAGAGCCGATGCACTTATTTAGATTTTATTGTAAATGCATTAAACACGGTCGTGGTATGTGGAAGAAAGAACCCTACGATGCCTAATAGATAGGTTGTAGTGGAAGCCCATGCCTCATTAATCTCATTGGTCAAAAATGAAAGTGTGTATGGTTTAAGAAACTAAATTCCATCCATAAATGACATAGCCAAAATGGTTAAAGTTTACTCAAACCTTATCATTTCACCCTTCAATGGTAGCCCCAAAGTTTCTGTGAAAGCAAAACATGGGAGAATGAACTATCTAAAAAATGTGCCAGAAATAAATATGGTTTTGAAATGACACAACTACAGACTATGCACTTCGAGGCCAAAAAAAAAATGACCCGATAAAAACATGAGCGACCAACAACTTCTCCACAAGATTCACGTAGCTAACTTTGAGAGTATTTACACACCGAACCACACAAGGCTCCACACCATAAATCTCCACGCTGGCAGCAGGGAAAAAGGCATCCAAAAGTTCTACGCACTCAGCAATCATCCATGCAAAGAAAAGGAATGTTGTAATAAACCCACAAATGTGAGCTTCCACGAAGGCGCGCGACCCACAAGACATTAAGCATGCAGATCCCAAAACATGGCTAGTAAGCCATTACAAATCACGAAGCCCAAAAGCATGCAATACCCAATAAGAGTTCAACCACGCTTCCCCAGATCCTGTAAAATCCAACACGTTTCCCATTACAGAAGGTGCAAAAATGACAGCCATTTAATTCCTCATGTGGCCATCTTCAAAACTGATGTGAAATCCTTTAGAACGTATGCCAGGTTGGTTCATTAATAATCAATAGAGAGTGGCAGGTTGGTGGTCAAATTCACCACTAACTTGATAATTATCTAACTTGGCATACATGGACCAATTTTCTAACAAGGGGAAAAGAAGAAATTGTGGTTGAAGGCATTTACCCAAACATTTACAAAGCATACAAGGGCACCTAGATGGCCAAGGATAAAAACTTTGAACCTTAAACAAGAACACTACGTCCTTGATGATGGCGCCACCCACGAACAAGCTTCCCTTGCACGAATCGAGGCTCGATCCGTGAAGCGACCAATCCAAAACAATAAAATCACTTATCAAAAATTAACAACAAGGTTGATAACAAATCGACGATCAGATAATGAGGTTATCGATCGATCGATAAATAAAATAATAATAATAATAATATTATTATTATTATTATTATTACCACTTATTAATACTTATTAATCATATTAACAAGAACCAACTTACGAGCTTGATAAATCGAGCACACAGTTTTCCTTTAATAGGAGGAAAACGTAATGGATGAGGTGGGGCCAACCACAGAAAACATCAACACGACACGAGAAGACATGACGAAGTGGGAGAATTCCAATCATTCTCTGTGACAAGGGTGAAGCCAACAAAAGATCAACAGAGCACCACAACGTTAAATGCTTAGCAACAACACGTTCGTTGAAGAAGAAAAACATGAATGGGGCATTACATTCTCCTCCCCTTAAGAAAGCATCGTCCTCGATGCGACAAAGCACAAAGGAAAAGGAATGATAAGCAACAAAGAACGAAAAAATGGCAAAAGTGCACTCTATGGTTAAAAATTCAGTTGATTAAAGCATGGCCACGAGGTGGCCTTAGGAACATTTGGTACAAATTTTAACTTTCAAGGTTCTATTGAAGATTGGTAGTTCCTCTTATTCATTGTTTCATTAGTCTCTTTCCATTATCATTACTTCTAGTTTCAATTCTTCAAAATTTTATTGTTGTAGAGTTTTTTTTTTTTTGTTTATTCCTTATTGTAGGTGCCCAACATGAACTGCTAACACAACACCCTACCGGGTTCAAACAAGACACTACAGATTCACAAACACACAAGTATATACTTCATGATTGTATTACACCACAAAAGTATTACTCAAATACGGAAGGAATAGGCACGGTCCACATAACATAGTACTTGTCACACAACCATGACTGAAAATAGAATACTTGAACAAAGTGTACTACGACAACCAGACATTTCCTCAATTCCACAGATGAAAAAAAAATTCACATAACTCCAAACAAAAGCTACAGGTACATAGTGTACACCAGGGAGCCACAACCATAACCAACCCTCATGGGCACACACACATCATAACACTACCCCCCAAAAACACTACCAACAACACCATATACCACCCGAAGCATCAGAAAATAACCACCTACTCCCAAGTATTACAAAGCAACTCCATATAACTCCCAAAGAGAAAGAAACATAGTGCCAAAACCAAGCTCGGGTCACTCAACCATAGAGCCCCATCAAGAATATCAGGTCACTCAACCATAGAGTGCCATAAAGAATATCAGGTCACTCAACCATAGAGGCCCATCTCCTTTCTCCTTTTAATGAGGTCGGGTCACCCTATGGCCCTAGGCACATAGAGCCCCATCACCCCCAACCCAAGTGACATAATAACTCATGGTTCAACAACCCACTAGTTATCTGTAACTCCTTGGGGCGTACCCCCATACAACGAAGTGGGTCCATAGGTCCAACCATTCCATGGTGCATCCCATGACCCTATTCCACATCACAACAATAGAACCAACATAAAATCCGATCAAAATGCCAAGTGGCAAAGTACAAGCCTTGGGCAAGGTGATAAAATCTTAAAATTTAAAAGAAGATTCAAAACCAAGCAAAACAAATGACCAAATGGCCATAGTTAGTGCAAAATCCATGTGTTAGTACCAAAAACCAAGGAAATGCCCAAAATGTAAAACATGGCAATCAAGAAAACTACTGGTCCTTGCAAAAGTAAAGTAAAAGGTTCAATTTATGAATAAAATACACATATAAGAATAGCACATTACGATGACTACGTGGCTTTATCTGGCCACCAAGGGGGTACTCAACGAGTTGCTGGCACTCGGAACCTCGAGCCTCAGCTCATAAAATAACATATCAATAGTACAACTATCATCATCTCAATCTGAATCATCTCGCCACCACTTCAACAAGGCTCAACATAGTCAAAATCACATAGGTTGAATCCATACGACAACCATATCGGGAGAGAGAAAAGAGTACAAGTCACCATCTACTAGCCTAAGGTGTCCACAAAACACAATATGCATGACACCCATTGAGAAAGTGCCACCCATACCAAATGAACAAAAGTGGGTTTTCAGCCTATGTAAGGCTCCACTTCCTATCTCATACTCGGCTCGAGTGACTGGTCAATGGTACACATTTTCTCACTCCAAACATACACAGTTTACCGATTTCCCTCAGGGTCGGTTAGCGTAAGGTTCACAACATAACATGCAACTACATCACTAATACAATGGTGGTTCACACACATTAATAATAACACCTTCGCAAGGTACATATATAGGGTAGGTCACAATCATACATTCACTGGGTGCAATACATCACTCTACCACATTCTGCATCCAAAGTGCAATCACTATACAATAGGGTTCATATGCTCACTTGTATGCCCCTATATCACAACATGAATCATTACATATTACACAAATCATACATACGATGAACATAATAAGTAACATCACAACATAACATTAATTGCTACATAACAAGGTGATACACACATTTCTTCAAAACATGGTAAAAACATCATGATACAACTCATTTCATTTTACATCAATCTAGTCATACAACACATTGATACACCTACATATCACAATATGCCACAATGCTTCAACACTCCATCATCCACATTAGAATTCTTTTCACACATCACAAGCAGTATTTCACACGTGAACTCTTCATAGAATCCACAAGAAGGAGAGAGAATACTCCCATCCCCAACACATCAACATGATAACAAATACACACTAAGTGACATACACATCATGTGCATTCACAATATCACAATTATGACATGGATCACATCACGCTTAAAGCACATTACTCTTCCAATATCAACCACCATCATGCAACACCATCATCACTCCAATCTGGCCCAAAGGTTCGAGAGCATGAACCTTCGCTCTGATACCAAATGTAATGACCCAAAAATTTCACACACGCTAACAACACAGTAAAAAAAAAGGATAACTTTTTTTTTTTTGACTTGATTGACACATAACACGACACAACATGCCACCACCAAGGTTACAACTAACTCTGTGAACAACTCGATACAAGGATGACCACAAAGGTAACACGGAAATGTTCACACCCATCAAGGATAATTCACTTTTCTTTTTGACAAGACAACATAGGAAACCACCACATAACACACTTACAGTTAGGGCAAGCCACAGTGAGAAATTATTGAAGGTTATTTATTTTGATAAAACATCCTTCAATCCTTAACTTAAGTTTTCCAGGACTCAGGATATGATTCACACAATTCCTCTTACAATGCTAAGTTTCTTTCTTTTACTCTGAAGAGAATTTTGCTTTAAGTCTTCTCTATTATGACCTTTATTTGTTTAATTCATTTATTTAGTAAAAAAAGGGTATATTTATTTCCACAAGGCCATCTGTTCACACTTACGCTACTAGAACTCGTTCATACCCTTATGACAACCTGGGTTTGTGTTCAACACACTTAAGAGAAGAAATACAAAGCACCTTGGAAAAAGTTAGGAAGAAGGTCAAGTTGAATTCATCTTTAAGACCTCATTAGTTATTACCAGGATTTAATTGAGGCTTGAGAATTTATCCAGAATTATCAAAGATTTTACTTAGGCTTCACTGAATGAGTATTACAAAAGAAAACAATTTACCTTCCAAATGGCGGAGAGATAGATTGTGTGGTTTCTAAATTGTTTTCTCCTACTTATTAAATCTTATTATCTTATAGAACTAACCATTGTTTTCCCTTAAGCTCGTGTAAGAATTCACCATAAAAAGGATAGTGTTCACTAGTTTTTCTAGGGATAGCAAGTTATATAATTTTTTTTTTTTTACTTTACTTTAAGGATAGTTTCATCTTAGATCACTTATGGAATTACTGTTCTCCATTAGGTCACCTCTACATTAATTTATTTGCATTTAAATTTTAGTTTAACTTCTATAAGGATTAACCAACCCATTTTACTTTACTTATAGCACATTATTACTAAGTCATAGCAAGATTTAACTCAACATTTATTCTCAAGGGTAAAGTTTAACAATTCTCATTTACGAAAACAACACCAAGTTACATCAATTCTTTCCAGCACAATACACAACCCAAAGGGACATACCAACTCTAAGGAACCATGCATAGGGAACAAGAGAGTAATAACATTGACCAAGGAATGCTAAACTATTCTTAGAATACCGATAATCCATTAAGGTCTCTCAACAAAGAGGTAAACCAATTTTCTTATATTTTCCATGATAGTCAAACAATCCAAGGTTTCCAAAGTTAAGATGACAAAAACCACAATACATTATACTAAGACACTAACCCTCTTCTAAAATTTCCACTGGACCTTATGAATAGTTGAACAACATAAAAGGATTCGAGCAAAAGAACTTCTCAACAGAGGTTGATGCAAAAATATACAAGTCTATCCCTCATCTACTCACATAAGCCATCTGCAAAAAATTTTCCACAAGAGTCAGTTCACGAGAACTGAGCAAGATAAGGCTACACAAAGCCACCATAACTATTATCTAACAATACCATGAAAGGAAAAAATTTATTACAAGAATTGGGTCAATTCTCTCAACACTAAAAAAACACCTCAATTTAAAATACAGTCTCAACCATGTCAATCAAAGAAGAAAGACCTTGTACTTTAGTTATGAACAAAAGCAATGAAAGTATAACAATCTATAAGAAACAAGATTCCCATCAAACAATTAAATAATTACAAGATTGGAGTTTAATATACATGCCATCCATCTAGAATTATCAAAAGATACCAAGAGCATAGGCTTTAATGTTATATTTCTAAAAGACAAGAATTGATCAGCCCAACGAGGAAATCACGGTGTTCAAAGATCAACATGAAAAGCCAAGCATGCTAAAATTTTCAACCCTATAATCATTTAGAGTATATGAGTGAAATTAAATACACGGACACGACACAACCTAAGTTTCGAAGTGAAGGAAAGGTATATTAGACTTGACCCTTAACTCCCAAAGATTCCCCAATCATTCAAGAAGGGTCAATACCCTTATAGGCCAGTAACAACACACATGAGAGAAGAAGGGGGGGGGTCCGTCAAACAAGAGTATACAAAACATCATCCAAATTTATATCTCTAAGGATTTACAAACCTCCACAATAATTCTAAAATCCGGTTAAGGTAAAAGAAATTATCTCTTTTCCATATCAACAATAATTTAAGGCAACCCTTGATAACACAACCAACCATCACACATAGATACAAACATAAATTACTAAGTGACATTAACAAAACAAAACCTTCCGCTATGAATCCATAAGACTATCAAATGCAAGATGAGTTTTCCCAAAGATTAATAATGTTTAAGGCAATTTCCATCACAAAATATTAAGGTAATTACGTGCATAGAAAATGACCAATATTAATTAATAGCATTAAAATTATAAAAGAGAAAGAATGCAAGTTAGGAAAATAGAAAAAAATGCCATCAACAATAATTCTGAGAGGGGGATTAGACCAAAACTATTCTAGTGTTAACGAGGTACTGGATTCGCACGATTGAAACCTCGAGCTTAGCTGATCCAAAAAGCTAGTTACGGTTCAAGTTGATAGGGATGGTCAAGGTACTTCTGAGGATGGCCTTAAAAGCCTAGGAACAAGATGAAAGATAATACGGGAGTCTAAACATGTGAGATCTGAAATGCATTGCACACAAAAATTTTCATTCTAAAAGTTTTAATACCGAAACTCCAACCCGATAGCCCAAGCGTTGATCACTCCAATTCTACAACCTGTCTTTCCCGATGTCAAGAAGATTATCAAGGGGTTTGAGGAAGAGATTTAACAACATTCGACAAAATACAAAGAAAAAAAACAAACTCAGATGATAGGGAGGAGCTACATAGTTATCGCAAACTTATTTTAACGACAATGAAAATACTAGTTGGGACAACATAATAACTTAAAACTCAATCGTAGAGAAGAAGATATACATAAACGAAAAGATGAAGGTCGATCACTCAGCAAGGAAAACATAACACCCAGAGATGATGACACATGCGTGTGCTTTCTACTAACACACTGATAGCGATAAAAGTGAAAACAAGAATAGAACAAGCAGAAAGGAGAGGTCTCCTAGTAAGGCGTCCAACTGACAAATCAATACAAGGAAATGGTGGTTCAATTTCACGATATATTAAAAAAATAGCAATAGTAGCAAAGTGTAGAATTATCTTTCCTGCTCCTCCTAGCTTCGACGAGGCATCCAAACACCCCAAGGTCTAGCAACAACAACCCTCTAGTTGAATCTTCATCCACAGCATGCAGGGCCAACATTCCTCTCAATCCCGAACTCCACTGGACACCTCTTCTTACAATCTGCATTATTCACCCAAAATTGTATGCCGTCTATAACGAGTACTCAACTGGTGGACTGTAAAACCAAAATCATATAGAACCCACAAGATAGAAGTCCGTTCATTGCATTTCAACAAAAATGTGAAGAAAATACAGTATTAGTTTAAACAAGTTTACTAGAGATTTTAAAAACTCACAATAGTTAGTGTTCAACGATTCCAAGCAAAATGGATATGAACTTACCAGGGAAACATATTGTGTCACGTTAAAACTGCAATCCCTTACCTCACTTAGTAAGAAGGAGCTCTCTGTTGTAGTTATGTCATATTCTTTGTGCAAGAGGGTAGGCTCAAAACAATATCTGTGCTTCAATATCTCTCGAAATAGAGCCGATGCACTTATTTAGATTTTTTTTTTTTGCTTGTAATGCATTAAACGGTCATGGTATGTGGAAGAAAGAACCCTACGACGCCCAATAGATAGGTATGAGTGGAAGCCCATGCCTCATTAATCTCTTGGTCATCATGCTAAAAGTGTCATAGAAAATGTCCACCCAAATGAAATAAAGATGTCACATACACCAAATGGCCACCAAAAAGCTTATCATTTCACCCTTGAAAAAAGTCACAAATCCTTATCATTTCACCCTTCAATGGTAAACCATGCAAAAAAAACATGGGAGAATGAACTATCTAAAAAACGTGCTAGAAAGAAATATGGTTTTGAAATGACACAACTACAGACTGTGCACTTGGAGGCTAGCAAAAAAAAACGACCCAGACAAACCATGAGTGACCAACACTTCTCCACAAGATTCACGTAGCTAACTTTGAGAGTATTTACACACCGAACCACACAAGGCTCCACACCCATAAATCTCCACGCGGCCAGCAGGGAAAAAGGCATCCAAAAGTTTTGCGCACTCAATAATCATCCATGCAACAAAGGGAATGTTGTAATAAACCCACAAATGTGAGCTTCCACAAGGCACGTGACCCACAAGACATTAAGCATGCAGATCCCAAAACGTGGCTAGCAAGCCATTACAAATCATGAAGCCCAAAAGCATGCAATACCCAATGAGAGTTCAACCACGCTTCCCCAGATCCCAGGTAAAATCCAACACATTTTCCCATTACATGAAGGTGCAGAAATGACAGGCCATTAATTCCTCATGCGGCCATCTTCAAAACTGATGTGAAATCCTTCAGAACGTATGCCAGGTTGGTTCATTAATAATCAACAGAGAGTGGCAGGTGGTTGTGTAAATCAAATTCACCACTAACTTGATAATTATCTAACTTGGCATACATGGACCAGTTTTCTAACAAGGGGAAAAGAAGAAATTGTGGTTGAAGGCATTTACCCAAACATTTACAAAGCATACAAGAGCGCCTAGATGGCCAAGGATAAAAACTTTGAACCTTAAACAAGAACACTACATCCTTGATGATGGCACCACCCACGAACAAGCTTCCCTTACATGAATCGAGGCTCGATCCACGCGAAGCGACAATCCAAAACAATAAAATCACTTATCAAAATTAACAACAAGGTTGATAACAAATCGACGATCGATAACGAGGTTATCGTCGATCGATAAAAAATAAAATAATAATAATAATATAATATTATACTATTATTATTACCACTTATTAATACTTATTAATCATATTAACAAGAACCAACTTACGAGCTTGATAATAAGTTGGGAAACCCCATTTAAAGAGGACGGTAATGAAATTAGTGTGGGGTAATGTTGGACTAGTAAAATTGACTAAGTATCAAGTAAGCACAGAGCGGTGAGGTGTGCAAGTGGGGCACATATATGTGTGCATGGTTCAAGATAAAGTGGTGCGCAGAAGGCTTGTTCTGAAAGGCGGACTCAAGACTTATCCAATTTTGCAATCATGGGCTAAAAAAAAATACAAAAGCACATTGGAGTGTGGATCACGCAAAGGATAAAAGTAGGATGACTTAAGGGTCAAAGAAAGTATATTTTGGGATAAAGCACATGCAAAGTGAAGATGAAATGTCATGCATGGATTGAGCTATTATTAGGATTAAAGAAAATTCTATTTATAGGATAATCTATTATTATCTCCATTGTAAAAGCATGCAACTATTAATGCATGGCTATTTTGGGCATGTAGCCTATTTTTAGAATGCATGTGTGGTGAAGGGAAATCCCTGCCCATATATATTCTTTTTGTTCATCCTTGATATGTACCATGTGAAAGAGACCGCGTATGTGAGAACAAAACCGTGATGTATTAGGGTTTCGATTCTTGCGCATGTTCCAGTAACCCTTTAGTTATGGTGATGTATTCAGCTTTTGTTATGTAATACTTTGATATAATGGATTATGGAGGATGGATTATGGTAATTGATGTGTCTGAATATGGTGATTACATGGTGCATATGATATTAGTTGTTATCGATATGTGTGTTTCCTTATTACATGTGTTTCCAATTGAATGTATGCAATGAGTTATTATGATTGAATGAACACTTGGTTATCTATCATCATGCATCTGTATGCTAACATCTTGACAAACAATACAAAGGAGGGACCTAGTAGCTTCGCGTGCTTTGGGTGTGCGTTCGAGATCTGTCTCCGAATGAGATGCCAACGTGCATAGTAGTTAAGTGGAAATAAGAGACTACAAGGACCACCTAAAAGCTCATCTAGGTGTCTAATTTTTTATGAAATATTAGACTAGGATCATCACAAATAATATGGCTATCAATAAAATACATGGAAGGAACATTAGCATCAAACATTACATAGAATATTTTTATCATTTTTCATAGCATGTGAATAAGATAATTATTCTTCACTAAATAGAAAACAAAGAAAGGTTTTCACCATTCTAATAATGGTCATTACATTCTATGACACTAGTGGCATTTAGGATAAGCTTAGTAGAATGTCTAGGGGGTAAAATTTAGCTAATCATTTCATATGTCACTCCTACAAAATGTGCTTAAAACGTCAAAAATGGGGTCGATTTCACGTTCAATTCATTAATAGTTTTTAATTTTGGCATCATTTCTAATGCAAAAATGATGCAAAAACATGGAAAAACTTATCACAAAGGTGACACTACATCACCATTGCGCCACATTTGCGCCACCATAAATCCTATCTTAAAAATAAAAATCCGGTCCCATCCACGTCCTTTTATTATCACTTGGTCGAGTGTGCTTTGGAAAATTGTCAAAAAAATCACTTCATAAAAAATATTTTAGGGATAAATTTAGAGGAGGGAAAATAGTAAAAGAGGGGAGAAAGGAAAGCATAAAAATTTTGTGTGTGGAAGAAGAAGAAAATGGAGAAGGAAGAGTTTGGAGAAAATAGTTATACACAGCTTTGAGGAGGAGGAAGAGATGAGAAGAGAAGACATGTAGTGAGGAAGGTGGAGGAGGAGGAATACTCCAAGAACACAAGAAAAGACGTATGTACATTAGTTTATTAAAAAAAAATCATTTTTTTCTATACATCAAAGGTTAAAAACAACAAAAAATAAAAAAACATAGATTAAAAATAACAAAATAAACAAACACTATCCTAGATACCAAATTTATAGAAAAAGAAAAATTCTAGAATAAAAGAATAGTAAAAACAACAAACCCTAGCCATAAATACAAGTAAATATTAGGTGAAATTACATCAAACCCTAACAAAAATGTGATCTCTTCAACAAAAATATTCATTGCAAACTTACAATTCTAAGAACTTCCCCAACATGGGATTAATATGATATGATAGTGGTGGGGCTAGTTTCACACCTACAATTGTTTTTTCCTTACAAACTTATATCTTTGAGGCATTTTGTAGAACATTTGGTATTCCTTATGTATGCTCACACATTTGTATGCCTATGTAACAATGCAACAATAGCCACAAATATGGTCTAAGGAATACTCTCCATAAAATAGAGGATGCTAACACCCTATTTCAAAGCTCCTATTATGACACGTTTGGGGGTAAATTTTACTTGATTGTGATATGATGATGTTTCCATTGTGGAAAAATTAGATTCAATAGTGAGCACATTTCTAGTGCTCCAATATAATAAAACAATGATGATGTATTTTCCTCGTATTGAGCTACTCACCCAGCTCAGTTGCCAACATTCATAGTGAAATTAAAACCTAAGATGAAATGATCATTTTTCTTCCACACAAAACATGAGGTTAATTGTAGCATGTAAAAGTAACACCATTTTCAAAATGTATTAGTGTACTTGAAACTTGAGCTCCTTATAGGCTACTATGTTGACCATAATATGGAATACTAATGAGTGTAGTCTCCTCCAAAGAACATATTTCACCCATAATAGTTATAAGTGAGAATACATGTGGTAGGTTTCTTAAGGGCCGATGAAAATCATGCTCATTTTTCACACCTACAAGGCCAAAGGAATGCAAAAATGGAAAAATGGAAAAATGGAAAAATGGAAAAAATGAATGGAAATGGAGGGAAAGTGGAAGAAATGGGAAAGAAAGGGAAGAGTGAGAGATATTATGATGGAGTAGATTTAAAGCATCCCAAAATCTCACAAACAAAATGGAAAATCTAATCTCCTCCTCTCTGCATAAATAAATTGAATACTCTAGAAAATAAATTAAAATATTAATAGCTACAAATTCTATCAATATCCTCACATATATGTGATACAAAGCCCATTGTTAAATTCTTACAACCCAAAGTTTTCTAGGAAGATAAATATATGTAAAAGATAAAAAAAAATCCACTTCATTCATATATATCTCCATATAACCAAGACAATATGTTACAGTTTCAAACAGTATTTTAGAGGGAAAAGAACCCTTTACATTTGCTTCATGCCTTTTGTAAGCTTCCTTTACTCAAGTGGTTACACAACTACTTGTAACTAAAGGTAACTTAACCTAACCTCCATTTCACACCACTTACCCTAATTTCTCATTAACACTCACTTTGCACATTTTCACATATATGGGAGTGTTTACATAATATGATTCTCACTTCACATCATTAATTAATTCTAAAAAGAATTAATCCCCTCACAACATAACTCAAGGGCCCACATACTAGATATGTCACTCACTTAACAAAGTGACCCATTTAATACACATAACATTTAAAATTACATTTATAACTTGGCTTATTATTAATTTAATTAGTTTGCAACAATTATTAAATATCTTATGTATATTAAAAGATCAAAACAAACAAATAATTGTAACATTTTTTAGTACAAGAAACATTATGGTTTTTAATATTTAATAAATTATTTTTATTTGTTTGTTTTTAACATTAGGCACATAAAAACAAGAAACCCCATGATCATCGATCAAATTTTTGAAAAGGGTGTTGCATAGTGTGGGTTGTGGTGGAATAAATGTGCGAGAAGTTGTCTCATGAGATATAGAGGAGTATTCTTTACCTCCATATGACACTCGTGATGTGCCTTGACATTCATATCATGGACATCAAGATTCAAATGTGTACCATAATCCTGATATGCGTCGACAATACTCAAGTGATATTCTTGAGACTGATGTTCTTATATCACATGATACAATGAAACAAAGGAGGTAATATTTTATTTTATTTTATTTAATAATATTTTTAGTCATGATTATAAATTTATTAGGGTTTTAAATTTATTGGATTTTTAAATTTATCATATCATTACAAATCTTCCTCCTTAGTGTCATTATATTCACAAATGCCTACATCTCATGATCAATGACTCATAAGTGGTGGCATTTTAGAGGCGGCCTATCATGTTTCAACTGCGCTTGAGGAGGCGAGGAGGTAAAAATTTATATTTTCTATCTTGTTTCTTCCTACACAACACTTTAGAAGCCAATCCTTACTACTTTCGGCATCATGGAAATCTACACAATCTTATTTGTTGTTATATTTCGAAATTATTTTTATTTTATTTTTTGCTATTGATACCTAGGGATAAGACCCTAGCCTACAAAAAAATATACATTAAGCTCCATTCCTATACAACATCACTCATCATAGGAATCTCAAATTATAAGAACCTTATTGTGTTGATAATGAGGGGAGAGCAGAACTACACTCCATCCCACTCATCACATCGCATTACAAACCTATAACTATAACCATAAAAATTGACATACATGCTACATCCCATCAGCCATTTTAATAAAAATACATTCCTATGAAGACCTAAGACAAACCAGAGTCATACTCCTCCAGCTTCACCACATGGTACCGGTAGGTCCACCACCTTCCTTCCTTTTTTGTCACCCAGGGAAACTTCAACAATAATCTCCACATCTGAGTCGACATCATCCTGAGTCGAGGAAGAAGGAGAAGCACAACAATGGGGCAATTTAACCATTTCTTCCCTTGGAAGAGGAAACCCGGAGCTTGAGGCCGTGGATTTTGTCCCTTTGACATGGCCCAAACAAATTTTTCCAAAGCATGCACATGAAACTAAAGGCACATTATCCTCCCTTCCAAATCTATGTGGTCTCAATGTAAGAGAAATTTTCTAGATGAATTGGATAGAATGTTGGCGGAGCTAAGACTTTGGGCTACCTCAAACATATTGCTCCTTCCCACCAACTGCTTTAGATCCAACATCAAATTCTTCATGTGCTCACAAATATCTACCTTGTCTACCTCGTTGAGGTATTTGGCTCACCGACTGTGCCATTTGCAACCACTCCCGCATGACAACATTTTTAATCTTCCCATTCATCCAAATAGAAAAGGATTCCCTCACTTCTTTTCCTATAAAATCTCTCTTATTCTTCTTTCTTAGCCCTACCACCATACAATCCCAATTCTTCATTACAAACATGTTGTAAAAACTCCCACAAACTTTCGGATAAAGAACAAACTCACCCTATCAAAAGATTAATTACGGAATGAGAGCGCACGAAATCACTACTAAATACACCTTCATCACACTTCACATGAAGGAAAGGCTAGGTGTCATGTACTCTGCAATCAAATTTAAAAAAATCACATACCACGCCATTATCCTTTTTACCATTGGAAATTATCACCACACCCGCCGATAAAGCTATTCTTAATCGGAATAGAAGACCCTCTTAGCATCAATAGAGATAAGAGAAATAATGTCACATGCAAAAATTTCCATCCACACTCGACGACTCTTATGATCCAAATCCCAGACCTCAGCCCCTACATTGGCTAAGAAATCAGCTACTTGGTTCCCACTATGTTTTATATGAGAAAATGAGAGCTTTGAGAAAAAAGGAAGAATGTACTGATCTGTTGAATGATTGGCCCCAGACTCTATGCCTTGACATTGTTTGATTTTATGGCATAAATAATTGTCTGGGAGTCCCCCTCTATCCATAACCGAGGCCAATTCTGATTTTTTGCTTCAATAATCCCAAAGAGAAGAGTCATGCCCTCAGTAGTATTATTGGTTGAATCACCACAATCTACTACCATAGCCAACAAAGGTTAACTATCTAGAGTTCCTAAAAATACAACCACAACCAGCTTTACCCGGATCCCCTTTAGAGGCTCCATCAAAATTTAATTTTATCCACCCATTCATGGGAGGCTTCCATAAAGTATTTGAATCGATCCTACTCCCACTATAAAAGGATTTTTAAAATTATTTGATTCGAATTTTTATTTAACATATAATTGCACATCATCTTTAGTGTCATTATTATCGCAACATTGTACATCTCGTGGTTGATGATCTAGAAAAGATGACATTTCAAGGTATCATGACTCCTCTTGCTTCAGGATACAAGAAGGTAAAATTTTATTTATTTCTATATTATTTGTATTCATATTAATAAATTATTTGATTTTTTAATTTATTGTATAATCACATATCATTGTCTTATGTGCCAATGTCTTCCATGCAACCTCGTAAATCTAGTGCTCATCAATTTAAACAACACGATACCACACCCATAATTGTTGAGTAGGTGTTGTATATAGTAATGAGGAGAATAAAAATCTCCACATGATTATGATGAAGATCTCTTATCTCATCTAACACTGAATGAGTACAAGTATTGAGTATGGGGAGTTTGCATGTGAAATTGTATGTGAACCATGACATGAAAATATTACAAGATGTTCATGGAAAGTAAGTATTAGTTTACATTTTGTTTTAATTTAATCATTTTTTGCATGTTATCAAATTTGTCAAAATTTTAAATTATTTTAATTTTGTTATTTTATTTTAGGTACTTCAAAAAAAGAATTATTATGTGAGAAAAAGTACTATTTACTAAAAATTGCCACTTGGAATACAAATCACAACCAATTAAACTGTAAGAAATGGTTGGTTGCATGTACTAAAAAATAGTTTAGTAGTGCCTACTATGATGTGGGAATTATTGAAAAAATTGCAACATAAGCATTGAGGATGAGGTGACATATATGCATATGAAAGTGGACAAAATTAAAATGATGTTTTATATTTCTTTTTATATTAATTTATGACCAATTTAATGTGCAGGAGAATTACAAGGGTAATATGCATGAGGAGAGACTAGCACACTGACCTATCGGCATGAATGTATCTTCATGGAAAATACAATGTGAAAAGTGGCTCAAATAGGACACAAAATGGGCTTCTAGTAATTTTGAAAAATAATGATATAAATTTAAAAAAATGTTTTTGTCAAATTCATTAATTCAAAGTTTTTCATATTGTATTGATATTAATATAGGTGTCCTAAATATATATTACTAATCCCACCAAACCAAAATGTGTCACGGGAATTTGGTGACTCATCATCTAGGACAAATGAGCATATACAAGGTTGTTTGAAAATTTGTAAGATAGGGATCGTAGGTTGACTTTATGGAATAAACATTTGATAGGGAGTAAATTAACTATTAGGCTGACTTTATGGAATAGACATTTGTTTTGCAGAAAATTAATGAATGGATAAAATGCACCTTATTTACAATATGAAAAATTATGCATCCAAATAGAATTTTTTTTTCGCCTTCTATGGGGGAGTTTTCGTTATGAAGTCATTTTTCCCCTTATTAATCATCATTGAATAAGTTCCTTGAGACACACTTGAAACAATAAATTCTATTATGATGGAACAATTTGCCACATGATCATTTTTAGGATTGTATCAAGTTTTGAGGATGTGGATTATGGTGTTCTTATTATGGTTACTAAATTATCAATGATATTATGTCACTCATATTTTGCCTATGGATGCTAGACTATTGACACTTGTGTATATTGGTGGGTTTTGACATGGGAAAAATATCTCGAGACATTGGACATCCTATCCAAGATCTACTCATTAGTTTAGTATATATTATATTATGTAGCTTTGATTTAGTTATACGCATATCTCTAGATTTTCTCCTTTACATAATAATACTCTGGCGGTTTTTTTTTTAGGTGCTAATGAGATATGGGACCTTCTAGAGATTGAATTTCATTGTATAACACCCTTAGCTAGACAACTTAATCATGGAACATGTAGAGGGATAATTCATGATTTTTTCCTTGTGTTTATTTAGTGTTTTTTAGTTATAAATTTTTCAATGTTAGTTTTACATTAGGTGTTGATCTTGTGATGTTTACCTTGTTGGGGTCTTAATCAATGTCATACCTTCTTGTGTCATGTTTTTGGCATTTATAGCATTTATTAGATTATTCATGATTGTTTTCCTTACCTAGTTTGGTATGCATGGTGAAGAAAATTCTAATACAAAGCCTAGAAGCATGTTTTATGTGGAAAGTATAAGGTAAAGCAATTTAATTCATGTTCATTATAAAGCATTGAATCGGATTATTTTAAAAGGTGGATTATGTCCTTTGTTTTACCTTCATAAGGATTTTAAAGGAATATGATTACTCTTTTAAAGGAATAGAAAATGTGAAGAAGATAAATTATCAAGGTTTTGGTATATTGACCAAAGGAGAGTATGAAATGAAACCAACTCATGTGTTAGTAGGGCATGAGAAGAATGTGGTGGATGTTTTGCCCACAACAATAAATCAATACCTTAATGGCAATGATTATTTTTATAATATTCCTAACTCGTTCATTGTAGTTCCCACCTTTTTCAGTATTCTCATTTTGGTCGCGAGCGACTCATTGTATCTATACTATCATGATGACGAGACATTATTGTTTATTTTGTTCTTTTATTAGATATTATGTTATGACGATGATATCATGAGTTATTATAGACATGATTTTGTATTGATATTGGATCCATATTTGATGTATGATGTTATATTGTTTCATTCAATGGATGATTCATGTTATGATATATTGCTAGTTTAGCATGACTTGTATGGATGTTGATTTTGATGCATATGATAGTGTCATATTTTGTTATCATATTGGGTAGATATGAGGTTTGTATTGAGTGTGCAGTGACAAGAAATTAATCATGAGAATAACATGGGATTCAGGGAACACACATCAACTAGCACAAAAGGCCTAATGGCAAACCTCTTCTTCTTATCGATTATGACATCCCTTTCTCATGTTGTGCCATGTCATGTTGGTTTGCTTTGGTTTGGATTTGTTAACCTAACTTTTCCTTCTATCATGGTGATGAATTATTATGTTGCTTAGCTACTTGTTAATTTCTTATGTTCCCTTGGTTTATTGCTAGCTAATGTTAAATGTTACCCCCTTTCATGTGGTTCTAACATCTACTTTTGGTTTTGGGATGATGTGTTGGGTTAGGTGGAATTAGGCCACCTAATCATAAATTAGGTGAGCCTAATTTCCCCTCCTAAATGCCACATTTTTCTCAAACTCGGACTTGGGGAAAATGTGTCATTTAGGAAGGGTGAATGGAAAGAAAGGGACCTCATTTGCATGGAAAAGAGGCCTTAACCCCCATCCCTATGGGTGGGTGGGCTCTTTTCAATGCAAATGAGGCCCATTGGCTCATTTTTCCACTCACCACACACTTCATATTATGGGAACTTTGATTTTGGGAATGTATGGGATTTTGGGAAATCCTCTCATGATTGCTTTGGGCTAATTTTGATTTTCCCTTCATTTTATTTTGGTGCATTTTTGTGGCAAGGGGATTGGATTTGATTTTGGTGGAGGTGACATTTGTCACCCTCCCATTGCTTGTCTTGGGTAGCTTCTTTCCTTTTTAACCCCTCATTTCCTTTGTGATGGGGTTCTTTTCATGAACATTTTTTGTGGAAAGCTTTGGGAGCTTGAAGGAGACTTGGAATATTTGGGAGACATTATTGGATTTGGATTGTTTGAGTGCAAGGTAGGATCTTGCAAACTCCTTATTTTCCTTTTAAATTTTACATTTTGAATGTTATGTTTTGTGTATGAAATGTGGTGTTTGAATGTTGTGTTGGTTTATTTGGTTTACTCCACCCACCCTTGAGGGGTGTGGGATTTTGGAGATTGAATGGGAAGAGGGAGGAATTTTCTCCTCTTTATTTTTGGGAACTTCTCCTACATTTGGTTTGTAGGTAGGGATGGATTTCCATTTGGGTTGGAAATTCATCCCTACCCTCAAAGAAGGAAACTCTAAGTTTGAAAAGCCTTCTTGGGGGAAAATTTTGGAGAGATAAGGAGATGTTAAATCCATGGAGAGATAAGGGGTTATATTGTTGTTTTGGCATAGTGTTATGGTTGCACAAAATGGGATTCTCATCCCCTCTTCCCAAGTAGAAGCATGGAGCTTCTTGGCTAAATTTCATTGGTTAAATGTGTGTGTTTTGATGTGTTAAAACAAGTTTTGAGATGTGTTGGCATTTGAATTTCTTCCTATGTGCTAAGTAAAGTGTGTTACCTCTTTCCCATGGGCTTGGGGGGAGGCTAGCATGCCACCTTGGACTCCTTGGTGGCATGCAATGATGCCAATTGGTTGGGTGGTCAACCAAGCATTTCTCTTGTGAATTGAAGACCCTTTCATTGTTATTTTGGAGCTAAATGGAGTGGCTTAGATGATGCGAGTTGTAGTTTTGGAGTTGTAACATCATTTGTGTTTTTGAGCCAAAATTTTGGCATGTTGTCTCCTCTTGTGAGGAGGGCTTGTAGTGCTTGCATTTTATCATATTATTTCATTATGAAAAGGAAAAAATTATTTTGTTATAGTTGTTATGACATGTAAATTGAATAGTTGAAACCATGGTTGGAAATGTTGTTGCAATTGTTAAAGGTTACTTAAAGTTGCAGGTTATAAAATACCTCATTTTAATATCTAGATTTGTGTATTCTTCTTTTGGAATGAAGAATTTAACTTAGGAAATGAAGAAATGATTAAATGTATGGAATGGAATTATCCTCCTCTTCTTGCTTGAAATTTGGAAATAGTAGCTTCATTTTGGTAGTGTTTATCTTGTGCAAAAGGAAAGGAAATTATATGCATTCAGTTATGTTGTTTATTACCATTGTATGTTTGGAAAAAAAAGTTACTGTTTAAATGTCAAATTAATATTCCATGCTTAAATATTTCCTCTTGTTCTGAATTTAATTATGAACTTCTAGTGTAATTTTGGTTTAAAACCAACAAGATATTCTTGCTTATAAGCTTGGAAATAATCCTCTCTTTGTGTATATTTATCTGTTGTGTGTTTAAGCAAAGAAAGCATTTCCCTTTCATAGTTATTGCCTGCAAGTTTAATGGCAGTTTTAGTTTGAACCATAGTTTATGTATACACACACACACACACACACACACACACACACACACACACACACACACACACACACACACACACACACATAGATATATATATATATACACACACTTTCATATTTATAAATGTTTGGTTGATGTAGAGGCTAATGACATTCAACCACCATTTACATAGTTAGTCCAAGCATTTTGAAAACAACATTCAATAACCATATAATTTTCCACTTTTTCTCTATTGTCAAAACTTGCATTTCTTCATCAAAAGTTATATACAACTGATTCAAGATTGGAAACACTTTACACTTGTCCTATTTCACCTATCAACAACATTCATAGGCTTGAATAAGTTGTAACACTTCATGTTCATCCAATCTCTCTCTAGATCTCATTTCTTCCTACTACCCTCCAAAATAGCATCTTTCAACACAAAAGACACATATTCATGTTTCATACTTCACTGTAAACTTTTAGGATACCCATTTAGCTCATTAACAATCCTACGAAGTTTCATCAAGCAATTCCTTACTGTTTACTTTTATACTCTTTTTACCATTTTTGCCAAAGTTTCCTAGTTAGCCCTAATTTAATGTAAATCGCAATGTTATGAGAAAACTATAAAAGTTCATAAAAAAATAAAATACAATTTGGATACCCATTTCCACATTCTTGCTTATGTGTGAATTTGATGAGCTAACTCCAAGTACAATCTCCCCAGCTCCACTTTGCTCCTTTTTCTAGGTCTTTTATAGGCCTAACTAGGGTTTCAATCCACTTTCAAGGTTTTCTTAGCTTCCATGGTTTCTAAACCTACTTAACACTTAACAATGCCCATAGTATACTTGCTCAAGCTATTTTCATTGTCTACCCATCTTATTTCATCCTTCTTACTAGTTTTTCCCAAGTTCTTGCTTCTTATGTTGTTTGATCTCTTGAAATTACATATTGACTCTTACCCCTTTGAACCTCTCTTACCCTTTTAGAAATTTCTTCCTCCTTACAACCCTCACATTTTCCTACCTCATCTTCAACCACACTTCTTAAGTCTTCCTTTGATCTTTGACTCTTAATTCACTAACTACCTTAAGTTCTTCTTCAAGTTTCTTACTCTTACTCCATAAACAACCTAACTCTATTTTAGGCTTCATTTCACTTCAGAATTACTAAGATCTTTCTCCTTACCTCTATTATTTCTTTAACCACTAAATCTTCCTTTTAACCATTTGTTCCAAGTCTTTAACCATCTTGTTTAACTTTTTCTTGTTCATTTGCACACTAAGTTCCACTATGGTTCTTTAATGGACTAACTCAACATTATTATGAACTTCTTCCGGTAGATATCCCTTAAAACACCTCACCCTCTTTTCAATACTTCCTCACAAGTCCTACCACTCCTTCACTTATGCTCAGCATTCCTTTGGGCTTTTCTCTTCAAGGTACTTAAGTACTTTAGTGTCCTAGGACTGTCACAATGCCCTTAAAACTATACATGCTTGTTTTTTTTACTAAGTTTCCCTCCTTGTCACCGATATATGTCTTTAACTTAGATTCACCTTTATCATCCTTAATACGCCATTTTCCTTTAGGAGAAACAACTTCACAAGATTATTAAAGGGTTCACTTGGCCTCGTAATCAATTTTTACTAACCTAAACCCTCTGCAGACAGGTATTCATGACTTTGAGTAGACTCTAAGACCGTGTTTTTATCCTTTTCACCTTTTAAATCGCCTTAAAAACTTTCCTGTCAATCTCTTTTACCTAAATCCAAATACATCCTTAGTATTGGTGAGTGGAAGGGCTTAATTTATTTTTTTTAACCAAAATTGCATTCAAATATTCTTAAAATTAAAACAGAGTTCTTACCACAATTTGTCCGAGTTTTTCCTATTAGATTGATTGTCCTTCTTACTTTTCTCTTGAAACTTTACATACTTCATTAACATTCTTAAAATTCAAGGATCACAAATTTGTAGCAAGTTTCCTTGGATGCATTTCCAATTATAGTGAAATTACTCCCCGAACCCTAGCATATACGCTATAGGATAGTGCACATTTATTTTGTATTTATTTTTGTTTCCAAGAGTCGAAAAATTCTTCATGGTTTCCAATAGGTCTCGCATATCTTTTAAACACATTCTTTAAACACCCTATAATATATTCTTGCCTTTATTTTCAAATCAACATCAAAAGATAGAAACTACACATTTTCAAACCATTCTTGTAATAGTCAAAGTAAGATCTTAGTCCCTAATTTCATCAAGTCCTTTAAGTTCTTTTCTTTTCTAATATGTTATTGCTAAAATCATCACTCTCTTTGACATCCTTCATAACCTATCATACCAAGAATCATTCCTAAACCATTTAAACAAATAGTTTTCAAGATATTACATACCCTTCTTACCTTTGTATTGCATACCACAATGTCATTCTTGGTTAAGTCTTGTTCCTCTCTTACCTTGCACACTTCCTAACAACATTCTTATCCTTGTAAAATACTTCCTTAACTCCTTAGCATAATCACCAAACATTTTCAACAATATTTGATCACAAACTTGAACCATCAATCATAATTAGCACATTTAAAACAAGTTTAGTCACAAAATCATGCACTTTAGACATTATTTATCCTAGTTTCATACTATTATTTAGAAGGTTCTTGAGTGAATAAAGTACTAATCAACCCCGTCTTTTAGCCATCTTGTTTTATTTTATTTCCTCATTACCGATCTCTTGCACTCCATATGCCCATTCATCTTTTGTCATCCCGTGTTATTTTAGCCTCATCGGGCACCCAGATTAATCTTGGGTGCCCCGGTCCTTTTGCACTTTCCCGCCTATTTTTGGGCTCTTTCTATATGTTTGAGATCTTTATCTTTCTTGTGGTTGGCCTTTTCAGGGTTAATTACGAAATTAGATCAAGAGAACCCTATAAATATAAAGTTATGATACCATAATGAGGGACCTAGTATCATTCACTACTATCATCCATCTAGAGTTGCATCCATCTATTGCATTGAGATCACTTGCATCCACATAGCTCCATCATCAAGTCACAAGGCTAGGACATCTGCATCACACTTCATAGGGGGATTCTATTTTATTTCATACACATTCTATTATATTTTCTACACATAGTCATTGCTTGTTACTTCACAAAGTGTGACTGAACAAGAGCAACCTAGGGCATGTTCACACACACTTACACATAGAACTACATTAGGTCTGAGATGTAGTGCAATGCTCAATTAGTAAGTCCACCATTATGGAAGCTAAGGTTAGTCTGACCCCTTCATATGCATTTTTATTTTTTAGGGTTTGATTCTTGTTTTGGGGTCTTGTAGGTCTTTCTTTCATCTTGTATTATTGGCGACATCTGAAGGAGCATGGAAAATCTGATACGACACACAACGAAGGTTCCAAATCACCTTCCAAATTTCTATAGAGATCTGGTTTTAGAGGGTTTTCACATACCAGGGACACCTAGATTGTAGACCAAAGCACCCGCATGTGCCCCACCCCTCTCTCTAAGTGCTCTAGTCCAGCTAGATCCTCTATATCCATCCTTTTCAGGACTCCCGCATAGTCGCTCCTGCTTTAAGATTTTCCAATTGAAAATTTTGTCTTGATCCCTCGATAGGGATCCTTCGCGTTCGAAATATTGTAACATCCCTTCCCGGGAAATTCAGTTTTTGAACTTAGTCTTTTTTGAGCCCTTTGGCTGGGCGCATGGATTTTCACTGTAACACCACATTTTGGTGCGCCCCTTTAAAAAGCCTTTGGCGCATGGTTTCCCATGTCAACACGTCTTTCGGTGCGCCAAAGCATGTTAAGCCTTATTTGCGTGCGCCGAGGCGCATGCGCCTCGATGTTGACATATCATTTGTTGCGCCTCTTTCCCATGCGCCAAAGGGCGCATGCTTTCCTCTGTCAACAGTCGTTTTCGCGCGCCTTTTCAAATAGTGGGTGGCGCATTTATGACAAAGTTTTGATATATATAACAATGCCCGCCCTGTCGTTTTCATTATTTCCATCGAGCACGTGATATCCCTGGACTTGTCATTTACCCCTTTCTGTCATTTTCATCAAGTTGTGGACCCGCTCAAGGATTTTGGCTATATTGTTAAGGTAAGAGGTTCATCCTCTTTTCATTTAGTTCTTGGTGTGTGCTGGCTTGCTGGTTTTCATCAGTTGTATTTGTGCACAGCTTGTTTCCCTCCTTGAACTTTTTGTTTTCTTCCTCTGCACAGTCGTGCTTTCTTTCTCCTCTCCCTCCCTCTTTACGGATTTGATGGAAAAGGGAGGGATGGTTTATTTTGGCTTGGTCTGATCTATTTTACCAAACTAAGTGATGCCAGCGTCCTTTCGAAGTGGAGGTTGAAATGTGTAAATGCTTAAGTATTTCAAGTATTCCCCATGGCGCGTTGCTGCGTCATGTTGCACCTTAGACAGTCGCGCCCCTCGGCGCGTCTACCCGACATCTTTGCGAGTTAAAAATCATGCGCCCCTAGCGCACCCTTTCGACCCGTAACACGCTCAAAACCGCGCCTCCTTATATCCCTTTGGCGCATCTTCTACCCCCTGTTGCATCCCTCTTCTATGCGCTAAAGGCGCGCCCGGCTTGACTTCCATCGCAAGAGTTATTTCTTGCAAGTATAAAGCCTCCAGCGCGGCGCACCTCCCGTTGCAAGTACCTGATGTTGTGTAGACCCTCCATGCGCCGCGCCATATACCTTTGGCGCGCCTTTTTTCCATGTTGCACAATCTGCCCATGCGCCCTTCTATAAAATGCAGTCTGCTTCATCCATGCGCCATGCGCCTTTGGCGCCAACTTAGCCTCTGTTGCACCCTTTTCCTGTGCGCCTTGACTATTCAGCCTGTTATATACATTTTTCATGCGCCCTGCGCCCCGAATCTTAAAAGTTCTAACTCTTTCTTCTGCTAGTATTCCAATGGAAGATCAAATGACTAATTCAAGCTTCTTGGATTGGGTTTCGCTCCTTCTACGTGCAGATCATCAAATAAGCCTTGAAGAACACATGTCTACGTCAAGCAAGAGACCCACCAAACCAAGAGGGAAGGCAAAGCTAACAAAAGAAGAAATGAAATACAAATACCAAAGGGTCGAATGCCCGAATCACGGGCGAGTGCAATATGGATGTCGGGGACTCACGAATTAGGTCACATTGACATGGAGGAATGCAGGTAAGGACTCGAGAAAGTGACAAGGAGTCCATGGATGGATAAATTGATAGGCGGCGCCACTGCACTTCGCCGGTGGGATTCTGTCGGTCTTTGTTAATAACGAGTTTATGATGGTTGTTGCCTGATCCTTGAACAAAGACACAAGATGTGTCGAGAATAGCAGGGCGAGATAGTTATAAACCTTCTTGCCCGTCGCTTTGAGTTAATGCTTGGCATCCTCATCACCCAGGAACTATGTGGGCATGCATTGCTTGCAAGAATGTGTCAGAGACACAGGAGGACAATGGGGACTGTGCATGTAATTAATGAATGAAGTCTACCTCAAAATAAGAAGGTAGTGACCCGGTGGCCCAGGACTATCCACCGAGCGACTTCTCAGAAGAACTTCGGTGACACCATCACTTTCTGAGCGAGTCTTCGGGCTTTGGACGCCCACTACTTCCATAAATGGATCTTTGCGGTACACAGGAGACGATGAACAAGAATTTGCCCGATCGCGCTTTTTTGGGGGGAAATAATAAGCAGCGCTATTTCTCGGACAAAATGACACAGACGTTTGCCACAACAGAGTGTTTCATATGAACTCCTACGTAGTGTATCTTCTGCTGCGTCACGAAAAAGGGATTATCCGAGGGCTGCACCGAAGTGGAACTTGGCCTCGAGGCCAAGATATATGAATACTACCCAGAGCTAAAGGCGGAGAATAGCATCCAACACTTTTCAAAAATCAATGGCGCTTTCTTCTACCATATTATATGCATCTGCGACCAAAGTTGACTCATGGCGCCTGATTAAGAATCTTTATTTCTCTTTGTGGAAAAGTGGGGGCCTTGTTCACCCAATTTCCCACATTCACCTATCTAAGGCGGCCAATTTCTTGGGAGAGCCCACCATGTTGCCAAGATATCTTTGGACCAAAGTGGTTCTATTGGAATTGTCAAGGCGGTGGTCACATATCATGAGAAGTGCGAGAAAAGAAAGAAGGGTGGAACTCCTTTCCCCCTCACAGATGGCCGATACACTTGTTCACCTATCACAAGGCGAAGGAGATGTTTGCTTTGAGCTAGAATTGCTCAACACGAAGCATGATTTCCCAGTGAGGCCTACATTCGACCCAAGGTGCAACTTGCGAGGGCTAAGCTTGATCCGATCCATGTCCCTCAAATTGAGGACATTTACATCGGCGTCATCCATGAGGTAGAACTCGGAAAAGGATCACTCTCGCTTGGCATTAACGGAAATCAGCCATTACGGAGTAGCCATTGTCCCAAAGGCTTCCAAACCACGAGAGGACGAAGTAGACAAAGTGTATAATGACACGAAGGGGATGATTGGCCCTTCCGGACATTGGCAAAGCAAGGCTCCTCGGACAATTGAGGAGAGAGTTAAAGAGACTATGCGGAGGACGGAGCGTTGGTGCCGCATGAATGGGTTAATCTACCTCGGTGTAGATTTTATGACTTCTCCTTTAGGTAATGCACCTCCAGGTCAAAGAAGCAGCTAAAAGGCAAAGCTGCGGAAGGTGAGCCTAGCATCATTCAGGAGGAAGCCCCTGAAAGTCCTCTTCCTTCAGAGCCTGAACAAGTAATAACTCTGGATTCGCCAGAGAAAGAAGCGACGGAGGATAGTCCTATATGCCCATCCACTCGGGATGTTGGCCTGCTACTTCTGACTTCGAGAGGTCCCTTCTGTCCCTTTTTCTTCTCTTCCTTCCCCTCCTCGTGTGACTCCTGCGACCACCCCTTTGGTCGCGTCCTCTGCCCCTTCTTCTACCCTTTCCCCTGCCTCTTCGTCCATTTTCTCCTCCCTCGCTGATTTGTCTTCTTCCATTTCTTCTCTCCTCTCCGAGTTCCCTTCCCTTCCTATCTCTTCTACTGTTGCGGTTTCCCTTCCTCCCGTGGGCATGTCTTCGGCTATTCTTTCAATGCCGCCGCCACGTGTCTCCACGTTTTCCCCTCTTCTACCGTTCTTTGCCTCCCCCTCTGTCTCTGGTCCTTCTTCTATAGGACCAGCTTGGATCTCTCAGCAGCTGAGCCAACCAAAGAGGAAAGTCCCCATCGCTCCGATGGACTTTTCAGTCATTCCGGCTAAAGGAGCAAAGAAGCACAAGCCGGTTACACGCTTCTCCAAGAGCGCTGCAGGTGAGAGGGTTATGGAAATAGCCTACCCCCGATCCTACCAAAGAGAAAGAAGATCTGTCTCTCGGCAGATTTCACGGTGACCCAAGTCACATGGGGACATCCTCGAAAGTCTCCGGGGGAAGCTCTTTCCTTGATTGATGCACTCAGCTGAAAAGCTTCGAAAACAAAGGAAGAAAAGAGGCTACTAAAGGAGCGAGAATAAATACACTTGAAGCCCTACGAGAAGATGGGAAGTGCACCTCCCACAATCTGCCGAGACTCTGAGCTTCTCGGTCGGGAGAAGATCAATGAATATTCAAAGATCGGCGGCGAGGTATGTATTTTACTGCTTGGAGGAGCCAAATCCTTAAGGATAGTGAAAAGGTGATCGCGAGTATATCGGTTTATACTGAACATCGAGAAGGCGAATAAGAAACTCAAACATTAGCAAGTCCGGTGTCGGAAAAGAGCTCAAAGCGCAAGACTCCAACACGAGGCCTTCCAACAAATGTTCATTGTTCGATCGAAGATTTGGTCAAGTTTGGAGTATTCGGTCATCGAGGACCCTCAGCAAGACTATGTCCACTCTGGACTACGGGATAGATCAGCTCGAATTTGTGTTAGAGAAGATAGACAAGGTGAAGGAAGAGGCCTGGATGCGATGCATCAAATGGAGAAGATTGTTCTATCTATGACTCGGGGTTGCTCACTCCTTCCCTCACCTTGAGATCAGGTGACGATACTATCCGAATTTTCAAGGAGTTAGCTTCTCGAGGAGGGGCGGGGCAGTCACTTTCGACATCGAATCCATCAACAACCTCGCTGTAGAGACTTCATCGGGTCCCTAATCGAGGCGGGTAAAAGACTATTCCAAGGTCCCAGAAAAGCTCATTGATGAGCGGGAAACTTGCGAAGCAATCGGTGAAAGGCACCGGATCCGTCACGGGATCAATTTGGGCGATGATCAGCAAGTTCTTGGAATACCGCGCTCGATTCCAAATAACATCACTGAAGCGGCATCGAAACAAGCTACCCCTTTTAGGTGCGGGATGATGATGACGAGTAAACTTGCTTCTTCTTCTTGTTTCTTCTTCTCCCTCTTCTCCGACTTTCTTTTCGCGATATCTCAAGTATGTTGGTACAAACGATGACATCATCCATGTTGCATCATGGGATGATGTCATCCACTCAAATGTAAAAGTCAACATGACTTTGGATATTTTGTAAATATCTTGTAAGATATTTTGTGTGTTGTTTGTTGGCTTTTGTCTTCTCTCCTCCTCATCTTCTATATATACGGGAATACTTGTTGTATTCGGGGTGAACATTTTCGGATAGAAATAGAAGTGAGGAGAGAAAGACTTTGAGCTTTCTTGTATGAAAAGAACCATAATACAATTATTCGGACTTTGTGCTCAATAGTTTGTGTTATACATTAGATCTTTCTTATGTTAGATCTGCGTGTGTTTATTACATTGAATTCATATCTACTTTTCCGTCACTTGTTTATCGGTATTGCTTTGTTTATCTTGCAAGTAGGTTTGGCTCTGTTTTCTCAAACTAAAAGCATAGATCTTGACCCATCTGCTTTGGAATTCATTTCTTTTCTCCCTTCGGATCTGTTCTTTCTCTTCTCCTTCTTTTATTCCTTTCTCTTCGCAGCCTAGAACACTCTCTTTGGGATGAGATCCCAACCCCAAGGCGAGAATCATGAGACTTGCATAGGTTCTGCTAGTAGAAGTAGTGAATAAACCGGTTTAAGCTTTCTTTGTCTCAAAGAGGGGCTAAGCCCTGCAACACTGTTGGCTCGTCTGTCCATAGATCTGTCCAAGCGACAGATTTTCGGACCAACAGTTTTTGGCGACTCCGCTGGGGATTCGAACAGATCTGTTAGATCTATGCTAGTAGAAAGATAAAAAATCAGGAAAAATCAGCAGGTTGCTGCCAGTTTGCAAATCTAAAACCTTTTGTTAGAAATCCTAAAAAATTTGCAAAAGTGCTCAAATCGAAAATTTTTCTTCTGAGAGTCATAGATCGGGCCTAGTTACAGATCTTTAGTTCGCTGAGTTTTTATCAAAATCATTATTTTTCCGTAGATCTGGATTTTTAACTATTTTCCAAAAAGTTTGAAACTCCCTGAAAAAGTAAAGACCAGATCGGAAAATCAGCTTACTATCTTCCCTGCCATCTTATCCTCGCTGTTACTTGTCATTAACCGCAATCGGTTTTTCGAAGAGGATAGTTTTTAAATATCCAGAAAAGTGCATGCTGCTGGTTTTTGATAGAAAAACCAGAAAATCAGCAAGTACACCCAAAAATAAAGTTTAAATCTGCGCTGTAATATTGCAGATCTGAAAGGTACACTGGCGAGTGAACCTTTTACGCGCAGCAGGAGAGCCCGTGGAGAAGCTGATCCTACTTTCGATCTGCTTCAGAGGCACAATTTCAGCGTAACGCCAGCACGTTTTTCAGCGCTAAGCTCGGCTAGCCGGTCATCCAGGAGTGTCTCACCTCCACGAAGAAAAAGCCTTTTACAAGGAGCATCCACGTCCCTTTGTAGTGCTTTGCTACTCAGCGGAACTACACTTCCAGCTCGTGTTCTCTTTCCGGCTTTTCAGATGGCGGTACCATGGGGAAATGCTATGGGTCCTCTCGCACTGCCACATCCAGTTCACGCGCTCCCTCACGGAAACCGAAAGAATTTTCCCAAATTCGACGGGAGCGGAAATCAAAGCACGGATTCCCACATATCTGCTTTCATTATGTCATGCAGTATTTTGGACGTGACTCACGAAGATGTGTCGGTCCGCCTTTTTCTGGAAACCCTACAAGGGCCCGCAGCTGAATGGTTTCAGCATTTGCCGGCCGGATCTATCACCAGTTGGGCCACCTTACGGGATGCTTTTGAAGACAGATACAAGCCTTCAGAAGATGCATTTGCATTGCTATCACGGATCACGCACCTGAAGAAAGAAGCCAATGAGACCATGCGTGATTTCGTCGCCCGGTTCAATGCGTTGATCAACCGCGTCCCTACTACCATGCTTCCAACGCCGGAGAATCAGAAGTGTTTCTTCGTGAACGCCATGAGCTCAAAAGTCAGCTTCTTGCTCCTTCAAGAGCGAGTAGCTACTCTACCTCTTGCTCAGGCTGCTGCCATCCGGATAGAAGACAATTTAATAATATCTGGCGAGTTGAAAAAGGAATCATCCAAGTCCAAATCTTCGAATCCCTCGCCCACCACTTCATCTGATCCGGCATTCCAAAAGATGGCGAATGACCTACTTGCACTAAAAAAGCAGCTGGCCCAAGCCTCTCCCAGTTCCTCGTATCGGGATATCCCGCGGAGGAATTTTGTTCCTAACAATGCTTCACAAAGGCCGCGCTTGCCTGCAGCTGCTCCACGGTTGGCGCTTGAGGCCCCTCCGGTCAATGCTCTGGCCGAAATTGAAGAGGAAGAAGAGCAGTACTATGAAGAACCTTCGTCTCAGGGCGAAGATGATCAAGATGTCGGTGAGCCGACTGGCGACTCTACTATTGGATACATGGAATTTGACGAGGATGAATCTGATGAAGAAGAGAGTACTCAGGGCTATGCAAGCGGACAATCCTATGCTGTTTTTACCCGCTCGCAAGGAAAGGAAGCGGAAGTTGCTGCCCATACGCAAAAAGAGAAGGCCGTGTCAAACGCGCCTCCAACCATTGTTAAAAGAGGTAATCCTCTTCCCACTCAACTCCCTGTTAAATCTTTTGCAAAGAAGCCTTTTCTACCTATCTCTCCTCCGAATCAGCCCTCTCATATTCCTATCAAGATCAGTAACCCTATTCCATCATCGCGGGGTGAAGGACTCATTCCTTTACCACCGCAACCCTTGGCCGCATTTGATATAATAGATCATGCAAAAAAGACCAAGATCCAAATGTCTGAAGCTGAGTATCTTCAGTCAAACCCCGAACAGCTTGTAAGATTGACTAAGTATATCCAAAGTCAAGCTGTTATATCTAGTCAGGCTTCCCCTAAAGGAATCCTTTCTACTCCTCCTGAATCCCACATAAATGTTGCCTCAACATCTGCATCAGGCAAGATAGAGCCTTTCTATCTCTCCCTCCTAATCAATGGCCATAAGTTGAGCAACTGTATAATTGATTCCGGAGCTTCGGATAACGTCATGCCGGCGAAAGTCGCCCATGCTTTGGGCCTCACTCTTACCAAACCTTTCGGCAGATGTTACTCATTGGAAACTAAGCAGGTGCCATTGATTGGTCAAATCAAAGACGCGCAATTTGCGTTCGCAGCATTTCCCGAAAAGAGGGTAAAAATGACCGTCCTTGTCGCTGACATTCCGGCAGCCTATGGAATTTTGCTGGGAAGGAGCTTTTGCAGCGAAGTTGGTGGAGAAATTCATATGGACTGGTCTAAAGCTAGAATTCCAGTCAAAGGCGTAATGCAAACTTTGAAGCCGGAATCCCAAAAGAAATACTTGGTCACTAGCTCTGAAGACCCCAAAGCCCAAATCCTTTTCGAATCATCAGGGATGGGGAACTACTTCTTATCCACCGAGGCGGATACAAAGGAAGTTTTCGTTCAAGAAAAGGACCTTAATAAGGTCTGGACCTTGCAATTTGATGGCAGCTGCGCAACTAGTGGATGCGGCGCTGGGGTTGTGCTAATATCTCCTGAGGAGGAGGTCATTCCTCTCTCTTTCAAATTGCAGTTTTTCAATACGAATAATACTGCTGAGTATGAGTCTCTCTTACTCGGTATGCAAGCCGCAAAGGAAAGAGGAATAAAAAATCTAAAAGTCCAAGGTGATGCCGAGCTAGTTGTAAATCAGGTCAAAAGGATTTACCAAGTAAAAAATGAAAGGCTCAGGCACTACCGTAATGCAGTATGGGACAGCATTGAGGAATTTGATGCCTTTTCAATAGGAGCGATTCCAAGAGCTCAGAATGACATGGCTGATTCGTTGGCTGTTTCAGCATCTCTCATGCTCCCACACCCGGGTTTGAAGACGAACAAGTACACCATTGAAGTGGTTTTCCGCCCAAGCGTGCCAGACAACTCTCAGCATTGGCAGGTATTCAACGATGATAATCACCTTATTGCCTTTCTAGAAAAATCAGAAAATTTTGATGAGTTGTATTTTGAAGGATCCACCTCTCCATGCCGTGAATCAATCAACAGTCAAAACCACGAAACAAAGGAGAACGATGGCATTTGTCAGCTTAAGGGAAATAAAATTCCAAAAGGCCTGGTTTCTCTGGAGCGCCTGTTTGACAGGCATGACCGTTTTGTGAAAAAGAAAAGGCGAGATGATCCTAGCTCATCTCCAGAGACAGAACCAGTCAATATAGGTTCTGAGGCACATCCGCACCGTGAACATCGGGAAATGTTGCAGCTTAGGAAGAAAAGCGGAAATTTGTCAAGTTGTTGAAAAGATATATGGATGTATTGGCATGGTCCTATGCAGATTTAAAGTCCTTCAAGCCAGAGGACGTTCAGCATAATATACCACTGAAAGAAGATGCCAAAGCCTTCCGTCAGAAGCAAAGGCATTATAATCCCAAGGTTTCGGGCACCATTCAGGCCGAAATTCAGAAGATCTTTGGGCCAAGAATCATCTTCCTATCCATCACAAAGACACTTGGGTGGCAAACATTGTCTTGACGCAGAAAAAATGGTGAAATACGCATCTGCGTGGACTTCCGAAACTTGAATCAAGCTTCGCTGAAAGACAACTACCCTCTTCCCATAATGGACCAAGTTACGCAAGCGATGGCGGGTCGAGAATCTTGTCTATGCTTGACGGTTTTGAGCTATAATCAGTTGAAGTCTCGCTTTGAAGATCAATTCAAAACAGCATTCACTACTCCATGGGGTACATTTGCCTACTGACAGAATGCCTTTCGGCCTAACCAACGCTGGTGCCACTTTTGTAATGGCCATGGACTTTGCGTTCAAAGGCATGATGGGAAAAGTCATTGTAGTTTACCTAGATGACTTAACCGTGTTCTCTAAGCAATGAAGCGATCATTGTGATCACTTGGAGCAAGTATTGGCCGGATCTCGAACATGGAATTTCCTAAATCCCAAAAAAGTCTGTTTTGGGGTTACGAGAAGGAAATTGCTAGGCCATGTGGTTAGCAAAGAAGGAACCAAGATCGATGCCGAAAGAGTTAAGGCTATCAGCCTTACTCTACCTACAAGCAAGAATGGTGTTCATTCTTTCTTCGGGAAGGTGAACTTTCTTAGGCGTTTTGTTCCTGATTTTGCTGAGAAGACCCGCCACATATTGAACATGATGAAAGGGTCACCCACTTTCAGATGGAGTGAAGAAGGGAAAAGATCATTTGAGGAAATAAAAACTTCTGTTGCTCATGCACCGGTCCTGGTATGTCCGGATTTCTCCAAAGACTTCATTATGTATAGCTATGCATCGGAACATACTGTGTCTGCAATCCTAATGCAAAAGAACTCGGAGGATATTGAATCTCCAATCGCATTCATGAGTTCTCCTCTTAAGCCTCACGAACTGAAAATGACTCAATTAGAAAAGCACGCCTTTGCCGTTGTCAGCGGTGAAGAATTTCAGGTATTATATTCTCGAACTCACATACGGTGGTCTTTGGTTCCGACATCGCTGCGTGAAGTCAATTCTAACTCAGCAGGAGTTAGGAAGCTTGAGAGGGAATTGGATCGCAAAGGTCCAGGAATATGACCTAGATATTAAACCCACCAAGTGAGGTGAGGGGCAAAGGCCTCGTGTCACAGTAATGGCCGAGAACAAGGGTTCGAAAATCATGATGAAAGAGAAAATTGTACCAATGAAGAGCAAACCCCTCTGAAGGGCCTCGATTCTCTACCTCTGGTTCTATTTGTGGCAACTAGTGACGAATGGTACTCCGACATTGCTTTTTCCTCACTCTACGGCGAATGCCCTCATGCACCTAATCGTAAAGGAGAAGCTGCGTCTTGTAAAGCTCAGGCAGCTAAGTATGTCATCCGGGATGACGGTTTATATAAGCGCGGGATAGGCGGTGTCTTCCTGCGATGTGTCAGATAAGCCCCAGCGGCAAGTAAAACCGCTGGAAAGTTTTCACAATTCAGGCTTCTGTGGAGGCCATTTTTCTTCTTAGTGTGACAAGACACAAGATCATTCGAGCTGTGTACTACTTTGTGCCGACGCTCTTCAAGATGCACGGCTACCTGGTGGCAAAGTGTGAACCACAGCCGGCTGATTAAGTCGGCAAGCCCAAGTTGGCGCCCTCCCCTAAGGCCGGTCATTATCAATGAACCATTCGTGCAATGGGGAATTGATTTTATTGCGCACTCAATCCTCAATCGAGTCTTTGGACATAGCTATGTCCTCACGCATGACATTACTTCACCAAATGGGTGGAGGCCATACATGCATCAAGCATGCCACTTCGAGGTGGTTTGCAGCTTTTATCAAGGAAAATATCATTGTCGCCTGCATTCCAAATAAAATCGTTGCTTTATAATGCTTCTAACTTCTCTTCCCGGGAAGTTATTAGCTTTTGCTATGAATATGGGATAACTTTAGCATTGCCTCGACATTATCCTCGGGAAATGGTCGTGGGAATCCAAGTAATAAGAACTTGGTGACCATCATACGGAAATTAGTAGATGAAAATCAGCGGATGTGGCACAAGTCTTTGTACGATGCTTTGTGGGCGGACCGCATTACCCCCAAGAGATCCCTCGGCATGTCACCTTTTCAAGTGTTATATGGCACTGATGCCGAACTTCCCATTTCTGCGGAACTTCTCGCTTTCGCTGCAGCGAGCAATCGAAGATGAAACTTTCGAGTTCTCTAGAAAAGAGAATCATGTATTTGTCAGAACTTGAAGAAAAGAGAGTAAAGGTGGTCGACAGGATCACCGAACATCAGAATCAAGTAAAGAGGCTTTTTGATAAGAAAGCCAAACAGAGAGATTTTCAAGTGGGAGATCTCGTCCTTCTTTGGGACAAGCGAAGAGAGCCAAAGGGTATGCACGGAAAATTTGATTCCCTATGGAGGGGCCCTTCAAAATCAAGCAACTCAATGGAGAGAATAGTTTATCTCTCATATTTGGATGGAGCTGAACTCCGCTTCCCTATAGCGGGCAAAATCTCAAGATCTTCGTGAAGTAGAGCTTGCTCTCTTCTTCAGTACTGATTATTTTGGTGTGTGTTTGCTTTGCGGTTTGTTGTGTGTTTTCTTTGTTCTCCCTCAGGTTCCCCTTGTTTTTGACTCCTTGCCCAATGGATAGGCACATGTGATCCGGGATTCTCTACCCTTAAGTTTCACTCAAAGATAGTCCCGAAAGAGCCAACATTATCCCGTAAAATTGGTGACAAGGGCAATTTTACCGATAACCATACCGAAAATTTTGTCTTGATCCTCGATAGGATCCTTGGCGTCGAAATATTGTAACATCCCTTCTCGGAAATTCAGTTTTTGAACTTAGTCTTTTTGATCCCTTTGGTCAGCGCATGGATTTTCAACGTAATACCACATTTTGGTGCGCCCCTTTAAAAGCCTTTGCGCATGGTTTCCCATGTCAACACGTCTTTCGGTGCGCCAAAGCATGTGCTTCCAAGCCTTATTTAGCAGGCGCGAGGCGCATGCGCCCTCGATGTTGACATATCATTTGTTGTGCCT